>OY728142.1:82420616-83670616 GCA_963277665.1 Viscum album
TGAATTAATTTCATGGATTTTAAAATCATGGTTATTTTAAAATTGTTTTTGGATTTCAATTTTATTGGGGAACAAAAATTCTATATGATTTTTGAAAGGGAACCTTGAAAGGGATTTTATAAACTCAGGGGGCTGGCGGGGCTGTCCTAGGGATTGGGGGCTATCTAGGGGGTAGGGGTGTCCAGGGGGTGGGCGGGGTTGTCCAGGGGCTATGGGGTGCCCAGGGGGTGGGCGGGCTGTCCACGGGGGTGGTAGGGCTATCCAGGGGGTAGGGGCTGTCTAGGGGTGGGCAGGCTGTCTAGGAGGGTGGGGCTGTCCATAGGGGTAGGGGTGTACATGTGGTGGGTGGGGCTATCCCAGGGATGGGGGACTGTCCAGGGGTCAGGGTGTCTAGGGGGTGGGTGGGGCAATCCAGGGGGTATGGGGTGTCCACTGGGGTGGTCGGGATGTCCACGGTGGTGGGTGGTCTATCGAGTGGGGTAGGGGTTGTCTATGGGGGTGGGGGATGTCCACGGGGGTGGGTGGGCTATCCATGGAGATGGGGGTAGGATGTCCGTGAGAGTCGGGGGTTGTCCACTTGAGGAGGGGTAGTCTAGGGGGTGGGTGGGCTATCCACGGGGGTGGTGGGGTTGTCCAGGGGGTACGAGGTGTCTAGGGGTGGGCGGGCTGTCGACATGGGTGGGGGTTGTCCAGGGGAGGGGTAAATAAGTCACAGTAAATTAACAAGTCATGTTGTATTATTGATAAGTAAAAAAATAAAGATAATGTGACCTACCTAATCACACATATATTCTTGAATAACAAATCAATAAGCATCAAAGGTCTGTAATATCAGTCAAAAATGTAATGGATCAATCTGTCCCTCATCACCATCACTATCATCACTATCATCATTGGCTTCCCTCCCCACCTCACCTCTCGAAGACTCCCCTTGCATAGCCCCCCCCTCCACCCTGCACACTCCCCTCCCCACATACACACTACACATCCCCCCACCACCTGCACACCCCTTTCCCATCCACCCACTACACACCCCCCACTCACTTTCCCAGCCCCCTCCCCCACCCCCACCTGCATGCCCCCCCACCCCAAACCCCACCTGTACACTCCCCCAACCTCATCCCCCAATATACTCCCACCATCCCACACCCCCCCCCCCAAACCTGCACACTCTCCTCCCCCACCCTTATGCACACCCCCCCCCCCCCACATTCACCCCCAACTTTCACTTCCCCCTCTCCCCCACCCCCACCCCCACCTGTACACCCCACCCCCCCACCTCACCCCCAACAGACTCCCAACTGCCCAGCCCACCCCCCAACTTGCACACTCCCCCCCCCCCACCAACTTGCACAAACTGACCACCCGCTCCCCCACCTACACCCCCACTTGATCACCCCCCCCCCACACACACACACACTTTCCTTCCCCCCAACTCCAACTACACAACCCCCCGCCCCCCATCGGTACACCCCACCCCCCGCACCACCTCACCCCCAATAGACTCCCAACTTCCCATCCCACCCACAAAATACAGACTCCCCTCCCACCCACCTATACCCCCCCCCCCACATGCAAATCTCTGCCTCCCCCACCCCGACCTACACAGGCCCCCCATCTCACAGCCAACAAGCTCCCCCCTACTACACACCCCCACCGAAACATCCACTTTCACCAACTGCACATCTTCCCCCCCACCTGCACACCCCCACATGCACACCCCCTCCCCCCACCCACTACACCCCCCCCCCACACACACACGACCTGCACCCCCCCCCCCCCCCCACTTGTAGAGCACCCCTCCCCCTACCCCCATCAGCACAACCCATCCCCCACCCCACCCCCACATGTACAGCCCCACACCCACCTCACCCTAGCAGACTCCCTCTGCACCCCCCCCCCCCCACCTTACCTCCACCGGCACCACTACTCTAATATCCCCAAAACCCTTCATATAGTTCACTAACTCTACAATGTAGTGGCTATAAAAACTCCAAATATTGTTGACTCCCAAAATCTGTCTTCGAAAATCAGGACAGTTGAAGTGTAGAACAAAAATAGAAATAAAATCAAACTACAATTATTGGGTATACCATACCGCACAGACCTCGGGTTTAGGCCAAATCAAAACATAAAAAAATTATGTAAAACCTTTAACCTAAGGTTACACTTACATATTTGAAGTGCAGAACAAAACAAAATTTTGATTAAAGGGTGGAATAATTTTCAAACTAAGATTGCTCTATGTCTCGGCATTAGGTTGGCAATTGGGCGGATGGGGGATTGGGGCTGTTGACAATTTTTGGGGAAAACATTCCCAACAGTTTTTTCAAACCGTTGGGAAAGGTAAGCTTTACCAATGGTTTAAAAAACAGTTGGAAAAGGCTTCCAAAAACTCACATTTACTAACGATTTTATAAAACCGTTGGGTAAAGTCTCACATATCCCAACGGTTTTAACAAACTGTTGGTTAAAACTCATATAAAACTCTTCATTCCAACAGTTTAATGAAACTGGTGGGTAAAGACCTCTCAATATTCCAACTGCAACGGTTTACAAAAACTTTTGGAAAAATCCATTGGTATATCCTCTATTTCAAATAGTGTAGATATCTTTTATTAATGTGCATTATCAATACTAATTATTGTAATTATTATCACCTCAATAAGAGTAAATCTGGTAATTATGATAAAAAATTATATGAAAAATACTACAAATTGACCCTAACACTTTACTTTATCCTATTGGATAATTATATTTTATCTATGTTCATAAAAATTATGAAAATATGGAATATTAGAGACATATTTATTTTATTTTTTCTATCATATTATTTTATAACATGAAAATTATAAAAAATCAAATTTCATTATTTTATTATCTATAAATTTTAGAAACGGGGATAGAAAGGGGAAATGTTATGTTATTATTTTTTATTTTACAAAACAAAAATCTTATAATGGTAATTTATTTATAATTTTTATTATTGAAATAATTACCAAAAATTATTAGGCAACAATGACATAATATTTATTAAATTAATATAAAAGTTATATAAAAGATTTATAAAATGTTAAAGGTGATATATTTTGATTTTATAATTTTTTTCCAAATAATTTTTTATAAAAAATAACTAATTATTTAGGTTTTAATATAATATATTCTAATTCAAGTGCTTTCATGTATTTTTTAAAGTCATGTTAAATGAATAGTTTTAAAAATGATAGTAATGATATTTTTGAATAAATTACACTTTATTAAAGGACTTAAAAATCCAAAAATATAAATATTTAGTAATCTTATTAATAAATTTTTTAAATATCTACCAAATTCTATTTAAATAATTTTTTTATAATAATTATATTGACCACAAAAAATTAAAAACATCGTTATAACGGTAATTATCAAAAATGGATAAAGGAAGGTAAAGCGAATAGATATGGGTAGAAACCCAATATAATCATGTAAAAATTTTAGTTGATGATAAGATTTAGATATATCCTCATCCTATTTTTGAATCATTTTCTTATTATTTTCCATGGAAATTAATTTATATAAGTTAATATTTATTGTAATTCCATGAGTGCCCCTCCCCTGATATATAAAAATTCCCCTCCCCACATATTTACATAACATATCAAAAATCATTTATTTCAAAAACTACTTTAAAATATCACTTCCTTTCATCCATACTAACATGAAAGAGGCATTTTTTGATAAAAAATAAAAACTAGCAAGGATTTATGTACAATCTTAATGTGATTGCTCGAAGAAGAAGTCTTGTTCTTAACCATGAAATTTTGTTATATTTATTATTTTACCCCCTTAAAATCTTCCTCAAAACATGATGATATCATAAAATATGTAAAACTAATATTCTGATATCTTATTATGTTAATGGAATAAAAAATATCTTTCCTTTCTTCTATCAAATGTGATACAAAACCATCATTTTTGTGTATAGTGTTTTAACGGCACCAGAGTAGATGTTGTTTTTTTCCATCAGTACATCTCACGACTTCTTATAATGATGGATTTGAATTATATATATATATATATATCTGTGTGTGAGTGTGTGTCTGGGTGTGTGAAATTAAGTATATATTTACCATTATGTGTGTTGGAAAAAAAATCCCTCCTAGTGGTTATTTGGAGATATTTATGAAGTCTGGTTGTCAAAGATTCATGAATCTATGATACCATTGACCATTAATATTATATCTCATAGAGAAAAAACTATTTGATCTATCAGAGAATAAATGTTTGATAATACATATAAATGACATGTTTGTCAAAGAATATCATGGAAAATAATTCGAATCACTTAAAAACATAGCATGATTTTTGAATGATCTATATGAGAGATCATGTTAATATAATAAAGAAAAAACTGCCTTGAAATGATGGAGATATCATGTGGTCAATATAAATCATTAAATCTCATGATTTTATATGGATATAATAGTGGGGTCTTGGGAATAACATAATGAAAATGGAACTGACACCACCTGATTTTGATTTGATATTGTTATGGGGTCAAACAATTCACAAAAAACAATGGTACTAGCCAAATGATTGTATTTGGATCTCACAATGAGATACTGTCATGCACCTAAAGGCAATGTTTATGATCATGTGTAGAACATTCGACATGTTAATGTTGATCATGTGAATCATGTGATGTTAATTTCATAGGTGGTGTAACGTATGGATAACCATAATTTTTGGAGTTGACGTGGAATATTTATACTTATAAATACCTCTAAAAGCATCCATAGAAAGTAAAGATGTTTTCTTTTGTGGTTTGATTCAAGAATAGAGTAGTTTTCCTGACCCAAAATTTTTTTTTCCTTGGATTCTTTTGAACCATGTAGGTAGTAGAAATTATTTGGAAATGATCTTATGAATGAATCATTAAAACTGAAGTATGGGTTTGGTGTTTATGTTCATAGGAAGACATATTTCTATATCATGATCGATGTTATCTTATTATGGTATCAAGATCCATGTAATTTAGATAAAGCCTCACAATTTTTGTTTTTTATACAATGTCTCATGATCTACATGATCTGAATGAGGTCTTTTGATTCTTGTGAATAGAATAAGGTATTGAAAAATGGTCATGTGAAGGGTATTATGCATTGGGAATAAGAAGAGAAGTTAAATTCATAGATTTCACATGAGTAGAACCAAGTCTGAAGATGTAATTAGGTGATCCAAGTGATATTAACGGTGACCCACAAATGGTTCTCTTGGTGGGTTCCTATGGAGGAGTCTCATAAAAATGTGGTTATAATATCATTGATGAATCAAAAGAAAAAACACACACTCATGTGTGAATCAAATTAGATTTTACATTCAATGGATTTTATGAGTGGGTTAGTGCATTAACTTATATAGAGAGATACGTGAACATTCAAATTATGATGGGTTGTATACATGGAGTCACATGGAGTCCTCCCCAAGCATTGTAACATGTTCCAGCTTTAGTATATTTATAATATAAAAAAGAAACCTTTTTATGCACCTTGTATGTCACCCGGTAAGGGTGAAGCAATTAAAATTATAATGTCTTGAGCATGATTCTATATCAATTTATATTATTAAATGAACAATAGAGAGAATAAATTTTTTTCTAATAAAAAACATGATCTGAAGATACAATTGTTCTAATCTTTCAAACTCTAATCTACCCCCAGGTTAATTAAACAATATTACCTAACAATTGGTATTAGATGGAATTGTTAAAATCATTTATCTCTCTTTGCGGTTTCAATAGAGTATTTTATTCATAATTATTGTTCAATATTCAATAGAAAAATGTTCAGCTGTCGATGGATTGGATGAAAAATTACTTATGATCAGTATGTATATATGTCTTTATAGTAGTGAAGTATGGTATTTCTTCTAGTGTGGTTAGTGGAGTTTTATCAAAAGAAAACTTAATAGAATTGGATACTGATGCCAAATGAACCATTCCATAGATGGGGCTTTCAAAAAAAATATAAATGAATTTGATGGAATGTATGCTAATGTGTTCCATGTAAAAGATCCTTATAAATATCGATAAATGGAATTCAATGTCGAAGAAGAAATGTTATTGGTTCTATGGAACAAATATAATGATCTAATAATGAAACCCAATGAGACTTTAGATACATTACTTGATTGTGTAATTTTCTCTTAGAAAATATGCATCATCTCAGATAAATTATTAATGGATTAATTATTGTTAAGTTCTTCTTATGAATTCATCCACCATGGTTCAATTTGAAATCATCCTTACAAGAAATAAATGATTCAATGGAGCTACAACTGGTTATCTTACATGGTACTCTTGTCACATGAGAAATGAGAAAAAATGATAAAATGTTCATGGAAAAAGGGAAATCTTAATAGGTTTATTTTATGGCCATAATGAAATTCACTATATAGGATGTTCAAGAAGAAGAAGAGTTGGATGAGTTTATGTCAATCTGTTCACCATATCTATGAAGATGAAAAGGGTAAGTTCAAAAGGTAACTTCCTCTACCATAATTATTATATGGAAAGGTTCGGTTTTTTAAATAAAATTACCCTAAAAATTTCAATGATTGTGATGAGGATGACGTATAAATTTTAATGAAAAAATCATTACTCATATTGAAAGGAATCAAAAATGTGATGTGATATTTCTTCAAGAAAAGTAATCGTATTTAACAAGATAATGATTTATTTTACAAAACATAGGTAGAAAAAATGGAAGACTATAAGGATCATGAAGAAGTTTCAATGTTTGAATTTGTGGTAAATTTCTATTCTAGGGAAGAAATTGATGACGATGAAAAAGATGTCTATGAAATATTTGAACTTTAGGTGGAATTAAAAGCTAAACATAAGGATAAATTTGTTTGGATATCTAAATAAATCATGTAGGGTGGTTAATGATTAAAAACTATATATACTATATTAGGTTTCATAAATGTTTCCATATAATAATGTATTTTTTTTCTATTCATGGCCAATATTTTCCACATAGGTTCCCCCTTGAAATTAAGAGAGAAATAGAAATTTTCGGGTTGACCGAAATGGGTGCACGGTTAGGCAACATCGTTTACAAAACCATGTGGAAAAATTTGCATAGTGTTCATGTCATAAAAAAAATTTATTCTCATTTTTCCATTCCAGGATTAAACCTAATGCTCCATTTTCTTACCCCATTTTAACATTTTAGTCAAATATGGCTTCTAAGCTTCCTCAATCTCCCTTGGAATCCATTTTTTGAATTGGTTTTTTGTGTGGAAACATCAAGATCATTCAATTAAGTGAATATTTCATTGTTTTCATCCATATCTCTAGGGATTATTCCCTTATTCTTGAAGATACAAAATTCCATCATATGTGGATTCGTCCGTAGGGTTTAATATTGAGTTTCTTGGTTAAATATTGTTCATTGGGGTTCGTTTTCACTCACTTGGGGTGTAGTTGTCGTACGAGTGATGTTTTGAACAATTTTTTTTGGTTTTTGACATTCATGTTAGGTGGTAAAATGAATAAAAATTATTTGATGAATTTTTCTTTCTTGATTAACCTATTTACCATGTTTCTCATCTATTGTGTGTGGTGCAAAAATGTTTTTTTGATATCATCGATGCAGTGTTTTATTTTAAAGTTTAATTTTGACCTGGAATTTTTTATTTTTACTTTTTATTCCATGTTGTATCATTTTGGTCTATTTTATGATTCCTGAAATTGATTTATTAAATGTTTTTAGGGCTGCCAATTCTGGTTTTGTACGATATTGTTGGGTGTTTAGACCTAAAAGGAAATTTTAAACGAATTTTTTCTGTAAAGCCTTGTAACTACTCTTGATGTTGTTTTATAAAAAAATCCTTTGGATTAATGATGTATATTGAGGGTGTGGAACATGTTTAGGGTGCTTGTTTTTCTGTGTATAATTTATAAATAGAGTTTTTATGTGAAAATTGTATTTAATAACGTGTGGATCTTCATTGAGCACAAATGGGAAGACTAGGTATCTAGTTGGGTGGACTAGGACTAGTATACTAGTGATTTAGAAGTGGCCTTGTCTCAGATTCACTTAGAAAGATAGATTATGAAAACACTAGCTAAATAATTATGAATTGTTGATGTCCACCAGGTTATGAGTGTGTATCCTACTAGCGGATCGTGCAAGAGAATGTAGATCATTGTGGTTCCTATTCCACATTAAACTGAGATAAGATATACCTTGTGTCCCATTATTATCTAGGTCCTATGGGTATTTACAATCACTAGTTCTCATTGATTATATTGTGCATACATTATAATACATTGCGGTTGGTTGGTAATTTCATTAGAATGCGTGTTTTCATTAAAATTGTTCTTTCTTTAAAGTTTCCCTCTTGATAACTATTTTTATTTAAATTTTCGTCCCTTTAGAATTGTTACAAGCATTTCTCATTTTGTTAAACTTCGATTATTTTTTCCTTATAATGTTTGTAGAATGGAAGATTATCTTGGGTTGAATCTTATTGGGAATAGTATGACACCCTAATTACATATTTGGGGTTGAGTAGATTTGGTAATTATTGACACAGGTGTGGGAGTGGTCTTTTTAGATAGCAGTTCGGGTTGTTAGCTTCCTTCATCAGTGTGGTGTTGTGGAGATTTTTTTAGGGTGATTCACCTTTTACATGTTGTATTTTAGTTATAATTTTTGATCCTTTTTATTTGTGTCCCTCTTAGATTCATTATTAAACTCTGCAATTCAATAATGAATTTTATATACAGTTTGTTTTGATTGAAGCTTCATATTCTTTTTATTTATTATTATTGGTTATTTTATGTTTCTAAACTCTGGTAACTCATTCCCAACCCATTATTCATGACACCCAGGCACTTATTCCATCAAATGGGGATAGGTAATTCCCATCAATCCATTCAATGGACCAATTCGGGTGCCAGTTTGGATGGTGAGCTAGCGTGGTTTGTGACAAAATTGGTATCCCATCATGGTAAAGCTCTTTGGTCATATTGTTGGTGATGAGTATGGTTATAAAAAAGATAGGACTGTCAAGATTTCTGTTCTATTTATGAGTATGGTGCCTTTCTAGAACCACTCATGACATACCTCGAGTCACCATGGAATGTTGGGGATATTGTTTGACTTGTCATAGATATGGTATGTGTGGGATGCAGACTGCATGGGGACATTAGGCAGGGGTGAATTAGTTGTTTATTTCATTATTGTAATGAGTTTGACTAAATTATATTTTATGTTGTTTCTAAATTTTATAGAACTATTGTACTAATGATTTGTTTTGTGACTTTTGATTTTTGTGGCATCATGCCTCCATGAAAGCTCCAATGCACCAACTGGAGGATGCCAGAGAGATTTCCCCATCCCAACTTGATCAATGGTTGGTAGAATCAATGGTTTGTATTGTCCAGGCTCTAGCGAAGGGATAAGTTCCTTATCATACCCTACTTATTGAACATGAGTCTAGTTCTAAGATGGATAATTCTTGGAAATTTCTTAACAAAGGGCCTTCTAGTTTTTAGGGATATGCTAAGCCGTAGGAAGTAGATGAGTGGTTTGAGCATATTGATAGGATGTTTGAGTTTCATGAAACACCTAAGGAGGTCAGGGTGAAATTTTCCCCATTTTTTCTAGAGGTTTCCAACCGCGGGTGGTGGGAATCTATTCATCATGATGGGAAGAATGGGAGTATGAACTAGAAGGATTGAATGAACATGTTTAACAAGAATAATTTTCCAAAGTTCCCGACCTATACCAGAGTCTAAGACTTCATGGATCTTTACCAAAGAGATTTTTCATTGGTGGAATATGAAAAAAAATTTCCAAGATAGTGCAATACGTTATTGATATTACTTCTAATGAATCTATAAAAACTCAGAAGTTTCAGAATGTGTTAAGAATAGAAATTTACTCTCATGTATTCTTGTTCAAGCTAGGAATCTATTCTGAGGTGGTTGATCATGGTTGAATGGTCTAGATTGATGAGAAAGGAATGTATGGGTTTTCTGAAGTGGTGTCCACTATGTGTAGTGGAAACTCCTCAATGAAAAAGAGGAAGTGGGATGGGTAGGGGAAGAAGGGAGGTGGTAGTTTTGTATATCCTTCTAGGCAGTCTTCATCAGTATCTTATGACGCAGGGTCTATGGTTTTCCATCATTATAGGAAGGTAGGGAATATCTGCCATGGGTGTACCTCCCCCCCTAGGATTTTTTATCGATGTAGAGTTATTTTTCTTGTGTAGTGTTTTTATATATTGACACACACATACCATAGTGGGGTAGGATCTGTGGATTCCCAATGAGTGCTTATTTATTTTTAGCGAACCAGGATAGTGGGATCATGGTTTGGTGGTTGCATCGGCAAGACTGTATCATCTTTGGGGTAGATCTATTTTTGGGAACAACTACCTCCGATCATTCATTTTCTGGTAGATAACATTCATTTTCATGTGGTGGACTAGACACCAATGGTATTGGATTTAGGGACTTTGATAGTTCAAGGTACCATTTTGATTGCATCTTTTTTTCATCCATTCTCTTTGATACTGGGGGTTCTATTTATTTTATCTATGCCCATCTTGTGAGTATTTGGAATTTTGCAACTAAGTTATTGTTTATTGCGATGGATTTGTAGACACTATTGTGTAATAAGAAGAAGTTAAGTGGTAGGTTCCAATCATCCATGGTATCCATCTCTGGAGTTGATATGGAAAGGGATATATTGGTCTTGGATATGGACCTTTTTAATGTAATCCTCATTATGGATTGGATAGTCCACATTCAAGGGAATATCTATTGCTATAGGCAGTGTGTGTATTTCATGTCACCTGATGGGAGTCCTCATGTTTTACTTGGTGATTTCCATCCTCAGTCAGGTTTTGCAGGACCTCCACCCCCAGAGTTGGGAAATCCAATCATTCAGTTATCTTTGCTCATGCTAGAGGATGATGGTAGTGATTTTATGGGTGGATTTCCCCATGTGGTGGATGAGTTGTCAGAGGTATTTCCAAATGATTTTTCACGCATACCCTAGAGAAATATATGGAGTTTTCAAATGATTTGGGGTTAGGAACACAACCAATATCTCTTCCCTCATATGATATTTCCCCCACTAAGTTGAGGGAACTAAATATACTGATAGACAATTTTGAATCCAAATGTATCATTCAAACACGTTTCTCTCTTTGGGATGCTCCTATCCTTCTTGAAAATAAGGCAGCCAGATCCCTCCAGTTGTGCATTGAATACCGGAAGTTGAATAAGGTAAACATAAAGAGAGAATATCATTTTAGAAATATTGATTAATAGTTTGATGTGATAATTTTGGGAAAGTGGTTTTCCAAAATATATTTATGTTCAGTTTACCAACATTTCTGGGTGATAGAGGCAGGTATCCCCAAAACAGCTTTTCGAAGCATGTATAGACACATTGATTACATGGTTATGCCTTTTAGGATAACGAATTCTCCATCAGTTTTTATGGAACTCATGAATTTAGTGTTCCACCAATACCTTGACTCTAATATTGTGTTATTCATGTATGAAATCCTATTTTATGCTGGATTTGAGGATGCTCTTGAGAATAATTTTTGGATCGTCTTGGGAAATATGTGGAATCATCGCTTATATGTAAAGTTGTCCAATTGTACTTATATGATCAGGGAGGTGATGTTTTTGGGTCATTTCATCTCAGAATAAGGGTTTTAAGTGGAACCTTAAAAGATCAATGTTGTTATTTCATGGGAGTTTCCAAGAAATGTGTTTAAGATAAACAGTTTAATTAGTCGAGTAGGTTAATACAGGTGGTTTGTTCATGATTTCTCTCATCATTCTTTGCCCATGACTGCGCTCACCTAGAAAGGGGTGATGTTTGAATAGACCCCCAAATTTCAGGCATCCATCGAGAGGATGAATCAGTTGTTCATTACCACCCCAATGTTGATATTTCCGGAATCTTGAAAGGGATATGTTGTGTATTGCGATGCTATAGGAATGGGTCTCAAGTTTGGGCTTATGCAGGATGAACATGTGGTGGAGTACAACCCTCTACAACTCAAACCAAATGAAAATAACTACATGACCCATGTCTAGTAGTTAGTTACAGTGATTCATTCTTTGAAGACATGGTGTTGTAAACAATTTGTGGGGGATTTTTTGGTTTTATCTACTTCTTAGAGATTATCATATATCTTCTCATAGGAAGATCTTAATCATAGGTAGAGTCATTGGATCAAGTACTTTCAATGGTTCGACATTGATATTGTCTATACGCCGCGCAGGGGTAATGTGGTGGCTTATGCATTGAGATGAAAAGTACTAGTGTGGGATTTGAGAATGTCTATTCATTAGTGTACTCTAATGTGGAACTTTGATTATATGCACATGGATATAAAGGAGGATAGTGTAGGTGCATTACCGGTGATCGATAAGTTTAATATCTCTATTTTAGAGTCCATTCAGTGGGAGTAGTCTAGTGAGGAGTTGTGTCCATGGTTTATGTAGTATTTTCATGGTGGGGATACATCGTCAGATTGGTCTTCATCTCCAGAGGGAAACTTGTACTTTAGGGGTTGTTCGCGGGTGCCATTTTCTCTTAGGATGGTTGTTATTCCCTATTTCCTCCAATATTTGTGGGTCGTTCATCTCGGAGCTACCCAAATCTATTATGATGTTCATCAGCAGTTCAGGTGGCCACGTATAAGAAGAGACAAATATGAATTATTGTTGAAATACTATGCAAGTTAGTTGGTAAAAGTAGAGCTTCAAAGGCCATGTGGTTTCCTTCAGCTGTTACCCATTCCAAACATAAGTGGGATGAGGTCTCCATGGATTTCATTTTTGGATTACCTCACAAACCGTGGGGTATTAATTCCATTTGGGTAGTGATTGATCATCTGACCAAATCTTCACCCTTTATTCCAATTAGAGATATATCTATTGTCCATCATGTTTTCGGAATGTATATTTAGAAATTGGTAAGGATTCATTGTGTTTTATCAGAAGTTGTATCAGATATAGACCAATGTTTTACCTCTTGGTTTTTTGAAGTCCATTATATGGTCTAGGGATCATTTATTATGATGGACACGCTATACAATCATCAAATAGATGGTCAGATATAGTGAGAAAATAAAATTTTGTAGTATATGCTTCATGCATGTGTTTTGGATTTTGGAGGATAATGGGATACCCATTTAGGATTGGTTGATTTTATTATATTAATTGTAATGAATAATTTATTCGAATGGATCATATTGATGCACTATATGGTCGGCCTTGTCGGTCCCCCTATGTTGGGATAAGGTAGGTGATACCTCACTTTTGGGGTTTAGCCTTGTGCAAGAGACATCTGAGAATGAAAATTTGATCAGACAATGGTTATTAAAATCTTAAATTCACCACAAATTTTATAAATTATCAATGGTGTTGATATATTATGTTCATTGTGAGGGATCAGGTATTCGTGTAGGTGGCCACTCATTTAGGCCATCATCGTTTGGGAAAGCATGGAAAGCTAATGTCGAGGTATGTCAAACACTTTGAGATCATTGAGTGGATTGGAATGGTGGAATATAGGATATCCTATCTTTCTTAGTTGACTTCTATTCATGACGTATTCCATGTCTCCCAATTGAATAAGTACTACCCAGATCCATCCCATATGTTTAATTGGGAAGAGTAAGAAATAGAGCCCGATTTATTAGTGTTTGAATGGGCAGTGGGAATAATTCATTCAAAAGAGAAGGTGATTTTGGTAAATTCTATTCAACTAGTCTAGGTCCTTTAGAAGCATGGGAATGAATGAAATGGTACTTGGGAGGTAATTTCATGGGTTGAGTAAGTGTACCCATTCTTTCTTTCTAATCAAGCATTAGGTGGACGTTCTAAGGTGGAATGTTTTTAGGGTGGGGGGAATATTTACATACATATCATTATTTTCGGATATTTTATCTTCTATTCATGGCTAATATTTTCTCCCTAGGATCCAACATTTATTTTGGAGAGAAGTGGTAGTTTTTTGGTTGATAGAACTGGGTGCACGGTTAGGCCCCAATGGTTACAAAACTGTGCAGACAAACTATTCACAGTTCCTAGGTCATAAAAAATTCATATTACATTTTTTAAATTAAACTTAATTTGACTCATTCATCAAATATTCTACCATTTCTTCTGTATAAGGCTTCCAAGCTTCATCAAACTCCCATAGACCATGTTTTTGACGATGATTTTAGTGGGGAAACATTTAGAGCCTTCAAATAAGTGAGTTTTTCTTTGATTTCATCAATCAATCTAAGGAATATTCCCCCCTAATTATTGATATCAAATTCTAGAAGCTATGGATTCTTCCCAAGGGTTTAGGATTGTGTTTCATGGTTCAATCTTCTGGATTAGTGTTTTTCTTCACCCACTTTGGGTGCGATTGTGGTGCGTTGAAGTTTTGCACAAATATTCGGGAGTTTTGACATTCAAGGTTGGTGGTTCCACGTGAAAACATTCTATGATGAATTTAAATTGCTTGATTAAAAAATTATCATGTTTCTCATCTATTTTTTGTGGTGAGAAAACAATTTTTTGGTAGCATTGATTTGGGTTTTAATTTTAATGTTTCATTTGTACAAGGAATTGTGTTCTTTTGGGTGTATTCAATGTTGTATCATTTGGGTATATTTTAGGATTCCTTAAATTGATTTATTAAATAGTTATAGATCCTATAATTCAAGTTTGGTATGGAATTTTTGGGATTTTGGCCTTAAAATATGGGTTTTAAGTGAATTTTCTGTGCAAATCCTTATAACACCTCTTGATGTTTTTTTATAAAATTATATTTGGTTTAATGAACTAAATTGAGGGTGTAGAACATGATTGTGTACTATTTTGTGTGTTTATAATTTATAATTGGAGTATTTATGTGAAAATAATATTTTATAACATTTTGAACTTGATTGAGAACAAATGGGAAGCCATTATATCTAGGTGGGAAGACTAGGAAAAGTATTCTAATTATTCGAAAGTGGCCTTTTCTTGGTTTAACAAAGAAAGATCAAAGATGAAAAAATTAACTATATAATGATAATTTATTGGAGACCACTAGGTTATGGTTGTGTAACCTACTAGTGACTCATTCTGAAGAATGTAGTTTGATGTGGTTCTTATGTCACACTACACCCAGATACGATGTACCTAGTGTCTCATTGTTACCTAGTGGCTAGGGGTATTTCCCATGACTACTGTTCATTGTTTATATTTTACTTATCCAAGGAATAATATTTTTTTGGTTGGTAATTTCATAATTATGTGTGTTTTCTATACAAATGTTCATTCTTTAATTTTTTTTCTCATGAAAACTATTTTTATTTAATGTTGTATCCCAATAAAATTGTTGTTAGCATTTCAATTTTATGAAAACCTGAAAACATTTTGCCTTATAATGTATTTAGAATAGAATCTTTCCTTGAGTGGAAACATATTATTCTTAGTATCAAACCCTACATAAACCTTTGGGTGTAAGTAGATTTGGTAATGTTTGACACAGGTAAGGTAAGGTCTTTGGAGATGGTGGTTCAGGTTGTTAGCTTCATTTCATGGTGTATTGGTATGGAGATGGCTTGAGGGTGATGCCCCCTTTCTATGTAGTGGTTATGAGTTAGAATTGCTACTCCTTTTTAGTTGTGTCCCTCTTGGGATTAGTCTAAAACTAAGTAATTAAATTATATGTATTATGTAATGTTTTTTTTGAATGAAGTTCTAGATTCCATTTAGTTTTTAGTATTTTTTGTTTTATGTTTCTATACATAGTTAAATAATTACAAAACCATTATTTTTGGTACCGAGACACATGTTCCATTCCATGGGGATAGCAAACACCCTTTAGGAATTGTTATGGACTAGTCCGATGCTAGTTTTAATGGAGACTTATATTGGTTCGTGATTGTATGATGAAGGTAACTTTGTGATGAAGGATGAAATTGATGCGGTCAGATGTAAAAACCAAGATAACTCAGATAACATCATTGAGTTTAAAATCAATTTGAAAGAACATACAAGGTTACTTATGGTTTGACAAAAAGAATAATATATCATTTAAAATGTATTGAACAACAAGAAAGTGATGTTTTATACGTATGAAGAATGGGTAAGTGTCAAGAAAAACTCTTAAATTCTAACATGATTTTGGGAATGTAGGTACCACAGGTAGAAAAAAAATGGGTAGTTGAAATTTGTAGTACAAATAATAGAGTCGTTGTAATATATGAAGAAGATTTTTTTGTATCAGAATGAAATTTAGGATTTTGTCATTGATCACAAATAGAATGTAGTGATGTTTTATGTTAGACCACAAGCTCTCACTTCAAGGTTGAATATTGATTTTCTTATGATTTAAAAATCTAAACATTCAGATAACACAATGGAAAATTAGTGTGGTAGAAATGATACTTAAGAATACACCTTGTATCATGAGTTATTTTTATGGAATTAGGGGACATTCTAAAAAAATTTCGATAGAAAAATTGTTTTAATGGGATCATGATAAATAGAGGCATCTAAATAGAGTTAAATATTATAGGAATTCCTTTTATGGTCATTTTTTTCACTTGAAGATTCAAACACAAGAAAAAACATTACCATTGTAAAATATAGTGAAAACAGTAAAGAAAACCCAATGTGGTTACCTAACAAATCCCAAAGGATCATCAAATGAGCTAAAAACCCAAAATTAATTTCTATATTTTCCAAACATGTGTGTACCATCATAATCTGGTGAAGATCAACAATATATCTCAACCTCATGTATGAATCCAAATACCTAGAATACAAAGAAAATAGATGAGTATGAAGTAGATGCAATTTATTTTTCAGGGAATCATGTCATACTATAATATTCATTGTTGATAGTAAATACACCTCCCATTGGATGAGAAATAAAAATCTAGGGATAAAATCAGGTATGATAAGTAATGTGTCGTCAAATTTGGAAATTATGAGGTCCTTAGGATATTGGTTCTAGGAAAGCCATGTTGGGGGGGGGGGGGTAAGACATGATAAATATAGATTTCTTGGTTGTTAAAGGTCGTAGTCACAACTTGTTAATTTTTGTCAATTGTGTAACTCATGAAATGGTATAATATTTTACAGAATGTAATCTATTATCAAGGGAAAATGTAGTGTAAGAGTTTTGAAAGGAAAGTTCTAGAAGGGGAATCTCAACCATGTGACAGTTGATGAAGACATATATTACATATATAAGGAAGAATAGAACTATATTTGAAAAATGATTCTTGGTCATATATTCTATTAAACATTGTTATAAATTGTTTAATATGATGTTACTCAAGATCTCCCTAAGTAATCTTGTGACCATTATCATTTATCGGATGTTTCTCAATAGGGTATTATTACTTAGATTATATATAATAAAAAGAAGAAAAGATGCACCAAGGGTCATGAACAAGTGTGTGTTGATGTATATGGACTTATTCCACTATTTTCAATTCATTGAGTAAAAAATTATATTTTTTTTAAATTGATTATTTATGTGAATGGAACGAGTTCCAATTATCACCCTCTCGTATATAGAATTCCATTTTGAAATATGTTATTAAAGGAATGTTAAAAATATAATAGATCAAAAGATGTAGAAGTTATGAACTGATAATGAAACTGAGCTTACAAATAGAAAAGTGGAGTATTATCTCATGTATAATTTGATATGGAACCACATTTTTGTAGTAAGAACTCCATAGAAAAATATAGTTGTTGAGATAAGATATCAGATTATCAACAACATTGATATTACTATTCTTATTGAGAAATACCTTCTATAAAAGTTTTAGAAAGAAGTAGTGTTGACATCAATCTACATATCTAAAATATAATTAATGTTTCTAATGGAAGAAGAAATATTATGAGATCTATGATGTGGGTATAATCCAAGAATGAATTACTTTTTCATTTATGGGAGTGTGGTTTTTATTATCAATGGGGATAAATAAGGAATGTTTGAATCCCATGGAGATGATAGGATATTTCAAAGTTACTTAAGAAAATGAAATGTGTGTAGATGATTCAATAAAATTATAGGAAAAGATATAGATAAAAATGATGTTATATGGTATAAAATGAGTATAATATTCAAAAAAATAACAACATTCTCAGGAGGAAAGTGAAGAATAATTGAAAAGAGTAGGGTGAGATCAGGTAACTAAGGTGGATTCCAAAGAAGATTAACATGATGATTACAATAAACCTATAATGAATCCAATATGCGGAGAAGAAATTGATAGGTATAATATCAATGACGATCAGACATGTTATGGTATTTATTCTACTGTGGTTAGTGGAGTTTTATCAAAAGAAAACTTAATAGAATTGGATATTGATGACAAATAAATCAATTCCTTAGATGGGGCTTTCAAATAACAATATAAATGAATGTGATGTAATGTATGTCAATGTGTTCTATGTAAAATAACCTTATAAATATCGATAAATGGAATTCAATGTTGGAGAATAAATGTTATTGGTTCTATGGAACAAATATAAGGATCTAATAACGAAACCCAATGAGTCTTTAGATACATTATTTGATTGTGTAATTTTCTCTTAGAAAATATGCATCATCTCAGATAAATTATTAGTGGAGTTAATATTGTTAAGTGTTTATTAAGAATGTATCCCCCATGGTTCAATCTGAAATCATCTTTACATGAAAAAAAATGAGACAATGGAGCTACCACTAGATATCTTACATGGTACTCTTGTCACATGCGATATGAGAAATAATGATAAAATACTTAGGGAAAAGGGAAATCGTAATAGGTTTCTTTTATGGCCATAATGAAATTAACTATATAAGATGTTCAAGAAGAAGAAGAGTTAAGTGAGTTTATGTCATTCCATTCACCAAATCTATGAAGATGAAAAGGGAATGTTCAGAAGGTAACTTCCTCTGCCATTATTTTTATGTGGAAAGGTAGGGTTTTTTAACCAAATAACCCCAAAAATTTCTATGATGATGATGAGGATGACATATAAATTCCAATGAAAAATTCATTACTCATATTTAAAGGAATTAAAAATGTGATGTGATATTTCTTCAAGAAAAGTAATATTATTTAACAAGATAATGATTGATTTTACAAAAAATATGTAGAAAAAATGGAAGACTATAATGATCATGAAGATGTTTATATGTTAGAATTTGGGGTAAATTTCTATTCCATGGAATAAATTGATGATGATGAAAGAGATGTCTAAGAAATATTTGAACATAAGGTGGAATTAGAAGCTGAACATAAGGATAAATTTTTTTGGATATCCAAAAAAATCCTATAGTGTGGTTAATGATTAAAAACTCTATATACTATATTAGGTTTCATATATGCTTCCATATTATAATGTATTTTTTCTATTCATGGAAAATCGTTTCCACATAGGTTCCCCCTTGAATTTTGGAGAGAAATAGCAATTTTTGGGTGGATATAACTGGGCGCACGGTTAGGCAACATGGTTTACAAAACCATGTGGACAAATTTGCATATCGTTCATGTCATAAATATTTTTTATTCCCATTTTTCCATTCCAAAAATAAACCTAATTATCCCTTTTCTTACCCAATTTTATCATTTTAGTCAAATATGGATTCCAAGATCCCTCAATCTCCCATGGAATCCATTTTTTGAATTGGTTTTTGGAGTGGAAACATCAAGATCTTTCATGTAAGTGAATATTTCATTGTTTTCTTCCAACTCTATAGTGTTTATTCCATTCTTCTTGATGAAATAAAATTCCATAATATAGGTATTCTTCCCAAGGGATTAATATTGAGTTTCTTGGTTAGATATTCTTCATTGGGGTTCATTTTCACTCACTTGGGGTGCAGTTGTGGTACGGGTGATGTTTTGCACAATTTTGTTTTGGTTTTTTGACATTCATGTTAGGTGTAAAATGTATAAACATTATTTGATGACTTTTTCTTTCTTGATTAACCTATTTACCATGTTTCTCATCTATAGTGTGTGGTGCAAAAATCATTTTTCGGTATCATCTATGATGTGATTTATTTTAAAGATTAATTTTGACCTAGAATTTGTTATTTTGACTTTTCATTCCATGTTGTATCATTTTGGTCTATTTTATGATTCCTAAAATTGATTTATTAAATGTTGTTAGGGCTATTAAATATGTTTTTGTACTATATTGTTGGGTGTTTAGACATAAAAGACCATTTTTAAATGAATTTTGTGTGTAAAGCTTTGTAACTACTCTTAATGATGTTTTATAAAAAAAATCATTCGGATTAATGAAGTACATTGAGGGTGTAGAATATGTTTAGGGTACTGCTTTTTCTAGGTGTAATTTATAAATATTGTTTTTATGTGAAAATGGTATTTAATAATGTTTGGAACTTGATTGAGCACAAATGGGAAGACTGGGTAGCTAGGTGGGTGGAATAGGACTAGTACGCTTGTGATTTAGAAGTGTCCTTGTCTCAGATTCAATTAGAAGGATTGACGATGAAAACACTAGATAAATAATTATTAATGGTTGATTTCCACCAAGTTATGAGTGTGTACCCTACTAGAGAATCATGCACGAGAATGTAGATCATTGTGGTTCATATTCCACATTACACCGTGATAATATATACCTTGTGTCCCATTGTTAGCTTGGTCCTATGGGTATTTACCCGGACTAGTTCTCATTGATTATATTGTACATACATTAGAATACATTGTGGATGGTTGATAATTTCATCAAAATGTTTGTATTCATTAAAATTGTTCATTCTTAAAAGTTTCCCTCTTGATGACTATTTTTATTTAAATTTTCGTCCCTTTAGAATTTTTACAAGCATTTCTTGTTTCGTTAAACTTTCATTATTTTTTCCTTTTAATGTTTGTAGAATGAAATATTATCATGGGTTTAATCTTATTGGAAATAGTCTCACACCTTAATTACATATTTGGGGTTAAGTAGATTTGGTAATTATTGACACAGGTATGGGCGAGGTCATTTTTTATAGCAGTTTTGGTTGATAGCTTTCTTCTTCGGTATGATGTTGTGGAGATGTCTTGAGGGTGATTCAACTTTTACATGTTGTTTTTTAGTTATAATTTCTGATCCTTTTTATTTGTGTCCCTCTTGGGTTTTTTATTAAACTATGTAATTCAATAAGGAATTTTATCTACAGTTTGTTTTGATTAATGCTTCATGTTCTTTTTATTTATTATTATTGGTTGTTTTATGTTTCTAAACTCTGGTAAATCATTCCCAACCCATTATTCATGACACCCGAGCACTTATTCCATCAAAGGGCGATAGGGAATTACCATTAGTCCTTTCTATGGACCGGTTCGAGAGCCAGTTTGGATGGTGACCTAGCTTGGTTCGTGACAAAATTGGTATCCGAGTATGATAATGCTCTTTGGTCATATTATTGGTGATGAGTATGGTTATAAAATAGATAGGACTATCTTGTTTGGTGTTCGAGTTATGAGTAGGGGTCCTTTCTGGCACCACTCATGACATACCTCGAGTCACCATGGGATGTTGGGGTTATTGTTTGACTTCTCATAGAGAGGGTATGTGTGGGATGCAGACTGCATGGGGACATTAGGTGGGGGTGAATTAGTTGTTTGTATAATTATTGTGATGAGTTTGATTAATTTATATTTGATGTTGTTTCTAAATTTTATGGAACTATTGAACTAATGATTTATTTTGTGACTGTTGATTTTTATGGCATCATGCCTCCACGAAAGCACCCATGCACCTACTGGAGGATGCGAGAGAGATTTCCCCATCACAACATGATCAATGGTTGGTAGAATAAATGGTTTGTGGTGTCCAGGCTCAAGGGAAGGGACCAGGTCCTTAGCCTACTCTATTTATATAACATGAGTGTATTTCTAGGAAGGATAAATCTTGGAAATTTCTCAACAACATGCCTTCTAGTTTTTAGTGAAATGCTAAGCTGTATGATGTAGATGAGTGGTTCTAGCATATTGAGAGTATGCATGAGTGTCTTGAAACACCTGAGGAGGTCATGGTGAAATGTGCCCCATTTTTGCTAGAGGGTCCCAACTGCAGGTGGTGGGAATCTGTTCATCATGCTGGGAAGAATGGGAATATGAACTGGAAGGAGTTAATGAACATGTTTAACAAGAATTATTTTCCAAAGGTCCTGACCTACACCAGATCCTAGGACTTCATGGATATTAACCAAGGAGATTGTTCATTGGTGAAATATGAAAAACATTATTCCATGATAGTGAGATACATTCTTGAGATTATTTCTAATGATTCTATATAATATTAGATGTTTGAGAATGGGTTAATAATAGAAATTTCCTCTTGTGTTGTAGGGACCTGACCCCAGTTGCCCAGAGTCAGTGCCTTATTTGATTAAGTTGGCATACATACAAGGAAAATGAATCCCAAAGGACTGAGTAGTTTAGTATTATTGGAAACAAGTTACATACATAAGTTGATCATTACAACAAGAAGGAAAAAAACAACACTAATTTATTCCACTAGCAACATCATGTCTCCTAGATTATTCTTGCATGTCATTCATAATTTACTTCTTCATATCTTGAGAAAATGAAACATAAGAAAGGGTGATCTCAAACACTCAATAAGAGTATGATTTACAATGGAAGATAATATAAACATTATACATGGTTAATTATTGAAAAAACATGCCTTTAACAATAAATTTGAACATATTATGGTAGGAATAAGAGATGAGTAAATATTAACATAATAAAACGCAATCAAGGATATTCTACTAGTTGAATATCCACATGAACATTCAAATACTAGATTTATAATAAGGAATATGAATATTCCAGACATTCTGAATCATTTTTTCATGGCCTCGGCCAAGACATCTAGTGATTAAGGGCTTGGCCAAAATCCATATCACATTATGAAAGGCCTCAGCCATTTCTATGTCTATTTGTCTCATGAGACCTACCGATGCATCGAGGGGCTATAGGATTCTCCACCCGTCACATAATAAGTCAAATGAATTCCTCATATGAGCGTGGATAAACATAAACAACAAATACATTCATATTGAAATTATCATATGAAATGTAACTATATTTCCCCAATCATTAAACATAAAACACTATCCATTTAAAATAATATGGTGAATGGTTATTGGAAAGATAATCCACAATAGACTTAGTTATAAACCATTAAATAAAATATGATATATGACTTCATGAATGATTAAACCCAATAATACCATGGAATCAACAAGAGCGTTGAATTATACGAAAACACTCTTATTAAATCATTAAGCAATTCTAGAGATAAATACTTTTTTATTTTGAAAAGAAGATATCTTTTTGAAAAAATCATAGTATAAAACCAGAATTGAATTAATATAGTATTTTAATAATAAAATGAGTAATTTTATAAGGATAATGGTTCCCAAAAATAGATTATAGATTTCCCTTGAAAATTGATACGAATTTGATAAATTCCCTTCAATCTGGCTTGTATTTGGGAAACAGTTTTGAATGTTTCTTTTAAAAAGTGTAATTATCCATAAAATAAAGAAGCGTTATGGGTTGTAGACATATAAATTATACTCACACATAATATATGAGTAGTACATAACAACACATAATAATTTCATTGAGGTAATTATACAATGAAAGTATTCCTAATGAAAATGGATGTTCGGGTGGAAAAACCCTTAATTTACTCCAAACGTGTTCCCCTTGTGTACTAAAGCTCCTGGAATATGAAATTATACTTGTTAATAACTTATTTAAGAAAATATTATAAATTTATTTAGTTTACAATAATTCTGGTTTTTCCATCTATGTTTTTATTGACAAGTTATTGTATTGAATTCCGTCGTTCTGGAGTGTTCATTTCCATTATTTTCATATTCGGTTCACTTGATTTTATGTAATGTAGTTAATGTGGAATGGTTATAAATATCCAGTATTGGAATTATATATTATTAATGAAAATAAATAATTGATAATGGTAATTTATATCATTTGGTTACATGGAATGAGTATGAACCATTAGATGACTACCACATCAATTATTCAGCGGTATTTGGAATATTATGAAGTAGTTTTGTCATATAACTTAATTATATGTACATATTATGGTTCTTGAATATTAATTAGGTTATTATACATATATTATAGTCAGGTTAAACCATGTATATGGTTTCATTACCAGTAATGAAAAATAAATTGATGAACGAAACTTCGTCGTCCACGAAGGTTATAAATCAGAACCTCATGGACGTCGATTTTGTTTATAAAATAAAATAGAGGGAGTAATAATATTTATAATGGTTCTTTCATTTACGTGATACAAATCCAGTATATAGATTTTACTAGAGTTATCATTATAATTTTGATAGAGGAGGTGAGGAGAGGAAAACAAAAGTAGATAAATTGATATAAAACCAAATGAAAAAGAAGGGTGCTTTACCTTTTGAAATAACCTCCTTGAGAAACTCTTTAAAGGAAGGGTTTTTGGACTTTTGGAAATAATAAGAGCTTCCTAGTCATTAGGAGTGACTAGGGAAGGGTAATTGGGCAGAAAATTTTGAATATTTAAGGCTTAGAGGTGTGAAGAGAAGAGGTAGTGGTTGGGGGTTTTTATAGTGGAGGAGATGAGTAATTTTTTGAATATTTAACTCATTATTTTATTATTTCTATCAAGAAAACCAATATTATTGTTTCATGTGACCCCTAATAGTAATAATGGCATGTGAGTTCGAAACAAGTGGGATTACATCATCCTTTTATCACCTATGATGTAGTAAATCAACTATTTAGCATTTATCATGTTTTATCATATTTTACTATTCATCAAAAATTCTAGAATTTATGAAAAATCCCAAAAATTCAACCCTACCATTTATTGACGTGTATAATTAAAAATGAAAGTATATTTTTGAAAAATTATTTTCTAAATATTATTAATTTAACTTTAAATAAAATTATACTTAATTCAAAAATTAACTGTTCTAATTCTACAACTACCTCTTTATCAAAATGAAAAATTAACCAACATGTTATTATCTTCTAGACTTAAGAAACTAAAATAGTAATAAAATTTACTATTCATTAGGGTCATATTACTATTCATATGACTATTTATAAGGGTATGTTACAATTCACTAAAAATCAAGTATGTTCTATCGGACTCCAAATGACTTACTGAACACAACTGTAGATGACCATTTTTCGAAATTCAAAACATAGAACAAGAAAAGTTGTGTATAAGGGATAGATTATAAAATTTCATTCTATATTTATTTTCAAAACCTTGTGGTGTTACATTCTCCCATCCTTACAAAAATTTCTCCCTCGAAATTCAAAGAATATTACCTAAAAAGATTCGGGTATGTCTTCAACATAAGATCCTCAGGATCCTATGTTGCTTCCTCAATCTTATGGTTCCTCCCTATAACCTTACTAGACAAGTCGTCTGATTTCTCAATACTTGTTCTCTAGTATCAAGAATCTTGATAGGCTCTTCATAGAAAGATAGATCGGGCTCAAGTTCCACTTCTTCATAAGTGAGTACATGTGTTGGGTCTGGCATATACTTTCTTAACATTGACACGTGGAACACATTATGAACCTTCGAGATACTTGGCAACATTGCCAAACGGTATGCTACGACTCCAATTCAGTCAAGAAATTAAAATGGTCTGATGTACTTGAGACTTAACTTTCCATTCTCACTGAATCGTATAATACCCTTCCATGGAGATACCTTTAAGAAAATGTGATCACCTTCTTGAAACTCCAAATACTTCCTTCAGGTATCTGCATAGTTATTTTGCCTACTTTTAACTATTTTGATATAGTTCTGGATATTCTTCACCTTTTACATTGATTCTTCAACAAGTTCTGGGCCCACGAGCTTTCTTTCACCAACATCATCCGAGCAAGTTGGTGTATGACATCACCTCCCATATAATGCCTCATAGGGTGCCATCTGTATACATGAATGGAAGCTATTGTTGTAGGAAAATTCTACGAGAGGGAAATAATGATCTCACATGCCTTGAAAATCATGTTAACAAGACCTCAACATGTCTTCCAATGTTTGAATTATCCATTCTTATTGTCCATTAGTTTGTGGGTGGTAGGCAGTGCTCAAACGAAGATCATTATCTAGGGCCTTCCGAAGACATTTCCAGAATCTTGATGTAAAATATGGATCACGATCAGAAACAATCGATAGGGGTACTCCATGAATTCTCACAACTTCATTAATAAATAGTCTTGCTAGACATTCAAGTGGTAGATCTTCTCTTATAGCAAGAAATTGTGTTGACTTGGTAAGACGATCAACAATGACCCATATTGCATCATTCCTTCTAGGAGTCTTTGGTATTCCCATGAAAAATTCCATTGTGATATTATCCCATTTCCACTTAGGTATGGGAGGAGGTTGTAATAATCTTCCAGGATGTTGCCTTCTATCTTTCACCTGTTGACAAACCATACATCTTGACACAAAATTATCAATCTCCATCTTCATATTATCTCACCAAAAATGTTCCTTCAAATATCTATACATCTTAGTGCTACAAGGGTGTATAATGAAATTGGAACATTGAGCAGCATCCAACAATTCTCTTTTTAGATCAGGAATATCGGGAACACAAAGTCTCTTCCCAAATTTCAAAATTCCATCTTCATATACAAAGTCACTCAATCATCCATAATTCATAACATTAATCATATTTTGAAACTCCTCATCATCAGCTTGAGAACATTTTATCCTTTCTTGTAAAGATGGTTTGGAAACCATTTTAAAAAGAATTGATGTTTCCCCTTCCATGGTTATTCACATATCCATCTTTACTTGATCCATGAAAATAGGATCCCTTTCAACTCCCATCTTGTTCAAAACTCCAATATCTTTTCTGCTCAAGGGATTTTCCACCTTATTTTCCATCCCCGAGTGGTAGTGTATCATGAAATCATAATCCTTGAGTAGTTCAACCTATCTCCTTTTCCTCATATTGAGATATTTCTGTGAGAAAATATACTTCAAACTCTTGTGATCAGTATAAATCTGACATTTTTCACCATAGAGATAATGTCTACATTTCTTCAAAGAAAAGATTAAACCAGCTAACTCAAGATCATGAGTAGTATATTCTTTCTTATGAATTGTTAGTTGTCATGATGCATAAGCAATAACCCTATCATTTTTCATAAGGACACAACCTAGTCCTTTCTTTGAAGCATCACTATAAAAAAAACTTGTCATTCCCTTATGGTAGAGTCAATATAGGAGCACTGACTAATCTTCTCTTCGGTTCTTCGAAAAATTCTTCACAATTGTTTTTTCAAACAAATTTAACCCCTTTACATGTGAACTTTGTTAGCGGGTTAGCGAGTCGGGAAAAATTATGCACGACATGCTGATAATAACCTACAAACACAATAAAAATGCATACCTTAGTTATATTTGTTGGCGTGGGCCAATCTTGGATTGCCTTTGTCTTCACATGATCAACTAGGATTCTATACATAGAGACAATACATCCAAGAAAAGAAATATTCTGAAGCCAGAATTCAAACTTGCTAAACATCCCATATAATTCATGTCTTCTAAGAGTCTTCATGATAATGCACAAGTGATTTTCATGATCTTCATAGCATTGGGAGTATACCAAGATATCATCAATAAATACCACTACAAAATCATCGAGATATTCCATGGAAACTTTTTTCATTAGACCCATGAAGACCGAGGGTGCATTAGTCTATAAATAACGCATTACTCTAAACTCGTATTTCTCATACCTGGTTCAAAATTCTGTTTTTGGAATGTCTTCCTTCTTCACAATCAACTGATGAAATCCAGATCGAATTTCAATCTTTGAAACGTATTGAGATGCATGAATTTTGTCAAATAAATCGTCAATGCGAGGTAGGGGATACTTGTTCTTTATTGATATAGCATTGATCTCCCTGTAATTGATATATAACCTCATAGATCCATATTTCTTCTTAAAAAAAGGATAGGTGATCCCCATTGAGAAACACTAGGGTGAATAAATCCCTTATTAGTCAATTCCACTAGTTGTTTCTTTAGTTCCACTAATTCCACAGTGGCCATTCTATAATAGGTCTTCGATATGGGCCTTCAACCAGGAATTAAATCAATGGAAAACTCAAATTTTCGTTCTGGAAGATGTCCATGTAAGTATTCTGAAAACACATCAACATATTCTCTCACAATAGGTACATCCTCTATTTGAACATTTCGTTCCTCGTACAGAATTATTTCATTCTCTTCCTCCACAATAATTGAATTTAGTTGAGCTACTGGGAGTGGATCTAGATAAGAATCTAGTGGTGAGGATTCTACTCTAAAGATAAGGTGTTATTTTTCATCTTCATCAAAAATCTTAACCTCTTCTTCTTACAATAATTTTTTGCATCATGGTATGAAATACAATCCATATTGAGGATTATATCAAATTAAATCATTGTTATGATGATTATATCAGCATATAAAGAACATTTTTATGCCCTAATGGGAACTGATTCACAGAACATTGTAGCAATGATACTTCCCTTAGGAGTTTTGACTGACAACTCCCTTTTTAAATCAAATTAAAAATATCTAATTTTCATGGAAAACTGGGAAGATATGAAACAATGTGATGATCTAGAATCAAATAAAGCATTGGATAAACTTGAGGAAACAATTAAAGTACCTCCCACCACGTCATTAGGAACTTCAACCTCTGCAGTTGTGATTTCATAAGTTTTTCCATGATCCCTTTCCATTTTCTGTTGCATATTTCATTGATTTTTGGGACAATCCTTAGCATACTGTCCCATATCCTGACAATTATAGTATTGAACACTATTGGATTCCTTCTTCCCTTTTCAATCACCAGTAAGATGGCCCTTCTGACCACATTTATAGCATACTCATTTTCATTTTAAGCATGAACCAAGGTGTTTCCTTCCACAATTGTCACATGGTTGAAATTAGACTCTTCCCTTATTCCCTGTTTCCTTATTTTCTTTTCCAGGGTTTTCAGCATCCCTCTTATTTTCTTTCTTTCCCTTAAAGTCATAAGACTTAGAGAATTATTTTTCTGTATTGATGGCACATGAAACTATATCCTCATATGATGAAAAATTGTGGTAGACCAGTGCCCGCCGGAGGAATGGATTTATGCCATCAAAAAATAGATCAATTTTTCACCTTGGATATTGAATTTAGTCTACAACATGTCTTGCTAATATAATGAAATAAGCTTCATACCTTGCAAAATTTTTATCATCCTTATGCCTCTAATTCAAAAAATTTCTCTCCATATCTGCTCACTGCTCACGAGGGAAATATTTTTCAAATAAGATTTCTTTAAAATCCCTCCATTCCATCTCTTTTATCTCTTCCCCCTCCTTTGTGTTTTGGATTAATGACCACCACTTATCCGAATCTCCTGATAGATGATATACTGCCATGAAAACCTTCTCTCTTTCATTAGATCCCAAAACAATAAATATCTTCCCAAGGGAATATATCCACTGCTCTACTACAAATGGGTTTGTAGTCCCCTTGAAGGATGGAGGTTGTTGTCTCATAAATCGATCCATCATAGCTCCTCCATGTGATGGATCTGGATGCTCCATACAGGAAATGTTATTATTCATAACCTGATTAATTTGTCCCAGTATAGTTATGATTTTCTCAGCACCAGTCACAACAGCAGAGCCAACATCATTATCTTGCATCAGAGGAAAATCCCTACATGCGACATGTGTGTTCGTGCGGTTTTCATTCCATCCACTTGGCACCATCTATAGATAACGGCATACACTAGATTAGGTTATGAATCATAATTTAGAATATTAATTGAAAAATACTCTGAAAAATTGAGATCCTATGCATGGATAATCCCATATTCACAAATATGGTTTCATGGAGGAATATTTTACATCTCAATCCTTTATAATGGTTTGTAAAGAAAATGTTAATTATCCTAAGCATATCCCCTGGGAGTGTCGTAACCAAGAGTGAAGCAAGGCCCATTTTCGTGCACCAGTTCCCGTTCGAGTCCAGCTCAAAGCGGTGTTTTTGTGGTTTACCCCTAGATAAATATGTGCCAGAGCTGCCTCTACCTTCTCGTATCTAGACATGGATGTATTTCCGGAATGATTCACATAATACATTCCTTACCAAAATACGAGGACATTAGTGTATGTATATCCTCAAAGACTAACTTAGGGACTCTTCCCTAATTCTACATTTTCTAAATCTAGTTTCCAAGTATTCTAATAAACTTCCTCAGATACCAACTGTAAGGACCCGACCCCAGTTGCCCGGAGCCGGTGCCTTATTTGATTACGTTGGCATACATACAAAAAAAATGAATCCCGAAGGACCGAGTAGTTTAGTATTATTGGAAACAAGTTACATACATAAGATGATCATTACAACATGAAGGGAAAAACACTAATTTATTCCACTAGAAACATAATGTCTCCTAAATTATTCTTGCTTGTCATTAATAATTTACTTCTTCATATCCTGAGAAAATGAAACATAGGAAAGGGTGAGCTCAAACGCTCAGTAAGAGTATGAATTACTGCAGAAGATAATATAAACATTAGACATGGTGAAATATTGAAAACACATGACTTCAACAATAAATTTGATCATATTATGGCAGGAATAAGAGATGAGTAAATATTAACATAATAAAACATAATCAAGAATATTCTACTAGTCAAATATCCACATGAACTTTCAAATTATAGCTTCATAATGAGGTAAGTGTATATTTAGGGCATTTTGAATCATTTTTTCATGGCCTCAGCCAAGAAATCTAGTGATTAATGCCTCATCTAAAATCCATATCAAATTGGGAAAGGCCTCGGCCAATTCCACGTCTATTGTTTCATTAGACCTACCGATGCATCGAGGGGCTATAGTGGGCCCCAACCATCACATAAGAAGTCCAATACATTCCTCATATGATCGGGGATAAACAGAAACAAAAAATATATTCATATTAAAACTATAATATGAAATGTAACTATATGTCCCCAATCATTAAACATAAATCACTAATCATTCGGAATAATATGGTGAATGGTTTTAGGAAAAATCATCCAAATTATAGTTAGTTATAAACCATTAAATAAAATTTGATAGATGAATTCCTAAATTATTAAACCCAATAATACCATGGAATCAACAAGTGTGTTGAATTAGATGAAAACACTCTTATAAAATTATTAAGCAATTCTAGAGATAAATACAATTTTATTTTCAAAAAGAATAGTTATTTTGGAAAAAAATATTTGTATAAAACCAGAAGTGAATTAAGATAGTATTTTCATAATAAAATGAGTGATTTTTTAAGGATAATGGTTCTCAAAAACAGATTATAGAGTTCCCTTGAAAATAGACAATATTTTGAGAAATTCCCTTGAATCAGGCTTGTATTTTGGAAACTGTTTGAAATATAGTTTTAAAACATGTAACTATCCATAAAATAAGGATGGTTTATGGTTTGTAAACATATATATGATACTCTCACAGAATATATATAGAGTACATAACAACACATGAGAATTTCATTGAGGTAATTAGACAATGAAAGTATCCCGAATGAAAATGGATGTTCGGGTGGAAAAAACCCTTACCTTAACTCCAAACATGTTCCTCTCTTGTACTAAATTCTTGGAATATGAAATAATACTTGTTAATAACATATTTCAGACCCTATTATAAATGTATTTATTTTACCGTAATTCTGGTTAGTTCATTTATGTCTTTATTGAAAAGTTATTGTATTGAATTTTGTCGTTCTGGAGTGTTCGTTTCATTTATTTTCATATTTGGTTCACTTGTTTTTATGTAATGAATTTCATGTGGAATGGTTATAAATCTACACAATTGTAATTATATATTATTAATGAACATAAATAATTGATAATGGTCATTTCTATCATTTGGTTACATGGATTTAGGATGAACCATTAGATGACCAACACTTCGATTATTCAGTGGTATTTGGAATATTATGAACTAGATTTGGCATATAACTTAATTATATATACATATTATGGTTCACGAATATTAATTAGGTTTTAAAAAATATATTATAGTCTACTTAAACCATGAATATGGATTCATGACCAGTAATGAAAAATAAATTGAATAATGAAACCTCGTCGTCCAGGAAGGTTATAAATCGGAACCTCATGGACGCCGATTTCGTTTATAAAATAAAAGGGATGGAGTAAGAATATTTATGATGGTTCTTCCATTCAGATGATATAAATCAAGTATATAGATGTTAATTTAGTTTTCATGATAATTTTTATAGAAGAGATGAGGAGAAGAAAACAAAATTAGACAAATTAAAATAAAACCAAATGAAAAAGAAGGGTGATTTACCTCTTGAAAAAACCTCCTCGAGAAACTACTTAAGGGAAGGGGTTTTGGTATTTTGGAAAGAATAAGAGAATCTTGGTAATGGTAAGTGACTATGGAAGGGTAATTGGGCAGAACATTGAGGTGCTTCAGGACATAGATGTGTGAAGAGAAGAGGTAGTGGGGGGGAGTTTTTATAGTGGAGGAGAGGAGAATTTTTTTGAATATTTAAATCATTATTTTATTATTTCTCTCAAGACAACCAATATTATTGTTTCAGGTGAACCCTAATAGTAAAAATGGCATATTAGTTCTAACCAATTTGGCTTACATCATCCTTTCATCACCTATGATGCAGCAAATCTAGTATTTAGCATTTATCTTATTTTATCATATTTTACTATTCATATAAAATTCTAGAATTTAGAAAAAACACAAAAATTCATCCCAAACATTTTTCGACATGTAGAATTCAAATGTGAATTCCAATTTTGGAAAATAATTTTCTTAATATTATTAACTTAACTTTTAAGTAAAATCATACTTAATTAAAAAATTAACAGTTCTAATTCTACAACTACTTTTTTATCACAATGAAAAATTAACCAAGATGTTATTATCTTCTAGCCATAAGAATATAAAATAATAATAAAATCTACTATTAATTAGGGTTATATTACTATTCATAAGGGTATGTTACTATTCACTAAAAAATCAAGTTTGTTCTATCGGACTCCAAATGACTTACTGAACACAACTCTAGATGACCCTTTTTTGAAATTCAAAACATAGAAGAGGAAAAGTTGTGTTTAAGGGATAGATTATAAAATTTCATTCTATATTTATTTTCCAAACCATGGGTTGTTAAACTTGTCTTCTTGTTCAAGCTGGAAACCTATGTTAAGGTGGTTGATCATGGTTGAATGGTCTAGATTGATCAGAAAGGAATGTATGGGTTTTCGGAAGTGGTGTCCACAATGTGTAGTGGAAACTCCTCAATGAAAATGATGAATTGGGATGGGTATGGTAAGAAGGAAGGTGGTAGTTTTGGCTATCCTTCTAGGAAGTCTTTATCAGTATCTTCAGAAATAGGGTCTATGGTTTTCCATCATTGTAGGAAGGTAGAGCATATCTTCTATGTGTGTACCTCCCCTCCTAGGATTTTTATCGATGTAGAGTTATGTGTCATGTGTAGTGTTTTTATATATTGACACGCCCATACAATAGTGGGGTAGGATCTTTGGATTTTCGAGAAGTGTTTATTTATTCGTAACTGACCAGGACAGTGGGATCATGGTTTGGTGGTTGCATCGGCAAGACTGTATCATCTTCGAGGAAGAACCAGTTTTGGGAACAACCACCTGCGAGCATTCATTTTCAGGTTGATATCATTCATTTTCATGTGGTATAGCAGACATCAATGGTATTGTATTTAGGGACTTTGATTGTTCAAGGTACCATTTTGATTGTATCTTTTATTGCAACAATTGTATTTGATACTGGGGGTTCTGTTTATTTTATCTATGCCGATCTTGTTATTATTCAGAATTTTGCAACTAATTTATTGTTTATTCTGATGGAGTTGTAGACACTATTGGGTAGTAAGAAGAAGCTAAGTGGTAAGTTCCTATCATCTGTGGTATCCATCTCTAGAGTTGAGATGGAAAGGGATATCTTGGACTTGGATATGGACCTTTTCGATGTAATACTCATTCTGGATTGGATAGTCCACATTCAAGGGAATATCAATTTCTATAGGCAGTGAGTGTATTTCATGTCACCTAATTGGAGTCCTCATGTTTTTCTTGGTGATTTCCATCCTCAGTCAGGTCTTGCGGGACCTCTACTCCTAGAGTTGGGAAATACAATATTTCAGTTATCTTTGCTCATGCTAGTGGATGATGGAAGTGATCCTATGGGTGGATTTCCCTATGTGGTGGATGAGTTTTCAAAGGTATTTCCAAATGATTTTTTAAGATTACCCTAGAAAAGGATATGGAGTTCTCAAATGATTTGTGGTTAGGAACACAACCTATATCTCTTCCCTCGTATGATATGTCCCCCACTGATTTTAGGGAACTAAAGATACTGCTAGAAAATTCTGAATCCAAATGATTCATTCACTCATGTTTCTCCCCTTGGGATTCTCCTCTACTTCTTGAAAAAAAGGAAGACAGATCCCTCCAGTTGTGCATTGAATACCGGAAGTTGAATAAGCAAACCTAAAGATAAAATATCATTTTCCTCAGAGTGATTAAAAGTTTGATGAGATAATTTGGGGAAAGTGGTTTCCAAAATATATTTCTGTTCAGTTTACCACATGTATGGGTGATAGAGGCGGATATCCCCAAAACATATTTTCGAAGCAAGTATAGCCACATTGAGTACATGGTTAGGCCTTTCGGATTAACGAATGCTCCATCAGTTTTTATTGAACTCATGAATTTAGTGTTCCACCAATATCTTGACTCCAATATTGTGGTACACATGTATGAAATCCTATTTTATTATGGATTTGAGGATGATCTTGAGAATAATTTTTGGATCGTGTTGGGAACTATGTGGAATGATCGCTTATATGTAAAGTTGTCCAAATGTACTTACTAGATCAGGGAGATGATGTTTTTGGGTCATGTCATCTTAGAACAGGGGTTTTAAGTGGTCCCTTAGAAGATCAATTTTGTTATTTCATGGGAGTTTCCATGAAATGTGTTTGAGATAAATAGTTTACTCAGCCCGGTAGGATACTACAGGTGGTTTGTTTAGGATTTATCTCATCATGCTTTGCCCTTGACTGCGCTCAACTAGAAAGGGGTGATATGTGAATGGACACCAAAATTTCAGGCATCCTTCGAGAGGATTAATAAGTTGTTCATTACCACCCCAATGTTGATATTTCTCTAATCTAGAAAGGGATATGTTGTGTATTTCGATGCATTAGTAATGGGTCTCATGTTTGTGCTTATGCAGGATGAAAATGTGGTGGAGTACAGTCCTAGACAACTTGAACCACATGAAAAGAACTACTTCACCCATGACTAGGAGTTAGTAACAGTGATTCATTCTTTGAAGACATGGTGTCACAACAAATTTGGGGGGGATTTTTTGGTTTTCTCTAATCATATTAGATTATCCTATATCATCTCACAGGAAGATCTTAATATGAGGTAGAGTCATTGGATCAAGTACATTTAGTGGTTCGACAATGATATCGTCTATACGGCGCGCTAGGTAAATGTGGTGGCTGATGCATTGAGATGAAAAGTAGTAGTGTAGGATTTGAGAATGTCGATTCATTAGTGGACTCTGATGGGGATCTTTGCTTATATGCACATGGAGATAAAGGAGGACAGTGGAGGTGCATTCCCGGTGATCGATAAGTTTAATATCTCTATTTTAGAGTTCATTTAGTGGGATTAGTCTAGTGAGGTGTTGTGTCCAAGGTCTATGTAGTATTTTCATGGTGGGGATACATTGTCGGATTGGTCTTCGTCTCCGGAGGGAATCATGTACTTTAGGGGCTATTTGGTGGTGCCATTTTCTCTGAGGATGGTTGTGATTCCCTATTTCCTCCAATATTTGTGGGTCGTTCATCTTCGAGCTTCCCAAATGTATTATGATGTTCATCAACAGTTCAGGTGGCCAGGTATAAGAAGAGACAAATATGATTTATTGTTGAAATGATATGCATGTTAGTACGTAAAAGTAGAGCTTCAAAGGACCTATCGTTTCCTTCAGTTGTTACCCATTCCAAACATGAAGTGGGGTGAGGTCTCTATGGATTTCATTGTTGGATTACCTCACACACCGTTGGGTATAAATTCCATTTGGCTAGTGATTTATCGTCTAACAAAATCATCCCCCTTCTTTCCAATCATAGGTATATCTAATGTGGATTATGTTTTCTGACTGTATATTTAGAATGTGGTAAGGATTCATTATGTTTTATCAGAAGTTGTCTCATATATAGACCAATGTTTTACCTCTTGGTTTTTTGAAGTCCGTTAGATAGTCTTGTGATCACAGATTATGATGGACACTGTATACAATCACCAAATAGATGGTCTGATAGAGTGAGAAAATAAAATTCTGTAGGATATGCTTCATGCATCTGTTTTGGATTTTGGAGGATAATGGGATTCCCATTCAGGATTAGTTGGATTTTATTATATTAATTGTTATCAATCCATTATTTTAATGGATCATATTGAAGTTCTCTATGGTCAGCCTTGTCAGTTCCTCTATGTTGGGATGAGGTAGGTGATACCTCACTTTTGGGGTTGAGCCTTATTCAAGAGACATCGGATAATGAAAATTAGATCAGACCATTGTTATTAACATCTCAGAGTCACCACAAATTTTATGATGATAAAAGGTGGTGCGATATTAAGTTCATTGTGAGGGATCAGGTATTCGTGAAGGTGGACACTCATTTAGGCCATCATCATATGGTAAAACAAGGAAAGCTAATGTGGATGTATGTCAAACACTTTGAGATAACTGAGTGGATTGGCATGGTGGAATATAGGATATCCTTTCCTTCTTACTTGACTTCTATTCATGATGTATTCCACATCTCCCAATTGAATATTTACTACCCAGATCCTTCCCATATGTTTAATTGGGAAGAGTAGGAAATAGAGCCCGATTAATCAGTGTTTAAACGAGCAGTGGGAAAACTTCATTCAAAAGAGAAGGTTCTTTTGGTAAAGTCTATTCAACTGGTTCAGGTCCTTTGGAAACATGGCAATGATGTAAATGATACTTGGGTGGTAATTTCATGGGTTGAGCAGGTGTACTCATTCTTTTTTTCTAATCAAGCATTGGGTGGACATTCTAAGGAGGAATGTTTTTTGGATGGGGGAATTTTTACATACATATCATTATTTTCAGATATTTTATCTTCTATCCATGGCCTCTCTTTTACCCTAGGATCCCCATTTCATTTTGGAGAGAATTGGAAGTTTTTTGGTTAATAGAACTGGATGCACGGTTAGGCTGCAAGGGTTACAAAACTGGGTCGACAAACTATTCACAATGTCCATGTCACAAAAAAAATTCATATTAATTTTTTTAAAATTAAGCTTAATGTGACCCATTCATCCAATATTCTACCATTTCTTCTATATAAGTCTTACAAGCTCCCTCAAACTCTCATAGAGCCTAATTTTGATGAAGTTTTTAGTGGGGAAACATTTAGAGCCTTCAAATAAGTGAGTTTTTCATTGATTTCTTCAATCAATCTACGGAATCCTCCCCCCCCTAATTAATGATCTCAATTTCTAGAAACTAGGGATTCATACCAATGGTTTAGGATTGAGTTTTATAGTTCAATCATATGGATTAGTGTTTTTCATCACCCACTTGGGGTGAGATTGTGGTGCGGTTTATGTTTTGCACAAATATTTTGGGGTTTTGACATTCAAGGTCAGTGGTTCCACGTGTAAACATTCTATGATGAATTTAAATTCTATGATTAAAAATAATCATGTTTCTCATCTATTTTTTGTGGTGAGAAAACAATTTTTTGGTAGAATTTCTTAGGGTTTTAATTTTAATGTTTCATTTGTACATCGAATTGGGTTATTTTGATGTGTATACAATGTTTTATCATTTGGGTCTATTTTATGATTCCTGAAATTGATTTATTAAATAGTTATATAGCCTCCAATTCAGGTTTGGTATGGTATTTTTGGTATTTTGGCCTTAAAAGATTATTTTTAAGTGAATTTTATGTTCAAATCCTTATAACACCTCTTGATGTTCATTTAAAAAATTATATTTGGTTTAACAAGCTAAATTGAGGGTGCAGAACATGATTGTGTACTATTTTGTGTATTTATAATTTAAACATGGAGTATTAATGTGAAAATAGTATTTTATAACATTTTGAACTTGATTGAGCATAAATGGGAAGCCTTTGTATCTAGGTGGGTAGTCTATGACTTGTATAGTAATTATTAAAAAGTGGCCTTTTCTCGGTTTAACATAGCAAGATTAACGATGAAAAAATTAACTATGTAATGATGATTTATTGGAGACCACTAGGTTATGGTTGTGTAACCTACTAGTGACTCATTCTCGAGAATGTAGTTTTTTGTGGTTTCTATGTCACACTACACCCTGATATGATGTACCTAGTGACTCATTGTTACCTAGTGCCTATGGGTATTTCCCATGACTACTGTTCATTTGTCATATTTTACTTACCCATGGAATAATGTTTTTTTGGATGGTAATTTCATAATCATGTATTTTTTCTTTAGAAATGGTCATTCATTAGTGTTTTTCTCTTGAAAAATATTTTTATTTATTGTTGTATCCCAATAAAATTGTTATTAGCATTTCTTTTTTATGAAAAACTGAAAACATTTTGTCTTATAATGTCTTTAGAATACAATCTTTCCATGAGTGGAAACCTATTACGCTTAGGATATATCCCTATATAATCCTTTGGGTGTAATTATATTTGGTAATGTTTGACATAGGTAAGGGTAAGGTCTTTGGAGATGGTGGTTCAAGTTGTTAGCTTCATTGCTTGGTGTATTGGTATGGAGATGGCTTGAGGGTGATGCCCCCTTTTTGTGTAGTGGTTTTGAGTTAGAATTTCTAGTCCTTTTTAGGTGTGTCCCTCTTGGGTTTAGTTAAAAACTATGTAATTAAATTATGAGTATTATCTATTTTTTTAGAATGATGTTCTAGATTTCGTTTATTTTTTTCTATTGGTTGTTTTATGTGTCTATACTTAGGTGAATAATTCCAAAACCATTATTTTTTTTACCGAGACACATGTTCCAATCTGTGGGGATAAGGAACAACCATTGGGAATTGTTATGGAATTGTTTTATGCTAGTTTGAATGGAGACTTATATTGGTTTGTGATTGTAGGAAGAAGATAACATTGTGACGAAGGATGAAAATGTTGTGGTCAGATGTAAAAACCAAGATAACTCAGAGAATATTATTGTGTTTAAAATCAATTTAGAAGAACATACAAGGTTACTAAAAGAAACAAAATCTTAAATTCTAAAATGATTTTGGGAAATTAGGTACCACAGGTAGAAAAAAATGGGAAATTGAATTTTGTGGTACAAATAATAGAGTCAATGTAATATTAGAAAAAGTTTTTTTTGTATCAGAATGAAATTTCGGGTTTGATAATTAATCACAAATAGAAGGTAGTGATGTATTATGTTAGACCACATGCTCTAACTTCAAGGTTGAATATTTATTTTGGTATGATTTAAAATTCTAAATATTCAAATAACTCAATTGAAAATTAGTGAGGTAGAAATGATACATAAGAATACAACTTCTATCATGAGTTATTTTTATGGAATTATGGGACATTCTAAAAATGTTTTTTTGATAGGCAAATGGTTTTAATGGGATCATGAGAAATAGAGGAATCCAAATAGAGTTCAATATTACAAGAATTACTTTTTTGGTAATTTTTTGCAATAAAAGATTCAAAGACAAGAACAGACACATCTAGTATAAAATATAGTGAAAACACTAGTGAAATCCCAATGTGGATACCTAACAAATCCCAAAAGTTCATCAAACGAGATAAAAACCCAAATTTAATTTCTAGATTTTCCAGACATGTTTGTACCATCATAATCTGGGGAATATCAACAATATCTCCCAGCCTCATGTATGAATCCATAGACCTGGAATACAATGAAAATAGATGATTATGAAGTAGTTTCAATATTTTTCAAGGAATCGTATAATACTATAATATGCATTGTTGATAGTATATACGCCTCCCATTTGATGGGAAATTAAAATCTGGGGATAGGAATTAGGTATGATAAGGAATGTGTCGTCATATTTTAAAATTATGAAGTCGTGAGGATCATTGGTTCTAGGAAAGCCATGTTGGTTGGGAAAGAAAATATACAAATAGATGTCTTGGTTTTTGAAGGGAATAGAAACAACTTATTAATTTTACTCAATTGTGTTACTAAAGACATGGTATAATATTTTATAGAATGTATTCTATTACCAAAGGAAAATGTAGAGTATGAGTTTTGAAAGGAAAGTTCTAGAAGGGGAATCTCAACTTTGTGACTATTGATGAAGACATATATTATATATATAAAGAAGAAAAAAACTAGATTTGAAAAATGTGCCTTGGTCATATATTCCATTAAATGTTGTTTGATATTGTTTAATATGATTTTACTGAAGATCTCCCTAAGTAATCATGTGACCATTCTCATTTATTGGATGTTTCTCAACATGTTATTATTACTTATATTACATATAATGAAATGAAGAAAAAGTAAATAAAGGTTCATGAATAGGTGTGTATTGATGTATACGGACTTACTCCACTATTATCTATTCAATGAATAAAAAATTATATTTTTTTAAATTTATTATTTAGGTGAATGGAACGATTTATAATTATCACCCTCAAGTATAAGGAATTCCATTTTAAAACATGTTGTTAAAGGAAAGTTGAAAATATAATAGATCAAATGATCTAGAAGTAATGTACTAATAATGAAAATGAGTTCCCAAATAGAAAATGGAGTTTTATCTCAGGTATCATTTGATAAGAAACCACATTTCAGTTGTAAGAACTCCATAGAAAAATACAGTGTTTGGGATAAGATATCAGATTATCAACAACATGGATATTACTATTCTTATTGAGAAATACCTCCTATAAAAGATTTTTAAAGAAGTAGTGTTGACATCAATCTACATATCAAAAAAAATAGTAATTTTTCTAATGGAAGAAGAAACATTATGATATCTATGATGTGGGTAGAATCCAAGAATGAAATAATTTTGCGTTTATGGGAGTATGGTTTTCATTATAAATGGGGATAAATAAGGGAAGTTTGAATCCCATGGAGATGATAGGATATTTCACATTTCCTTAAGAAAAATAAATGTGTCTAGATCATTCAAAAAATGATAGGAGAAGATATAGAGAGAAATTATGTATTATGGTATAAAATGAGTATAATCTTCAAAAAAATATAAACATTATCAGGATGAATGCGAGGAATAATTGAAAATATTAAGGGAAGATTAGGTAACTAAGTTGGATTTCGAAGAAGATTCAAATGATGATTACAATAAACCTATAACTAATCCAATGTGTGGGGATGAAATTGATAAGAATAATATCAACAAGGATCTGAAATGTTATGTTAGAATGAGGAGGATAAATACTCTTTATATTGTATATTAGTTATGAAAGGTAGATCCAAAGTGTTATAAATATGCTTACGTGCAATGTATTTGGGTTCAATTAATGTATGAATAACTTGACCAAATAAAAATAATCAAACATGGGGGTTGTTTCAAGATAGATAAATGATAATGTCATCGGGATGAAATAGGTTTTCTATAATAATCCGAATGAATATTTCACAATAATTAGAAACAAATCAACATATGAATGGAATGGATACTCACAAATAGAGGTCATTAAGGATGATGAAATATTTTTACATATTGCAAGGATGGAGACAATTTGATTATTCATCACTATAATTGTGAAAATGAAATTGAATGATTTAAACATGGAATTAAATCCTTCATCTATGAATGGGGATCATGAATAATATGTTTATATAGAATATCTTGATTGTTTTCTCATTAACTAATTTGATAATAATGATTTTTAGTTAAAGAAGGTTGTATATAGGATGTGATAGGGACCAAGAATATCGTATTCATGAATTGATTGGTATTTGAAGAAGCTTTGTTTTAATCATGGTGTACTTGATTATAATATCTCTATCAATATCAAGGGTAATAAGAGTACTATGGTGCAGGTATATGTCTATGAAATAATATTTTTTGGATCAAATTATGATTAGTGCAAAAAGTTTTCATAATTCATAAAATAAAAGTTTACAGAGTCTATGGTTGCTGACCTATCAATTTCATTGGTTTATAGATAAGGAATTAGAGACGTGAAAAATTTATTTCACAACAAAAATAGGATATGGATGTTATAATAAGATTTGGGATGGAAAATTACAACAAAATGACAACTTTGGTTTCTATACAGATTAAAATTTTAAGGGATGATAAAGGTGAAGAAGTCAATATAAATTAATATTTAAATATAATTAGAATTATCTAATATTTAAGATTTATACAACCCGATATTGATTGTTCCACATGCTATGTTTCATGGTATTAGAGTCATCCCATATAAATCCTCTTACTTATAAGACAAAAAATAAATCTACATATGAAAGTCCAAATGTATTTCGGTTTACAATAACCTGAAAACTCTTAGAAAGAGTTATAGGGAATTATATATCATATTGAGAAAGTTCAAAAAATTATCAAAATTAAACATTATGTGGTTAATTATATCATGGTGGTATATATATATATATATATATAAACTAATAAAGAATAAATATTTCAGTTCTTTGATCACTACAAAATCTAAATATATTGGGGCTACATAATCCTCAATGCTGTTACTATATATGAATAATCATCTTGATGATATTGGAGATGAAGTGAAGTATATGATGGGAGTGATTATTTATGTTCATTAAACATATCAAAAATCTCATCCATTTCTCTAGGAAAAGGTGCATTGAAGTCATAAATCACTTTATAAAATAGAAAGTAGATCATGTCCTATGAAGCTGGAGTTTTTTCCTATTGAATTACATGTTGAAAACATCATGGTGAAGACCTTGCCTAGATAATAATTATGAAGAAATTGAATGTCTCTTATAGTTTAGTCTATTCCCACACATAAATAGGGTGGATATAGGACCCCCTTACCCCCAAGGTATGGTATGTATTCCTATATATAATGATATGGGTTAATTATCATATTAATGAATAAAAATGATTGATCTTTGGGTTCACTGACAAAGGGGTATAAATTTTTTTAATCAAGTCAGGGGAGAAATTGTTAAAGGGGACACTAATAGAGGTAGAGGTGCAACTAGGGGAGGCTTAAATATGGTTATGATAAAACTGGTCTATCGATAAAGAATAATTATTCAATAGAGTGTCTTTTAGGGTGAATGATGCATGTAGTAGGCATGAATGGGTTAAGAAGTGATCTCAATGGTTGGGACAGTTATATCAACTGGTATTAAGAAATTTTCCATTGAAATGTTTGAAAATAAATTATTTGAGCAACAAAATTTTTATGATATTATTATTTCTTTCACCAATCATGTCTCATGTGGGATTAGATAACTTGTTTATGAAGTCCTTAATCACTATATGGGATTATAGAATAGATATGGTTTTTAATACCCAGGAATTTCAAATGAGTTGGTTATTGATGAATATTAGTTCTGTTAGAAAACCCGAAGGGGGTAGTTTTGGAACAAAATATCTCATAGTGGTTCTTTTGAGTCTTTTTTCGATGTTTTATGTTGTTAAAAGTGGTTGGTTGTCAATTATTGGTGAATGTTTTATCTCATATAGTGGGAATTTTTTATCTCATGAAGTGGAAAATGAATAATCTCACGGAGCATGAATTTCAAACCTCAAAAAGTCTGAAATTTATGACTTCATAGAGAATGAATGAAATATATTATTAAGCGTCAATGTGTGAATTTATCTTGTAGAGTGAAAATTTCAGAACTAATATTGTAGATCAATAACACAAAGGACCACATTATTTTCTTAAGACCTTGCATCATGATCCTACGAAGCACCGACAGACAACACATGATTGTAATAAGATATTATTAATTGATCCTGAGAAGATATTGGTGTCACGACATGATTTTTGGACAATCTCTGAGATATATTTCTTGATGTTCATGAATAAAAAGAAGATGGAAATGATATAGATATCAATAAGTCTTTCACAATATTGTGATATCATGATTTTATTTTTATATCATGATGTGATCTCATGAAGTAATTGAAGACAATGTCACTAACACCACGTGATTTTCATTTGGTCTTGTGATGGTGTCACACAATGTTCTTGAAGGCAGTGGAACTAGGAAAATGATTTTATTTATATCTCTTAGTGAGATCACGTGATGTGCATGAGGATAATGATGATAATCACATGAAGCTCTTAAGACACATGGAAGGTGATCATGCAAAGAAATAACGTGAAGCAAATGATGTCGATTTTTTAGGTAGTGAATCATAGGGATAACTAAAAACTTTAGAGTTAAGGTGGTTTATTTGTGCCTATAAGTACCACAAATTCATCCTTAATAATTGGAGATATATCCTTAATCAGTATGATTTAAATAAAAAGTATTTCAGACCAACTAAAAAAATACTTGTGGTGTAGTCTTACGATCCACATAATTAGTTGGAATTATTTTGAAAGTATCTCATGAAGGGTTCTTGTGAGTTGAAGTATGTGTGGGGTGTTTGGGTGTATAACAATATCGATTCATATCTCCTAATCCTTTTGATGTGAAAAAGGTATCATGATCTCCATGATCTGAAAAAGTCCTTGTGATCCGTGTGATATAAATAGGGTCTCATGATCCATGTGATTTGAACAATGTTTTGTGATTTGAGTGAATAAAATTATGGGTATTGAAATGGTATTTTGAAGGTTAATATGCCTTGAGCATAGGATGACCGATCGGTTTCATCTGATCAGAAGGGATAGAAAATATCTCACAATTGAGTCCCATGATTTGTTTGATCTGAAAGGTGACTCATAAAGGGGTCTTGTGGTGGAGTCTCAAGAAAATTTGGTTTTCATATCATTGGTGAATCATGGTCATAAAGACACAAAAATGTGTGAATAAACTCAGAATTTATTTTCAATGGATTCTACAGGATGATCAGTTCATTGACATCCATAAAGAGAATAGTGAGCTTCCAAATTGTGATTGGTTATAAACCAGGAATGATAGAGAGTTCTCAATGAATGTTATAATAGAATTGTGATTTAGATGAATTATTTACATTGATCCATGTACTTTTTATGTCATTTATTCATATCATAGTGAGGGTGAACAATGTAAAATTTGTATTTCCTCGGCATTTTTTATATTCTATTTACAGTGTGCAATATAAAAGATGGAAAAGAATGTTTTTTCTAAAGAAAAAAAAATATCTAAATAGAATATTATTTTAAAAATTTGTACCCTAATTCACCCACACCCCCTTACGGTATATAACCTAGTTGGGCTAACATTGGCAAAATTATATAGCATATCATTTCATAACATTTCATTCATTGAAACATGATAACGTTGTTCATTTGTAAGTATGGATTACCACATCTATGAAGCAATTTACTTAATTTTTCGTTATTACATTACATGGATTTGTATATATAAGTCTATTTAAAGAAATAATATTTCATTTACAATATAATAATACTTTTATAAAGATAAACTAATACTTACCAAATTTACATAATAATTTTTGAAAAACGGCATCATTACTTATGCGTACGTACGACCTACCATCACAATGATTATAATGTAATTCATTTTTCATATCCATAATTCATCATTGAAACTATAACAATAATTTATTAATAAATATGAAAAATATATCATGATTATTATTTTAGAGATGATGTATTAATTTCCTATTTTTACATAATCACTCTACTAAAGTCATTTTAGACATATAATAAAAATATTTTCTAAACATCAAATGTGATCTTAATTAGTGTAGTAATTAAATATAATATAAAAATAGAAAAAAATATAAGGAATAATAATCCTAAAAAATATCTCAAGAATTACAATAATTAATAGAATCTTTTTACTCAAGAAGAAAAATAACATAAATGATGACTTGGACACAAGGTATGGGATCTACATCTCACGTTAATTTATACAAAAAATATTCTAAATTTACTACCCGTATTATTTAGGTGGTGTATATACAACACATGAATGAATTTTATTATTCTTATAATGAAAATTTTTATAATTTAAATATCCATCTATGTATATTTGTTTCATAGGGATTATGATTCAAAACCTACCATTATGGAAATAGTTTTATGTTATAATCTCATTCTTAATTAAGATTATTTATGATTAGTTTCCAATGATAAAATTCTCTGATCTAACACTCAAGAAACAAATAAATTTTCTTCTACTATTTTTATTTCTAGAGATTAAATAATTTCCATTCATTTTCCTATAATTATGAACATAAGGGACTAAATAATGAATTTTTTAAAAATGGATTTATTTTCCACTTAATTTGAAAATAATTTCCCTTTCATGTCCATGTTTTCTGAAAAATATTCCCATTACTATTTTCTATTATTCTCATATGATTGATTAAATTTTTTTATCCATGTTTTACTTTTAAAAAAATTCAATATATTCTTCTTTTTATTTTCCAAACGATGAACTTTCTAAAATGTTTTTCAAATGTTAGAAGGGAATGTTTTCATGATCCTGACCAATCAATACATTGATGAGTCCTTTAGAATTTTACATCTTTCTATTAATAAAAAATTCCCAAAAATTTTGGAAATTTTTAGATTTTAATGAGCTGATTTCAATGATAAAATGGTACTTTCCTTGAGAAATATTCCAACTGTTATATTAAGTAAATTTTCTTATAATATGAAATACTTTGATGTTATTATTTTTTGTGAATATTATCCTATGATACCCTATTTATTATTTCTATTGATGTTATATGGTTATGATGACATGATTTATATAAAACATTTTCATCCCAATCATTATGCCACAATTAAATTATTATAAAATAATTTTATTTTATGTATAGATCATTTAACGTTTTTATTCCCAAAAAAAAACCTTATATTGAATACCATGATTTTTTACTCTGATATAATCATCAATAATATTTAATTTCATCTTTATCCTTTCAAAATTTTATATAATTATGTTCAGATCCAATATTGTACAACTAATTTCTTTCCATGTGTAATACTTGTGATTATATATTATGATTGATTTCCTTTTGTGGCATAAATAGTCATGAACATATTATTATGGGTGAACCCGAATAGTTCACCAACAAATTGGTTAATGTATTTTTATCATGAGATGTTATGTATGGGATTAGAGAGTAAAACTAATCCATTATTAGACTCTCTCCTCCTGATGATTTTTTCTTGGAAATTAACATTAACTTCAACGAATGTCATTTTTTAGGTTGTTTCCATATTTCATAGGAAGGCATGATATTATGATTACATGTTCATTATGTTATAATACCATGATATTACCTCAAAAACTCCTCTCTTATAATATTACATTTTACAATTGACTCACACATTATGAATGATTATCATGTTTATTCTCATATAGGGATATTTATCTCAACCCTTTTGCCTATGTATTTCGAAGGATATCGCATGATGTTTTAGGATTTTAAAGGGATTTTGGATCTTTTCCTAGAGATAAAAATATATATGTTTTATTTTCATGTTGATTACTTATATACATTATCTTGAAAATATACTTGGAATTCTGTACCACATCTATGATTAATGGATAGTGTTGTTTACATACTTATAATAATATGTGAAAAATTCATTGGGTCTCTATAATCTTGTACTCTTTAAAACATATTATGTCATATATATTTGGATTTCATACCAATTGTAACACCTGAGACACACACTCTCATATCATTTTCTAACAAAAATATTCTTTAAACATATACTTTCAAACCAACTAAAATGACCCAAAATTAACCATCCAAGAATACAATATCATTAAAAAATATTGATTAAATTTCACACCCAGGAAAATTTTGGTTTATTGTTTTTGAGCGTTATAAAAACTAATTAAATAAAATTACCAATATAATTCCAATCCAATAGAAATTTTTTATTAATATAATGATTTATTGTTTTATAATAATTCATAAACATCTCCCACAAAATTATTCACAAATTATTCCCATCTATAAATTTCAAACTAAATACTCTTATTCATAACCGAAAAAATGGGAAATGATAAAATAGAGAGATAACACACCTTATGAAGTAAACAATTTAATTGATTCTTTCATGGAATAAATATGTAATGAATAATATGGAAGGAATATATAATATTCTAATATTTAATGATCATGTAATATATCAATGGATCTCATAAAAATGTAAATAATCATATGGATAAAAAATATATTTATAATTATAGAAAACATAATCTCAGAACTATAAATCATACTATCAAGGAATCATTCCAATGCAAATTCATATCGGAAATCCCTCATGCTAAGACATCATATATATCATCAAGGTCTCATTCCAATACATTATTAAAAAAATTTATGTCATATAGAAAATAATCCAAATTGTTTTTCTCAAGAGACCTATTGAGGCATCAATGGGCTATATGTTTTCAGGCCTTTCCTGTCAATTAATATGCCTACTGCATTTATCTTGTGAAAAAAATTAATAAAAAAACAATTCATATTTAACATTTATCAGTAATCAAAATACATACTTATTATAATATCAAGAATATTATATTTCAATAAATTTCCCAATCATTAAATGAAATAACATTACAATAACCAATCTATAAAAATGATGTGGATACATTACTACAAATTCATCCATTGAAAATGCCATGCTTTATCTGATCAAGGTTAAAACAATGATAAAGGTCCACTTTGTCGATGGTTGAAAAATAGTTGATAAATGGAAAATTAATCAACACTAAAAAGATAATAAATGGTAATATTTATCAGTGCTAAAAAATCCATGATGAATGGGGTTCTTTATTAGTAAAAATTAAAGGGGGTGATTTAATATCACTATTAAAAATCACTCATTAAATATATATTTTAGAAAAATCAATAAAAATTATATTAATATAATATTGTTTTTATATTGATAAAAATATAACATAGTATATAAAATATGATTTAGTTAAAGCTAAATACACATTTATATTTAAATTATAATATATTTTTTAAAAAATAAAAAATAAAATAAATAAATAATAATATTAATTAATAATTGGATAAATATTATAGAGTAATAGTTATTTAAAAGCGATTGGATAATAGAAAAATTAAAATAATTAATGAAAGTAGTAAGATAATTTGAAAACCTGATTTGGACATCAAATGGCCATAACATTTGATTTAGGTGTCTATTTCAACTCCACTGCATGTCAAATCAATGCTTGTAAAGAGATCAATGTTTTTCTAATAAGGGAAACCCTAATAACAATATATTATTGGTCAAAAAGTCTTATAAGGACCCTATAACTATTTTTTTGTTATGAAGACCTATTGTTTAATATTCAATAGTATTTCCACGCCATTGAAGAGATTCTTTTTGTCCTTTATCAATAGAGGCTGAATTTATTCCCCAGAATTATATTCATATAGATATAATGGGTTTGGAATATTACCATTTTTTCATATTTTAGTTATATTTATAATTAAATATATGATTATTTTTTTATTTTTACAAATAATAAAACAATTGTAGAAATATATATTTCAACATATTTAAATAAAAATGTATTTTTAAATATAAAAAATTTGGAAATAAATATTTATCATTAATTCTACTTAATGTGAAACATTATCCATTTTATTTACCTTATAAAAATACATTAATATATATGTATAAATATATATATATATATATATATATATATGCATATTATAATATATGTAAAAAAATACACATATAAGTCAATATTTATAAGTGTTTGTGAAAATATAAATGTGTTTGTGTCAATGTATATATGTGTGAATGTGTACATGGATCAACATTGTGTATATACAACATATATATTTGTATTTTTCTAAATATATCATTATCATTAAATTTATAAAATAAATTTTTATACAGTATATATTTAAAAAAATATAAAATATTAATATCTAAATGCACAATTACTTGTAAATATGTATAAATATATTTTTTGTCTATAAAATTTATATATAAAATTATCAATATATTTGTAAATCTAATTTAATAATAATTATATAAATCATATGAAATTAATTATTATCCATTTTCATTAAGACAATATCTAACAATTTTTTATACATTGTAAAAATAAATGAATATATATAAATATACTTATAAAATTATATGTATATTTTATATATATATATGTGTGTGTGTGTGTTAATAATCATATATATTTATATTGATATTCTAATATAAATAAATGAATATTAATAAATAATATATTTAAATAAATATATGTGTATTTATATGTCACATAGTTCAAAATAAATATGAATAAACAAAAATATTCTAAAATATAAAACAAAACATGATTGGTAGAGTGGTAAAGGGGATTGTAACGTAGAATAAAGATCACATGATCAAATATATAATGACACAAACATTTATCAATGGAAATTGTCCCTTCTTAAATTATTTTCAAAAATATCATAAAATCACTTGTATACCATAATAAAAAGTAACCAAGTGAAGAACATATGAAATTAGAAGTGTATCTAGACATTAAGGAACTAATACCCATCATATAGTAAATTGGAAAAAGGAATACTAATATGACCATTATGAATAGTAATATAGCCAAATGAATAGTAGCCTCACCCATTAATGTATAAAAAAATTTAGGCATCTTATAAATGATAATATGGTAGAATTATATCATAGTATATTTAAGGAATTAATTTTAAAAAATTTAAATTAAGAGTTGGTTTTATGTTACATAAATATTTAATAACAATTTTATGATTAATTTAATAATTTAAAAGAAACAATATTTTTATATAATGAATTCATATATTAATATTTTTACTTCTTATGATCTTAAGATAATTTTATAAGACCTTAAATAATATTTTAAAGTGTTATAAAATCAGTTATAATTTAAAATCTATATTTTCCATGAATATGATGAATATAAATTAAAATTAAATTACTTATATTTAATAATTATTTTCATAAAAATGAGTTCATTTTTTAATTATAAACATCAAAAAATTGATATAGAGAATATTTTCTATTTTTCTAAATTAAATGAATTTTTTATGAATAGTGTAATACAATAATTTATGTTAAGAAATAAATACAAGAATTGTGTAGTCATAAATGATGTATAGATTATGTAATCCCAAAATATCAAACTATTGTTCATTATTATAATATATTTAGATATAATTATCAAACTATTCATATTATGGATCCCTTATAATAATCTAATGAATATAATATTGAGAAAGAACCACTATCCTCTACTATAAATTTCACCCCTCACACACTCTTCTATACACAACCCTAAATCTATGAGCCTTCAGTATATTTGTCAAAATACTCTTACTTAGTACCTAGCCCATATCCATGATCACTTGGTCTCATAAAATGTAGAAGGCCTCTTCCCTAAGGAGGTTCTCAAGGAGGAGATATTTAAGAGGTAAAATCCTCTTCCTTTTTCTTTTAATTTTGTTTGAATTTAATATATATTCCTCTATTATACTCACATTATCTGATAAAAAGGTCATGATAACTATGGTATATTTGATATTCTATAATTATATCATGTTAGTGTAATATCCATTGCCTAACTCATTTCCGTCTCTCTTTTATTATAAAAAATAAATCGTCACCCGTGATGTGTCAAGTTACGAACATTGTGGGTAATGCACTTTAATTTTATGTCAATTAATTCAAGGATGTTAATAAAACCATTATAAGGGTTGAAAAATATTATATATTTTCTAGTACAAAACTCAATATATTCTATAAATAAAAAACCCATATAATACTAAATGATAAAATAAAATAGGTTCGTTGAAACTGAAAAAAAGGGTAAAATCACAATAAAAAGATCATCATTTACTTTTATGTAATGATTAATCCTAGTACCATATAACCAAATAAATTATAAGAACATTTAAAATTCTGTAAAATCATTAATTAAATATAATAAAAATTCAGTATATTTATCCTCATTTCACATGTACTAACATTCATGTATACAAGTTAAAAGATCATGAAAACCATAAATACATATACTCCCAAACAAAAAAATTAAAATTCTATAACTCATCAGAAATCTGATAAATGAAATAAATAAAACAATAATGGAAAAAATCATGTATAAAAGTTTCTGTATTCCTTAATTAATGAATATAATTGGATTAGACATGATATTAAATTGAAGAAATAATTTTAACTCAAGGAAAGTGTAATCATCGAACCCAACTCCCTTTCTTTGGGTTTTCCATCATTCACCCCATTTTTAGTGTGGATATTTCCTAAATATCATTTCTTAATAATTATCATGCCATTAAGGAAATATATATGTTTTCTTCTTTATTTTATGATAAACATAATGTTTTCCCAAGGAAATATTATTTCCAAAAAACTCACCTTTTACTTCTCGAGATTATTTCTTCCTCACTCAAGGCTGATGATTATTATATCATGTATTGAATTTCATCATTCATATGGGAACCCAATTTTAATGAATTTATTATTTATTACAATAATATCATTAAATTACATAGGTTATTTTATATCTAATATGGATATATGTTCTATTTGGCATGCAAGATAATGTAAAATTTATGATGTAACAGGTGATCCTAGAATTATATAGAGAAATTTAAATGTTATGATGAGACGGGTGAACCCAGAATTATATAGATATATAATTAAATGGGTAATGTGATTTATCTTATGAAAAAGGTAAAATATTCTTGAATATGAATAAATCTTTATTCACAACTTTGTGTTGTACTAGACCACCAAGACCTGATGTTTTATTTTTTCACATTGCCGAAATCCCTGCTTGTTTCTTTGCTTCATCTCAGGATTTTGATTGCATTCTTATGTTATAATGATAATGATAATTTTCACCCTATGTTATATTATTTAATTTTCTTATCTATACTCTTACTAGTATTTACCTCACCCATTTTTTATGTATATCAACATTTGATTATATATACTAAAGAGATTTCAAGGGCCAATAAGAATCTAGAGAAGAAGAAATTAGATAAATATTTATGTTTTACATTATAAGTGTTATATATGGTCCTAATTTCCCCAATAAAATAAACCTTCGGTTCCTATTTGTATAATGACTGTACGTTTTTTCCATTAAATTATGTAATAATATATTTACGAAAAAGGAAGATCACTTTAGTTGGTATAAGAGGATGGTACCATTTATTTAGGAATTAGGATAAAAAACCTAAGTGAAAAAACATAGTCTGAGAATAATTATAAGTAAGCACCTAGGAAGCTTTTTCATAAAAAATCTAAATATGGGGATCCGAAAAAACATGCCTTTATACTTAATTGTAAAATAGAATAAATTATTTATTCATGGATTGTTGACTATGTTTGTTCCTAGCATTTTAATTTTCTTTAAAATGGGGGGAACTTGGAGAAACCATGCCAACAACCTAAGTGAGGGAAAATGTAGTGATTTCTTAAATTACATCCCCAATTCATTGGCAAGTGGAGTTCAAGATTCCATAGTGATTTCTACCCAATTGTCCCACGTTATGAACAATAACCAGAATAATGTGAAATTTTGACCTTAACTATAGAGGGAGAAACTGGATATTGTGTCATTTATGTGGAAATGACCACCATCATTTAGTGGATCTTCTAATAAACTAGTTGTTTAATTTTGGGATGACTCATTGGATAATATATATTTTTTTGCTTCGTTATTTTGAGAGAGAGAAAAAGACTTTGTCCAATAATCCTTCATATAGAGAGGCTGACCAATGTAGGGATTTGTTTAAGATCACCAAGATGAATGATGAAATTGAATAGATATAGCGGTAAAACCTAAAGTTAATGATTCTTAATAAGTATTTCTCTCAAACACTTCTTAAAAAGATGGATAGATAATTCATAGGGCTGAATAAAAAGGAAGTAGGATCTATAATGACCTATGAAGAAACTATCACAACCCTTATAAGGAATGCATGGGTTTTTTAATAAATAATTATTGAAAAATTGATATATTCATTTTTTGTTTAAAACCACACCTTATAAATAATCTTTAAATTCTATAATTTAGGATTTATGAAGATTTTTTTGATGTTTTCTCAAAGTGGAGATGGAGTTTTGACAATGGTCCCAAGCAAATGGTGATAATAAACAAAATATTGAGTTTCAAGATGGAGGATCTAATGAGAATGGTGGAATGAAAACTAAATCACCCACATGTCAAAAATTTAGGAAAATCATCAAGGTAACCACCTCAAAGCGATTGGGAATGCTTCGAGTGTGGGAAAGAAGGCCACCAAAATAATGAATTTAAAAAATACACGATGAATCATGACAATGTGATGGAGGAAATTAGAGAACCACTAATGGTCCAATGCTACAACTATAGGGAGGAAAGTCACTATAAAATCCAATGCACTAAAACTCGAGTCTTTAAGGGTAATCAGTATCAATAGCCACTACATCCGAATGAACTGTGAAAGTCTTATGCCATCACTACTGCTGAAGATGATCAAGGAAATGATGTCGTAAAGGATACACTTCCTATTCACTGAAGAATGGAAAAAATACTTATTTTATTCAGGTTCTACGCATTCTCAAATATTATGAATGATTGCTAGAAATATTGAATCATAGGCCTGAAACCTTGAAGTATTAATATAAATAAAAAACCAAGTGCTGAAATTATTTCATCATAAGTAATGTAATCTTCCCCTATTATAATATGTTGGAACATTCTCCTATAAAATCATTTATTACTTCCCTAGGTGGAATTTGACATAATACTAGGATGGATTGGATCTCTATATGTGGATTACACATCATATTTTGAGAAAAGGGGATATCTTTTCATATCCTGAACCATCCCATGCATTTATAAAATTTCAAGAAAGATCAAGAATATCCATTCAAAAATACTTCATTGGTGTGGGTTTTGATTCATGGTGACTAAGTATACCTCACTCAAATTATTTACTCAAAGAAAATTATCAACATGGGGATATTACCATTGTGAGGGAATAAAGTGATGTATTTCCCAAAGAGTTACCCAGAATTCCCACAAATAATGTGGTAGAGTTCTCAATAGAACTTATACCCAAAGCTACCACTCCTTCAAAATGTCCCAATTGGATGGCCCCAATCAAACTGGTGGAGTTAATGAATCTACGTCCGGATCATTCGGACCAAGGGTTCATACACCGCAATGCCTCACCCTGGGGTGTTCCAATTTTCTTTCCAAAAATAAGGATAGATCAATGTGGTTGTGTATTAATTATTGGGAAATCAACAAGATAACTATAAATAAAATGTATCTTCTTCCAATTATTTAAGACTTGTATGATCTATTATGAGGATCTCAATAATTCTCCAAGTTGGATCTTTATTCTGGATATCATCAGCTAATTGTGAAGAAGGAATATATTTAGAAGACTACCTTTGGTATAAGGTATGGGAAGTATTAGTTTCTGGTAATTCCCATTGAATGTACTAATTCCCATAAAATATTCATGGATTTGATGAATAAATTTTTTATACAGAACCATTAAATATTTGTGGTAGTGTTTATCAATGATATTATCATATACTCTAAGAGTAAGGAGGAACATGAAGAAAATCTATGGATTTTTTTAGATACATTAATAAAGGAAAAGTTATACCCTATTTTCATAAAATGTGACTTTTGGATGCAGCAAGTCACACTGTCGGAACATGTGATCACTAGTGAGGGGATTTCTCTGGACCATTCAAAAAAAGGTAATTGAGGAATGGCCCAGACCTTCCAGTTTTATGGAAATTTTTAGTTCTCTTGGCTTATCAGGGAACTATTGATGTTCTGTGAAAATTGCTTTAGTATTTTCAAGCCCTATTACTTTGTTAACAAAGAAAGGGATAAAGTATATCTGCATAGAAGAGTGCGACGAAGGCTTCAAGGAGATAAAGAGAATGATGGTCACTACACCTGTACTCACATTACCAAAAATTGGAGAATGTTTTTTAAAATATAGTGATGATTAAAATAAATTCTTGGGTTTTGTACTCATAAAAAAGGAAAATGTGATCGCCTATACTTACCGAAAGTTGATGATACAAGAGCCGAACTACCCAATGCATGATCTAGTGTTAAAAATGTGAATTTTTTCTTGTAAATATTGTGGCACTACATCTATTGTTATAATTGTGAAATACATATAGAGAAAAATATTTTCAAGTATATGCACACAAAAAAGTGTCTCGACTTGTGTCAAATCAGATAGTTAGAGCTAATCAAAAACTATGATTGCTCTATTCACTGTCAACCAAGCAAGGAAAACAAGGTAGTTGATGTTTCATATTGGAAAGAACATAATCCTATATAAATGTTTTAGATTTATTAATACCATATCCTTAAGGATATGAAAATGATGGATTTGGAATTCATATGGGATGATAACACATCCTAAACTGCCCAAATGTTTTTCTAAGCATCTAGCCAAGATAAGATTAAAAATTTACAAAAGGATGATCTAGAGTAACAAAAGAAAGTGTACATATTAATGGAAGGGAAAATACATGAGTTATATTTTTATGATGATGGTTTGATTCGGTTTGGAATGAGGATTTGGGTGCCTTTATTAACATGGATAATGATGTGTCTATTGGACAATACACATAGCACAAATTTCTCTATCCATCATGGGAGTACCAATATATACTATGATATCCTAGCAAACATCTGGTGGGATAACATGAAGAAGTAGATTGAAGAATATATCTCAAGGTGTTTGATATTTCTTCATGTTAAATTAGTGAAAAATATTTCAAATGGGATGATGCAACCATTACCTATACCCATGTGGAAATGGTATAATGTCACTATGTACTTTGTCACATGTATCATGAAGACATATAAATGAAATAATGCGATATGGATTGTGGTTCTCCTACTCACCAAAACTTACCACATTGTTTCTATTCAATAAGATCTCTAACTTGAAGAACTTGCAATAATATATGTGAAATAAGTGGTGAGACTGCATAGATTTCTATGATCAATTTTCTCTAATCATGATTGCAGATTCAAATCTATATTCAATAGGAGTCATTATCTTTCTTTGAGGAAAAAATTAAATTATGGCATGGCTTATCAGCCCCCAACTGATCGTCAATATAAAATGACTATTCAGATGATAGAATTTATACTATGTGCCTTCTAATTAGAATTTGATGGTGGATGGGATATGCATCTCCCATTAGGTGAGTTATCATACAAAAATAGCTTCCAATCTAGTATTTATATGGCTCTATATGAAACTATTTATGAAAAGAGGTATAGAACCCCTTCCTTTTTGGATGAAGTCGGTAAAAGAAATCTACTTGGACCTTATTTATAAAAGATATGATAGAGATGGTTTAAGACATAATGCAACATATCAATGCTTCTTAGAGTTATTAAAATATCTATACTGACATCAGTCGAATGGGGCTTCTAGTTTGATGTTTGAGATAAATTCTTCCTTCAAATATCACTATGGAAGAGAGGCATGTGGTTTGGAAATAAAGAGAAGCAAAGCCCATGGTATGATGGACCCTTTGAGATCCTTGATTTCCTAGGAGTCACGGGCTACAAAATTTCACTTCCAAACAATATGGCACATGTTCAAGATGAGATTCATGTATCACTATGCAGGAAGTAAACCAACCTTATGAAGGAACCATTTGTATCATGAAGAATGTTTTGAACTGTAGGCATTGATGAAGGATAAGTACCCTCACCTGTTTATGTAAAAGGAAATTTTTATGATGATATTTTAAAAGGGGTAAAGAATGTAATGACCCAAAACATTATCAATTAAATTTATCCCATCATAATTTAATTTCATAAATATCATAAAATCCCAAATTGACCCTAATAAAAAGGTTATAGATTATGAATTAATGACATTAGAATTATTTCAAGATGTTAAGGAAACAATACATGTGTAATGGTAACTCAACATAAGGAATTGTAATATGAATCGTATGAATGGTAAAATAGAAAAATGAATATTATCCTCAGCCCTAAATATATAAATATAATTGAGGAATCTTTAAAATTAAATTATGGTATAATTATATCATAGTACATGTAATGAAATATTTTAAAATATTATTGATTAATTGTTGGTATTTTTATAAGTCTTATGTATTTAATTATAAAATAATAACTAATTAAATAATATTAAATAAATTTTATTTTCTTGAAATTTATTCATCAGTTAATATTTTTTTAGATTTTTATTTTTAAATAATATAATGAGACGTTAATTAATTTTCCAAAGTGTTATAAAATCAGTTATAATTTAAAAATAATTATTTTCCATGTAAATAATGATTTTATTTAAAAATAAATTAGTAACTTTTAGAAAATTATTTTCATAAAGTTGAGGCCATTTTTTAATCATACATGTTTGGAAATGATTCAGGGTAATTTTTGGGATTTTTCTGAAATACTAGAATTTTATGAATAGTAAAATATGATAAATTATAATAAAAGATAGATGCATGAATTATGGAGTCATAGATGATATAAGACATATGTAAGGCCAAAATATTTAAATCTCTTTAATTATTTGAAAATATTTAGTTCTATTTCCCAAACTATACGTAGTCTTGATCCAGAATAATAAACTAATTAATATAATATTGAGAAAACACCTCTCTCCTCCACTATAAATACCACCCCTCACACCCTCATCTCCTCACACCTATAAAGCTTTGATAATTTCCTAAATTCTTCTTAATAAACTTATTTTTTCCCTCCCTAACTTTCATGATCTCTTGGTCTAATCAAAATACCTATACATTTTCTTTATGGAGGTTCTCAAGGAGGAGATATTTAATATGTAAAATACTCTTCCTTGTTTTTTTTCAATTTCATTTATATTAATCTATTATCCTCCCACTATCTCGTCCAAATGTAATTATAACCCTCAAATGGTTGATATATTATAGTTATATCATGTTAATGTAATATCCACCATAAAATTCTTTTCTATCTCCCTTTTATTATAAAAATAAAATCGTTGTCGGTGATCTGTTAAATTACGGACATTGTGGGTGATGCACATTAATTTTTCATTAACACCATCATGGATGTTAATAAAACCATTATAATGGTTCAAAAATATTATAAAATATATGGTAGAACCCACTTTATATTCAATAAATAACACATACACATAATACTAAATGATGAAACAAATTGAGTTCATAGTAATCAAATAACCACCAAAATTAACATAAAATGATCATCGTTATCTTTTATTTAATGATTCATCATCATACCATATAAAAAAATTATTTGTAATATAATTTAATCTTATGTAATTTCACTAATAAAATATAATAAAAATTTCATAAATTTATGCTCATGTTACATGAAATTATATTCATGTATAAAAGTGAACCAATGATGAAAACCATGAAAATGAATTCCCCCAAATGATGAAATTAAAACTCTATAACTCATAGGAAATCTCAAAAATGAACTCAATAAAAAAATAATTAATAAAATTAATGTATAAAATTCTCTTTATTTGTTATTTAATGAATCTATTCTAATTTTACATGATATTAATGTAAAAAATGCATTCAAACTCAATGTAAGAGGAATTCTTGAACCCAACTCTATATCCATGGGTTTTCCCCTCTTCCAAACCATTTTTAGGATGGATATTCAAAAATATAATTGATTCATAATTATATAACCTTTAATGGGATATACATGTTTTATACTTGATTTTATAACAAACACAATTTTTTCCAAAAGAACTCTTCGATCAAAAAAGACACATTCTACTTATCAAGATTTGTTATTCTTCACTCAATGTTCATGATTCTTTTAACAAGTATGGTATTTCCTCTTTCATTTGGGAACCTATAGTTTGTGTATTTCAACATTATAAACTAAAACCCATTCCATTCAATGGGGTTTTTAAGGTCCAACATTGATATATGTTCTATGTGGCATTTATGAAAGTATAAATGTTTCGATGTGATGGGTGCACTAGAAATTATATAGCGCAATGTTATTATTATGATGACATGGGTGCACCATGAATTATATAGAGATCCAATGAATTGGAAAATTATTTTTTTCTCAAGAGAAAAGTGAAATATTCTTTAACATGACGTTGTCTTAGTTATCAACATGTGTTGAAGTTGACCACTAAGACATGATGTTTCATTTTTACAAATCACCACATTACATGAATTTTTTATTATTCCTCTCATGATTATGATCCCATTAATATGTTATTATGATAATTATTATGCTAAAACCATTTTAAATTGTCTCACTTTTTATCTATCCTATTACTGGGCTTTATTTCACACCTTTTTTATGTATATCATTAGGTGACTATGTATACAAAAGAAAATTCCAAGGCCAATAAGAAGTTATAGAACAAATAATTAAATAAAATTTTATATTTTAAAATATAAATGATATGTATAGTCATAATTTTTCTTAGAAACTAGACCTTTGGATCCCCTTTGTGTAATGATTTTTTATTCTTCATATTTAAATTATGTAATAAGATATGTATGAAAACGCATGTTCTCTATAAAATCCCAACATGAACATGTATTTGGGTGAGAAATTGTAGCACTATGGATGGGTGGGTGGGTGTTTTAGGTTACAATACTATGGTTGGGGGTGCATGACAGTTGGGTGGGGAGAGGAAACTGTAGAGAAAGGGGGTCACCAGTGCTGAGAATTGGAGGTGTTGTTGTCTTCAAAAGCATAATTTTTTTTACAAATTTTTTATCTTCTCTAAAAAATAGTTGATAAAGGGTTCCATTATCTGTTCTTTTTTATTGATTTTAAATCCAACCTTTTTTAGTGAAGAAATATTTCTGATATACGATCCCTTTTTCATCGATATAAATTTGTAGATAAATGTCCCTTTTATCAATGATTTCCTTTATCAATGATAATGGGTACCTTTATGAGTGCTTTTTGGATGTGTTGATACAGGTGGACTTCTAAAAACACTTTGGTAGTAATGGATTTATTAGCACCGATATATCCTATTATTATTACCTTTAAAAGAAAAAATCTGTAGCATTGATGGTATCACAAGAGAATAACCCAATTCGAGAATAGTAATCATTTAAGAATGTTGACATAGATGAAAAACACCTTTATAAGAAGAGACAATTTGAATAGTATCACATAATAAGGGATCATGAGTTTCATCATTTATTACCAATACATAAATCCCCCAAAATAAAAATATTTAGTAGATAGTTTAAATGGTAATTCTAGAAATATTACTCTAAATAAATTATATTTTTTATATGTTTAGAGGAAAATGGATATGAAACAAAAAAAATTTTGTGAAAACATTTCATAATGTTTTAAACAAGAAATTTAGTTATGATCAATATCAAAAATTTCCATTTCTTAGACGTGGAAATGAGGAATATTTCAAAAAAAAATTAGAGATAAATTCCCTTAATTGATCCTTGAAAATATATACATGTTATTTAATATCAATTTTTAGTGGATGATAGAACATATGACCATGAAAGGGGAAACTCTTTTCAATAATTTAAAACAACATTATTTAGTTCTACAATATTTTAAAGAATAATAATGATTAAATTTGTAACTAGATATGGGGAAATATGAAAATAAAAACCTATAATACATATTTTGATTCAATAATATTTGATGTTCATATGGTTCATTTAACCATTGTGGGGGGGGGGGTTAATTTCTTGTGGTATTTTTTCAAATATCAAACCTCTAAACCTTTTTAGATTTATTTTTCAAATAAAATTTTACAACAATATCCCAATAATTCCAATATTATTATGTAATGTTGGAAAAAAAATATTCAAAATGTTCATCCTCATTATGAGAATCTACATCCTTATCATCGAAACTCACGAAAATTACATATTAGAAATAAGTGAATATAACTTTGAACTGACTCCAATTATAATCCTTCTATCTTATTATTTGTATGATTGTATTGAACACCATCATTTTATTCACCCAAGTTTTTCTCTATATGGAGACCATGTCCTTTTTATTTAAAATAAAAATGGATCTATGAGGTTGTGAATTGACTATAGTGAGATCAATGCTATAACAATAATGAACAAGTATCGCCTTACTTGCATTGATGATTTATTCGACCAACTTCATGGAGTTCAATATTTTTCAAAGATTGAACTTCGATATGGATATCCTTAGTTGTGTGTGAAGAAGGAAGCCATTCTTAAAACAAAATATCAAACCTGGTACAAGCATTACATGTTTACAATAATGCCTTTTGAATTGACTAATGCACCCTCTGTCTTCATTGATCTAATAAATAGAGTTTTCAAGGAATATCTTAATGACTTTGTAGTGGTATTTATAGATGGTATCATGGTATACTTTGAAGCTACGAAGATCATGAAAATCACATGCACATTATTCTAAAGACTCATAGAATAAATGAATTATATTGAAAGTTTAGCAAGTGTGAAATTTTGCATCAATATATTTCTTTTCTTGGACATTTTTTCTATAAGGATGGAATATATGTTGATCCTTCAATGTCCAAGAAAATCCAAGAATGGCCAACACTGATGAGTATAACTGAGGTATGCAGTTTCATTTTTTTAGCGGGTTGTTATCGATGTTTCATCCAGAATATTTCCCGATTGGGTAACCTATTAACCAAGATCACACATAAATTGGTTAAATTTGTTTGGACAAAAGTGTGTGAAAAATTGTTTTGAAGATATGAAGAGATGATTAGTCAATTCTCCAATTGGGACTCTACCATCAGGAAACAATGGGTTTTTTATTTATACTGATGATTCAATGAAAGGAATTGGTTGTGTCTTTATGTAGAATGATAGATTTATATCTTATGCGTCATGACAACAAAAAATCCTTGATAAAATCTATCCCACTCATGATCTTGAGTTAATACCTGTAATATTCACTCTGAATATATGGACACACTATCTCTTTGGTGAAAATGTGAGATTTATACTTATCACAAGAGTATGAAGTATATTTTCTCACAAAAAGTACTAAACATGAGGCAAAGGAGATGTCTTGAACTACTCAAGAATTATTATGGCACAATACACTACCACCCGGGAAAGGCAAATAATGTGGCAGATTCTTTAAGTAGAAAGGATCATGGAGTTTTGAACTAGATGAGGGTTTAAAGGGATCCTATTTTCATGGATCTAGTAAATATGGATATGGTAATAACCATGGAAGGTGAAACATCAACACTTTTTCAAAGGGTTGCAAAACCATCTTTACTATAAGGGATAAAAAGTTCCCAGACTAATGATGGGGAGTTTCAAAACAAGATTAATGCTATAAATGATTGGAGATTGAGTGACATTGCATATGAAGATGGAATTTTGAAATTTGGTCAGAGACATTGTGTTCCTGATATACTAATCTAAAAAGGGAATTCTTGGATGATGCTCGTAGCTCCAATTTCTCTATATACCCCGGGAGCACCAAGTTGTATAGAGATTTGAGGGAACATTTTTTGTGGGACAACATGAAGCGGGATATTACTGATTTTTTCTCAAGATGTATGGTTTTTCAAAAAAAGTGAAAGCTGGAAGGAAAAAGCATGGAGGAGTCATGGAACCTTTTTCCAAACCTAAGTGGAAGTGGGATAATATTACAGTGGACCACATCATAGGGATACCAAAGACTTATAGAATGAATGATGCAATATGGGTCATTGTTGACTAGCTTACCAAGTCAACACATTTTCTAAATATAAGGGAAATTTTACTACTTGAACATTTGGAAAAACAATATATTAATTATGTTTTAAGACTCCATGGTGTACCCCTATTGATTTATTCTGATCATGATCCCTATTTTACATCAATATTTTGGAAAAGTCTTCAGAAGGCACTAGATACTGAACTTCATTTGATCACTTCCTACAACCCTCAAACTGATGGACAATTAGAACGGAGTATTCAAACAATAGAAGACATGTTGAGATCTCACTCACTTGACTTACAAGGTATTTGGGATCAATATTTATCTCTGGTAGAATTTTACTATAATAATATATTCCATTCAAGTATTCAGATGGAACCATATGAAGCGTTATATAGAAAGAGATGTCACACACCAACTTGTTGGAATGATGATTGTGAAAGAAAACTTGTAGGCGTAGAACATGATGAGAAAAAGATGGAAAAGGTGAAGGTTATCCAAACCCACATCAAAGCAGATTAAAGTAGGTAGAATAGCTATGCCGTTAACTGAAGGAAGGATTTGTAATTTTATGTAGGAGATCTTGTTTTTTTTAAGGTATCTCCATGGAATAGAGTTATATGATTATATAAGAAGGGTAAATTAATTCCATGGTACATCGTACCTTTCGATATTCTAAAACGAATTGGGGATGTAGCTTACTGTTTGGAAATTCCTCCAAGTCTCTTCAAAGTTCATGATGAGTTCCATGTATCATTGTTGAGAAAATACATGCGTGACCCAATTCATGTACTCCATTATGAAGAAATTGAACTAGAAACTGTTATATCTTATTGTGAAGAGCATGTTAAGATTTTTGATACCAGAGGAAAAGTGTTGAGAAACCAAATGACTTGTCTCGTAAAAGTCCTACAGATAAACCATATGATGGAAGAGGCAACATGGGAACTAGATGAACTTATGATGAAGAACCACCCGAATCATTCGGTGCGGTAGTATTCTAGAAATTTTGAGGACAAAATTATTTGAAGGAGGGAAGAATGTAACACCCCAAGCTTTAATGGTACAGTTCCCTTTGAATAATGCAATAGCATGCATTGTACGCAACTTTGAGATTCAAACACACCGCGACCAATCAAACATGCTGTTATGAATAGTAACATACCATTTTTTAAATTTTATAAATTTTATTTTCCAAAATGGACATCATTTTTTGAATTCAAGGGAGAATTTTTGGTATTTGTTTGAAAACATTAAATTTTAGATGAATAGGGAAAAACACTGTGTTATTGGTCAAAACAGACATTTTATTTAAATAATTATTTAATTTATTTAAATTTATTTTAGGTTAAAAGAGATACATAATACCTATATAAGTTCAATATAATTCATTGGAGTCATTTTATAAAAAGTGTAGATATATAAAAATTTTATTGAAATTTTTTCCGCCTTTTACCCACCTCCTAGGAGCATTTGCAAATTTGCATAAAATTTAATTTTACCGCTTCTGTGAGATTAATAAAAATCCAAGAGACACAGTTGACATCAGTAAGTAAAATTTGGTTCAATAAGATGAAAATAATTTTCGTTACATAGTATCTTTTGACTTTTATTTTCCACAGTTAAAAGTAAATAGGGTAATTAAGGGTAAAAATTATATTATAATTACCCTAACACATGTCCTATTTCTATTGGATAAGACCAATTCAACAAAAAACAACCTTAGGAATAAAATATTACCAACTGTGGTCTATTTAATTATATTAGGATATTAATTATTATTTAATTTAAAGATGATTTAAAAGTGATAAATTGAAGTTTTAATAACTAAACCATTTTTAATATTGGGTTTTACATAAGATAAATTCGACTATAAATTTTCATCAGAAAACTAAAAATATTTCCGAAATAATAGTATATTATTTATAATTTTCGGACATTAAATAATTAAATTTATTTATGACATAATGATGTTGCAGTAATTACCTTACAAATGAAAGATTAAAATAATTTATAATATAAATATCCAAATAAATTTAATTTGAGACATTTGATAAATTACTATAATTTTATAGCTTAATATTACATTTTAGGGTTGATTAAATCATTTTATTCAAAGTAATCATGCTTTTATGATTTCCACAAAAACCAAATACTAAATAGTGTCAAAAATTTACATAATTTAGTTTTTAAAACAAATACTATATTATTAATTGATATAATATTCATAACAATCTAAGGTTCAGAAGAAAGACATAGATAAGGTATTATATATTAATAATGAACCACTTGGGGTTTTATTGGCTTTTAATCGTGTGTTTATTAACAACATAATATTAAAAAACAAAGAGACATGGTAAATGTCAAACTATTACATTAAGAGTTGAATCAAAAAGGCAAGGTTAGTATGGTGACCTAAACCTGTCAAAAACCTTTTGGTTGAATTTTTTTCAGCCCATCCCCAAAATAGCCTCTAAATTAATCATTTTTGAGCCATTATAAACCGAAAATTATTTTATTGTAAAATAATATTTCAATCTTTTCCTAAAATGACCCTCACCTCTCTTATAAAAGGGTACTTCACCATCTCTTAATTTCCCACCACCAAAGCCATTTGGATCATCCAACCCCAACCAAAATATCCTCTAAACTATCATCCCTTCAACCTAAAGGCCATACATTGATCAGAAATCCAACCTAATGAGGCCTTTTTATCAACACAAAAGGAATCTCTCGATGAAGAGTTAATAATTTCACCACCCTCTTTCATGTTATTTTTTTCTTCCACTTCCACTTTCTTTTTTGTTTCCATACCAAAATAATAAATCGAATACCTTATACATGTTTTGATGTTGTTATAAATATGGTACAACCATATTATTTATTCTATCAAACCAATAAATAAAAAATTCACCATATGTGCGTATGTACAGCTTGACATCTCCACGTTGTGGTATAGTTTGGTATTCAAACACTTAATTATTAGTATGGGTATAATAATGAGTATAACTGATTTAAATAATAAATATAATATGTTAAGGATTCTTTATATATGATATACATTCCAATTACATACGATATCACCGTCAATATAATGATATTGTCGCATGTGTGTACGTACGGATTACCGTCTCCACGAATGCGGTGAGATTCATTCCCCAGCGTAATCATTCAAGAATGATTTTGATTTTATGATTAAAAGTAATTTTTAAGAAGATAATATCATTCTGGATATGAATCAAATATATGCTATCCAAAACAAACATGGCTTACGTAACCAAGCATATAAAGTAAAACGATTCAGTTAACACCTGAAATGATGATACTACTAAAATATTATTAATAATGCAATACTAGAATATCTTATATGATGTCATATTTATGTATATATTTATTTTATAATTTAATAAAAATGTTTTAACTATTATAAAAGAGTTTAACACACCATATATTAAGTAAAAGTTCAAGGTAGGGGTTAATTTCATAATCTCTTTATTATCTGAGGTTGTTTTTACATAAGTATCTACTGTGATCTCTTTATCATCCACATCCTTGTTTTATTTAAAACGTATTTCAAAACATTTTTACTATTTACCAGACTATGGGTTAATTTCATTTACAAACTTATTTGACCATATATGTTTTGAATGTTATATGTCCGTTGTTTTCTTTTAAGGTACTTTATGACCTTTTTGAAAAAATTAAGGTAAGAATGTTTTTGTAACTTATATGGCGGGTGCGGCTATTTTCCACCATTATAACAACATCGAAGCATTCCTTAAAATATTATAAAAATATTTTCAAAATAAATGTATTCTTTTATAATTATGTGACTCTTAAATGATTTCAAAATAGAAAGAGATATTTATCTGAAATAGTTTGGATTTTATATATGTCAACATCCTTTGAAAAACTTTACACTTGTTTAAAGTTGAATTATATACAAATATTCCATATTTTATTTACAGTTTTGTTAAATGTTTTTATATATATGTGTTATTTTTATACCATTCATGGTTTATTGTTAATGTATTGACATTTCGTATGCTAGTTATAATTTAAATGTTTATGTTATGTTTCAACCTTTTCATATAACGAATGTATTGGACTTTGTATGTGATGGGTGGAGCCCGCTATAGCTCCTTAGTGCATCAATTGGTCTCAGGAAACAATTAGATGTGGAATTGGATTAGGCCTTTCCCAGTTTGATATATGTTTTTGACTAAGGCCTAAATCATTTTTAGACTTCTTGGTAGAGGCATGGACAAGATGTTTCAAAATCTCCAGAATTATACATTCCCTCATTTTGAAAATAATAATGATTGTTCATGTGGTTATTTTACTAGTAGAATACCCATGACTCTGTTTTATTATGGAATTATTTACTCATCACATATTCCTTACATAAAGTGTTCATTTTTATTATTTGTAAAAGCATGTGTTTTTAATTATTCACCATGCCTAATGTTTATGTTATTTTCTGTTGTATATCTTACCCTTACTGAGCATTTGTGCTCCCCCCTTTCTTATGTTTCATTTTACCAGGATATGAAGAAGTTATTCATGAGTGACTTGTAGGCATAATCTTTGGGGCCTTGATGTTTTCAGTGGAATAAATTAGTGTTGCATGTATTTTCATGCTGTAAGGTGGAACATATGTATATATATTGTTTCCAATAATTCTAAACTCATCGGTCATTAGGGACGTGATTCATTGTATCATGCCAATGTTATCTAAAAAAGCGCCAACTATGGGTTACTGGGGTCAACGCATTACACATTTCCCAACATCATCTTGATTTATTTTCATCCCAACTAATATAACAGTAAAAAATTACTTGTATTCTATCAGTATAATTTTTTTTATTAATTCCCTAGTATAATTATCTTTTAATAAGAAATTATATATTTAACTCAATTTCACTTTTAATCACATAATGAATGTTAATTCTCCATGAATTTACATTTTAATTTTATTTCTCCATTTCTTCAACAAAATATTTAAAATAGTTTTCTCCATCACATATAAGTTTTTGTACACATTTCCTTTAGAAATAATTATCTATTTTATGAAAATATCTCGTATTGAGTACCAAGAATTTGGGGAATGCTTTATCACATATAATAGAATTTTGGACATAAAAAAGTTGTTTCCAAATTTTTCAACTTGGAACACATAATTTTTTTCAATATAAAATTTATCCTCAATATCGCCAATTATGATGAATGAATTCACACCCCTTTAATAAACATTACAAAAATGATGTGAATCCACTTCTAAGAAAATTCTGACAGTTTTGAATCTTGATATGGGAGAAAGATTCTTTAAAATACACACCATCCACCTCTGAATATTCATTATAATTAGGCCATCCTTTTTTCCTTGAAACATCCCCATGTTTATTAATGATGTTTCCAAACCCCATTTTGTCCCAAAAATATTCTTCACTATTGGTTTTGGAATAAGTTCCCAAGTTTTACTTTCATCTACATATTCCAACTCATTTTTCAATGTGTCTAACCAATAATAATGTTTAGCCACATATGAAATTGAGTCAATTTCATCCTATGAAATATACCACGTTTGATTTTCTAATTTCAAATTTCTTCTAGTCCAAACCATATTATTGTTATTTCAAATAATATTTTCGTTTTCATCATGTTTCTATAGAGTAGAAAATTTTATATGTTTTCTTCCAAATTCCCATTGAGAATCTTTTGGATAATATTTTTGTATGAAAAATGTTGTTTGGATCACTTTAATCTTAAAATTTATAATTCATGGTGGGAGTCTTTATGTTTTCATCCACAACATTCTCAACAAAGTTTTTTAAGGTAGTTGGGTTATCAATAAAATTCACATCAGAGGAGTCCAAAAACTATGTGAAATATTAGTTCTAATTTTTATAAAATATTATATTATATAAATGTCCAATAGAAATTCATCATTCATCTTTTTCATCATATTTTCCATGATTTGGTTTTTTTATTTTATGTAAGAAGGGACTCCCAAAAACCATGAAGTATCTTTATATTTTTTTTGTTATACAATATTTCATAGGAAGTCATGATGAATTATGGAATTAAAAAACAACTGTTTTAAAATTTTATATCATTATTAATTGTTAATATATATAATAACTAAAGAATTTTATACAAGGAATCATACTTTTTCCCTTTCCAACAACAATTTATTTTTCCATTCTACCGTAATATTTTTTAAAGGGTGTATGTAGAACTATACTAAGGTTAAATTCCATTTTTCATTAGTTAGGATTCAAAATCATTACAGGTATATCTCTTTCTATTATTATTGCTCATATTTAGTAAATAAACACCCATCTCTCTTGAAAAAACTCCTCTGAAAAACCGGATCATTAACACAACCTATGATTTAAGCTTCATAAACATAATTTCGTTTATCCAAGTGAAATTATAAATAAAAGTGGTAAACTAAAAATACCTTTTTTCATAATATTACAACGGGATACATATATCTTACTAATGAGCTATATAGGTTATTTTTATTGTATTTAAACTTTCTTATGACTTTTACTAACCATTTTTCCTTTATAACATGCTATATACTCAACATCATCATTTTTTTTAAATGTTGGAACGTTTCATACAACATCTAATTTAGATATTTTCTTCACAATTATATTCCCAATGTGCCTAATTTTTCAATTCTGAAAACCTATTTTTATCTTCAACACTATAACGACATGAGTTACAACAATCTTCAATTTAGAAGAGATTTTTGATGGTACTTTATCCCCATATAGAAACATTACTATCATTTTCACTTCTAATATTGCATGAATATTTCTGAATTACCAATTATTTTTCATCACCATAATAATAGTTCATTCTAGTTAAATAATCTTTGATCCTATCAACATATACATCTTTTATGGATTTTAGTTTATGAAATTCAATCTTAGAAGTTATTATTCCATTTATTCTTAATGAACTATCATTTCCATATCTAATTTATCTTCCTTTTTGATTTAAAAATATTTCATGATTTCTATATCATCTTCCATGTGTTAGGATAATCCACTATCAATAATCCATGGATTTTTTCTTCTTCTTATTTTAGAGTTACCCCACTAAAAATATAAAGCCCCAGCCTTAAAAATTACTTAATCTTGAGTTATTAAAAGATTACACATTGAGGATCTTTTCAGGTTTAGAGTTTTACAGAATTAGATCATAAAACTTTCATTACATTCCACATTTAAACAAAGTGGTTACATAAAAGATAGTATTCATTTTCCCCTCAACGGAAACATATTTAAAATAAAACATGGATTCTTTCTTGACACTTCCTTGACACTATCATCACTTCATGTACCTTTCCCTTAACCTGTGAAAAACATTTCAAAAAAACTTGGGATGAGCATAAAAAGCTCAGTAAGGGTTATAAATAAAATGGAAAGGAAACATGAGTTCATATATACATAAGAATGAAATCATACTTTACCCATAAAACATAGGCACTTTAACATACCTCAACAAATCATGAATAAATCATGGAAATCATAAGACATAAAAGGTAACTTGAGGCATTCATAACATTCTTATGTAGGGAGTAACCCTCTTGGTTACGTTTGGAATACCCACCACAGTATATTTCCTAAATCTCTTCGGAGAAACCTTAACGTTTCACTCCTTCACATTACCCAATGCATTGGAGAGCTATACCGGGCTCACCCGCCCTTAGTTTATCACGGAACCACCCGTTTTCATAACAATGCCCAAGAACCATAACATGAACGTATCACATAAAACATACATAAAGTAAACATAACATTTCCACATTTCAATCACAATATAACATTTTAGGATATAGAAATAATGAATCCATTCAAAAAGAAACCATTTCCAAAACCATTTAAAACATTTAATAAAGAGATTTTTGAATCAATGTGTCCCATACCACCTTGAAGCTTTTAAAATTTTAAACCATTAATATCCATATAAATAAATCCTTAAAACCACTTTGAAAACATGGATATTAATAAGAACAAATAATTAAAACATTTAAAGCGATATTTTGGTTAAAGGGGTTCTACCAAAATTTGAGACACATGAATACAATAATTAAGGAATAACATTTAGTCAGAACATTATAATATCATGAGAATAAATGGATTCATGATATAATATTCTAAATGACAGTATATACACCATATAAGAGTGAATTGGTGCATAACAACAATGAAGTCTCAGTAGAAATGTCAAATGTGATGAATTCCCTTATAAATAAGGTATCCTTAAATTAAGGATAATTCAATCTCAAAATTATGTGTGACAAATATAAATACACCCAATATAAGTGGATATTAAGTGTAAAACAATAAAAGGTCATTAAAACATATTCAAAAGATGACATATTCAATAACAACATGTTGAACCCAAAGACATCGAAATAGGGTTAAAAAGTTCCCTTGGTAAAATTCGACAGCCTAACGGCATTCACTTCAAAATTCAGAAAATGAGTTGATGAGATATAAAAAGGGAATCTCATCACTTGGACATAAAATTTACATCAATAATGATATAAAAGAACATATCCCAATAAAATAGTATGTGAATTAAAAGACATAACAAAAGAAGTCTTTTAAAAAGTGGATGGTGAAAGGTCCCCTTACCGAGTTGGGTAACTTTCGAAACGTACACCCCACGGAAGAAGGGTCATACAATGAAGATGTGAATACACATAAATGAAATTATACTACACAAAGTGTAAAATAATGGGCAGTACATACACCACCCAAAGGAAATTGTGGCAAATGTAGCATAAGTCTCATGGGAATAAAAGTGAGATGAAAATTCCCTTACGAAAACTCGGCAGCTTAACGACGCCACTTAAAACTTCCAAAATGGATTGATGAGAGGAAATAGGGTATCTCATCACATTAACATAAAATGTATAGAAAGATGAATATAAAAGAACATCCCCCATAATAACAAAGAAGATCTTAAAATAAGTGACATAAAGGAGAGTACTTAAAAAGAAAGAGAGAGGTTATAACTCTTACGAAAATTCGGCAGCCTAACGGTGCCACTCAAAACATCCAAAATGGATTGATGAGAGAGAATAGGGTATTTCATCATTTGAACATAAAAATTATAGTATTATTAATATAAAATAACATCCCAATAACAAGAAATATGAGCTTTAAAAGGAATGACATAAAATATTGTACTTAAAAAGAAAGAAAGGAGTAGGATCCCTTACCTTGGGTCCGACTTGACTCGATCGTTCTTTAATCTCCTGAATAATAAACTTGAATTAATTTATAATTCCTTAATAACCTTTTTCAAGTTCATTATTCCTTTTATATCACTTATTACCATGTTATAAACATTATGAAATCATTTAACTTAATAATATTTGTTTTGTCGATATTTGGTTCTTAAGTCGAAAGTGGACTTCTTACAATTACATGTTGTTCGTGTGTCCAAATGTTCATTATATACAGAATTTTATTAATGATTTAGATATCATATATGTCATATATATTCAGTATATTCATGCATTTGTAATATTACATAACATTTAGAGTTAATAAATGAAATGCACTGTTCATGGAGACGGTAAGTCGTACGTACGCATGAACGCTACTTCCATTTCTATTTCATATTTAATGAAATTAAAACATAATGATACATAATATAATTTTAATTCCAGTATGGTATCATATATAATATCATTAAATATATCCTTTATACGTACCACATATGGTATTAACGAATCAAATCACTTTGAGGGGGCGGTAGTCCGCACTTCCTTAAATGAAGATATCGCGTTTACCCATAATGGAAACCATAAAGGTATGCCATAAATGAAAAAAACAGAAGCATAAGTAAAACATAAAAATATTAGATATCATATATAAATATAGTGTCATCTTAATGGCCACCTTTGAAGGTGTTAGAAGACTGTTGAACAATCATCGTTTCAGGAGGCAGAAATTCGCCATCCACGGAAACAGTATGTTCTTTAACCATTAGATGTAGGTGTGTGTAAGTGTAGCTCGAATCCTTGTTATAACAACATCCTAGTATATTGAAGATACTGTATTTGTTACAAAAGAAATGAAAATAAAGAGTTTAGGGTTTGGAGAAGTAAAATAATACAAATGGACACAAGTGAAGACATTACCATAAAATCGGGTAACTTCCTTTGATTTGAGCTCAAATTATTCCTTGGAAAGGATTCTGCCCAATGTGAGGATTTAAATAGTTATAGAGGGATGTTTAGAGACAAAATGGGTAGGGGTTGGCCGAGACAAAGGCTTTGGAAGTGTGGGTAAGGAGGTAGAGGTGGGGGCCTTTTATAAGAGGAGAGGAGGGGCACTCTTGGAAAGGTATAAAATGTAACATTATTTTCAAATGAGTTTTGGATTGTAATGGTCCCACATTAATGTGTTTCGAGGATAAGGTGGTAAGGGTTCGAACTCCACCCATCCAATAGGTTTTGGACACGTGTAGGTCTTAGATTTTACATTATCTTTCCATTTTATTTAAATCGTTAAATAATGAGGTCATCGCTGCATCATCATGATGTCATAAATAATTTAATTTATTTAATGTCTAAAAATTATAAAAAAATACTATGATGTAGGAAATATTTTTATATTTCCAATGAATATTTATAAATCAAAATATCATTTATGTAGACAAAATTAAAAATATTTTACATAGGTGATACATTCTTTGTCACATTTAACATTATTTTAAAAATAAATAGACAAAAAGTCACTTTCTCACAAAAGTGATTCCATGGGGCCCCCATGTTTGGCACAAGGCATCCCATGGTCGGCCATGAGACATCCAGTTTCCTTAGGACACATTTTGTGGTCATTTTTTATTATTATGATATTATCTTATTTTCTTTAACTACCCGATTACTCATTAATCAAAATAATTAAAGATAATTACCGTCGTTACTGTTCATAATGTCCAAAAACAAGAGTCTTAATTACATAATTTTTTACCTTCTGATTCCAAATATTTAATTCATTTTACCAAATTCCAAACACTTAAATTTCAAAAATTAATTTAAAAAAATTTCCCGTTGTCAAAACAAATAGCGGGTTTTTTAGAAACAATATTTATGAAAAGTTTGGCACTTGTTTATTCCTAATTCCAAAGTGAAATTAATCCCAATGACCATCATTGAATTAAAAGGTAAAAATATATTCTAATTAAACTTTAAAACAAATTTAAAAAATAATATAACCATATAATTAAATTATATGAAAAAGCAGTTTTGATGTAAAATGCAGTATTTTTCACTATTCATTGAAAAATGAACATTGTCAGAAAAATACCAAAAATTAACCCAAGATAAATTTCAATGTCTCAATCATAAATAATATGTTTATTTTGAAAAATAGAGATTATAAAATTTTAAAATAGTGGATTTAAAAGGGGTTCGCCATCAAAAGGCGGTTAATCGACCTTTTAAAGAATATTAGAATGTTTTCGCTTAAAAACCGGATTCCTTTGCATTTTGAATCCTCAAAAATTTATTGTAAAGAGTAAAAATATTTGACAAACATATATAATTATTTTCTAGTTAGTCCTGTTTATTCCCGCCATTACAACGGCTAGGCGTTAACTACCATATAAAATAATATTATTTTATTATTAGACTGCAACGTAAGATTCCCAAGAAACTCGTTGTTGCGTGTTGGGTACACCATCGAGCATAGCATTCTCTTTAAAGTAATTTTAATATTTTATTCACAAATATGGATAAATATAAAGATTTAATATTCTTTATTTACCTGGGGTGTTACATCCTTCCCCCTTTTGAGAATTGTGTCCTCGCAATTTTAAAATTGGGCTTGGAAACATCCTTGAAAGTCCCACATCGAAACAAGAGTCGGTAAAACAATCACTTTAAAATAAAGAAAGATAAGTACAATGGTCACCCGAGTTAACCCATACTAGGATTCCAAGTATGAAAATATGGACATGGAGGAAAAAACAAAGGTTCATGTTCTGATGGAGAGTGATAGAAAACATGTTTAAGAGAAAGTTAACCACAAGAAAATCACAAACATGTGATATGATAAATGATATTCGATTCCCCAGGAGGAAAAGTTAATAGACAACATTTTTGTTTTAAGTTACTTTTTATTGATGAATTTATTCATAAGGAAACAGAATCACTTATCATGTTGACTTTCAACTTTTATTAGATTCCTTACACAAACTCATATTTTCTACAAAAGACAAGTACTTAGGAAGAATTGTTCACATTAAGAGTACTATAATCAACTTCTAGAGAATCACCTAATCCAAAAAAGAGAACTATATACTTCCCATTTCTTTAGACTTTAACCAAAACCAAAACCAAAAATGTTAGTACAAGATCAGATAATCCAGAAAAGGATAACCCTTTATAAAATGAAAATCTATTCTTAATCTCCAAAATTTTTCCAACAAAACCCAAAGTTCAATGAGGACCATTCGATAATCAATTTGTCCATAAAATTCTTCAAAGTAAACCAAACTAAGATTGAAACCCAAATATTGGAAGGATTTAGTCTCATAGTCTTCAAAGTTAAATCAAAACATTGATCTCCAAACAACATCAGTTGCTCTTAAAGTCTCGTATTGAAAAGTAATTAACCTAATCGCATATCATCCATGATAGGTTAATAAATTTCCATAGATAACCCAAAATCAACTTACTTTTAATTCCTAACATCATCTAACTAAAATGAATTAGTCAAAATAACCAGGGACTTCACGTAGTCCAGTGGTAGGCAATAAATACCAGTCGCACTTTGGTTGTGGGTTCGATTCCCGCAGCTTTGTCCGACGCGACGGGTTGTCACATGGTCTGCGTGTTGTCCTTTTTCCAAAACTATATAATTTTAAAACATTCTCCAAACTGAGAAAAACTCTTCAAAAATGATCATAACATATTTTAACCTCAAGTTTATCTAATAACTTTCATTTTACAGCATATCATATAATAACCCATAATTACCTAAAAAGTAAGGATCATATAAACTCTAATGGTTACCTTTATAATTATTACCCGAACTTCCACATTGATTGGTCATCTTGTACATGATTCATTACAGAACATACCAAGGTTCAAGTGGTTGATCATTACTCCTTGATAGTTGGTTTAGAACAACCATGAGTTTCCTCATTGAATCCCCCATTTTATGTAGTATCTTAAACAGAGAACCACCACAGTTTCCTTCAAACCTGTTGTCTCTTTGGTACCTGCTAGATCCATCCATTCAATAAAAACAGAAAGTTCAATGGGAGTATATCAACAAAACCATCATGTACTAATGAGGAAGATAAACACTAAGATATACTTACTCATTCACTTTATCTAAAACTAGGACACTTTCTGAAATCCTAACCATTATGGTAATGTCACTTATGCTTAGAGGATACCCAAACATCTAAAGTTATCTAAACCGACCATTGATACCAACTATAAGGCCCCAGCCTTAAACCTTACATAATCTTGAGTTATTACCAGATTACACATTGAGGATCTTTTCAAGTTTAGAGTTTCAGAGAATTAGATCATAAAACTTGCATTATATTCCACATTTAAACAAAGTGGTTACATAAAAGATAGTATTCATTTTTCCCCTCAATGGAAACATATTTAAAATAAAACATGGATTCTTTCTTGACACTTCCTTGACACTATCATCATTTCATGTACCTTTCCCTTGACCTGTGAAAAACATTTCAAAAAAACTTGGGATGAGCAAAAAAATCTCAGTAAGGGTTATAAAAAAATGGAAAGGAAACATTAGTTCATATATACATAAGAATGAAATCATACTTTACCCATAAAACATAGGCACTTTAACATACCTCATCAAATCATGAATAAATCATAGAAATCATAAGACATAAAAGGTAACTTGAGGCATTCATAACATTCTTACGTAGGGAGTAACCCTCTTGGTTACATTTGGAATACCCACTATAGTATATTCCCTAAATCTCTTTGGAGAAACCTTAACGTTTCACTCCTTTGCATTACCCAATGCATTGGAGAGCTATATCGGGCTCACCCGCCCTTAGTTTATCACGGAACCACCCGTTTTCATAACAATGCCCAAGAACCATAACATAAACGTATCACATAAAACATGCATAAAGTAAACATAACTTTTCCACATTTCAATCTCAATATAACATTTTAGGATATAGAAATAATGAATCCATTAAAAAAGAAACCATTTCCAAAACCATTTAAAACATTTAATAAAGAGATTTTTGAATCAAAGTGTCCCATACCACCTTGAAGAATTTAAAATTTTAAACCATTAATATCCATATAAATAAATACTTAAAACCACTTTGAACACATGGATATTAATAAGAATAAATAATTAAAACATTTAAAGCAATATTTTGGTTAAAGGGGTTCTACCAAAATTTGAGACACTTAAATACAATAATTGAGGAATAACATTTAGTCAGAACTTTATAATATCATGGGAATAAATGGATTCATGATATAATATTTCAAAGGACAGTATATACACCATATAAGAGTGAATTGGTGCATAACAACAATGAAGTCTCATTAGAAATGTCAAATGTGATGAATTCCCTTATAAATAAGGTATCCTTAAATTAAGGATAATTCAATCTCAAAATTATGTGTGAAAAATATAAATACACCCAATATAAGTGGATATTAAGTGTAAAACAATAAAAGGCCATTCACACATATTCAAAAGATGACATATTCAATGACTACATGTTGAACCCAAAGAAATCGAAATTGGGTTAAAAAGTTCCCTTGGTAAAACTCGACAGCCTAACGGCATTCACTTCAAAATTCAGAAAAAGAGTTGATGAGAGATAAAAAGGGAATCTCATCACTTGGAAATAAAATTTACATCAATAAGGATATAAAAAAACATATCCCATCATAATATTATGTGAATTAAAAGACATAACAAAAGAAGTATTTTAAAAAGAGGAGGGTGAAAGGTCCCCTTACCGAGTTGGGTAACTTTCGAAACGTACACCCCACGGAAGAAGGGTCATACAATGAAGATGTGAATACCCATAAATGAAATTATACTACACAAAGTGTACAATAATGGGAAGTACATACACCACTAAAAGGAAATTGTGAAAAATGTAGCATAAGTGTCACGGGAATAAAAGTGAGATGAAAAATCCCTTACGAAAACTTGGAAGCCTAACGGCGCCACTTAAAACTTCCAAAATGGATTGATGAGAGGAAATAGGGTATCTCATCACATTAACATAAAATGTATAGAAAGGATACTATAAAATAACACCCCCCATCATAACAAAGAGGAGCTTAAAAGAAGTGACATAAAGGAGAGTACTTAAAAAGAAAGAGAGAGGTTATATCTCTTACGAAAATTCGGTAGCCTAACGGCGCCACTCAAAACATCCAAAATGGATTGATGAGAGGGAATAGGGTCTCTCATCATTTTAAAATAAAAATTACAGTAAGATTAATATAAAAGAACATCCCAATAACAAGAAAGATGAGCTTTAAAATGAATAACATAAAAGATTGTACTTAAAAAGAAAGAGAGGAGTAGGATCCCTTACCTCGGGTCCGACTTGACTAGATCGTTCTTTAATCTCCTGAATAATAAACTTGGGTTAATTTCTAATTCCTTAAGAACATTTTTCAAGTTCATTATTCCTTTTATATCACTTATTACCATGTCATAAACATTATGTAATCATTTAAGTTAATAATATTTGTTTTGTCGATATTTAGTTCTTAAGTCGAAAGTGGACTTCTTACAATTACATGTTGTTCGTGTGGAAAAATGTTCATTATATCAAGAAATTTATTCATGATTTAGATATCATATATATAATATATATCCAGTATATTCATGCATTTATAATATTACATAACATTTAGAGTTAAGAAATGAAATGCACCGTTCATGGAGACGGTAAGCCGTACGTATGAATGAACGCTACTTCCATTTCTATTTCATATTTAATGGATTTAAAACATAATGATACATAATAGTATTTTAATTCTAGTATGGTATCATATATAATATCATTAAATATATCCTTTATACGTACCACATATGGTATCAACGAATCAAATCACTTTGAGGGGGCGGTAGTCCGCACTTCCTTAAATGAAGATGTCGCGTTTACCCATAATGGAAACCATAAAGGTATGACATAAATGAAAAATACAAAAGCTCAAGTAAAACATAAACATATTTGATATCATATATAAACATAGTGTCATCTTAATGTCCACCTTTGAAGGTGTTAGGAGACTGTTGAACAATCATCGTTTCGGGAGGCAGAAATTCACCATCCACGGAAATAGTATGTTCTTTAACTATTAGATGTAGGTGTGTGTAAGTGTAGCTAGAATAATTCTTATAACAACATCCTAGTATATTGAATATACTGTATTTGTTACAAAAGAAATGAATAAAAAGAGTTTAGGGGGTTGCAGAAGTAAAATAAAACAAAAGGACTCAAGTGAAGACATTACCTTAAAATCGGGTAACTTCCTTTGATTTGAGCTCAAAGGATTCCTTGGAAAGGATTATGCACAATGTTAGGATTCAAGGAGTTATAGATTGATGTGGAGAGACAAAATGGACAGGGGTTGGCCAATCCAAAGGCTTTGGAAGTGTGGGTAAGGAGGTATAGGTGGGGGCCTTTTATAAGAGGAGAGGAGGGGCACTCTTGGAAAGGTATAAAATGTAACATTATTTCCAAATGAGTTTCGGATTTTAATGGTCCCAAATTGATATGTTTCTAGGATAATGTGATAAGGGTTCTACATCCACCCATCCAATAGGTTTTGGACATGTTTAGGTCTTATATTTTACATTATCTTTCCATTTTATTTAAATCGTTAAATAATGAGGTCATCACTACATTATCATGATGTCATAAATAATTTAATTTATTTAATGTCTGAAAATTATAAAAAAAATACTATGATGTAGGAAATCATTTTATCATTCCAATGAATATTTATAGTCTAAAAGATAATTTATGTAGACAAAATTAAAAATATTTTACATTGGTGATACATTCTTTGTCACATTTAACATTTTTTAAAAAATAAATAGATAAAAAGTCACTTTCTCACAAAAGTGATTCCATGGGGCCCCCAAGTTTGGCACAAGGCATACCATGGTCTTCCATGAGAAAACCAGTATCCTTAAGACACATTTTGTGGTCATTTTTTATTATTATGATATTATCTTTTTATCTTTAACTACCCTATTACTCATTAATCAAAATAATTAAAGATAATTACCGTTGTTAATATTCATAATGTCCAAAAACAAAAGAGTATTAATTACATAATTTGGACCTTCTGATTAAAAATATGTAATTCATTTTACCAAATTCCAAACACATAAATTGCAATAATTAATTTAAAAAAACTTCTCGTTTTCAAAACAAATAGCGAGTTTTTTAGAAACAATATTTATGAAAATTTTGGCACTTGTTTATGCCTAATTCCAAAGTAAAATTAATCCCAATGACCATCATAGAATTAAATGGTAAAAATATATTCTAATTACACTTTAAAGCAACAAAAAATATAATATAACCATATAATTAAATTATATGAAAAAAAAGTGTTGATGTAAAATGCAGTATTTTTCACTATTCATTGTAAAATGAACATTGTCAGAAAAATACCAAAAATTAACCCAAGGTAAATTTCAATGTCCCAATAATAAATAATATGTTTATTTTGAAAAATAGAGCTTATAAAATTTTCAAAAAGTGGATTTAAAAGGGGTTCACCATCAAAAGGCGGTTAATCAACCTTTTAAAGAATATTAGAATGTTTTCGCTAAAAAACCGAATTCATTTGCATTTTTAATCCTCTAAAATTTATTGTAAAGAGTAAAAATATTTGACAAACATATATAATTATTTTATAGTTAGTTCTATTTATTCCCGCCATTACAACATCTAGGCGTTAACTACCATTTAAAATAATATTATTTTTTTATTAGAGTGCAACGTAAGATTCCCAAGAAACACGTTGTTGCGTGTTGGGTACGCCATCGAGCATAGCATCCCATTTAAAGTAATATTAATATTTTATTCACAAATATGGATAAATATAAAGATGTCATATTCTTTATTTACCTGGGGTGTTACAAAAAAATATTTCCTCAACATTCTTATTTATATATTCAGTTTAATTCCAGGTAAAAGAAACATTTCCTATAAGAGTTTTCAAAAATTCATTAGCAATGTGAACAATTTTCTCACATCTTCAACAATATTCCTCTAGGAATCCAAACTTATATTTTATTGGAAACTCTCTAATGTCATTAGATTTTAATTTTCCAATAACATTCATTATAAGAAAGTTACATTCTTTTTTTATTCTATTTCCACCCATTTTATACCTTCTTCTAGTAAGAGAATTTTGGTGCCAATAATTATAATCATTAGGTCCAAATATTCTATTGCATCAAAAATATCCACTAGAATCATGATTTTCATTAGAAATACGATCTATCTCTGTAATTATTTTATTGTGGTTTAAAACAACTTTCTACTATTTCTTACATTTCACTTGTAGAAACATTCATTTGAATGTCATTATGAATTTTTATATATGTGATATATTTCTCATATCATTCCTATATTCATGATTTAAAAGTATTTTTAATATAACATATAATTTTATAAAAAATAGATAAACATTTTCATTTAGTTAGGGATTTCACTTGACTACTAGAGTGATCTTTCCCATAATCTAGGGATGATTTAAATTTCATATCGAATGTCCTATTGAACTTATCATTAATTTTTTAAAATAATATTCATTCACAAAAATTTTAAACTGAATTTTACAGACATCATATTCACTACTAGAAATTTAGGCTATAGCCACGGTTTGAAACTGTGGTTATAAGTCCCAAAATCGTGGATATAGGTTATAGCCACTATTCAACGAATCGTGGATGTTAATGGCATGGCTATAGGGCAAGACCTATAGCCACAGTTTCAAACCGTGGCTAAAGCCCTATAGCTGCGGTTTGAAATGTGGCTATAGCTCTATAGCCACTGTTTTAAACGGTGGCTATAGGGAATTTCCACGGTTTGAAAGTGTGGCAGAACATTAAGCTGCAAAAATCCTATATCCATGGTTCAATACCGTGGATATATAGATTTAGCCACAGTTTTGAGCCATGGAAATAGGTCTACATCCACAGTTTAAAACTGTGGCTTTAGGGGATTGCATTTCTTAAAAAAAACACAGCCCCCCCCCCCCTGAACAGACCCCCTGGGCAGCCCCCCAGCCCCCCCCCCCCCGGATATCCCCCTTGCACCCCCACCCCCAAAAATCCCCCTTTCACCCCCCCCCCCCCTAGACAGCCCCCTTGCAGCCCCTGGCAGACCCCCATGCCCCTAGACATCCCCCATGCCCCCCTGGACAGCTCCCTTACATGCCTGCAGAGCCCTTTCCCCCTGGACAACCCTTGCACCCCCTGGACATCCCTTGCACCCCCTGGACAGCCCTTTCACCCCCCTGTACAGCCCCCCCTGCACCCCCATGCCCCACTAGACAGCCCCATTGCACCCCCTGGGACAGCCCCCATGCCCCCCACCCCCACTCCTATAGTAGCCCACCATCCCACCCCCTCCCTGTAGCCCCCCCTGGGCAGACCCCCCCTAGACAGCCCCTTCCCCCCCACTCCTGCAGTATCCCACCCCCTGCAGCCCCCCCTAGTGCATACCCCCCTTCACACCCCCACCCCCACCTTGCACACCCTCCCTGGACAGCCCCCTTGCACCCCCAAGACAGCCCTTGCACCCCCTGGACAGCCCCCCTTGGACAGCCCCTTCCACCCCCCTAGACAGCCCTTGCACCCCCCTGGACAGCCCCCCTGCACCCACATGCCCCCCCTTGACAGCCCCCTGGAACCCCCCCCCCCCCCCAACTCCTGTAGTAGCCCACAACCCCACCCCCTCCATAAAACACCCCCCCCCCCCCATGAAGACCCCCCTATACATCCCCCTTTCCCCCCACCCCCTACTCCTACAGTATCCCCCCTGCAGCCGACCCCCCCCCCCCCGTGCAGGCCCCCAACACACCCCCACCCCACCTTGCACACCCTCCCTGGATAGCACCCTTGCACCCCTCGGGAAATCCCATACACCCCACTGGACAACCCCCCTTGGACAGCCCCTTGCACCCCTAGACAAACCTTGCACCCCCCTACACCCCCATGCCCCCATGGACAGTTCCCTTACACCCCCCCCCCAACTCCAGCAGTATCCCACAACCCCACCCCCCACTCTGCACCCCCCCCCCCCCCCCACCCCGCCTTGCACACCCCACCCCACCTTTCACACCCCCCCTATGAGTCAAAAAAATATTTGGAGATGCTCATGGTGTCTAAAATGAGAGATGAAGTGTTAAGGATGTAAATGGAAAACATAAATGCAATAATGTCAAACAAGCTATATAAGCATAAACTACAACTGTGAGTTTTCGCAGACAGCGCACCTCCGTTGGCGGGGTTTTATTACAAAACGATGACTTTTTATCAAATTAAACAATTATTTTAACTAACACTGGGTCAAGAATTTCAATTTAATATAAACAAGTAGAATAAAAAAGTTAGCTAAATGTAATCTAAAAAACTCTTGAATTAAAGAGGCTTGGAGAGGGCTCACTTCCAGTTGTGTTGAAAGGTCCACCTCAGCTACTTCCCTCTTCCCAAGCCAAGAATAAAACTTCTATGGTCATGGAGCAGCCTTTGTGCTATCATCATGTTAAAAGTAAAATCTCACACAGTGAGTGAAGAATGAAATCCATGCTGCCCAAGGCTACTTCAAAATCAAGAAGTGCATACATAAAGAGTCCATCCAGACTTAGAGCTAAATTGGAAAGGACAAACTGGTTGAGAAAATTTTCTCAACCCAACAACTGACATTGATGAGCTAGGACATCCACCTCAATCCCTAATTATTTATTATTTTTGTGTTATTAGTGTGCCATACAATGCATGGAATTGAAGGTGAAACTAGTTCTCAATAGGAGAGCAAACGAAGGGAAGTGAGTTAGAATAACTATTCCAGATCTGAAAAAAAAGTCACCATCATTGTATGATTTATCAAATGGTATTCCAAATAACATCAGAATGAAATATCTACCTTGATGTAGTGAAGATAGTGTGCCTCCTGGATGGGGAGCTATGTGGGGAAGACCCTTGAGAATCTGCCAGACTTATTTATTCCACGCAAATCTGGAATTTCAGGAAATTACTTGAAAAAATCATTGATGAGATATGCATTTCTCTCATCCTTATTAATGACCGAATAAAGTATGATATTAAGGGGGAGAAATTGAATTAATCTATGACATGAAGATGAGGAAATTTGAGATCCCAAGGCTGATTTCTAAAACATGCTACATTTACATGAACTTTTTCAACATGTGTATTGAGATGAGTGCAAGATCTCAAGTTGTAAATGAGGAAGACAAGTTGTTTCATGCCAATATGCAGATGATAAATGGCTTGAAAGTTAGTTGGATTACCCAAGCATATTAATGAGACAATTAAGAGCTAGACAGCTTAAAAGAGAGTTGGATATTCCGAAGCTTGTTGAGAAGGAATATGAAGTTCCCAAGAAAAGGTTTTAGTATGTGAATCTTAAAGCCCCCCCCCCCCATGCACCCCTCCCCCTACAACCCCCTTCCAACCTTGGTCCGACCCCACTCACCCCCTGGACAGACCCCCCCCCCCCAGGAAAACCCCACTAAGACAGCACCCCCCCCCCCTACTAGACACCCCTTTTACCACCCCTACCGAACACCCCCTGGACAGACCCCCCCCCCCCACCACCACCACCACCTTGACACCCCCCTCCCTTCTAGACATACCCCATGAACTACCCCACCCATACAGCACCACCCCCCACGGACAGCAGCCCCGCTGGACCCCCCCCCCCCCCCCCTCGTGGACACCCCCTCCCTCCTAGACAACCCCACCCGGACAACACCCCCCCCCAGACAGCAGCCCCCTCCACCCCCCTGAACAGACCCCCCCCCCCCTCCTCCTGGAAGCCCACCTGGACAGACCCCCCCCCCCCCCCCCCCGAGGACAACCCCACTAGGACAACAGCCCCTCCCCCTACTAGACAACCCTTGCACCACCACTGCTAGACCCCCCCCCCCTCCTGGACACCCCCCCTCCCTTTTAGAAACCCCCCTCCCTCCTGGAAACCCCCTTAGATAACCCCACCCGGATAGTAGCCCCCCCCCCTCTGGGAAACCCTATACTTTTGTGATTCCTTTGGGTCCATTGTTCGTTTTTGGTGAAGGATTTATCCATTGGAAAAAGATAAGAATATATAGTGGATTTTTTTCTGGTTCTCACCTTGTGTGGGTCATGCATGTGATGTTCTTGTGGGGGTTGTTGTTTCTATTATGATGTTGGGTGGGTGTGGGATGTTTATAGTGCAAGGATCATGTGTAGAGGATGCCTGATTTTAGTGTGTGGGGGTGATTCTAGAGGGGCTTCTAGTGTGGTGTGGATAGAGTCACATGTTATTATTATAGGTGCAGTTGTAGAGGATATGATTCCTGGTGAGGTTGATTCAAGAAGGGATTTCTAGTTTTTGGTTGATTGGTTTCTTTTTGGGTTTTTATTTTCCGGCTTCTTGGGTACATGCAGGGGATTTGTTGTGTATGGTTGTGGTTGAGTTTTTGGTTGACTGATTGGGAATTCCTTTGGTGGATGGTCTATTTCATATGGTGATGTTAGGCTATTGTTTTCTTGAGTCTTTGAGTGGTCTAATTTGGTGGTCTGGTTCCATGATATTGTATAATGTTCCCTTGTCTTCTAGGTTTATGAGGTAATTAGTGGTTCGAGTTGCGTATGGACTAGTGTTGTTGTTCCTAGAGGAAGGTTTTCTTTATTGGATGGGTTCTTTCCAGTATCCTTTTGGGTTGTAGTAGTTATTTTGCTGTGAGTGGCTTGGAGGGTTGGGTTTTGTTTGGTGTCAGGTGGGATGACTACAATTATTGGGGTTTAGGGGAGTGGTGTTGTGGTTGGGTAGTAGGTGGCTGGTTTGTGGTTTTTTAAGGGTACAAGAAGGTGGGTTTTTATTGATGGTGTTTAATTTAGTTGAGTTGAGTGGTCTATTGTAGGGATTATGGGATTCTAGAGATGATTGGATAATGCTCACCTTGGATGGATTCTTGTGGGTATTTGACAGTGTTTCGCATGGGATGTTCAATTTTATCATATCAGTGGACAGAACCCCCCCCCCCTACACAACCCCACCCAGATAGCAGCCCCCCCAGAGAGTATCCCCCACTGGACCCCCCCCCCCTCCTGGACCCCCCTCCCTCTTGGACAACCCCCCCTGGAAAACCCCACCAGGAAAGCAGCCCCCCCGGACAGCAGCCCCCGTTAGACCCCCCTGGACAGCAGCCCCCATGGTTGATTTTGACATGTTGGTTGGGTTAACGACTACCCAAAAAAGGTTTATTAGGAATCTCTTATCATTCCCTCCTATTCAAAAAGTTGTTTCTGAAGTAAATTTTAAAGAGCTTAAGGATGTGAATGGTCTTGTTAGATATTCGATGGATGTTTATACTACCCAGTGTGAGTTCAATGATCTTGGTGTTATGGTTGTATCTCAAAGGTACAGGTTCCAACCTAATTGGGCTGAGATGTAGGAGGTCGGGGCTAATGAGGGCTGGAATTGGTGGTTGGGTCTATTTTATAGGTGGAAGAGGGATGGCGTGAGTGTTTTGTAGGAGGCTGGGGGTGGTGGCTGGTGTGGAGGCTGGTGTGGTGGCTGGTGCTGGCTGGATTGCAGGTGGCTGGGGGCTGGTGTGTGTTTGAATGCTAGTGGAAGGGGGCTAGAATGCTGGTGGAAGGGGGTGGTTGTAGGTGCTGAGGGGATGGTGCGGGCTGATTTGAAGGTGGCAGGGGGGCTGTTGCGGGCTGAAATGTTGGTGGTAGCGGGATGAAATTAAGGTGGATGGGGGATGGTGTGGGATGGATGTGGTTGGAGCAGGTCCAAATCACGGCATTACCACGACATGACTACAGCGTAACCACGGCGTGACCGCAGTGTGACCTCGGCATGATGGCGGCGTGACCGCGGTGTGACCGCAACATGTTGGCCTGGTCCACCGACATTCGTGGGGAAGCATCTTCTGGACAGGAGTGAAGAGAGCAAGATGAGGGGTAAAACATTCCGACCGTTGCCCCACCAGTAGAAATTTTGATTAGTCAGTCTCAACATTAATCACAAGACTCATGGAACACAATCACTATGAACCGCCATGGGGTGTCGTCCTAGAGCTGGGCCAAATCAGGGCATTACCGCGGTGTGACCGCGGCGTGACTGCAGCGTGACGACGGTGTGACCGCGGAATGACCGCGGTGTGTTGGCTAGGTCCAGCGACATCCGTGAGGCAACATCTTCTAGCCAGGAGCGATGGGAGTAGGAGGAGGCGAGGCAAGATTTTGGTCATCGTCCCTTAGGCAGAAATTGTTATTAGTCAGTCTCAACATTGATCACAAGACTCATGGAATACTATCACTGCGAACAGCCACGGGGTGTCTTCCTGTAGCAGGGCCAAATCATGGCATTACCACGGCGTGACCACGGCGTGTTGTCCCAGTCCGGCGACATATGTGGGGCAGCATCTTCTATCCAGGAGCGAAGGGAGCAGGAGGAGGTGGGGCAACATTCTGGTCGTCGTCCTGCCTGTTGAAATTTTGATTAGTCAGTCTCAACATTGATCACAAGACTCATGGAATACTATCACTGTGAACCACCATGGGGTGTCATCCTGGAGCAGGGACAAATCATGGCATTACCACGGTGTGACCGCGAAGTGACAACGGCGTGACCACGGCGTGATCGCGGCGTGATCACGGCGTGACCGCAGCGTGACCGCTGCATGACCGCGGTGTATTGGCCTGGTCCAGTGACATCCGCGACGCCACATCTTTGGTCCAGGAGCGAAGGGAGCGGGAGGAGGCAGGGCAACATTCCGTCCATCATCTCACCGACAGATGGTAGAACAGATCAACTATTTAATATGCTATAACAAGGGATTGCAAGAGATGTTTGTAGCGAGCGACACAATGACGCAAAGTCTAAAGGGAAAGAAAATGACAGAAAAGATTCATACACTCTACACAAACCATTTACAAATTTATTCACTTTGCCTAAAAATGGATATTTTATTTATAATATTCAAAGAGTGAAAAGGAAAGTGTCATGGTCCAGGCATATGCCTACTCGGGAAATGTCATTTCAGTTAAACGAGTATGATAAGCCAATTTATATTAATCAATGAAAAAAAAACTAACTAGCCACAAAACAAACACCAACAAGAGGAATATGAAAGACTCAAAACAAATATAAACATGATACAAATAACCATCACTACTCTTTGGTTCTGAAGACGGCGCAGCTCTGTTGGAGGGGTTTTATTATAAAATCATGGCATTTCTTTATTATAAAAACATGACTTTGTTTATAAAAACATGACTTTATTTATCAAATGAAACAATTATATTAATGAACACTTATTCAAGATATGAAATTCAATATAAGTAAGTAGAATTTAGAAAGAAGCTAAATTAAATTTAAATCATTCTTGAATTAAAGAGGCTAGAAGAGGGAACCTACCTCTAGGTGGAACCAAACTATCCACTTCAGCTCTTAGTGCTTTCTAACTAAAAGTTGTTGCTCCCCCACTGGGTATACGCACCTTCACACACATGCAAGGACACCTATCCCCTATCCAAACGCTTGCATGGCCATGAGCATCTGTAAGGGGATCCTTGCACATATGCTTATATGCATATACCAGTCTCCACTCACCTGCGTATAAATTAATATATATATACATGGGCACACATAGCCCCATACGTGCATAATCACTGCCATGACTAATTATAGCTGACTTTATTTTCAGGTTCATAACTAATTCTAGATGTGATAAAGGGAAAGTTATACCTTCTCAAGGAAATTCCCAATGCACAAGACGTAGTCAATCAGTGAGTTCATCGAGTTGTTTTGAACTATTTATCCCAATATGTGATCAATCGCTGGACCCTACTTAACATATATTCAAAAGAAAAAATAATGAATATTGCAAAGTGAAATGCTAAGGCCCGTATAGTCATGAAAAACAATAGTGTTTTTTATTTCAATTTATAATAATTAAAGAAAACATTTCTTGGTTTAACTTGAAGTGCACTGGGAGAGATATTGAGTCTCACATTAAGTGAAAGCTTACGATTTTTAGTGGTGGATCACCAATGCGGGTAGTTAAAATAAACCATTTAACAACTAAATAACATGTTTGATTAAGTCCAATTACCTTCGAAACACCCAATGGCCACACCTCAATACACTAGTTTCCCCGAACAACGTCAATTGATGCATTTGAGATTGGGCCTGTATAGAGATGTTTCAAAACATCTCTTGCTTGAATCCTTCCAAATTCATAATCTTCTTTGAAAAATGCAAAAACAAAATCAAAACTTGTGGAGGGGGTGATGAGTTAGGTGGCATGATTAAATGCGCATTCGAAACCATTTTAATTTGTACCTACATACATGAAGTTTCAAAAAACTGAGGTTTCCCCAGGGTCATGAATTGATCTATGTGTTCGATCAGTAAAATACAGAATACATGGTGTAAAGTTTTTTAGTACATTAGATATTAAGATATCCAAACTAATGCCTCATTCAGAACATTAGAAGTGCTTTCAATGGAACAGAAAGAGGTGTTGTTAGGAAAAGTGGAAAAAATGGAAAATAAGTGAGGTTTATAAAATGATTTTGGTATATAAAAAAATAAGATCGAAAATAAAACAAAATAAACAAAACATTAACAAAAGTAAGGTGGGCATGAAAGTGAAAAAGGTTTTTTGGTCATTTAATGTCACTCCTACACACGTTTCATATGATGAAAGTGAGCTCAACCTATTTTGATAGAAATAAATTTAATGGATTCAAAATTCATATAAACCCTAAAACCTTAAATCTTAAAACCCCAAAACCTAAAATTCTCAAACATAAAACCGTAAACTCAAAACCATAACTTCTAAAACTAAAAATCCTATAATATAAATCATAGAACATAAAAATAAATAAGGCTAGAGGTTAAACCCCAAATCTAAAAATCTTAAAGCTAATGTTGTATTGGTGTAGACCCCCTCCACCCTGCCCCCCTGCACCATGCACAACCCCACACTGCCCCCTTCCATCCCCCTGCCCCATGAACACACCCCTCCCCCTAACCCCGCCCTCTGCACACCCACACACCCACCCCCTTCCCCCTGCACACACCCCTCCCCCTACCCCCACCCCCTGCACCCCCCACACCCTACCCCCTGCCCACTGCACATCCCCTCTACCCCTATGCCCCCATGCCACTGCACCCCCTACACAACATCTGCACACCCCTTGCACCCTAAAACAGTATACACCACAACATTTACCAAAAACTAACATCATTATATTGTAGATTTCAATGTATAATCCAAGAATAAAATTTACCTCTAAAATGTACCTCAATATCGGTATCATCAAAACCATCACGACCCACATAATCTCCATCAGAAAAACCAACATCATTATCTCCTCTTCTCAGACCACCATCATTAACAACATCCACATTGGAATATGCACCTAAATCAATGGAAGGAGTAGAAGAATCCTCATAAACCGAACACAAATAAATGAGAATACATTTAATTAATGAAAACACATTTAATTAATGAAAACATAAAAAGGTTATCACTAAAATCAAAAAATCAATCCAGATTTATTTTAATCATAGAAAATCATACAAAATGTGAAAATATAGCAATGCCAAGGAATTTAATCGAATTTGAGAGAATAAATCAATGAATTACATATAATGATTTATGAAATTTCTAATTCGATCACTCTCCCATAATTAGTTTATTGAAATAAAAAGAAATGCATTGTCTATTAGACTTCCTAAAAATGAGAACCACCTAATGAATATGAAGTTCACCACCCTATAAGCTCATCCAACAAACAAATTTCAGATGGTTAAAATTGTATAATCATATGCCGTCATTTGGCTATAACAATTACTATTAATATAGTTTTGGAAAGCTTAGATCTATGTAAGATCTCCTTTATTTCCCGTGTCTCTTTATCTAAAGGTACACAACCTTGGAAAACTTCTGATTTACTTGCTCGTCATTCTACTATTTGGGTATTTCATGACATCAAATGTGTTTCGTTAAGAAGTGGTTTTTTTCACTTGTTGTATCCTTCTGCTGAATTGAATGGTAAAGCAAGGAGCTTTGGTTCTATAAATTTGAAGCCAAAAACCCTCTGGTTCCATTGATGGAAGCTAAATTTTAGTCTCTATGGTTTTAAGACACTTTTTTCTAGGTTTGGATAAAGATTTATGGTATAAATTGGGTTTTGTGTCATTTTGAAATTATATATGACATCGCCTCTGCGATAGTCATTCCAATCTGGATGGATTTGGCTACTGAAAATGTTAGCTATGGAAATTTTTCCAGAATTTTATTTGAGGTAGATTTATGTTCTACCATGGTTGATAAGGTAGTTATATCCACACCACATGATGAAATTAATCTTCGTATTGTGTATGAAAAGTTTCCTTTGTATTGTGAAGTCTACTGTATGATTGGACACTCAAGGTTCAACTGTCGTTCCAATATTTTTTGTACTAGATGAATGTTGAAGGGGAACGATGAGTCTCATTGCAGAAGAACAGAATGTACTAAATTTACCCAAGGGATAGATGTCCAATCTTCAGAACAAGATGAAAATGAGATTTCTCAAAGCTCTCCGAACAGACTCCCAATCTCTGAAAATGTTCAGACAATGCCTCAGACTGAACATCTGATCAAGGATCATAGTAAAATCCCCAAGTTGGACTCCAGCTATGTCATCCTGAAATATGCAGAGCCTCCTAATTTTCAGTTGATTGATAGACCCAATGTCATTTGGGCTGATTTAGTAGAAGAAAGTGACTCACCTAAAGTGGGATTGTCTTTCAAAGATGTGCTGATTAAAGATATAAAACTAGATCAAAATGAGACAGAATCTATGGATAGTCAAATCGAGATAGATCTTCTACCAAAAACTGAGGGTGATGAAAGAATTAGGCATGAGAAAACTGTGTTTTCTTCAAAATTCAGAAAAGTGAAGCACATGTTAGAGACAACGACCTCAATTAAGGTTAAGAATGAAAACACAAACAAGTAATCCAAGGAATTGAATACTGACAATGGCAATGTAAAGTTCCCCTGCCCTGCCAAGTCCAAGGAATCTATGAAAAAAGGATGATGTTGCTAGCCCCTCAATGGACTTACAACAAACACAAGGTGCGACTTCAAAAAAATCATGTCCCCCGAAACCTGCTCCTACAGTGGGAAGTGGAGTTAAAAAATTTCCTGCAACTGATAAGGCGCTGCATGTTCCTATAAATCGGAAATTTTCGAGTTTGAACATTATCCCTCCTATGGTGGGAAGTGAAGTTAATCACTATACTATTGAATATGGACCCAAACGGGTGCCCATCGCTCACCCTGATAGTACTCTTGCTAGAACTTCAACAGGAGTTCATGGCATTGATGTTCAACCCACTTTTGTGGCATCTATGTTTCCCATCGATGAGTAGTTGCTGGAGAAGTTTAAGATACACAAAACAATGGATGGGTTTATTCCCACACAAATTCATCCATCTCAAAGTGGAAAGAATATGAGGTTGAGAATCCATCCTGATTCTGATATCATGAAAGAGTTAAATCCTGCTCGAGAGGAGGAAAATTCTGTTATAAAAAAGGGTTCCCTTCCGGACCCCATCTCTATTTTGGGTGTTTCCAAGCCAATTGGACAAACACACAATGTGACGGAGTCACCAAAAATTCCTCCTCCATCAAGAGAGGCACATACACCTGTGAAGAATGCTGAACTGTTATGATCAAAGTTTTCTAACTCTCTTACAAGCAGCGCCCCACCTCAAGCATCGAGGACCCGGACAAACAGTAATGTTGGTACTCGTAACACATTTGAAATCATTTCCTCGCATAGCAGTGATGATGATGGGAATAAAAGTGATAGTTAATATAGATGAAACCATAAATACTGATGCTATTGTAGAGAACCTTGATGATGCTAATGGGTACGGTCCATGGATACAATCCAGGACCGGGAGGAGAGGTCAAAACTCCCGCAGCAGGGGTGGAAGACTTCCTTTTCATAGTATGAATACACGTTCTAAAATGGGTTGATGACTTTGTAAGTGTTGTGTTCTTGTATTTCATATGAACTTTCTTCTTTTTCATTATAATTTAAATAAATAGGCATTTGTTCCCTTAAAAAATTCCTATTAATGTAGAGATTATAGTCAACTACTCTAATAAACCTCAAAAAAATTGAACATTTTCAAGCCTTGAGTTCCAAGCTACGTGTACTTGTTTTAAGCCACAAAAATTATTCTTAAAAATGAACAATTTATTATCATCATCATTTATTTTAATTACACATAGTTTACCGTTATAAACTTCCTTACAAAAATCCAATGAAAAAAGAATACTTTTTATTATATACATTAGATATACCTTGATATTCTCTATATAACTATAGTAAGAAACAATTTGATAACCACAATACAATCAATTGGTGAAAATATGTTATCTACAACCACCTTACCAATCAATGAATATCCCTTTCAAAAAATTATGACTATGAATTTTATAACTTCTCTATTTTCATTTATCATATTTTTTAATACTTGTTTCGTGAATATGATATTTTCACTTATTGTTTGGGGAAAAAATTTCTATGTGTCATTATTTTCTGACTAATTTAACTCCTAATTCATATCTTTATTTCAATTTTAGTCATTTGATGCTTAATCAAATATTTTTTACTCAAATAAATATAAGAGGTAATTTCTTTTAATTCTATACATCCTCCTAGTTTATACTATAGCATATTTGTCTCCCAAAATGTTCTCTTAATCAATATGTTTAGTTCTAGTAAATATTTCATGTGTTATTTGAATCATTATGTATTTTTCATTCTAATATTCATAAAAAAATTCATTTATGGAGTCCCCACTACCCCTAAGTGACTCTCTAGGCACTTGTAAAAATTCAATTTTATCTACAATATCTTCAATGCTCATATCACAGATTCCTTTTTATTTCCTATCCATTATTAGATATTTTATTTCCAAAATTATAATGAGAATATTATTAAAAAAATCTATAAACCTTTCTTCATAAGGAATATATATGAAATATAACTTCATCTTGTTATTTCTATACTTTTCTTGATCCCCTTCCATGTTAAGAATATAGAACTTACTACCAAAGACTCATAAATACTTCAATGTTGGTTTCCTTTTATACCTTAGTTCAGAAGGAAACACTTTTTTATACCTTGTAATACCACTAGAGATCACCATTGTTTGTGTTATATTATTGAAGGTTCTACTTTACCTCTCAACCACACCATTCTATTAGTGTTTCTATATTACAGTAGCTTGTTGAGAATTATCATACATCCCTAGATACTTCTTAACTAAATAATAAGTGAATTCAATTCCATTATTATAACTTCGCACTTTGATATTCATTTCAAATAATGGTGTGAATCTAAGGTTAAATTTTCAACCATATAAACCTATCATTGTACTCTATTGAAAGCACTGACATTTCCTAACCCAATCATATTGGTTCATCACAAGCCATCCTGATCTAGATGACGATGCATAGACTCCAAACGTCACCACATTTTCAGAACATTCAATTCCCAATCCCCCTATTTCAGAAGGCACATCATGTACACCATTATAGACCAATGAATTGCACTCTTTAAGCGTGGTGAAATTCTTAGGTCTGGGCCACCACCAACTAGACTACCATCAATCCCTATCGCTAGCATTGACATAACAATGATTTAACACATTTGGATCATCAAAACTACCCCATTTCCGAAAACTAGTGTGATTCCCTCATTTGGGTCATTAGTTGATCAATACCATTTCATGATTTCCATATGAAGCAATTAATTTTCAAATATAAATAATCCTTGGATCTTTACTATTTCTACTCAACCCAAATTCCCATGTTCGGACTCTGATCTCCAAGAAAAACCAACTCAATTTAGATACTCATTGGGTCGTTGGAACCTAATTTCCATTTGAAATAATTACCTATTGGTCTCCCAAAACCAAGACTCTACTATCATGGGTTTATATTTCCCATGACTGATTTCACTCTCTCCACTATAGGATATCCCTTGTCACAACATCACTTGATCAAAATCCAAGCACCACAACCCACATCATGTCTATCCCTAAACATGATGACTGGATTCATCTGAAACCCATGAATTCCTAAGAGATAACAAAAAAACTAATCAATACCTATTCTTAGTGCATCATAATTCCATTCTTGGCTTGTGATGAGTTTTCTAGGAAAAAAGATTATCACCCACCACACCATCCAATGGTGCACTCACCACCACATGGATTTACATAAAATTTCTCCACAAGAAACACCTTGATGATCCGAATCTAAATATATATGCCACTTCTCCCAATACATTTTAAAATCACCCTAGGAAACACTTTTCCATAACCATGATCTGGTATAACCATACCCAATATATTTCCAAAGATCCCTTTTTCATAGGGCACTTCATTTCATTTGAAGTTATGGTATACCTTACCTATGAGAATCTCACTAAAATTTCCATTGATCCTCTACCCTCTATCATCTAACACACTGATTAAAAAATACACAACTTCCATGCATGAATTGTTTTTTTTACTCAACTTATGTCATAGTCAATAGGTGTACGCTCTCGTACCACCCAGTTGCAACCCATCTCACAGCTCCAGAAGTCATGTCACAACTGAACTAGGATCGCATGCCTAATTAAAAAGATGACCATTACTCTTGGATGATAGTTCCATGAAACCCAAGATTAGAATAAATTAATCCACCGATTTAGAGAAGGGAAAATATGAGACCTAAATACCACGTTGGAGCCGAAAATCAGAAGATACCTTGAGTAGAAAGGAGTGCAGTAGGCAAGGATTTCGCATGAGAAATTGAAGAAGGGTGGATTTCTCTAGGGTCCCCTGAGTGGGGTCAATGATAAATCACAGGACGAGGATGCCATGGTAGGACTTGGTTCAACTGAGAAATTGGGAAGCTGGGGCCGCTGCGTCGGAGGAGAAGAATCAGGGGTGGCCGCGTGGAAGGAGGATCTTGAGAGGTGGAGTGGACGCATCTGAGCTGGTCGGGGCAGTGTCGAATCCATGTTGGGGCAGCATCCAAGAAGGAGAATCGCGGTGAATTGGGGTGGCCACATTGGAGGCATGTCGTCAAAGGAGGTGGGGAGTCCGTGTCGGAGCAACGATGACAGATAAGTGGAGTGGCCGCGCTGGAGGAGAACGATCATGGATAGGTTGGGTCGCCTGTTGGAGGAGGAGGATCGTGGAATTTTGGGGAGAAGAGTCGCGAGGAGGAGGGGCGTTAGGAGGTGGGGCGCGAGAGGGTTACAATAAATTGGGGAGTGGGGTGGGTTAATTTCCATGTCCAGTGAAATTGACGTGGCTATAAACAGGATATAGACACGTTTCCTATTGTCCGTGAGTATAGCTCCGTAGTTATAGCTCTAAATTCTAGTAGTGATTCCTTATCTGCATGATTATTATTGAGATCTTCCACTATATATCCTCTTTCATAAAACATAAATTTATGGTTTACTATCACATGTATGTACTCATGTTCCAATTTAGTAACATGTTTCCATCCTCCATCATTCATTCTAATTTCTTTCTTCCTCACTCTAAAATATTTCTTGAGTTTAGTATTCTTCTAAAGATATTCTACAAGTAATTTTTTATTGGTAGATGATTTTTATTGAAACTCAAAATATGTTAAATAATATGAAAGATTAGATTTTACTGAAGTCCATATAAAAGATTGGAATCCATTCTTCATGTATAACCAAATAAATGGTGAGGTTTTCAAATTATACCCCTTAATTTTAAATTGCATAAGCAAGATAAATTTCATCATAAAAAACAAGCATCGTGATTTAACTCATACTTTTGATATTCTTCATGCATTTTATCCATTGGGTTGTCAATTTCCAAGATTAATGAAGGATACCAGTTCTAATAGATTGAACAATAGTGGTGGAATCACATTCTAACCATTAATTAGTCCAATTTATTTTACATTTCACATCACCCAATTTGATAATACAAAACATTCCTTCTTCAAGAGATTATTCCAAACCATGTGGACCAAAGAAGATACTCATAATCATCCTATTATGATCCCTAAAGGCAATAACAAATCCTTCAAGACTAGGAATCCCTCTTGAAGCACCATCCATGTTGTATATGATATTAGGATGGTATGACACTGAGTATGATAAACTCTATAATACCAAATGTAGGATCGAATAAGTACAATGAGATAAAAATACAACAGGGGGGTGAATTGTATACAAAAAAAATTCCCTTAGGACATTTTGGATAACCAAAATTCACAACACCTCTAAGATCTAAAGAGTTGCTTGATTCCAGTAAAGTGATTCCAGAAATGAAACTTAACAAAATTTTACACCAGCTAAGATTCTACATTAAAGCGTATATAATCTAACTAAATAAAAGTACAAGTAAGGAAGTATAAGAAAGTTATACTTTCCTTAACAATACAAAATGTGGCAGAAAACCAAAGTAGTAAAAACTACAAGTAACAAACAATAACCCTTTTAACCCAAAGTGAATTGTATCCAACAACCCTAGATAAGAGGTCCCTTGATTTATACTTTCAAGAAAGTCTGTCTTACCCACACCAGGGTAAGCCCTCGATACGAAGATCGGAGTCTGTATTTCTATCCCCACAAGCCCTCAACTATCAGGTAGTTAGCACCTCTGTCTTCCTCAACAAGGAAGCCCTCAACTTCAGGGTGTTTGAAACTCTGTCTTCCTATCTCCAGAAGCCCTCAAGTTTAATCAGTGATAATCGGAGTCGCACGAAGAAAGTCTACACAAGGGAATGTTTTAACAAGTTGTTCAAACTTTCTACATGAATCATGAGAGTTGATAAGAGCCTCTCTCTATCTAAAAATCACTTCAGGAAGTTCTGATCACAAAAATTACAAATGTTATGAATACTTTCAAATGAGATCCTATTTATAGGCGAATCTCCAATGGTCGGCTCCCTCCTCCAATGGTCACATTTCTCCTTGAATTTAAGAGGGACATATACACATGTCACTCAACCAACGATTAGTCAATAACTGAAAGCACGAAATTTTTTAGTATTGAAACATGTATAAGCATAAGTAAAACTGAATTTTGGAATGAAAGAAAATAAATGTTCATAGACTAACAAAAATAGAATTCAGAGTCTATAATAAAGAGATATTTGGATTCTGTTTTGTAGGAATTCGGAACCTGAATTCTATAGAAATATGGAGTTTGAATTTCCAGGAAATTCAGAGTCTGGTTTCATTTGAATTCCGAACCAAAACTTACAAAGTTTGGAGTCAGAGTTCATGAGAATTCGGAGTCAGAACGCATAAGAGTTCGGAGTATGGATTCAGAGAACTCAGAGTCAGAACATAGATAAGTTCGTAATCCGAATTCGGAGTCGATCTATATGAGATTTCATATCCATAATTTGGAGTGGAACTTTATGAGAGTTATTATCCAGAATTTGGAGTGGAACTTCATTAGAGTTCGTATCCATAATTCTGAATGGAACTATATAAGAGTTCATACACTGAATTCAGAGTATAACTCCATTAGAGTTCGTATCTAGAATTCAGAATGGAACTATATGAGAGTTCGTACTCGGAATTAGGAATGGAAATTCATTAGAGTTTGTATCTAGAATTCGGATCCTAAAACAGAATGCATCATGTCTATGTATTATATGATTCTGAGGTTTTAGATATGAATCCGAATTTTATACTTAAGAAAAATATTGATATAAGCAATGAAAACATAGTAGGGGTAAATTACTTTGAGAAGGAAATTTTCCACATAGAAGTAAAATATAGATTTCCTTAAGTATAAGGTGTTGGTGATTTTCAAGACAAGAAGGAATGGAAAAATTCATAAGGAAAACCTTATTGATTCAACAATCTCTACCTTTTTGGAAAGCAAAAACAACCTTTCAAAAAAGAATAAAAGAAATTAGAAAAATTTCTCGACTTCGAAATTAATGCTTATCTCCCTTTTTTATGGATGATGTTGAATACAAGTAACTCCCCCTTAGGCTTTGGAACTATAAGGTTTGTATTCTAGATTTCCGGAATGGAATTTTTATTATCATGGGAAGAGAAACATCGTATTGAGAAACTCCCCCTTACTTAAGGATAGTTCTCCACTTAGTAATTTTTCATTTCCATTTTAAATTTTTCCTTCTACCCCTTTTGAGTAGTTCTTCTTTCCTTCTCCCCTTTGTGATTTTCAAAAATAATTTAAGGGAATGGAAAAGAAATATGGTACCTGAAATATTAGTAAAGACATGCAAGGAAAACAAGCAACCATAGTTCAATTATAATTTTGAAGAATTTTTACATGGAAGATCAAATGCAACAAAAAAATAGGATTGAGTCTATTTTTCTTCCTTTTCCTTTGCGATTAACTTCATCAATATGGTTTTCTACTTCTTCAAATCTTTATGGTCCTCCTCAGCTTGCTTCTCCAAAGATTTGATCCTTTCTTGTTGAGCTTTCAAGACCTCTTCATGAACATTCATGGCCTCCTCCTGCATATTCATTAACTCATATTGCTTTACAATATTCTCTTGAAACTCAATCCGGAAATCTCTTTCCCCTTTCTAGTTCTGAGAAACCGAGTTAAGCATCCCATTCAGATCTCTGGCCTGTTGATTCCGAGAATTTTGCTCAAGGGTCAGCTTTCCCTAAAGATTCTTGATTTTTCCATCCTCAGTATCAAAATCATTTTCTACATAATTATGAAAACTATCAAACTCATCCATGTAATCATTGACTTTCATTGACCATAGAGTGATTTTTCGGAATGATTTTCTGTGAACATCATAATTGATAAGAAAATTTATGTGCTCAGCCTCTATCTTCACACACTTATCCATGACCATGGATATGGATTCTGATTTCTGATTTAGGCTGCGTTGAAGAATCTGGCACCTGGAGTCTATAGTGGGAAAGATCGGAATGGTGTCCACCAATTTTTTTAAACACTCAACAACAATGTCATGACCTAGTGCTAATGACTCTGAATCCGATATCTTGCTAGGTGAATGCTCTTCTTATATCTCCACTAGCTTTCTTCTAGAAGAACCACCAACATCTCTCTTCCTAATGATATCTTTTTTTGGGGTGTCCATAAGCACTTGCTTCCCATTGTCAACTATCGGAACTACCTCATCAAGAGGTTCTTCCCCACTTTCAGATACTTGAACAATCTTATATTCATCTGGTTTCTCCTTCTCTGCTCCTTCTTCAAGGAAATGCTTCTCATAGACTTCTTCCTTAGACAATTCATTTTCTTTTATTTCTTCCTTTTCATCATCATTTTTATCATCTTTTTCATATCCCTTTCCTGGATTGACAATATTTAACTATTTTTTCTTTTCTTGATAACCCTCAACTTGATAAATCAAGTCATCAAGATCACCACTTCCTTATTCTACGTATTCTTCTTCCACTACTTCCAATTCTTGTTCTATCTATTCAACATCTTCTTCCTCTACTTCTTCACCAGCTTCTTTCTCTACTTCTTCAACATCTTGTTTTCCTTTAGACTTTTCTGGAGTGAAGTAGTTTTTTCCAGGGGTCTCTGTTAATGGTTTGACATTAAAATATTCCTGAATGGGAATGTTCCCAGAAGCTTCTTTGGTATCTCTCAACAGAGATTGAACAACTTCAGCTTTAGACATCTTCTTCTTCATCTTCTGTTCTTTGGACTATTTCTCTAACTCATCCAAAACTTTTCCTCTTAAGGCCTTAGCCTCAACAGGGTCCAATCCGAACGGTGGATCCCCTTCTTTTATCTTTTCCTTATCTTCTCTCCATTTAGAAACCACCTCATCTGGATAAGCTTTTTGTTTCTACGGCTTGGGAGGTGCGGATTGGGATTCCTTAGCTTTGGGGTTCTTGTATTCAGGCACCTCATCTTTCAATTTTCTCTTCTTACAAACATTCTTCACTGGCTTATCTTTCTCTACATCTTCCGGATTGGTTTTGGCCTCTTCCTATGGAAAATTATAAAACTACCATGTTTCCATGGAATAGGCCATATTCATCCTTTTCAAGGTATCATCACTAACAATCATAACCATGCAATTCTGAGCATTAAAATTACATGTAATCTTGAAAGAATCTAGACACCAAACTATCATCTTTGATAGTAAGGCAGGGTACATGATGATTTGAGCTCTAAAATTTCCTTCCTTGATCTTCTTGATAGTCACAAGAGCATGCCTCATCAGATTGATTTTTCTTAGATTCACCAAGTAGTCTAAGAAATATATAATACCTTTCTTCAGGTTATCTTTATCACCCTTTCTTGGAACCAAGAAACCTTATACCCATAGATTAAGGATCTGATTATTATAAGATAGGTGAGAAATCTTGGTTGTCTTTACATCATCAAGCCCAATATACTCCAAGGCCATCACCTTAAAAAAACTGCCTTGAACATCTGGAAGTTTGTGTGAGCAAAATTTAGCTTCTTCATCATATAACGGCTCCACCAGGCTTGCTACCTTGGTGTAAGTAAGTTTGTAAGTCCTTCCATATGACTTGAAAGAAAAATTTTCTCTTCATTCTTCCTCATAGAAGCTTGCTGATTCATAGAATTCTAAAAGTAACTCTAGATAGACCACATCTTGAACACCTGTCTTAGATATACATACATCCTCCCAACCATTCAACTTGATGTTCTTAGAGATAATAGAATTGTACTTGTAAAGGATCGGATGGACCATTCTTTCTTTGTACACTTGCCATTTTGAAATTGGCTTTGTGATAGACATTTCTAGAGAAGTGGATTCTATGGACATTCATAATGGAGGATCTCTGAGAGATTCGGAACGGGCTTTCAGAACTGAGGAAGATCTTCAAGACGCGAGAGCTTGGAGATCGATGTGGGACACGAATGACAGTGCCATTTATATAGGCGATGGACGTGACCTTTGAACTTCCAAAACCATTCTAACGGTTGAAAAACTCTTTTATATCATCTGACAGTTGAAATCATACCCGTAAAGAAATCCTGAATCCGATATTTTGAGGTTTTTACAAAAACATTCGGATTTAAGAAGAAACAAATCTTGAGAAATTTTATAAGAAAACGAAACTACCAGCAACTAGAAATGATTAAAAAAACTTAAGTAAGGAAATAACAACTTTCGGAGTGGCTAGGAAGTCTTATTCGTAATCGGTGATATTCTTCATTAAGAAATTTTGACAACGAAAAACTTACTATGAAAAAATTATTATGAAAAACTCACTATGAAAAACACAAATTTGAAAAGTTTAATGAGAAAACATTGAGAATGAAAACTCTAGTACGAAAAATATGTGTACAAAAATTCCCATTATTAAAATTCTCATTACAGAAATTCTCATTATGAAAATTATCATTATGAAAATTCTCATTACGAAAAATTCTCATTACAAAAATTCTCATTAAGAAAACATCATTACAAAAATTTCAAGTACAATGATTTTGAAAGAACTCATTACGAAATTTTTTGAAAGAAACATTACGAAAAACATTGAGAGACTCATAATGAAAATTTTTGAAAGATTCATCAAACAAATGTACTCCACCTATGAAAAGGAGTTTATTACTGAAAGGAAAATGGTTCAAAAATAAGTTAATAATGGATGATTACCTCACAGTTATCATTCCTAACTTCTTTTTAATGTATAAAAATCAATTGGAAGGTAACGATTTTGTGAAAATGTCAGCAAGTTGATCTTGCGTTCCGATAAATTGAAAAATGATATCTTCTTTTTGTGTGTGATATCTAAGAAAGTGATTCCTAATATATATGTTCTTTGCATGAGAGTGATGTGCAGAGTTTTTACTAATGGAAATGGAACTTGTGTTATCACACAAAATTTGAGTTTAGTAAACCTCAATCCATAGTCTGTGAGTGTGTGTTGCATCCACAACACTTGAGCACAACAACTTCCAGCTTCTACATATTCAAATTCTACTATAGAGAGTGCTACTGAGTGTTTCTTCTTACAAGACCAAGAAAACAATGAATCTCCTAAGAAATGAAAAGTTCCAAATGTACTCTTTCTATCCATTCTACATCCACCGAAGTCAGCATCTGAAAAACTTTTTAAAATAAAATCATTTCCAGAAGTGTAAAAGAGTACTAAATCCATGGTTCCATTTATGTAGCTAAAAATTATTTTCACTTACCTTAAATGAGATTCCATAGGATTGGATTGATATCTTGCACATAAGCATACTGAAAACATAAAATCTAGACGACTAGCTTTTAAGTGTAGTAAGCTTCCAATCATACCTCTATAATATGTTTGATCCACTGGTTTCCTAACTTCATCAAGATCAAGTGTATTTGAGGTACCAATGGGAGTACTAATACTTTAAGTGTTGTCATATCCATACTTTTTAAGATGATCTATAATATAATTTTGTTGGGATATATGGATTCTTTCTGGTTTTTGATAAATTTGAAAACCACGAAAAAATGTTAAATCACCCATCATACTCATTTCAAACTCAATTTTCATTAGATCTGAAATGGAATCCGTTAAATATTTCTTAGTTAAACCAAATATAATGTCATCAACATAAATTTGATCAATCAAAACATTTTTCTTATCTTTATTTATAAAAAGGGTTGGATATGCATTTCCCTTAACATAGTTATTTTGAAGCAAAAATAATGTATGTTTATCATACCAAGCTCGTGGAGCTTGTTTAAGGCCATACAATGCTTTGGTAAGTCTAAATACATGATCAGGATATTTTGTATCTTCCAAGCCATTAGGTTGTTCAACAGAAAACATCCACTTGAACATAACCATTAAGGAAAGCACAGTTTACCTCCATTTGAAAAAGTTTCAAAATTGAAGAATGCTGCAAAGGAAAGTAAAATACGAATAGATTCAAGTCTAGATACTGGAGCGTAGGTTTCTTTATCATATATTCCCTCTTGTTGATTATAGCCTTTATCAACTAATCTTGCTTTATTTATAATGATGACTCCATTTTCATCACACTTATTTCTGAAGACCCATTTTACTCCAATAAAAGAAGTTTCCTTAGTTCTTTCAACCAAGGTCTAGACTTTATTCCTTTCGAATTCATTTAGTTCATCTTGCATGGCTTTTATCCAATCATCATCACCTAAAGCTTCATCAGTTCTTTTTGGTTCTAATTGGGAAAGGAATGCTCGATGCTATATTTCATTTCTTAAGGAACATATATTCCTTACAGGTTGATTTACATCACCAATGATACTATCACTTGGTTGATTCTTAAGAAACGACTGATTTTTTTTTGTAGAACCTGTTCATCAACATAGTGTAGAAAATCTTCTAGGGTAAATGTTTCAGAAGTATCTTCTTGAATATTTTCTTTATCAGAAGGATTTTCTCTCAAAGGTTGATAATCAGTTTTTGAAAACACATCAGAAGATGTAGGTTGAGGTTGTTTGAAAACAAAGGGATCATTTTCATCAAATTTGACATGTACTGTCTCTTCAACGGTACAACTGTTTTTGTTGAAAACTCTATAAGCCTTAGAAGTTGTGGAGTAGCCTAAGAAAATTCCTTCATCAAATTTTGGTGCTAATTTGTGTAAATTATCATTAGTATTCAGAATTAATACTTTGCAACCAAAAACGTCAAAGTAATAAAGCTTAGGTTTTTTATCATTCCATAACTCAAAATGGGTTTTATTAAGAAAAGGTATAATCAAAACTCAATTTATAGTATAACAAGAAGTACTTACAGCTTCATCCCAAAAATGTTTGGCTACAGAATACTCACTAAACATGGTTCAAGTTATCTCTTGAAGAATTATATTTCTTCTTTCAACAACACCATTTTTTTGAGGTGTTCTGGGTGCTGAGAAGTTGTGAGTAATACATTTTCTACTACAAAAAGTTTCAAAATCAGAATTTTGAAATTCTCCTCCATGATCACTATGAATAGTTTTCAATGGAAGTTTTTTCTCATTTTTGACATGGGCTCTAAAACAATTGAAATAAGAAAAATCTTCATACTTATTTGATAGAAAATATTCCCATGTAAATCTAGTGTAATCATCAACCAAAAAAAATATATAATACTTTCCCCAAATGCTTCCAGTTTGTGTTGGACCAAAAATATCCATGTGCACCAACTATAATGCATCAGTTGTTGAGACTTCACCGATTTATTTAAAACATGATTTATGTTTCTTGCCATATTGATAAGGAACGCAATCTTTTAAAGAATCAAATCTAAGATCCTTTAGATCCTTAAATAAACCTTTCTTAGAAATCTTACATAAGTTCATAAGGTTACAGTGTCCTAACCTTCTATGCCATAACCAAGAATGATATTCCATTGCACTAATACAAGGTATGTCTTGGATCCTAAGGTCTTCTATGTTTAGTGAGTAAACATTCTCTTTCCTATAGGCAGAAAGAATAAATTATTCCTTGGAATTGTGTACTAATCACTTATCGTTCCTAAAATTCACAAGGAATCCTTCATCACATAATTGAATTATGATGATGAGGTTGTGCTTAAGACCTTTAATAAACAAAACATTTGAAATCAATGTTTTTCCAAGAAGAACGATGTTACCAATACCAATAATTTCTCCTTAAGCATTATCTCTGAAAGTTACTTTTCCTCCATTCGTCTTGATAATCTTTTGAAATTAGCTTTTGGTCCCAGTCATATGACAAGAACATACACTATCCATGTACCAAGTATTGTTGTTGGTACTTTCCCTATTTTCCTGAAAATAAGAAAAAGTTAGGTTTTTAGAATCAAGACTTGCTTGGATCCTGAAATTTCAAAAAGTAAAATTTGGGGTACCCACATCTTCAAAGAAAAATAAGCCTTATGAAATTCTAAAGATTGGGTTTTTTAAGAGGAATTATTTTCCCAGTGACCACAACATTGACACTTTGTGCAAAATGGGGAACTTTGAGGAACAAAGTAGTTGTTACTATGAATGGGTTTAGAACTAGTGTAACCAAAACCATAAGTATTCTTTCGATTTCGGATTTGTGAATACATATTATCAAAATTTGCTTTACCATGTGTAGAGTTTGACAAACACTTCCTCAAGGAGAATATTTCGGATTTGAGTTTGATAACTAAGTTCTTATCATCGAAAAAATTTCAACTACAACTAGGCTCGATAACATTTTTCTTATAAATTTCATTTTCAAGCTCGTTTGAATGTTTGTTCTTCTCATAACGTACTTCCTCAAGATTTTTTGAAATACATTCAAAATCAGAATTTTTCTTATTAAGATCTTTAGAAATATCTGATATTTCCTTAGTAAGAATAATATTCCTATAGTTTTCCTTATCATTCTTTTTCATGAGTTTTGAGTTCTCAATCTCAAGAAGTTCATAAAACCTAGAAACTTCTTCATAGGTAGGTAATGTATTTTCTTCATCAAAAGAGGATTCGTCATCAGAATAGTTATAATATTTACTATCATTAAAATTTAGAGAAACTTTGTTCAAGGATTCATCATTGTGTACCTTAGCCATAAAACAATGATTATCAATAGGTACCCTGGCTATAAGACAAAGATTCTTCTGTCCTGAAGATTCATAAACAGAAGATTCATCTGAAGAGTCACCACCACTAGCACTCCAGGTGTCATTATCTTTCAGATCTTTCTTAGCTTTGGACTTGTAATACTTCTTTTTGTTCTTTTCAGAATGCCTCTATTTTAATTCTTTTCATTTGAGCATAGGGAAATTAGGTCTTATGTGTCTAGCTCTCTAGCATTCATAGCATTTAACCTTGGAATCTTTCTTATCTTTCCTTTCCTTTTTCATATACTGGGATTGGAAATTACTCTGTCTAGCTATCTTGTTCATCTTTCGAGCAAGATTAGCTAACTCATTTTCTGAGACTTCACTTTCACCAGATTCGGATTGAATAATAACCTTATTAGATTTGGATCTAGTAAATCTCTCAGGAGTCTTAGGTTTCATGTGATTTGAATTTGTAGTAAAAGAAAAACCACCATTCCCATTCTTCTTCTTTATGTTCTCCGCATCTCTCTTCATTCTTGTCTCATGTTGAAGAAGAGTTCCAAATATTTCATCAAGAGAAAATTGAGTAACCTTTCTGTTCTAATCAATAGTAGTTCTCTTTGATTCCCACTCATTGAGGAAGATGTCAAAAATTTTGTCAACAAGGGATTCATCATCAAGACCTTTCTCTCCCATAGATTGTAAGATATTAACGATAGTCATGAATCTCTATTGCACCTTAAAAATTGGTTCTCCATAAGGAAAATTAAAACCATTATACTCAGCTCTGAGCATGGATCTTCTTGTTTCAATCACTTTAGATGTACCAAAATGTGTGACTTCAAGTTTCTTCCATATACAGTTAGCTGTTTCACAAGCATAAATTTGGCAATATATGTTCCTAGGCATTGAACAAAGAAAAGTATTGGGTACCATGTAGTTGAGTTGGTATTCATGATTTTCTTGATTAGTAAAATCACTTAATTCCTTATCAGGAATTTTATATCCTCAGGTAAGAATGAAAAATTTATCTACCCTAGTATTTATAACGAAAGTCTTCATACGATCTCTCCAATATTCATAATCATTACCATCAAAAATGGGTGGTCTGGTAGGATTTAAGTTGTCAATAGAAACAACAATTAAACCTACCATCCTTAAGAAAAACATTGGCACACAAACTTGTTAGAAGTGTAAGTTTGTAAATAAGATAAAATATTCCAAGAAGGAAAAATTGTATCTATAAGCAAAAAAGTGAATCTGAACTATGATTCCGGAAAATAGATTCCAAAAATTATGAATCCGAAAAAAAAATTCTGAATATAATCGTGAGATTAATTCAGATTGAACCAAACCCTCTAATACCAATTCTTAGGATGGTATGAATCTGAGTATGATATACTCTATAATACAAAACATAGGATCGAATAAGTACAATGAGATACTAATACAAGAGGGGGGTGAATTGTATAAAAAAAAATTCCGTTAGGAAATTTTGGATAACCAAAATTCACAACACCTCTAAGATCTAAAGACTTGCATGATTACGGAAAAGTGATTCCAGAAATGAAACTTAAAAAAAGTTTACACCAGCTAATATTCTACCTTAAAGCATATAGAATCTAACTAAATCATAGTACAGGTAACGAAGTATACAAAAGTTATACTTTCCTTAATAATACAAAATGCAGCGGAAAAACTAAGTAGTAAAAACTACAAGTAACAAACAATAACTCTTTTAACCCTAAGATAAGGGTATCCAATAATCATGGATAAGAGGTCCCTTGATTTATACTTTCAAGAAAATCTGCCTTACCCACACCAGGGTAAGCCCTTGATTTGAAGATCGGAGTTCTGTCTTTCTATCCCCACAAGCCCTCAACTATCAGGTAGTCAGAACCTCTGTCTTCCTCAGCAAGGAAGTCCTCATCTTCAAGGTATTGGAACCTCTGTCTTCCTATCCCCACAAGCCCTCGATTGTAATCAGCAACAATCGGAGTCGCATGAAGAAAGTCTGTACAAGGAAAAGTTTGAACAAGCTATTCAAACATTCTACACGAAGCTTAAGAGTTGATAAGAGCATCTCTCTCTAGAAGTCACTTCAGGAAGTTCTGATCCCCAAAATTCCAAAAGAGCTGAACACTTTCAAATGAGCTCATATTTATAGGCGAAGCTCCAATGGTCGGATCCATCCTCCAGTGGTCATATTTCTCCTTGAATTTTAGAGGGACATGTACACGTGTCACTCAACCAACGATTAGTCAATAACTGAAATCACGACATCATTTAGTAATGAAACATGTATAAGCATAAGTAAAACTAATTCTCACAATGTAAGCAAAGAAAAGTTCAGAGTCTAACCAAAATGGAATTTGGAGTCTATAATAAAGATATATTCGGATTCTTATTTGTAGGAATTCGGTACCTAAATTCTGTAGAAATTCGAATTCTGAATTTCATGAATATTCAGAGTCTGGTTTCATTTGAATTCGGAACCAGAACTTATCATGTTTGGGGTCAAGTTCATGAGAATTCGGAGTCAGAACTCATAAGAGTTTGGAGATTGGATTCAGAGAACTCGGAGTCTGAACTTAGATAAGTTCATAATCCGAATTCAGAGTCAAACTATATGAAGGTTTGTATCCATAATTCGGAGTGGAACTGTATGAGAGTTCGTATCTAGAATTCACAGTGGAAATTCATTAAAGTTCGTATCCAGAATTCAAAATGGAACTATATGAGAGTTCATACCCAGAATTCGGCGTGTAACTTCATTAGAGTTCATATCCAGAATTCGGAATGGATCTATATGAGGGTTTGTACTCGGAATTTGGAATGGAAGTTCATTAGAGTTCGTATCTAGAATTCAGATCCTAAAGCAGAATGCTTCATTTCTAAGTATTATACGATTCCATGGTTTTTGATATGAATATGATTTTTATACTTAAGAAAAATATTGTTATGAGCAATAAAAACATAGTAGGGGTAAATTCCTTTGAGAAGAAAATTTTCCTTATATATGTAAAATATAGATTTTCTTAATTATAAGGTGTTTGTGACTTTCAATACATGAAAGTATAGAAAAAGTCATAAGGAAAACCTTATTGACTCAAAATATGATCCATCCAATGAATGGTGAATTATATAGAAATTCAACTGATCATTTATTAGGTAAATAATTACATGAAATACTATAAAATGATATAAAATAGACTAATGATGAATAGTGTTTTTGTAGTGACCATTTTTAATAAATTTTTAATCCTAGGAAGCCACCATGATTTGAGTTCAAGTAGTGTGAATGTTTCATGCTAATTGGATATGTTTACACATGTTATTGTTACACTAGATAACATGATGTAATTCCAAAATGGTTAATAAAAGCAAGTTCATGATTTCTATTTAAATATAGAGGTTTCAGTAATGGTAATATGGTTTTGGATAGAGTCAGTGTGTAGTGGATAATCATCCAAGCTATCAAAAATCATCCTCCTATATGCCGATTATATATTATATATTACAAAAATATGATTCATATTTTCTCTATATTCATGAAATATGCAACATATTGAGAAAAAAGGTAAACCATAATACTGAATAAAATCATCAACCGTCATCTTGTTGAATTAAATTCTCTATACCAATGTGAATCTAGAGGGTCTCAAAATTTTTTTTTTGAAATTATTGATCCAATTATGAACCTTCCAATTGATGAAGTTTCTATACAAATGATTTGAATTTATTATACCATTAATATACTATTATTAATAAATAATTTCCTCCTATTTTATGAAGTTATAAATCATCATTGTCTTCTCAACACCCTCTAGCATATTTTCCACATTTTTCATTTTATCATGAATTAAGATGTTGAGATCAAAATCATATCCAACATGATTGAGGAGATCCACAGGAAGTGTCATTATCTAATTCTCAAACCAAAAATTCAGAAAAGAGTTTTCATAAGCAATTCAATGTGAATTAAAATAAATACTAGATAAAGAGCGTTTAAAAGGTGAACAGATCAAAGATTCAAAATAATTCATTCTTCTCAGTTTTAGATTTCTCAAGAATATAGGACTGGGAAATCTAATTGATTCATCTTTTTCACTGATTAATCTTCTATAATATGATCTTGTAGTGACTAATTAATGTGACCAATGTTCTTAATTATAATAACTCTATGTGCATCTGGTTTGCAATATTAGCTCCCTGAAATATTGATGATTTTTGTTTCAATAATTGAGCCTTGCTAGAAAAAATTTATAATATAACTTTTAATTTTATTAAGTAATTTAGTGCAACATTTATAAACAATGAATTAATAAATAATCTTGGAAACAATCGTATTATTCACAAGGCATATTATGCCCACTATTGAGATAGATTTCCCATTCAGATAAGTCAAGATCATTCTAAATAGTCCCGAGATGTTATTTAAATAAGTGGTTCTTAACCTTCCTAAAAATATTCAAACACCAAGATAATTGAATAGGATATCCCCCTCTTTAATGCCAAAGAGGTTAATCATATCCAATTTTCTACTGGCAGAGTTGTTTTTTCCAAAATAATTTATTGACTTACTCTAGTTGATAACATGTATTGAGACACTCTCATAGTATTAAAGGACATTCATAATGGTTCTCATGTTTTTATTATCTCCATTTATTAACAAATTAATATAATTAATATAGAAAATATGTGAAGGATTACTAAAATTTATGGCATCACTGATAGTCTTCAAATTTCCATTCACCACCATATTAAGAGGAAACATTCTAAGATATTCCCCTTCTATAGAGAAAATTATTGCTAAAAGTGAGTCACTTTATCTTATCCATCATGAGCATTTAAAATATCCCTCATGAGAACCATTAATCAGAATTGAGATCTTTTATGTTGTGATAAAATTTTTCATCCAGAGAATAAATTTATCATCAAAAACAAAATACAAATAGTAAAATTTCGTATGAATCTCCAGCCCATCATGAAAGAAATATTTTTATATATTTAGATTCAGTAAAATTATCCCTAATAAACCTTCATAATAAATTCCAATATGCTGAATTTTTTAGAAGGTGATATTTTATTCTCATTCATATAATAGAACCAACCTAGTTCTATGTGACAATTTTATCTATAATATTTATTATATTATCGGCAAAGATTTTCCCAATAACATTATGTGTGGTGTTCACCAGGGCCATCGGCCCAAAATATCCAATGACACATGTTTTTTCTATTAATTGAATAATAACTAGGAATTGATAATTTATCCCACTTGTAAGAGAACCACCTCTTTAAATTGATTTAATTGCTGATTAACATCATGTTGGATGATATCCCAGAAACATTGGTAGAAGAAATTAGTAATGTCATCTAGACAAGGAGAACAAATTGTGTCGAATCAAAAAATTACTTCTTTAATTTAAAAATACAATGGCATATAGGTAAGAATTGAATTATACTCTACGTCACCAATTTTGGAATAATTCCTCCCATTAACGTAGAATTATTGGTAGACCCATTAATTATATTCATATATAAAAATATCATATTATTAGAGATTTCCTTATGTTCATATAACATTTGGCCTCCATTTTTGATAAGATAATGTCATCAGTTAACCCTCATTACCCTTTAAATATATTTTACAACAATTGTATTTCAATCTCTATCATTTAACAATCTAATTATGAAGGTATCTTTCTGAATCATATTTGTGTGTTTTAAGAGATTATTCAGATTATTAATCACATCTATCTTACTTAGCAAATTATCTGAAGAATTCTAGACATTTATTCATTCTAGTAGAAGTAGCAATTGAGCTTCGAAAATAATAAAATTTCATTTCTTTCCTAGGAAAATATGTTCTTATCCACAATATTATACATCTTTTGATCACTTTTAACTTCCAATTATAGGATATTGGGTTTCCCCTTTAGTTAGTAGAATTCCAGATATCACTAAAAATATTTATACACTCATGATACAGGGCCCATGGATTATTAAATCTAAATGGAAATGGTGGTCTAACATCCCTGACCATGTAACATAATGATATGGTGATGATAATAATTAAACATTTACAAAGTATCACATGTGATAGAGTTATAAATATTCAAAGCATTTTCATCAAAAAATATCAACTTTTGTTTCTACCACTATATTTACTACTTTCTTAAACAAAGTGAATTTATTTCTAACATGTTTGATTTAAAAGATATTAACACTCAAGATATTTGTCTTAGTGTCCATCGTGGGAATCATATCACTCATCGATCCCATATTCTCGTCTAGATTCATAATAAAGTTGAACTCATGAATTAAAAGCTATAGATCATTAGTATATTTTAGGAAATATAAAATTTCCATCCACAAAGGTCTTCTATCTTGATACATATTCAATGAAAATGCAGAAGAAAAAAACGGTTTCTTCCCTTCCCATTTCAAATGGTAGTTTACAATTTTTTCACTAGCATTTTAAAAACATGGGTTCTCAATTTTAAAATGACCCATGACCAATAATATAGTAATTTCTAAGTTTGATTGACTCACACCCACTAAATGAAATACACATTTTTCTAGGAAAGAGATCTGTTTGATAAAGAAATTTTTGGTTTAGCCAAACCAATTAGAATAGTCTTGTGGGTTTGAAGTAAGGTCCTTAGGGAAAGAAAAGTGTCAAAGATAGATAGAACCTAACAATTCTATAATAGAGCATTCATTTTGAACAAGATGATGGGGGTAAAACCCCCTCTATTATCTCACATAATTTCAACAGCCTTATAAAACTTCTAATACCATCCTTAGGATCAATGGTAGTATAATAAGTTCTACTAATTTCAGTATATTTATCTTAATACCTAGGTAAATATTTGATCTAGAATAGTTTTACAAGAGAATCATATACTATAATATCCCCTACCTTGTTTGACATTGATTGATTGGGGTTTTTTGAATCAGTGTGTTCTAATCTTAATGAGGAATCCATAACTTTGACCTGAATGTTCATCATCAAATCTATTGTACCTCCCTAAAGCTACTATATTTTCTACATTTTGGGTATTATCATGGGAAGGAACTCTCTATACTTTCTCCACTTTCATTGAGACCTCAATATTTTTAATATAAATGGTGAGTTCGGTCATAAATTTAATATAATCATCTGTTATAAGGAATATTGTCCACTTTGCTTCAAAAACCAATGAGTTTCTTTGCTATTCCTCATATTTCAGAATAGTAACCATGAAAGTGATAGCATTAGAAAGCACCTAATCCTGGTTAATTTCACCATTATCAGAGAAGGGAATGTTTTCTTTTCAATTATTTTAACCATGAGAGTATCATTTAATTAAACTTGGGTGTTAGAAGTATTATCATCATTTCCTATCACTTTAGTAAGGGTATCCCTAGAGTTTTTAGTAAAAATGGGTTTAGATTTCAGCATAACCCATTTTATAGAATCATTTCTCATCATAGGTTCTTCCTTATATCTAGCAAAGGATATGTTCCCCCTACTGTTGTTACCAATGGTGCATTCACTATTTCCATGTCCACGTATTATTTCTTTCTCACAATGAATTTGGAAATCGCATATCATACTATGTTTCATAAATCAAAATAAGGTGTCATGAATTCACATTCAACCTTCCCCTATATATTATGATAATTGACAATTAAAGAAATAATATTTGGTGTTTTTGTTTCATGATTAACCTCAACTATAACTTCAAATTTCCTGCCAATATCCCCCATGAGAGTACGAGGATCAAGCTTTAAAAGGGTTCCAATGCATGAAGATAATTCATTAAAAATATACGGATTCCAGTACACCATAGGATAAATTAGAAATATGAACCAAATATGGGAATTAAAATGATTCTGATTAAAGGGTTTTAAGGTCATATCCCAGTTAGAGAGTTAATAAATCCCATGTTTCAAGTACACATTTCTCTTGTTTCATGCTCTACTCAGGTCATCCTTTTTCTCGAATGTGAAATGAAAATATCATTTGTCAATTGGTATCGATCACCAATTCAAAATATTCTAGCAGTGTGAAATGTGGGGATTGAGATCTGCATTTGAACAAGTTGTGTATCCTTTATGAAAAAATGCACCCTAGGAGAGAAAACATATAATTACCCAACCTCTATTTCAAGGATTCTAGGTCAACTTCTACCAAGAATCCTCAATCTTATATTCCTATAGTATTTTCATATCTATATGAATCTTCATGTGGAGTATTCCAATTCGATATCACTTCAATGAAAGAAATTACTTTTCCTTTTAAAAGAGGTATTTTCTGTTTATATTCCTTATTTTTTTGTTCCAATATCGCAAATCCAAGTTTTCATTTTCACATTCATCAGTAAAACCGACTTTAAAGGATCATTCCAAATTGTTATCTGATAACACCATTGATTATATATAAATCTAGAGGATCCATGATTGAGTATCATCATTTTGAAATGGAATGTGTACCACTCTCAATGCTACTATCCACCTATTCATCATCTTCTTCAAGTTCATACTTGAGATCATATTCTATATATATTTATTCCACTAATTCTCCTTCATCATTTCTTTACGAATCTTATATGTCATCAAAAATGTAAAATAAGGTTCAAAATATTTATAAATTTTCATCTTCTATGTAATTGTTGTCAGTAGAGATACATTTGACATTCTTACTCAGTATTCATCTTTTATTAACTTAGAACTATTTTCTAATAACTAATTTACCTCTTCTCTTCTTTGTATGTATAGTTTAACTACATCAATAGAGGTTTTCTTCAAAATTATCAGCATATTCTCCAACCTTCTTCTTGAGATAATTCATAGAAAATTTACCAACTCCTGTACATTGAAAACATTTATGTAGAAGATTTCATCCATTATTTCCTTTATCTCTCTAATAGTTTTAGTTTTAAGAGACATGATATTTTCATTCATTTCATCATTTCTATTAACTTCTATATCCATGAGTTTATAATTCTCAATTTTTTCATATTTTTCAATATTTTAAAACTCGTTTCATTCTTCATTTTATTTTCAAATACTATTTCTTTACTTATCTCATCAGAAAAAGGTTTTTTATCCAATTAATTAAGTGATAAATAATTTTTTCATAAAATGATGAAATTTTATAGTCAAACCTATCAAGGAATTTTATGAATAGTTACTTCATAATTGAATAATCTTATATGATATTCCCAGAACCACTGATGTCCCACACATCCTCATTAGATCTGGTGATTTATTCATTAGTATTTGTTTCATTTATTACTCTTATTTTTTGGACTTTTATATTCTAGGTATATAAACTTTCCTCTATTCCACTGGTGTTTCCCTAAAATATACATTCAATCTTTTCCAAAATTTCTTCGGATTTATTGAGCTCCATAATTATTATAAAGGAATTTTCTAATAGATACATAAGAGAAATATTTATATGTTTCTATCGACTTTAATATTTCTCTTCATTGTAAATGTCAATAGGGCATTTATCTAAATATATGGATACCTAATTGTTGATTGCTATAAATCCTAGAGGACATGTGATAGAAGATAGGGTATCCTTGTTTTTTCTAGATATGAATAATTTCTCATTGAAGATTGGAATTTTGTCTTTGGAAACAGAATTGAGATTTATAATGATAAAGATTCAATATGAAAACCACCTCTCTAATACAACTAGATATCTAAAAGGATCGTTGAAACACTGATATGGTCAGTTGAATCACTAGTGGTCCTTTAAAAAAATAATACCTTTATTAAATTTATCACCTACAAAATGTTAATATTGTTTTATTTATAAAATTTTATAACAATCTCAAAAGAATAAAAATGTGAATTTAAAAAAGGCCTACAGGATTAACAATTTCGATCCATAGTGTCGAAACCACATTCTTTCTATGGCCACAACCATGGGTCTATCAAAATTCTCTATTAGAAAGAAGTGAACACAACATTGATTCAACTCTAGTTAAACTCCTTTTATATCCTGATAGGATTAAATATACAGAATCCCATAGTTTTTCATGGTTTTATGATAAAACTGATCCAAAAAAAGTATTAAACATTGTAACCACATTTCTCAAAATGTCCTCTTGGAATTCACTATATGTTTTCCTCTATCAAGAAGTGTATGTCTGGTGATCCCTTTTCTACAACAAGAATAGTTTGTCTATTGTGAATATTTGAAACCTAAACCTAATATATAACAATAGTTTTACCCAATTTCCCAAAAATTATGTTCCCCACTTTTTATACATTCAGAATTTAGGACAGAAACACTCTATATATAAATATCTAAATACTTATTCTTTTAGTAAACATAGAAATGGAACTCCTTCCAACTATTATAATTGAATGTGTATGTTAGTAACACTTTTCCTTATGAATCCAATATTCAGTTGTAAAAATAAATCCTAGAACAAAATTTATAGATATCAAACCCTTGGTATGGGTGAAAATTAACAATCGAAATTATAAATTTCACCAATTTATATACGTTCACCAGAAATAGAAATGGTAGGAAAACCTTTTCAATTTACTGCTCACTAAAACTAAATTTTTTTATCTCCCAATCATTTATAATTTATTGGATATGTGTCCAATATTATTTTATATTTATGATGCTTTATGAATTCTCCAAAAAAAATCAATCCATATGAAACATCCATGAATTTAGATCATTCCAAAAAATGATTTTCTAGTGATTCATTATGAACCCTTTTTCCAAGGGATTCCACTCTGTCTAATTAAAAAACATTACTTTTAGATGTTTTACTTCTACCTGATATCTTCTGATGACTCTTTCTCAAATTTTTTCAATATATGAGTTCTAAAATCATTCCTTGATATATGGATTCACTAAATATTTTTTTATCAAAATTTCTACATCCATTCACTTTTCCAATACATAGACATTATACAACATAAGGATAAATATTCTTGGAAAATTATTCTAATGTAATTTTACTTTAGAAATTTTCTTCATAACCTCAAAAATATTGATCTTATGTTTTGAATGAAAATATTTTTAGAACGATACATCATACATATGATCCTTCCCTAAAATAATATTCCATTAACTTTTTATATTATCATACAAAAGATGGTTATGAATATTTTTTAAACATCTAAATACTTTATACTCACAATACATTATGTGCCCAGTGTTATAATTTTTCTATTATAAACATCCCCATTATTTTTTATTCATTTAAATTAAAATTGTAATCTTATTTTATGTTTTCTTTATTTATCTTAAAAATTGAAAAGTCATTTCTTGGGCTTTCTGTAGCTTAGAAAACACCCCCTTTTGTTTTCTAATCATTTTATGAAGAAAAAAAACTCAAACACAAACTAGTAATTGGAACTCTTTATCTAATTGACAATTTTGGATGATTTTTTTTTGGTTTCATGTCACTGCTAAAAAAATTGTTCAATTTTTTTCTTGGAATTTTTATGTATATATATCCATTTATCTAGTTCAAGTATTTAGGCTAGTGAAAATTGTGTTTTTGATTGTCTATATTTGATATTACTAGTGACCTAAAGAAAATCCTCTATTTTAAAAACACACTAACATCGAACACTATAATTTCTTTTAAAAAATTCATTTAGTACATTTTTCTAGAAAATTTCATCTAATAAAAAAGTTGGATCATTCTCCCCTTTATCACATTATTCATTTTATAACCTTCTTTCTTCTAAACTATATCCGATCATATTTTTATGGCTCTTTCTAAAATGTGTTCTCCATTGGATTGTCAAATATTCCATTTTTATATACTAAGACACATTTTACCACATGCACCATTAAAAACACTATGTATAGAATTTTTGTCTAGAAAATATAATCCTAAAAATCAGTAAACATTCTAATACAATGTTCAACTATATATGTTTTGTTTATTATCATTTTCATGACCAGTCCCATCAAGTCATGAGCCATGAAGATTGTTTCACCCACCCCAATAGGCAAGGGGATGGTAACCAGCACTAAGAAGGCATATCACACATATGGGAGGCCTTAGCCTATTGTACTTCTATGCATGAACTAATATATACCATCATGAAATAGTGAATAGATAATAAAAATGTAATAAAAATTCCAAAATACACAAATATGAAAATTAGAGTACTATAGATTTAATTAAATCATTAAAAGAAAAAAAAAGCCCACAAAAAACTACAAAATATTCTATCCAACTTTTATAGAATGGACTGCTATCAAATGGGAGAATAGAAACACACATTGGTAAAGCACTGGTATACACCTTGGTCAGTTTATCTAACCATTCCCAACCTTCTCTGGGACCTCTTGCAACTCCATTGAATGTCCTATCATATACAGATGATAGGAAAATGGCTAGAAAACCCCATACAAAATTCAATTTAACAATACCTTGTAGGTGCCCCAAAATCCAAAAAAAAAATGGAGAAACTAAAAAGAAATATTCTACTCCACCCAAGCAAAAGGGACCCGATGTGAGAGTGAACAAAGAACTATGTATAGACCACTCCTTGTCTATACATGACTATTGATTTCATCTCTACATGGTGTGACAATATCGATATGTGACATCATCGTAAAGAATACTAGAATAACACACACATATACTGATACTTGAATCCTTGTCTCCTATAGTCCCAATATTACAGCTAGCCATAAAATTATACTCGAGGCTCATTGGTAAAGCTAGTTTAGGGGGATCACTACATGGTCCCTTCCATCCTTGATGAAAACAACTTAGATGTTACCCTCGGTAGGTGTCTCTCTACCATCCCCAATGTAACTCATATGAGATATCATAGTTAATGGGAAACCCCCTTTCATCCTTGGAGGATCTCATCCAAGAGAACACACTCATCATGTCTCACCCAGATGATGGAATATCCTCACCATCTGAGGTGACATACACTCGATACAACATTTTTATCGGGTCTCACCATAAAGGAAGTCGTGCTAGAACCTAAAAGACCTCGATTAATTGATATGGGATCTCACCCAAACTTGATGGGTGGCTCTACTAACCATACTAGAAACCCAGAAGATATCATCAATCATAAAGGGGATTACACCCATCCAAGTTTGGGGACACCATGTATGCGATTTGGAACTCAAGATATTGTATTTTTAAGATAGGGGATCACACCTAGGACCATTGGGAAATTGCACTAAACCTATAGAGTCTTAGACCACGATAGAAACATAGGATATCATTCCCCTGACCACATGAAATAATGAAAACGCCAATATATATCCAAACTAGAATTCATGGATTGTAATGTAGAGGCCCAAATCTTGATATACATAAGCATTACATTACTTTTTCAGAATACTTAATAATGACAAAAACAGACACCCAAAGACTGTTTTAGTTTAGTGTCTTTGGAAACATGGAACAAAATCTTCTAATCATGGTGAAAGATCTTCAACATCTCTCATAATGTTCTTCCCCTTTTGTTTTCTTACCAAAAACCATTATTTATATCCTGGGGAAAAGAAATCATAACAAGGGTGAGCTCAAATTCTCAATAAGGGTAAGAACCGAGAACATAAAACAATACATAAACATTTGAACGTAAAAACATGAACTTAAAACATCAAAATCATGATTAATGACATAAATCATGGAAGTAAATAAGGCATATATCATTAAGGAACATTTATCATGATAAAATAGCATGGTAATAATACATGTAATTGTTTCAAACCATTAAGAAAATGTTATGATTTCCATAGTATCCAAGGCATTGCTTCCAAGACCATCACAGTGGACATATTCCATTACTGAACTGGGTTTACTTGTCATTCCAGCCCTATATTACTGAACCAGATTTTTCTTCCCATTCCAGCCATGTCTATCTCATGAGATATAAATCATTACCCAATTCATTGGAGGGAGATATATGTCCCACTCATCTCATATTTAAATCATTATTATGTGTTCCACAACATAATCATAAATCATTCACCAAACCCCAAGAATAAAATGGGTTTCATTAACATCATCCCATCATAAAATAATCAATATAAAGAAAATGGATAAAATTTATTAATAAGAAAAATAAAACCATGTAAATAATAGATATATTATACTTGAAACATATACATACTAAATAATTTCATCTTATATGGAAAATAGTTTTAATAATACACTTGAAATGAATTATTGAGGAAAAAATCCTTTCTTCTTTAAAATCATTTTCTTTTCACAAAATTTCATTCAATTTTAAAAGAAAATAATTTTGTCGAAAATAACCATGAAATCATGTAGAGGAAGTTTCATGGAAAGAAGGAATTATGAAAACCTAAAAATCCATTCATGCCGTATAAGTTAAAAAAACATTCTCCTCTTACTTTTGTAAGAAAAGTAAAAAAGTACCTCGTATAGTAAACAAAAGAAAGATTCCTTCCATTCGAGGTGGAAAAAGTCAAAAAAGGGTAGAAATGACATTAAACATAAATAGAATAATAGTAAAAATTTTATGAAAACATTTTGAAAAAACATGGACATGGATGATAAAAATACCCCAGTAAATTCTTACGAATAAACAATCTTGGATAAGAATGTGATTGGAATAATTATCCATTACCTTATGTTCAATTTCTTTAGTATGTGTATGAGACTACTGTATAGTGGGTTTAATAATATTATTAACTTTTAATAGAACCATAATATTATTTATGATATCATATATTACTCACTTAGTACTTTATATTACCCGTTCATTTGTCAATTCTATGTTAAAGTAGCGTTTTGGGAAAAAAATATTTCATTTATCATCCGTGTTTTGACTTGAAATTATTCATATGATTAATTAGATCATGATTACTTAATTCCATAATTTAAAACATGATTTATATATAATATATATTCAGAATATATATATAATAGATCGTTAAATGGAATGAAATACACCGTTCACGGAGATGGTAGGTCGTACGTATGCATGAACGTTGTTTTCCTTTCATTATTGACTTGAATGGAAGTAATTAGATTACAATTATATATATATATATATACACATAAATCCAGTAGAATTATTATGTCATATATTACATTATTATCCAATATATACTTTATAATCATTCTTGAATAGATAACATGAAAAATGAATCTAATCGCGTCGTGGAGACGATAATCTATACGTACGCACAAGCGATGATATCATTCCCATAATTATTGAATGGTAATAGAGTGGATGATAAAAAATCTCAGAATTATTATCAACTTATAATAATCATATATAGATATTCTTTACACCATTATACCCATCCATGTATGGTGGTGGTGGAAAACAGATTACACCACGACGTGGAGACGGTATTCTGTATGTACGCACGTGCGGTGATTTCATTTTCCGTAGGATGGATATGAAGTGAAATAGGGTTGTTTTATATTTATAATAACATATTAGTATATTAGTGATACTTATTTTATTAATTTATAATTAAAAAAATAAATAATAATATGTAGAAGAAGAAATAAATTTTAAAGAATCGGTAACGGATATTACCTCTTCTTTGGGGCGCCTCTTATAAACCTTTTCTTATGGCACAAAAGTAAGTATTTTAAGAATACCAAGAACTCTATTATGTTTCTAGGGAAGTGGAGAAGAGAAATGGACTGGGTTTTTCCGATCTTTATGTCTCAAAATGTTGTGAAGATGAGAGGGAGGAGGTGGCCTTTTATAAGAGAGGAGAGAGGAACTTTTGGAAACCACTAAAATATTAATTTATAATAAACCCAAACCCTGCATAAAAACATCCAAAATGATTAATATTAGAAGATGATATTATATAGGGTTGTAATCTCATCATCCAATAAAATTTATACATGTTGGAAATTTATTTTAAACCATATCAACTTGATTTATCATTATTTAATCTATCTAATTTTATTTGTGGTAACAAAATTCTAAATTTTAAATTGTTATAAATAATTACATATGTGTTGTGAATTGTCCATAATTTGATACTTTATGGAATTTAAGACCATATAAATTTTAATTTTTAATTTTTAAATATTTTAGTGATTTTTAAACAATTTAATAATATGTTATTTTTCTAAAATAACAATAGTGTCGATTTTGACATGATTAGCCACTGTAAGAGGATAATATTCATTGCTAATATATGTAGTTTTCATGTGCCTTGCTATTCATAAATACCATTTTAGTTCATTTTACATTTTGAACACCCATTCTCATCATTTGTGCACTTCATGCCTAATGTGCACCAATTTAGGCCCAATGTTTCATCTGATTTTAAAGAATGCAAATATCCATGTTTTAATTTGAAATTTTTTTTAATGGATATTCACTTAATTATGAACATTTTTTATTCAGGGATCAATGGATTATTAATAAATTATGAGGGATACAGTTGGCGATTAAAGGAAACAATTCTGGAGAAGGCAAATTGTATATCATCCCACTGATCGGACTATGGGGCCCACAATACAAGCCCAATGAAGCCAAAAATTTATGTAAGGATAGAAGAAATTCAGGGGAACAAATCAGTCTTTTGGAGCCAGTGCTAATGCGTCCTCAATGTTGGTGATTAAGGTGGTCCAAGTTGAAGATTTAATTTTGGGCCAGAATCTACGTCCCAGACAAACAGCCCACCATTTCAATCTTATCTCCCGAACCACAAATTATTTTGGGCTGAAATTGTACAGGATGTTAGTGGACATCCGGGGCTTCATTTAATTATTCTAGGGCCCACGCAAATTCTGCCTTCTAGAAGGTCCTTTAGGCGCGTCTTTCCGGTAGATGCAAGCTGGCTGCAACTTCGGGGCAAGAAGTGGAAAAGTCTCTAATCATTAATGTTCCACCCACCTTTCCCCAACATAATTAATTAAAGGCACATGGGATGTTGGGGGCTCGGCCAAGGCTTCATTTTTTCCTATTTAAGGCAGTAGTGGTGATGGATTTGGGGATCTTGGGTGCTTTGTTTCATTATAATGTTATGCTGTCCATTTGATGTTGTAATCGTTCTTCATTCTCATGTAAGTTGTTTGAATCACATTAGTTCTTAATAAAAGTTCTTCATTTCCTCTTTTTCTTTTCTTCTCCTTATCACCTTGATACCGTTGCCTCAAGGTGTGAATTTATTCACACCAAACCTTGTGATTTTGTTCACACAACGGTGGAGTGATTGTTATTTTTGTTGTTTTTACTTTTTCAATTCCACCCCCATAAGTCTACTTTCCGCTTCCGTTGAGAACTTGTCATCAATGGAGGACTAGCTCATTTATGGGTTGATCCAAAGGAGTAGCAAGGGGCTGGATTGAATGTTATCTCTCATGCCTAAATGTTATTAATTTCTTTTAATTGAGTTTCTTTCATTCAATGATTTTTATTCTTCCTCTTCCTTATTGAATTTATTCACCCCACTTTCATGTGCTAATTACATCCTTTACCTTGGAGTGCTCATGAAAATGATCCTACAAGTGTATAGGTGAGTATCATATGTTTTGAAGGTGTTTAATCAGTAAGTGATGAGGTTAGTTTTAATTCATTGCATGAATCCTTCTCGAGTTAATGAAATTAAAATCGAAAAAAAAAGAATTCATTCAATCCACCCCGAGCCATAACCTAGGATCAACTCATTTTCTCTTAATTTGAATTCACATAGATATTTTAGTGCTCTTTAAAAACAATATAAAATCAACCCAAGTTGGCCACTTCATAGCCAAAAATCCATCTCTTTTATTGAGTGTCTAAAGGTTCTTCTTAGGTCTCTAAGGATTCGACAACCCAAGCTACACTACAAGCGACCGCTTGACCATTAAAACTTGGGTAAATTTGGGCGAGACCAAATTTTGGCGCCGTTGCCGGGGACCAAGTAAGTTCCTTTAGACACACATCTTCTTTTCTCACCCCACATTCTCTATTCTCACCCCCATCTCTCTTATCTTTACCCCTTTCGTTTGTGTGTGTCCTGAGAATCTAGAATCCAACATTCCATCTTCTCCAATGGAGTATCTTCCAAATTATCATGTCACAAACTCATGCTGGAATGAAATGGAAAATGAATATTGGGAAGCCCCTAAATTAGAAAAATTCTTTGATCAAACCTTGAATAATTACCACACACCTGATGAGATGTACAATCAATGGGATGATGATTATTTAAAGGATCAATTTCCGACCCTCTCGAGGATGATTGGAGAGATGAATCTTAACGAAGTTAATGATTTACAATCTTCTATCCAGACTAATCCTCAAAAACTCCTTGAAAAATTGTGTAATCAAATGGAGATGATGCGTTCTGAGGTATCATCATTGAGATTAGAACTACAATGCATTAATATTTGTGAGGAACTCATCCATACACCAATTGTACCTTCAAAAACCTTATGTGAAGTGTCTAGTTTTCCACAAGCCTCTCATGAATTTATTGAAGAACCGACCTTTGGATTTGGGGTAGGGGAAGTAAATCAAGAAATTGTTGAAGAGTCTTTAAATCAGGAGGGAATTGATTTCATGTATTCACAAGAGTGGAATTTGACATCATGGATTGAGTCTCCTAAGTGTAACTCTATTGATGATTTTTCAAAAACACCAATCACTGAACCACTGAGAGAAATAAAAAACATTGAGTCCATGCCCTCTCCTAACACTATTCTTTCCAATTTTTTGGTTGAATCTTCTATTCAAAATGAAACAATTTTGTCAAGAAATTTGGAAACTGAAGATAAGTTGGATTCAAATTCTCAACCTGTGTCTAAATGTCCTATCCAAACCGAGCTCAAAATCATTGTCCTTCCTTCCCCACTTGAGTACCCTATAATTTTTGTTAAGAAAGAGCTTTGGGGTTTCATTCATTCATCTCATGAAACCCAAAAAGGTGGGTTGATCTTTGATTTATTAAGAAAGACTACAGAAGAAAAAGAATCAACCATTTCTGATATTCCTTGGATTTTCCCATTCATTTTAGAAAATATGATTGTTCATGAATTAAATTCCAAAACTTCTTACCAACCACAACGGATACGCATTCTCAATCATGTTGAAGTAGAGAAAGATGAGTTCATTAAAATTTTTAAAGTTGGAATTGGCTAAGTTTGGGGGGTTCAAGTCGAGCTAAAGACTTTAAATTAAGCGCTGCACGGGAGGCAACCCGTGGTTTTCATGTTTTATTTCATTTAATTAGTACCTCGGACTGTTGACCTGTTCTTCTTTTATGAGTAAGGATGGGTATGAAAGGGGAGCACCGTATTCATCCGTGTCACGCGGTGTGATCCCTGAGTAATACCTTACCCAGAAAATATAAATAAGACAATGTATCATCAGTTTATTTTATTTTATATTATATTTTTGTTGGTATTTAAAAAAAATAGATTGTTGACCTGTTATTCTTTTATGAGTACGGATGGGTATGAAAGGGGAGCACCGTATTCATCTGTGTCACGCGGTGTGATCCCTGAGTAATACCTTACCCAGAAATTTAAGAGAAGACAATGTATCATCAATTTATGTTATTTATACCTTTTTTTAGGTTAAAAAAATACAAAAAATATATATATTAAAAAAAAATAAGGCATGTCATAGGTCATTGGGAAAAGCTGGTCACAACCGTCCAAGACATTGGGAGATAAACCAGAACTGAAGGGAGACATGGTAATGCATTTTCAACATCAACCACCAGGTGACTTCTTTCCATAATTTTCATTCTCAATGTCTTCGTTGAACTTCTATCCCACAACTTCTATGTTTCAATTCTTTAAACACTGGGGACAGTGCATTCCAAGTTGGGGGGGAGATGAAAATGTGTGGAAGGAAAAATGTAATTAACCTTGAACATGATAACACACATGCCAAAATCTGAAATTGGATATCAAATAATTTTGCATGCCTTGATTCTGATTTTAATGCAAGTTTATGTTCATGTGCATAGTTATTGGAAAGTGCGGTTGTCCGATGTGATTTTTCACTGTTATATATTCATCCATTTAATAAAAAAACACAATGCACGTCCTCTAGATTGTGGGGTCCTAGTTTGAGTTCTTGGGGACCCATAATAAATAGCATAGGATTGGCGATCATTTTAATTTTAACATGAGTATTCAAAAAAAAAATTGCGCGTAGAGAAATGAATTGACCTAATGTGAGGCTTTCGGCACTTGGGGATCGCGACTCCATAGTTGTCTGGCCCAGAGTTGGGCATTTTATCTCTATTTGTGGTAATTTGAATTTGTTTTTGATTGAGTTAACTCGAGATGATGCCCGAGTATGTGAGCTTCACTTGGTGCCCTAAGGTCTTTGAGCCTGGGAGTCATCGGCAAAGTCTTGCTACATGGGTTGACTCGATTGAGTTCAATTTCAATTACCATGGAAAAATTGCAAAAAAAACCAAAAAAAGGAGAAAATAAAAAATGAGTACTCATATTATTATTAAAATTTGATTGCTCCTAGCGCTTCCATCTTTTCTCCCTCGAATGAAAATGAACCCCCATGTCTATTGTGACACACAACACTTCATCATGCTTAATTGAATTTGGATGAAATATGGCAATGAATTTGAACAAAGGAATGGGCTTGGGCTTGGGATATGCTTATGGACATAGCTTGTTTTAAATGATTTTGATGGGTTTCATAATTTTTTGGTATGTGATCTTTGGGTGAAAATTTGTATTAAAATGTTTTTGGAAAATGGCATTCGAATTTCATTTTTGTGAGATATATTTTGCTCGGGACTAGAAAAACTCAAGTTGGGGGGTGTGATTAGCCACTGTAAGAGGATAATATTCATTTCTAATATATGTATTTTTCATGTGCCTTGCTATTCATAAATACCATTTTAGTTCATTTTACATTTTGAACACCCATTCTCATCATTTGTGCACTTCATGCCTAATGTGCACCAATTTAGGCCTAATGTTTCATCTGATTTTAAAGAATGAAAATATCCTTGTTTTAATTTGAAATTTTTTTTAATGGATATCCACTTAATTATGAACATTTTTTATTCAGGGATCAATGGATTATTAATAAAGTATGAGGGAGATATTTGGCGATTAAAGGAAACAATTCTGGAGAAGGCAGATTGTATATCATCCTACTGATCGGACTATGGGGCCCACAATACAAGCCCAATGAAGCCAAAAATTTATGGAAGGATAGAAGACATTCAGGGGAACAAATCATGCGTTTGGAGCCACTGCTAATTCGTCCTCAATGTTGGTGATTAAGGTGTCCCAAGTTGAAGATTTAATTTTGGGCCAGAATCTACGGCCCAGAAAAACAGCCCACCATTTCAATCATATCTCCCTAACCAAATATTATTTTGGGATGCAATTTTACAGGCTGTTAGTGGACATCCGGGGCTTCATTTAAGTCTTCTAGAGCCCACGCAAATTCTGCCTTCTAGAAGGTACTTTAGGCGCTTCTTTCCGGTGGATGCAAGCTGGCTGCAACTTCGGGGCAAGAAGTGGAAAAGTCTCTCATCATTAATGTTCCACCCACCTTTTCCCAACATAATTAATTAAAGGCACATGGGATGTTGGGGGCTCGGCCAAGGCTTCATTTTTTCCTATTTAAGGCAGTAGTGGTGATGGATTTGGGGATCTTGGGTGCTTTGTTTCATTATAATGTTATGCTGTCCATTTGATGTTGTAATCGTTCTTCATTCTCATATAAGTTGTTTGAATCACATTAGTTCTTAATAAAAGTTCTTCATTTCCTATTTTTCTTTTCTTCTCCTTATCACCTTGATACCGTTGCCTCAAGGTGTGAATTTATTCACACCAAACCTTGTGATTTTGTTCACACAACGGTGGAGTGATTGTTATTTTTGTTGTTTTTACTTCTTCAATTCCACCCTCATAAGTCTACTTTCCGCTTCCGTTGAGAACTTGTCATCAATGGAGGACTAGCTCTTTTATGGGTTGATCAAAAGGAGTAGCAAGGGGCTGGATTGAATGTTATTTCTCATGCCTAAATGTTATTAATTTCTTTTAATTGAGTTTCTTTCATTCAATGATTTTTATTCTTCCTCTTCCTTATTGAATTTATTCACCCCACTTTCATGTGCTAATTACATCCTTTATCTTGGAGTGCTCATGAAAATGATCCTACAAGTGTATAGGTGAGTATCATATGTTTTGAAGGTGTTTAATCAGTAAGTGATGAGGTTAGTTTGAATTCATTGCATGAATCCTTCTCGAGTTAATGAAATTAAAATCGAAAAAAAAGAATTCATTCAATCCACCCCGAGCCATAACCTAGGATCAACTCATTTTCTCTTAATTTGAATTCACATAGATATTTTAGTGCTCTTTAAAAACAATATAAAATCAACCCAAGTTGGCCACTTCATAGCCAAAAATCCATCTCTTTTATTGAGTGTCTAAAGGTTCTTCTTAGGTCTCTGAGGATTCGACAACCCAAGCTACACTACAAGCGACCGCTTGACCCTTAAAACTTGGGTAAATTTGGGCGAGACCATGACACTATTCATTTATTTGAATTTAAATAAAATCCACACAGAGGATATATTATAAAAATAAAATTTACAGATTCATAACATGTCATATTTATCTAGAAAATTTGTGGATCATATTAAATAGTTCATATAATATTTATTTTAATATTTTTAAAACCATTTATTTAATATTTCAATCAATAAAATAATTTCTACATCACTATTATGTCACTATTAATGATAAATATTTAATCACTAAAAATTATTAATAATATCACATGATTTAGTTAATTTTATTTGATTTTTGGTGAATATTTATGTTCGATGTTTTATGAATTTTATCACTAAATTAAAATTATTACACTTATAAGATATAAGAGAGTGACATGTTGTCACTATCGTTGGTCTTAATACTAATTACATCATTTTCATGGTCAAAAGTCCTTGAAATGAATCTATTCCGACTCTTATGTGATATGGGTCAACTTTTATTCATCCAATATATTTTTGGTAGGTGTTATGTTAATTTTATAATCTTATTTTTACCCTTTATTGCCCGATTTACATTTAATTATGGTAAACAAAATTTACAGTAGTCATTATTCATAATGCCCCAAAATATAAAGTATATTATTAACATAATTTGGACCTACTGATTCCAAATATGGAATCCATTTTCCCAAATTCAATACAAAAAAGTTGCAGTATTTAATTTAAAATTAATCCCGCTATTGATAAAATGAGTTTTAAAAGATAAAACATTACAAAAGATTGAAATGTTTTTACATATGAATTCAATGTAAAATTATTGATAATGAATTATATTATTTTAAATGGTAAAAATATATTCTATTTATACATTAAAATAATTCGATTTTATAACTTAACCATATAAATTATCTCGATGAAAAAAATTGTTTTTAATTAATATTTAGCATAATTTTACTATTCATCAAAATATGAAAGTTAACAGAAAAAAATTATTCAAAGTAACTTTTTATATCCTTATTTAAATTAATATGTTTATTTTGTCTAATTGAAATAAAAAATGTGTCAAAACTAGTTTTAATATGGGTGCACCATCAACAGGCGGCAAAACTGCATTTTTTGAAAAATACTTATTTTTCAAGAAAAATTTATTTTGTTCTCATACCATGTTCTAGAATATGTGTAAGATAAATTATTATGTAATAAAATTAAAAATGTACCTAATACTATTAATAATTTTGAGTTTAAAACAATATATCGTTATTTAGTGGAACTCGGTATTGCGTACAACACATACTATCGAGGAAGGTCGCTCCTACGTGCAACACAAGCCAGGAATAGTGTTTTCGTATACTACAAGCTAATACGGTGTTGAATATAGCGAAACATACTCTTGGGGTAGCATACAACACAAGAAATCAATGAAATTAAAAGGAATATTTCTCATAAAATCTCAGGGTGTTACATTCTACCCCCCTTAAAATGAATTTCACCCTCAAAATTCGTTGGGGGTAATCAATGGATTAATATATTAAATTTTCTTTCCTTGAAACCCACATAATAAATTGGAATTCTAAAACATAATTTTAAAATAAAAAGTATGAAACATAATGGTTTCCCAAATTAACTCATCACTGGTTTTCCACATAAGAGAATATAGGTGAAAATATGTGTATGAAAGAGAAATTTGACCATCAACTTCTGATGAAGAGTGGTAGAGGACATGGCTATTAAAAAGACAACCATCATAAATCCATAAATTTTTTATGATCTAAGGTACCATATGATTCATCAGATATGAGGGTACTAGGACAACATTTTTGGATTTCAAGAACATTTCCCTAAAGTTGATTAATTTTTGCATAAGGTGAAATACTTAATTGATTTTAGTGTAATATCATCATTGTTCATTCCATGAACAATTTCCACATCATCTCATATTTAATGAAATGAGGTTGAATTTTTCATTCTTGAAGTATTACTAGATCATGCGATAGAATGATAGGTCATTCCATTTGTCACTATCACAACAAGGTTAGAAAAAGATATTAAATATACATAAGTCCGTCTATGGTGAGGTTAATTGTATATGGTTTCAAAAATGGACTTATACTTCATCTATCATACCATTTAACAAAATAAAACTAATTTCTTCAAACCAGGGACATCCTATAGGCCAGTGGTAGGCGATAAAGGCCTATTGCAGTTCGGTTGTGAGTTTTATTCTCGCATCCCTGTCCGACGCGACGGGTTGGTGCCCATCCTATGGGTTTTCATCTTTCTAAAATTACACTATTATTACATTTCATAAATAAAATCAAAAAGTTATAGCCTTAATCCATACTATCTGATGTCTAAATTAATAAATTCCAACCATTAGGCTTATCTAAAATACTTATGTCAAATCTCATAGTATAAAGAAAAATATTACTAGAAAAGTCATCTATCATGCATGTGAATACCATCATTTATACCCCATATATCATAAGATATATCTTGTTGTTGGTCACATTCCAAACATGTGAATACCTTAATCAGTTATTCTCTTGAAAAATTAATACCCATTGAACCTTATTGAAAACATGAATGCTATCAAAAGTTAACTCTTTCCACATACCAAAATCCCAAAATTTCTATATACGCAAACCATGATATCACTTGGTCTTTATATCAGTCATGAGCTCATTAATATGATCAAACATATTATTTTCTCCTTATCCATTCATTATGCGCATATCATCAGCTTTCCAAAAATATTTCAATCACTTTTCATGGTTACTGGTACCATTTAATTATTGAAACCCACAATAAACAAATACATATATATTTCAATATTCTACAATACTATAAATGAGATTCCAAATCATTATTTTGGAATCTTGTTACATAAACACTTAATCATTCCACCACATCGTTGTCATACTCATCATCGCCTATAGTTATCACATTTGAATTCCCTTTGTCCTTTGCCTTAAGAGGTTGTTGATGTCGATCATGATTAACCCTTGGATTAGGGAATTGGTTAGCATAATTCCCCATTTCCTTGCACTTGTAGAATTGAAGTGTTGGTCATGCGTTATCTGTAGTATTTTCTCGATTCACATCATTAGCTACCTTTTTACCATTACATCAACACTCAACTGCTTGATGACCTTCTTTTCCACACTTAAAACATTTTCTAGCTCCTTTAAGACAATCTCCACCATGCTTCTTTCCACACTTTGTGCATAAATAAAAATTAGTCTTCTTTCACCATTGTATAGAGATTTTTCCTTGAACTCCAATTTTATTTTCTTGTCAAAACCATGAGATGGATATGTAACACCAACATCCAGTTCTACCTTGATAGCATAACACATAATTTCTTTATAGCTATTGAATTCTCTTATAGCTAATTCCCTTTGAAGACTTGGTTTTAAGCTCCTGACGAATCGATCAACATTACCTTCTGGTTGGATGATAAAGCCAAATTCATACCTTCCCAGCCTTGTAAAATTCACCTCGTATATACCAATAGATTCATCATCCTTTTGATTAATCTCAAGGAACTCATTTTCCATCTTTGTTCGAAGAATACGAGGGAAGTACATATTGAAAAAAAAAATTCTTGAACTCATCCCTTTCCATTTATTAAAATTAATCTTGGGGCCTTGTATTATTAATTAGAGTCCACCACTGGTATGCTTCACCTTCTAACCAGTAAACAACCAAAATGAATTTTTTCACGCTCTAAACAACGAAGTATAAAAAATATCTTTTCAATGGTACTGATCCATTGTTCAGAAACAAGTGGATCAGAAGACCCACCAAAAGAAGGTGGATGTTGCCTCATGAAGGACTCAATAGAATATTATTCACTTCTCTACTAATTTGGAAGCCCAGAATGATTCATATCTTGTGTAAGTATTACAAAATGATTTTTCACTCCATCTCCAATAACATTGGTTTTTTCATGAAGACAATCATTGCATTGTCCATTACATTGATCAACACGGTTCCTTCTGGTTCCATCCATCATCTAAAACCCAAAAGGAATAGTGTGAGAGGTAAAAATTATGATAGGAAAATAACTTAATAAAGGGGGAGTACATTCAATATATTGCATATGAGGTTTAATTCTATGATCGTTTCCGTAATTCTTGGACTATAACCAATATGTATACCTAACCTTATGGAAATCCCAAGACATACCTTAGAAATATTTCTAGGGATCTCACTAATGTTTTCGCATCCTAGTTTCCAAAGGTTGATAAACCTTCACTCTGATACCAAATTTAGATGCCAAAAATTTGACGTGCATAGACATTACAATACTTTTTCGGAATACTTAATACATGAAAAAAATAGACTCCCAAAGACCGTTTTAGTTTAGTGTCTTTGGAATATCGGAACAAAATCATCTAATCATGGTGAAAGATCTTCATCATCTCCCATAAAGTTCTTCCCCTATAGCTTTCTTACCTAAAACCTTCCTTTATATCCTGGGGAAAAGAAAACAAAACAAGGGTGAGCTCAAGTTCTCAGTAAGGGTAAGCATGGAGAACATAAAATAATCTATAAACATTTGAACATAAAAACATGGTCATAAAACATCAAAATCCAGACTAATGACATAAATCATGGATGTACATAAGGCATAGATCATACAGGATCATTAATCATGATAAAATAGCACAGGAATAAAACATGTAATTGTGGAAAACCATTAAGAACATGTTATGATTTCTGTAGTATCCAAGGCATTTCTTCCAAGACCATCATAGTGGACAAAGTCTATTACTAAACGGGTTTTACTTTCCATTTCAACCCTATATTACTGAACCGGATTTTACTTATCATTCCATCCATGTCTATATCCTGAGATATAAATCATTACCCAATACATTAGAGGTAGATATAGGTCCCACCCATCTAATATTGAAATCATTATTACGTGTGCCTCAAAATAATCATAAATCATTGATCAAAACCCAAAGAATAAAATGGGTTTCATAAACATCATCCCATCATAACATAATCCCTATAAAACACATGGATACCATTTCATCATAAGAAAAATAAAACCATGTAAATAATGGATACATTATACATGAAACATAAACATACTAAATAATGTAATCATAGATGGAAAATAGTTTTAATAACACACTTGAAATGAAATCTTGAGGAAAATATCCTTTCTTCTTTCAAATCATTTTCATTTCAGAAAATTTCATTCAATTTCTAAAGAAGTTTTGAAAATAACCCTCAAATCATGTAGAGGAATCTTCATGGAAAGATGATGTTATGAAACCGTAAATTTCCATTCACATTGTATAATTTAAAAAAACATTCTCCTTGTACTTTTGTCGGAAAATTCAAAAGGTACCTCGTATGGAAAACTAAAGAAGTATTCCTTCCATTCCTTGTGGTAAAAGTCAAAAATGTGTAGAAATGAAATTAAACATACATGGAAAATAGTAAACATTTTATGAAATCATTTTGAGAAAACATGGACATGGATGATAAACATAACCCCAGTAAATACTTATGAATAAACAGTCTCAGATAAGAATGATATTGGAATAATTATCCCTTACCTTATGTCCAATTTCTTCTGTATGTGTCTGAGACCCCTTTATAGTGGGTTAAAACATATTTTTAACTTATAATAGAACCATAATTATATTTATGATATCATATATGATTAACTTAGGACATTATATTACCAGTTCATTTGTCAATTCCATGTTAAAGCAGCGTTTTGGGTAAAGTCATTTCATTTATCGTCCGTGTTTTAACTTGAAATTATTCATATGATTACTTAGATCATGATTACATAATTCCTGAATGTAAAACATGATTTTTATATAATATATATTCAGAATATATATATATATATAATAGATCAATAAATGGAATGAAATACACCTTTCATGGAGACGGTAGGCCGTACGTATGCATTAACAATGATTTCCTTTCCTTATTGACTTGAATGGAAGTAAGTAGATGCCATATATATATAAATATATATAAAAATCCAGTATCATTATTATTTCATATATTTCATTATTATTAAATATATAATTTATAATCATTATTGAATAGTTAACATGAAGAATGAATCCCATCACGTCGTGGAGATGATAATCTGTACATACGCACGAGTGATGATATCATTCCCATAATTATTGAATGGTATTAGAGTGGATTATAGATTTTCTCAGAATCAGTATCATGTTATAATAACCATATATAGTTATTGATTACAACATTATAACCATCCACGTATGGTGGTGGTGGAAAAGAGATTACACCACGATGTGGAGATGGTATTCTGTATGTACGCACGCGCGGTGATTTCATTTTTTGTAAGATGGATAGAAGATGAAATGGGGTTGTTTGATATTTTTAATAACATATCAGTATATAAGTGATACTGATTTTATTATTTTATAGTTAAACAGAAAAAGAATAAGTAGTAGTAGAAGAAATAAATTTGAAATAATCGGTAAAGGATATCACCTCTTCTTTGACGTGCCTCTTCTAAACCTCCTCTTAGGGAACTAAAGTTGGTCTTTGAAGTATACCAGGACCTCTAGTATATTTCTAGGGAAGGGGAGAAGATAAATGGACATGTTTCGGTCGAGCTTTAAGGCTCAAAATGTTGTGAAGAGGAGAGGGATGAGGTGCCCTTTTATAAGAGAGGTGAGGGGCACTTTTGGAAACCTCTAAAATATTAATTTATAATAAACCCAAACCCCACATAAAAACATTAAAAATGATTAAAATTAGAATATGAGATGATATAGGGCTATAATCCCATCATCCAATAAAATATACACATGTTGGAAATTTATTTTAAACCTTATCAACTAGATTTATCCTTATTTAATCTATTTAATTTTATTTGTGGTAATAATATTCTAAATTTCAAATTGTTATAAATTATTACTTATGTGTTGTGAATTGTCAATAATTGGATAATTTATAAAATTTTAAACAATATAAATTTTAATATATAAGTTTTTAAATTTTTTGTGATTTTTAAACAATTTAATAATATGTTATTTTTATAAATTAACAATAGTGTCAATTTTGACACTATTCATTTGTTTGGATTTAAATAAAATAAAAACAGAGGATATATTCAAAAAAAATATTTAATAGATTCATAACATCTCATATTTATCTAGAAAATTCGTGGATCACATTAAATAGTTCATATAATATTTATCTTAATATTTTTAAAACCATTTATTTGATATTTCAATCAATAAAATAATTTCTACATCACTATTTTGTCACCATTAATGATAATTATTTAATCCTTACAAATTATAAATAAATTCACATGTTTTATATGATTTTATTATATTTTTAGTGAATATTTATGTTAGAAGTTTTATGAAGTTTATCACTAAATTAAAATTATTACACTTATAAGATATAAGAGAGTGACATGTTATCACATTCTTTGGTTTTAATAATAATTACATCATTTTCACTATAAAAAGTCCATGAAATTAATCTATTCATACTCTATGGTGATATGGGTCTACTTTTATTCATCCAATAGAATTTTTGAAGGTGTTATGGTAATTTCATAATCTTATTTTTACAATTAATTACCCAATTTACCTTTAACTAGGGTAAATAAAATTTACCGTAGTTACTATTCATAATGCCCAAAAATAAAAAGTATAATATTAAAAAAATTTGGACCTACTGATTCCAAATATGGAATCAATTTTTCCAAATTCAATACGTAGATGTTGCAGTATTTAACATAAAATTAATCCCACTGTTGAGAAAACAGGTTTTAAAAGATAAAACAATGAAAAAGATTGAAATTTTATTACCTATGAATTCAATGTAAAATTAATGATAATTACTTATATAATATTAAATGGTAAAAATATATTCTATTTATACATTAAAACTATTCAATATTATAATTGAACAATATAAATTATCTCGATGAAAAAAAATTGTTTTTAAATGAAATTTAGCGTATTTTTACTATTCATCAAAATGTGATTGTTAACAGAAAAATATAAATAATTTATCCAACGTAAATTTTTATATCCTTATTGAAATTAATAAGTTTATTTTGTATAATTAAACTTATAATCATGTAAAAACTAGATTTAAAGTCGATGCACCATCAAAAGGTGGCAAAACTTCATTTTTTAAAAAATACTTATTTTACCTGAAAAAATTATTTTGTTCTCATAATTTGTTCTAGAATATGTGTAATATGAATTATTATGTAATAAAATTAAAAAAGTAGTTAATACTATTCATAACGGCTAGTTCATAAAAATATATCATAGTTTAGTGGAACTCAGTTTTTCGTACAACACACGCTATCGATGAAGGTCGCACTTGCGTGCAACACAGGCCAAGAATAGTGATTGATTATAATACAAGCTAATATGGTGTTTAATATAGAGAAATTAACTTTTGGTGTATTTTAGAACACAATACATCAAAGAAATTAAAAATAATATTTCTCATAAAATCTCAGGGTTTTACATGTACTCTCAATGATACCATGAACCGCGCTGGAACTAAACACCAAGTAGGGATCATATTCAAGATGCCACAAACCCTACTGGTCAAGAAATTATGATATAGGATCATAAATCTATGTCTAAGGGTTATGAAAATACCATAAACACTTCCTAGGAAAGAAGATACAATAGAGGATCTCCCCACGACCTTATGGAGCGATACACTAAATCTATATGACCACATCCTATTTACGGAATCATAATCTTTTATTGAGTATATAATCTCATACAATACCCTCATAGGTATAGACCAAGGTAAACCACTTAACTGCTATTGGTCTATATGTATCTATCAAGTGATCCACTAACCTCAACTTATGCCACGCCACTAATGCAAAAATCACGCCCACCATCATATCCAACACAGGAACCTATTAAGGATTGGCTACTCACGAGCCTCCATCTGAGTCCATAATAGGGAGATGCATTAGGGAGAAGTCTCCAAGGGGATTACATGGAGTTCAACCCTAATACATGGTGGGTATCTCAATACTGGCCCTTTCCCATGTCCACACAATGTACTAGTAATGAATTTTGGTGTATTCATTGTGTATACCTCAAGCCACAAAACTTTTTTCTGTTTCTAATTTCTTCAGCATAGCCTCATTTATACACGAATGGATGACCGTGTTTCCCCCCACACCATGTACCTCAAGTACCTGGCTTGTTACTTTTGGTTGGTTCAAGACCATGTTCTTGGATGTGTCTGTGTAAGGCACCTTGGGTCAATATCTCATGGTTGTGTACTTCAACATGGCCATGTCCCTTTAAAAAACAAAAATATCCATGTCCCTCATCCATATTGCCTAGCCTCACTACATTGTGTGTACAACCATTATATCTATTGTAGTCTCAAAAATTTTATCTTCCCCAAATGGGAAGAACACATGGAATGTTCTCTTATTCTACATGATGTGTGATCAGGAATCCTGAATGGAAATTCCCTTCAAGATACCCAAAACCCCTATTCTCTCTAAATCCACCCTAGATCGACCCTCATGGGATCCCTAATTGTAGTTTAAGATATATAAACCCATAAAAAATTCATTATAAGGGTAATCAGATATAAATCTCATAAATCCTACTAGTTTATAGAAAGAACATGAACCTCAATTCCAAAATGATTTATGGAAGTTGTTACAGCTCGATCTGGAGAAGATTTGTGTCAAAATTAGGATCGAAGAGATCTCCAATCCTTGGTTTGTCCTCGATTCATTTGTTTTTAAATGAGGGACTACTCCTCCTATCCTCTTATGTGTAATAAAAAAAATGGGGGAGGATTATTTATTTTATTTTATTTTATTTATAACTCCCTATCTAACACCATGCCAACTCACCCACAAATGAGTACTCAACGTAGACAAAAGTTATGTTGTGACTTCGGTAAAAACTGTGTTCTTAACAAAATTTTGACCTCATTTTATTATCTATGACTCAGTATAAGAGTTATTACAGAAATTATAAAAAAACAATGACTTCATGGTAAAATATATTTATTATTATTAATGTCAATCCTCTAAGGCTCTCCATCCACAAAATAAAACACTAACTCAATACCAATAATCCAAAAATATTCCTCAGAAATTTTAAAAGTTTTAAATGGAAAATCCAGTTTCACAACACTCTCCCCACCATTAGTATTTTCATCTTCAAAAAGAGAATTCCTAGTTTAATTGGGAAAGAAACTGATCTTCCATTGGGTCTCATATACCACACTAGTGACCTACAAAAAGGGTTCTAGTGATGTATAAAAATTTAAACCAAAGGGAACCATAAATGAGAAATCATACCCAAATCATAGCTCAATCCAGGTTGACAACATTATACTAAACATGCACATGTCTCCAAGGCTACAATAAGTTCAAAAAACCATGCACCCATTCCATCTGTGATCACATGGTACAGTGGTACACCACCTCACAAACGTGAGACAGATACTGGCATATAGCAGTAGTAATCATCCACTCATCGAATTATTGGACCCTAAAAACCCATATAAAACACCCACTATTGTTCTATAAGTAGTATATCAACTATCTCTTAATAGTACTAAAGTGACATAAAGGGAATCATGAACGTAGACTCAATTGGTGCTACACAGACATATGGGTGACAACCACACTACACCAACATGAAAACCTGAAACACACTCTCCATACCCCAAATAGTTCACCATACTTGGCACAACCACCCCTATCATGGGTTTACTATTAAGGGAAATCAATTTATCCATCACCTCATCAAGATACATGTATGGTTTCATTATCAATCCTTTAAAGGATGACGTACTTCACATATTCAAAAAACCCATAAATATAATTTCATGTTGTTATCTATTTATGCGATACCTTGAAAAAAAATATCCAAGGTATGACTCCATAACTCACTGAAAAATTAAAGGGGTAACAAACATTAACTATATATTTTTCTCATAATCCTAATGTGTGTCACTTGAAACTAGGATTTTTATAACAAAATGGTACATATAACATAGCAGACCCAAATAGCCACCTGAACCGTTCTAAATGGATCGTGTGTTACTACCTTATGTGCACCTCCCTAAACGCCAAAGGTTGCTGACTAGCTGGGAGGTTGTAAACAGGTATAGTGGGGATATTGTACCCATTCAGTGGAAAATAAAGATCTTGTCTGAGTATAATATAAAATAACAGACTAAGCAGACTCAAACCAGACTCGTAGAGTGGAATCACAATCAGTAACTAATAATCCAATAGAATCAATATAGAAAAAAGTGCAATGGAATGTAACAATATGGCAAGATGAAAACCACTTATAACAAGTACTAAAATAGTAATGCATGCATTCATAGCAGGTCATAAATTTCAATGCTAATGGAGACCATGGGTAACCAATAGTAGCTACAAAATAATGTAATCAGGATGATATAAGAATGAAACTAAAACAATTTAACTCCAGTTATTCATGTCCTCATGGTCCCCAAAAATCTCCATGTAGCAGAATATATTATCCAGCTTCTGATGTTGATATTTATCATTCATCTAAATCCATAAAGTCTACATGCATCCTAAAGGACCCATTTAGGGTGTGATATAAATCTAATTAGGGTTCAACCCAATGGTATGTACCTATTATAGGTGTTTAAGCAGGGATGGATCAATAATGAAAATAAACAGTATGATGTAAAATGTAACCACAACATTCATTGGTGCTCAGCATCCACTAAGGAGCATCCCCTGCTTCAGCCAACACCAGAATACCAAACATATAACACAGCACCATGTACCTTCTGATATCATATGTCTCAGGTACCGACATCCCGATGGTATGCCAATGTAATAGTAACCTAACACCAAGTTCCCACTGACACCATGTGTCTCAATTACCGAAGTCCTATAGGCACCCCCAAACAATCTGAAGGCACCTTACCATCCACACGGCTGCCACGAAAAGCACCCCCAAACCGTAATCACCTAATCATAACTACGGGGGCCTCTAACGACATGAGTGGTCAAAAAAACCTCATCACAGATTCATCTATTTGCACACGATCAAAATCATGGGTGAGAAGTAATCACCAAATTTATAAAAAAAGGCCACAAACTATCTACCACCTCGTACCCATGTGACCATGTCACTCATAATCTGGTGGCCTTTCCATCAATGTAACATGGACCATGCACAAACTGACAGTCACACTGTCTTAATCCGACATCCACAATTCTGAATCATGTTGTCAACCCACCCAAATGATCTAGGGAAAGCCCAAAATGTGCTCAACATCACACAAGAATATCTAGCCCTTCCCAATGAAACTATAAGGTTCCATAATATTAAACATCAAGCATCACATTTATTTAATCAAAACAATCACTTTAAACAAAAAAAATTAAAAGGTTGAATTTCACTACCCTTGTTCCATCCCATACCATCACTGAGTTCTTGAAATCCTGTAATAAAAATAATCGTGTTTAAATAATTTAAACTCAGCATTTTAATCAAAAATATTCTATTATAACCATTTTCAACCCATCCAAAATGCCTCAAATGAGAAACAACGTCTAACCCAGCATCAATAAAGTATAACATGTTTAGGGAATGTCTAACGACATCCCATAAATCATAAAGTCCACTCAATATAGAGAAACATGGGTCTTACTCTATACCTAATGCTACCTTAAAAATCTACAACCCCCAAAAGACCACAAAAACACAAACCAAGGTATGCCCCACCTAACGTAGACTCATAGATGTTAAAAAATTCGAAATCAGGCTCCAATTTGAAGATGATATTTGTATATATACATTCTTGTCGAATCCCTACAATACTACTTGGATGGAAACTGTGGTGTGTGAGGAAAAAGAAAAATAACTTAATAGGGTGTGCGGGTTTAAAATTCTTGATGTGATCCCGTAGCCACTGATAAATTGAAGAAGGTATGTCATATGATGAATCTAAGAGAAGAGATGTTCACAGCCTCCCCGAGTAACAAAGTTCTGAAAACAGGGAAGCAGAAGGTATTTTTGGAAACGCGATGCCAAGCTCTCCTATATAAATGAATAAAAAAATGTACATGAAGATTATTTAAGGAATACATGCAATGTAATAGCTTGTCCGTATTGTGACTTATGTGGGTTTCTAGGTCATCACATGGATTTGACGCATCACAAAGTTCAACATATGGCTAAGACTCAACTGGTACATGGAAATAAAAATACACAACGTGTTACGGAACACAATATGTAATGTAGTATATTAGTTTTACAAGGTCACCACAATGGATGTACTAATTCATAACTCATCAATTACATTCCTAACATACACATGGAGTGTTCATGGGAATACACGGTGTGTAGCCTGTGAATTTCCAAAACTACCTAGTTTTCCCTGTTTATTCATAAATTAGCTTAGACCAAAAAAAAGAAATCCATACCTTAAAGCAAGAACTAGGATCTTACAAACTTCCCCACTTAAAGAAATTTGTCCCTAAATTTCCTTCCATGGGGTGGTAAAGAAGGATTCTAGAAAAACTCTAAGCCAAACTCAAATTAATCAATGGTCCATAAAACTATTATCTGGAACCACAATCCACCCATGATGAATCATCACCCCTGCACCTCATAAGGTTCTCCCGTGTCACTTCTAGCACCCATTCATTTCCCACACTGCATCAGTGTCCACCTCAATGAGGTCTTGCATCCCATGGATACTAAACAAAATATGGGTTGTTTCACCTCATGTAACCCACATCCCTGATGCCCTGATGCACACTACACCTCAAGTAACCCACATCCTCTATGATCATAATTCCCATGGAACCTCTAGTAACTCGCATCATCAATGATAATGATTCTATTAATCTAACACATATATATAAATTTAGTCACACAACCAAAATGGGGCCAATCCCACTAATCTGCATCTAGTCAGTCCCCATAAATTATATGCACCTCGTGCACACAAAACAGGCATGACATAACCAGCCGTGACAAAATTAAAACAATAAAAATCATGACCTGGCCCACATCGTACCTCTGACCATCATCAGCTCACCATCCTTCTTAGCCTCTTGCAGCTCTATGGCATGCACCTGGCCTGAAGTATGACTACCTAATTCCTAACATCCATGTGGTGCTTCTCTAGTCATCATCCACTAACACTTCAGTTGGATCATGTTTTCTCTATCATGTCTTATGTGTGTAATTGAGCATCAGCTACCCTCACCTGGTACCAATACTGAATCGACCCCAGATGCCATTGTCTGTCCTAGTCCCTGCCTTCCAGCTGTCTGAGAAGGATGCCTGTAGAACCTCTCCAGATGTCTGACCTGTCCACAAGCCTGACACTGCTTTGGAGGCCAATCACAGTGAGTCCAAACATGCCCCAAATTCACACACTGAAAGAAAACCACTAATGAACTTCCTCGAGGTGGTCTAGTTGAGTCTTTTGCCAAATCGCCCAGCTAAAACTCATCCCAACCTCGCATCATGCTATCCAAACAATCAGTTGAGGCCACAAACCAGATCAAACAGGACTTTCCTATCATGTTTCCATTTTTTATTAGTACCTGACTCACCGCCTATGAGAACTAAGTCAACCTGAATATGTTTACTGGTTCCTTAAAGTCGTGTCGTAATCCATCCTCGAAGAACCTCACTCGCTATGTGTCAAATCTTACCATAACTACTGCAAAGTGAGACAGGCCTATGAAGGTAGCTTCATAGTACATGACTAACATGTCACCCTAATGGAGATTCAAGAACTCCTAAGAACTCTCTTGCCTTAGTTTATCTTGGAAAAAGTTCTCCAAAACATTTTCCTAGAAGCCCACCCAGGACATCCTTCGTGTCTGTAATCCTCAACCGGCATATCCCACCAATGCTTCACCTGGCTTCTCGGCATGTACGTCTCCATCTTGACCCTATTACATAGAGGGGTATCGAGCAACTAGAAGATCATCTACATAATCTCAATCTAGTTATCAACCGCTTATGGACCACCCTCACTCTGGAAAAGTGGTGGCTGAAGAAACTCAAACTCTCGTGTTAGATATAACAGAGCGATCTGTACCATGCGCACCTATGTCAATCCCATGAAAGACACCTAACAGACTAGAAAAGAGCTTAACATTGAGCCACATCCTGAATGCTACCAAACCAAGCCACTGCTCTTCTTTCACTTGTTACTGAACCTGATCCTGCTTCTACGGAACTATACCATCACCCAGCTAATGTTCCATCGAGTCATCTAGGTGGAACCCGCTAAATACCATAAATGTGCAGATATCCCATATATATAACAATATATATATAACACATATATGGAAAGTAGTAAAGATGTAGCACATAGAAACTTCCCTTACTCTCCCCCCACTATAATCATACCCCATGAAATCATGGCTTCATGGCCTCCTTAACCACCCTTAATAGGGTTAAGTATCAAAAGTACTTTAGGCCATGCACGTCTCGACAACTATTGTTACCTCTAAGCAATGTCCATGTCAGCCAATCCAAACAACCACACTGCCTCACACCGATGTCTAGGATGCCAAATACTAGTGATCAATATCACCTCATTCAAAGTACCAACCTCCTTATACAAGATAAGCCCAATCTCATTCCACATGCAATTTTACATAATTAAAAGCATGTAAAATTACATTTCAATAAACAGTAAATTCTATTAGGACTTGAACCATTAACATTTCAAAAACATCTATTGCAATGAAATTGATATTATTCACATGGTATAATCACTTTAGAATCATAGGTGTAGTTATGAAATTGAAATACCCAAAAAATGTTCCTATCCAAAAGCCTAGAAAACTTTAATTTCCATATCGGACCAAGGTCCGATTCTCCATTATAGCCTGGGTCAAGGATAACATATCACAACAAATAATATCACACACCAAGTGAGCCACCAAGGTAGAAATCATATAAATAGAAATCTGAGAAAAAAAAATACAAATTCTCACCCAAGGTAACTTGGTCCATCCCTCATCCCAAGGGCTATGGGCACCGAAACACAAGCCAGAAACCCAGTTTAAATAATAATTTATCTCTAGCCTACTATATCCCAAATATTAAAACTAGCAGAAATAAAAAGGGAATTCTGATATCATTTGTAGTCAGTCAAAAGATATTACTAAATCCCTATCAAGAAAAATCCCCCCTAATACCACATTGTAATGTCATGAACCTGAACAGTGCAAAAAAGGTTAGCTGATACTACCTTCGGCGTAGATCCCTGAATGCCAAAGGCCGCTGACTAACAACGAGGGTGTAAAAAGGTATTCTGGGGAGGCTATACTAGCGTGGAGGAAAATAAGGTACCTGTATGAGTATAATATAAAATAACAGACTATGTATACTCGAACTAGACCCACATTGCAGAAGCATAATCAATAATAGATAATCATTTGGGAGCAATATAAAAATGAGCGTAGTCAAAAGTAACAAAATTGCATGCTGAAAACAACTTATATCATCTACAAAAATAGAAAGGCATGCATTCACAACAGGGCATACATGTCAATAACAATGGTGCCCATGGCTAAGCGAAATTATCTATTAAATAATGTAAGCATGCTAGTACAGGAAAGAAATTAAAGAAAGGTAACTCCATCTTGGCATGACCTCCAGGTCCATGTCAAATCTCCATGCAATAGCGAATATGATCTGGCTCCGAAAGCTGATCTCTTTCCTACATGTAAATCCATAAAGTCTACATGCATCCCAAAGGGCCCATGTAGGGTGTGAGATGAATCTCAGTAGGATACCACCCAATGGTTCACACCTAGTATATGTGTTAATCATGCAGGCATCAATAAGAAAAATAAACAGTATGATGTACAATGTAATCACAACATTCATTGTCACTCAATAGCCACTAGGGAGCGTCACCTGCTTCGTCCAACAACAGAATCTCAGTCACATAACCTGGAACCATGTACCTCTTGACACTGTGTGTCTCAAGTAATAGCGTCTCAAAGACAATCCCAAGTAATAGTAACCCGGAACTTTATGCCTCCTAACACCTCTTGTCTCTTGTACTGACGTCTCATAGGCACGCCCAGAAAATCTGAAGGATTGTCACCTTCCATGAAGCTTCCACAGTAAGCACCCCCAAACCATAGTCACCTAACTGCAACTACAAGGGCCTATACCACTAATACAACTAAGGCTTTTATCAGCACTAAAAATTGCATTCAACAGCGCTAGAAAAGCGATGTTAATTCTGGCTAAGATAAAGGGGGGGTCCCCTTTATCAATGCTCCAAAAAGCACTGATAAAGACCCCTTTTATCAGCGCTAAAACAAAGCGCTGATAAAAGGTTCTATTATCAGTGCTTTATTTTTAGCACTCAAAAAAGACTGCTTTTATCAGTGCTTTTTTTAGTGATGATAAAAGTTAAAAAAATTAACAATATAAAAAAATTAAAAAAATCCTGCCAATCGGGGGGGTTTTATAGCGCTTCTAGTGCCCGCATGCACCCCTCCACCCTTTATCAGTGCTAGCCCCAGATTTACCCATGCGCGCATGTCCCTGCCTCCACCCGGATTTGATCTCGAGACCTCCCCCCCCCCTGTGCGCCTGAAGCCTTTTCCACTCCCCTATATTGATTTGTTCTTCTATTAATGATATATTTATTTATTTATATGTATATTTAGTTATATTTATTCATATAGTAATATATATTTATATTAATATATATATATATTTATTTATTTATTTATATTAATATATATATAGTGATATTAATATATGTATATAGTTATATTAATATATATATATAGTTGTATTAATATATATATATATAGTTAGATTAATATATAGTTATATAAATATTCATATATTTTTATTTTAAATAAAATGGATATTAGTTATTATTTAGATAAAGCTAATATATTTTATATGTAAATATATTTTATTATTTATATTTATAATTAAATTTTTATATGTGAAAATATAAAAAATATGTATATATTGTTATACATTTGATTTTAAATAGCAGTTCATTTTCAAAAACGGTGAAATTTCAAAGACATAGAATCAATATGAATGTAATACCTTGGAAAAAATTCAGTCCCCACCAAAAAAATCCAATAATACCCCGTTAAATGAGGCTAAAAATCCACAAAATGTTAAAAAACATGGCCACCCGACTAAAAACTCAATTTTGGAGGGCTTCTAGGCCTTTTGGCCTCTAAAAGACTTTGATCGGGGTTCTCGTAGTTACAATAACATATATCTCGTCACAGTCTTCGATTTGATATGTGGTAGAGCTCAAACGGACACCCGGATCAAAAGTTATGGTCGTTTGAAGTTCGAGTTGCGCTTTCAACGTATTTTCAATATTTTTGTAATTTTTTTAGTCTTCATATTGTTATTAAATGACTATTACTCCATAATAATTAGCAAATTATTAATTAAAAATATTTTTTTAATTTTTTTATAATCCATTTTCACTAAATATCTTATATTTTAAGTGTAACTGTATATTTATACTTATCTAAAATATATTTAAAATTATATTAAAAATATATATATTATATTTATATCAATAAAACTATATCCGTATGTTTAAATATTAATATATTTTTTGTAATGAATAATTTTTTTGGAAGTAGACCCTTTATCAGTGCTTTTAAAAAAAAGTGTTGATAAAGACCCCCCTTTATTAGCGCCACTAAAAAAAGCGCTGATAAAGGGGTACTTTTATCAACACTTTTTTTAGCACTGATAAAGGTACCCCCCCCCCCCCCCTTATCAGTGCTTTTTTTAGCGCTGATAAAGGGTGGTGCTAGCCTTGCCCAGTTTTGTAGTAGTGTACCCACATGAGCGGTCAAACCCACCTCATCACGGAGGCATCTATGTGCACACGATCCAAATCAAAGGTGAGTGGTAATCACCAAATTGAGAACCCTAACCACAACCTCTCTAGCACCTCATGCCCATGTGACCATGTCTCTCAGAATCGGATGGCCTTTCCCCCAATGTAACTCGTTCCATGTGTCACATGACAATCACACTGCCTCAATCTGACGTCCATGATGCCCAATCTCAAGTTCAAGCAACCCAAATGATCTGGGCCAATCCCACCCTGTGATCAACATCACTCAAGAATATCTCGCCACTCCCAACACAACCCTAAGGTTACAACATATGCAACATCAAGCATTACATTTATATAAGCAAAATAATCTCTTTAAACAAGAAAAACAATTTAAATAGTGGAATTTCATTATCCATGTGGTGTCCCATACCAGCACTGAGGTCATGAAAGCCACTAATAAAAATAATCATGTATAAAAATGTTGAAATAAAGAGTTTAATCAAAACAATTCAATTATAATGATTTTGGAACTCTAGCCAAAATGCCCCAAATGAGAAACGACCTCTAACCCAGCCTCTCTCAAGCCTAACATGGTAAGGGAATTCCCAATAACATCCCAAAAGGTATACGGTCAATTGAATATAAAGGAACATGGGTCTCATTTAATACCCAACATTATGCTAAAAAATTTCGACCCCCAAGGGACCACGAAAACAAAAAATATGTATGCACCACCTACCTGAGACATCTAGATTAAGGCACATCCGATATCGAGCCCCAATTTGATGCTGATCTTCAAATATCTATGTTTCCATCAAATATCGGCAATTTTACTCAAATGGAAATGTTGGCATGTGAGGAAAAGGAAAAATAAAGGAATAGGGTGTGCGGGTTTAGCCTTTCTAATGTTATCCTGTAGCTTCCAACGAATTGAATAATGGATTTTAGATGAAGAATCTAAGAGAAAAAATGTTCTCAGCCTCCTGAAGCGATAGAGTTCCTACAATGGGGAAGATGAAGGTATTTTTGGAAATGAGACATGACACACTCTCATATAAATGAATAAAAATAATGTACACAACATGTATTTAAGGACTAAAATAAGTGTACTAGATTGTCCATACTCTAACATGTGTAGGTTTCTAGGTCATCAAATGGATTTGATATGTCACACGACTCAACACATGGCTAGGACTCAGCCAGTATGCGGAAGAAAATACCCAATGTGTTAAGGAACACTACATGCCATGTAGTAGATTATTTTTACATGGTAACCACATGGCATGTACAAAGTCAGAACATGGATAGTATATTCCTAAAAAACACCCATCATGTACTTGTGTGTACTCATTGTGTAGCCTGGTAATTTCTAGAAATGCCTTGTTTTCCCTATTTTCGCAAAAACTAGCTTTGAACTGAAATAAAAAAATATACTTGTACCTTAGAGTAATAAATGGATTCTTATAGTACCAAAGGACAACACATAACTTATATTTTTGACACACTAGGTCATAATTGTCCCTCCATCTGTACCTATAACGACTGATTGTACCACGATTCACTATTTTATTTCACCATTATACCAATGTATGAAACTGGTTTTGTATTGAAAATGAACTGTATAATAATAAAATTAAATCTATCTTTGATACAATTATTTTGTGTTTAACACTGTTAAAAAGGGAAACGTTGCTTTTTTATAATTATATTGTAGGTGGAGGTGATTTGGAGGACCCATGACGAAGTCCAAGAAAAATGGTCCAATATGCACACGATCTGAGAACACTAGTGGACTAAAACACATGCTATTACTAAAATGTAAATTAGAATGGGATGACACATTCTGGTCTAGTCCAAATCTTAATGAGATCCATTTCCTATAAAGGAGCAAAATCCCAATTCATCATTTAATAGGCCCATACAAATTGATATGTCTAATAAATTGGATCCACAAAGGGTCAACGCTTTGCCTATATATTTTGGCCATATATCTTATTATATTTCATATCTGGATGCCAAATTTGACATTGAGGTAGAAAAGGTGTTAGACAACAACTCTTTAGTTTTTTCCTACGTGATTTAAGACTTTATGACTAGTCAAAACAATGGACGAAGTGGATTTGTGAAATCGGGGTGCCCAAAACAACTTCCCACTTTGCCTCTAAATTGGCACCTTGGGAACCCCATTTTAGAGTTAGACAAGGAAGAAAGGTGATACCATTTTGGTTTCCAACTGGTTTCTACTCATCATTCATAGAATATCTAGTGAATATGGGAATTTCTACATCAATATCTTCTTATTCCTCCCCTCCCATGGGTCTCTAAACCCATTGTGATCACCCACGGAGAAACGTTATGTAATCCTGAGCTTCATACTTTTATTATTTTGAATGATATTTTTAATTCCTGGTTGTGTATTGTTTTTCTTCATTCTGTCTTTTTACTTAACTGAGTTATATACAGGTATGTTATACTCAAACTCATGTTATCATGTTTGGGGGTACCATTTCAGGTGATGTTTCACACACCATTCATCCCTTTCCCCCCTCATTCAATTGCGGTGTTTGTTTGGTTCATATTGGTCAATTGAAATCGAACAATAATTTTCCAAAACATGTAAATTTATTTCATGGTACCGAAAAGAATTAAAAAAATAGGGATAGAACATCAAGTTCTTCATGTGTTTCCATGGTGAGTTCCGGTTATGAAGTCGAACACAAATCACCCAATCATCGGTGGTGTCTGGTGCATAACTGTGTATTTTCAACTGAACCATCAAATGTATCCTAGTATAAACTCCATAAAATTATGTTAATAGGTGTTAAAACAATGGATTAAAATATCTATATCCTTTCTCTTGAAGCAATGAAGGATGAGCATCACGATACTCCCCTGGGTTGATCATGTTTATCTAATGTTGTTTATTTCTACTTTGTTTTATCACTTTAGTTTTTTATAGTAATCATTAATCACAAAGACACAAGTTTTATTAAATCTCATTCACCATCTATTTTCATAATCAAAACCTACTTTTTATATTAATGACCTAAGGCTCTATAGAGAGAAAACATAGGGTTGTGGCTGTACTGTAGAAATTCTAGTTAAAACTAAACAACTAATTTGACATGATTGACAATGCTGTCAAATTTTGGAACCATTGCTGAGGATCCAAGATATTTTATTTTTTTTACTTTTTTACTTAATTATTTTAATTCTTAATTATTTCTCCTTTCAATACCCACACCCATTTTTTATTTTTGTTTTGGTTTTAAGTTTCAATTTTAGTTTTTTTTTTGTGTTCTTTATCTCTTTCTCTGTCTGTTCTTATTTTGATCAATCTCTCTCTCTAGAGTTTTGTTGTATAACATTATATTATACATTCACCCTTATTATGTTATTTTATCCATATTCAATCAAACAAAATACAAAATTCGCAACTTATTTTCATGACCCGATCAAAAAAAGAAAAACTCCCTGAATTTGACCCCAAGATTGAAACGACACTTCACACACAAATCTAGGAATCTAGAGAAGGTCAATCAAGTAATAATAAGGAACACCTCGTGGAACCTCAAGTTGTAAAAAACCATTCAAAAATTGAACCCAATAAAATCTAATAAAATATGGCTGCAACTAATAGAACCTTACAAGAACTAACCTCCCTGGATGTGGAGTACCAACCAGCATACATCCAATATCCTGAGAAAGTAGCCAACTATGAGCTGAGATTAGGCCTCATACAATTTGTACCCAAATTCAATGGTCTTCCTAGTGAGTACCCTCATAAACACCTTATGGAGTATCAAATTTTGTGCTCCACCATGAAACCCCAAAATGTGTCTGAGGACTTAATTATATTTTGGGCATTCCAATTATTCCTTGGTAGTTTAGAAAAAGATTGGATATACTATTTTCCTACCAAAATTGGGGGATGGAATGGCCTTAAAAGTCTCTTTTTATATAAGTTCTTCCCTGCCTCCCGAACTACATCAATTTGGATTGAAATCCTTAGAATTATGTAACCACAAGGAGAGACCCTTCATGAATACTGGGAGAGATTAGAAAGACTTTCCTCGAGATTCCCCCATCACAACATTAGTTAAAAACTATTAATCCAATACATATATGAGGGACTTATCCCCCTGGATCGTGGAATGATTGATACTATAGTTCGTGGTGCCCAAGTGGATAAAACTCTTTCCGTTCCTCGTGACTTAAAAGCCAACATGGCTCAAAATGCACAAAAATGTGGTACACAAGAAATTGAACCAACCCAAGGAGTTCATGAGATAAGTCATTCATTCCTATAATGAAAGGTAGATAATAAACTTGATGAGATGCATACCCTTCTAAGAAAATTATCTCAAGAACAAGGTTACTCACACTCTTATACAGTTCCATTACATTGTGGTATTTTCTCAGAAAATACTCAATTTTTTGACCAGTCCCCACAAATTCAATATTCACCTATGTATTATGCATCTGTGTTCCTAGGGTGTCCAAACCAACAACAACATCCCTTCAAGAAAGATCCATTCAGGACAAAGCCAAACCTCAGGTGGCAAGAACAACTCTAGTGACGACAAGAATGAAACTCAAGCTACCCCAAGAAGAATTAGTGTCAACAAGTCCATGGCATGTAACCTTCTTGTCCTTCAACTTCACAAAAAAATCATCCCGCTCCTCCCAAATCTGAACCAGGCCTCAAGGATATGGTTATTAAAATGGAAACCCTGAACCTATAATTCCAACAAACCACACAATTATCTATTAAAGACCTGCGAACTCTAGTAGGTAAATTGGTGAACGCATCGGTGAGCTTAAGATGCAAGGTTCAGGACAACTACAGTCCCAACCCATTTTCAATCCTAAGGATAAAGGTAATTTTTGTGAAATTACACTACGTAGTGGTAAAGAAGTTTTTACTTCTACTAATTATATGCAACAGGTATGTCACCCTTTTGAAAACACTCGTTCCAAACCCTCAAAAATTTCTTGTTATAAAAAACATGACAAAAAGGGTAATCAAATTATCATTGATGATGAAAATGAAAAATCCATTCCACTACCTTTCCCAAAAAGACTCTCTAAATCTAAAAATAATTTTGATAATGAAATTGATATTAAAATAATGGATACATTTAAAAATTTAAAAGTTAATATTCTTTTATTGGTTATAATTTAACAAATTCTTCATTATTCCAAATTTCTTAAAGAGATTTGAACCCATAGATGGAGACTGAAGGGGGATGAGAGATTATATTTGGAATGGAATGTCTCCTCCTTGATTCAACTAGAAATGCCAACCAAATACAAGCATCTGGGCACATTCACGATACCGTGCACTGTAAGAGATACCTTCCTTTCTAATGCTATTCTACATTAAGGTGCTTCCATTAATGAAATTCCTCACTCTTTTTATACTTCTCTGGGGGTTAGAGATCATCAACCAATAGTCATTGTCATGCTACATGCCAACCGGTGTACAAATCATCCAATAAGAGTGATTGAGGATGTCCTTGTTAGAGTGAAGAATATCATCTTCCCCGGTGATTTATACGTTCTTGGGATGGAAGATACCTGAACCCAAAGAGATTCCCCTCTCATTCTATGGAGTCCATTCCTCAAAATAGCAAGTACGGTCATCAATGTTCACAATGGTAAACTGTCCATAGAATTTTGTGGAGAAAATATAAGTTTTTACATCTTTGAGACTATGAAACACCCCATTGAAGATTACTCCACCCTTCCAGTTTATTTAGTGGAATTTCTCTCCAACAACGCACACACACACAATTCTCTCCTCAAACCATACTCTGACTCATTTTCCTGTTCTGCACACTTGAATGATTTTAATGTTGAATCATGTTTTGAGTGTTTTTTGGGTTCTGAAAAATTTAAATTTTGTGTTTTGATTGATGAGTGTGTTCATTTTGAGGTTCCCATGACCATCAATGATTCTACAAAACTCATATCTATAGATTATTTTTTATTAGAGAATAAACATCAGAAGAAAGACATTTTCATTGACCTCACTCCCACTAAACCCCCTCCCTAAATCCAAAAACCACCAGTGTTAGAACTTAAAACACATCCTTCTAATTTAAAATATTTGTATCTTGTGGGTATTGACCAATTTCCCGTCATTATTTCCAATAAACTCTCTCCCCAGATAGAATCAAAAATGTTCAACATTTTTATAGAGTGTAAAGAGAAAATAGGATGGACATTTTCTGATATTCCAGGGATTATTCCATAGATTTCTATGCACCATATACTTTTGTATGGTGAGGGTAATCCTGTGAGACAGTATCAACGCTGGTTGAATCCCACTCTCCATGAAGTGGTAAAATATAAAGTCAATAAATTACTTGATCATAGGATCATTTATCCTATATCTGATTTTAAATGGGTTTGCCCAGTGAAAATTGTTCCTAAAAACAGGAATAACATATCTGTCAAATGAAAGGACAGAATTGGTTCCAACACATGTGCAAAAATGTAGGCTAGCCTGTATTGACAACTTTCAACTAAATCTTGCTACACTGGAGGACCACTTTACTCTACCTTTCATTCACCAAATGATAGAAATATTGGCTGGTAAGTCCCATTATTGTTTCCTTGATGGATATTTGGGTTATTTCCAAATCCATATTTCCCCTTAGGATAAATAAAATACAACATTTACCTACCCATTCGACACATTTTCATACATAAGGATGTCATTCGGTCTATATAATGCTCCTGGTACTTTTCAATGATGTAAGTTTAGTATTTTTTCTAAGTACCTTGATAGTTGTGTGGATGTTTTTATGGATGATTTCGTAGTTTATAGAAATTCTTTTGATGACTGTTGGTGACACCTATGTTCAGTCCTCCCTCATTTCATAAAAAAAGATCTTGTATTATATTATGAGAAATGCCTTTTTATGGTTGAATGGGGGATATTTCTTGGGCATGTTATTTCAAAAGTGGTAATTAAAGTGGATAAATCAAAATTTGATTTAATTTCAACCCTTCCATATCCAAAATGTGTTTGTGAGGTGCAATCATTCTTGAGCCATACTGGTTTTTACTACCGATTCATTAAAGACATCAGTATGATTGCAATTCCCTTATCCCAGTTGATACAAAAATATTTTGAGTTTGTGATTGAAAAAAATTGTGAGGATCCTTTCAATTCACTAATAAAGAGTGTCACCTCACCTTCCTTTATCCAACCACCATTGTGGGATCTCCCATTTGAGATTATGTGTGATGCCTCTAACTTTGTAGTAGGGAATTTTTATCACTAAGGGTTGAGAAGGCTCGTCATGTTATTGTGTATTCCTCACATAACTTTGACCGTGCCCAAGGGAACTACACAACCACTGAAAAATAACTTCTTTATATTGTTTTTTCCTTGGAAAAAAATCTGTTCATATCTTATAGGGTCATAAATCATTGTCTTTTCTGATCATGTTGCCCTTTGTTTCCTTCTAATGAAACCTGAAGCTAAGCCCCACCTCATTCAGTGGATGCTCCTCCTCTAGGGGTTTGACCTTGAGAATTGAGATAAGAGATGTGTGGAAAATTTGTTAGCTCACCACATTATTAGGAATTCACCACCATTAGACCATCATGTTGACTTCCCCTCCCCATTGAAGAATTATTCCCCAATGAGAACCTTTTTGATTTTGTGGACCATACCCCCTGGTATGGGGACATTGTGAATTTTCTAACAATGTCTAGGGTCCCCATTGATATCAGAACATCATAATCCCAGAGACTGAACCCTGATTCTCTGTTCTACATTTGTGATGACCCATATTTTTGTAGAATTTGTGGTGACCAAGCAGCTCATTGGTTCATCACTGACCATGAGTTCACCTCTATTTTGACCTTCTGCCTCACTTTAGCCAATGGGTGCCACTTTGTCTCTCTACATACAGCTTGAATGGTCCTTGACTCAGGACTTTATTGGACAAAATTTTATAGGGAAGCCCTTAGATTTTGAAATTCAAGTGGTCATTGTCATTTCTAAAGAAATATCTTTAAGAGGAATGAAATGCCCCAACATCCCATTTTATTTTGTGAAATTTCTGATGCATGGGGCATTGACATCATGGGGCCTTTTCCAAAATCATTGGAATTTTTTTCATCGTATTAGATATTGACTATGTATATAAATGGGTGGAAGAAAAGGCCACCAGTGCCAATGACTCTCGAGTGGTTGTTGATTTTGTGAGGTCCCAAATTTTTTATAGGTTTGGTTTACCTAGATTAATCATTAGTGATCATGGTTCACATTTTTGAAATCGAATCATTAAAAATTTTCTTTTTTTTTTGTTTTGGGTTGATCATAATTTCTCTACAACATATCACCCAAAAACTAATAGAAAATCAGAAATCTCAAATCAGGAATTTAGGAGAATCTAGGAAAAAACGGTACATCCCAACAGGAAAGATTGGAGTTGGAACATGGTTGCTTCACTTTGGGTGTTCCATAAAACATTTAAAACCTCATTCGGAATGTCACCATACAGAATTGTGTTTGTAAAGGCTTGTCACCTCCCATTAGAGGTAGAAGACCATGAACATTGGAATATTAAACAATGTAATATGAATATTTCTGATGGAGGTGAGCATAGGAAGTTTCAGATTCAAAAGTTTGAAAAAATTTGATGGGATGCATATGAGAACTCATGGATCTATAAATAGAAGTCAAAGGATATCAATGATGTAATGATTCATCAGTTGAGGTTTCATATTAGTGAGAAGGTTCTCATATACAATTCTAGGATAAATGTCCACCCAGGTAAGCTTCGTTCCTGATGGTTCGGTCCATATACCTTTACTGATTTTTACCCATTTGGTTCCATATAGGTTTTTAATGAAAATAGTGGATAGAGGATGACTGTCAATGGGAAGAGGCTCAAACACTTCTATGAGTATTTTCCAAATATTCTCATGGAGAAAATATAACTGATAGGTGCCACATATGACACCACTTAGAAGGATGTACCTTCTCCTTACCATTATTTATTGTATATTAATTTAACATATTTCATCGAGGACAATTTAGCTTTTAGGTGTGGGGAGGGTGACATGTCATTGCTAGGATTAACAAACAATAAGAAATAAAAAAATGGGCCTTCATTTTTTATTTCTTTTTTCCTAATTTTGTATTTTTAGATAAAAATGTTCTTAAAAAGAACATCCAAAATCCTTTTTCAGGATTGAGTTGATTGTGTGGAAAATTACATTGTATTTGAAAAAAAAATTCCCAAATGATTTATGTTATGGAATCTTTTTCAATAATTTTTTTTTCAAATAATTCTTAGGTGTTTAATGGATTTTTGAATACCATGCCTCATTAGCACTGACCAATATTTTAATCAATTACCCAGGAGACATTCTCAGAAATTTATTGAATAGTATTTATTTTAATCACTTTAATGAGAGTCTCGAGTCATGTAAAGAAACATTAACATTACTTTATTCAATTTGAATCCATAAGATTGACGTATGCTACATTCATGATAGAGGAAATTGTTCATTAAAAATCCCTTTTTACAATTATCCTATATTTTCAGATACCTTTACATATTGTCCTTCTTATTCCATATAGACCATGAAATGCTTGTTAGGTTACCACATTACAAGAAAATATATCCCTAACTACGCATTTCTTTTGTATATTTTTGTTTTATTTTTAAAATGTGTGGGAGAGAAGGTGTTTCCATGGGAAATCTGGGAAAAGAATCATTGTTATGGGTTAATCTAAAGGGAACCTACATTTCCCTTGGGAAATGGGTTCATAATCTATATTGCATCATTTTAATGTACATATTTCCCACTTTATCTCTAAAAAATTAAAAATTATAGTTCAAAACATCTAAAAAACATAGAATAAAAGAATAAAATGGAGAAAAGTGGACGTTTACTCATTATTATTCATCGAATGATTGTGACCCACACAAATAATAATTGGGGATAGTGAGTGGGAGGTAATATACTTTTTGAGGTGTCGATTGTGTACATTCATTGTGAACAGTTGCAGAATTTTTACATGTTTCGTACATATGAGATTAAACCCTCCTCTTTAGCCTCAGATTTTTAATCATTAAATCCTACCAACCCTTGATCCTCAGAACAACCAGTTGGAATTCCTCTTTAGTAGCACACTATTTTTTACTTCTAGAGAACGTATAATCATGGAATGCATATGGTAGGATGGCATGAACTTTGTGAAAATATCATAACTCCTCATTCATATGTTCCTTGAGTGAGGATAGAAAATTTTTAGGTGAGGTGGGTTTTGACATGTTGCATGGGTGAACAAATGAAGTTTAACAAATTTGAATGTGAGAAAAAGAAAAATGATAAGAAAATTGATTCCATAAACGAGACATGATGAATTTCATTTAAAAATAATCTTGTATATTTTCACACATTATATTTAGGAAGGCTACATGATTAGGATATTATACTTTTCCCAGGAGTGAAAATATTTAGGTGTGTAGGTGTGATCGTACCACGATTCACTGTTTCATTTCACCCTTATACCAATGTATTAAATTGGATTGCATTGAAAGTTAAAAGTATAATAACAGATTTTACTCCATATTTGATTCAATTATTTAGGGTTTAACACTATTAAGAAAGGAAATTTTCCTTGTTTTGATAATTATATTGTAGGTGGAGATGCTTTAGAGGACCCATGATGTCGTCCAAGAAAAATGGGCTGATATGAACATGATCCAAGCACACAAGTGGCCTAAAACGCATGCTTCTACTAAACTGTTCATAAAAATTTTATGAAACATTGGGAAATGGTCCAAAATTTAATTATCCCCATTTCAACTTAAGATACTGAAGCCAAATTCGTCCTTTAAGATGCATATTCAAACTGATCTGTCCAATAAAGTGGATCTTCACGGGGTCAAAACTTTGCCTCTATATTTTAGCCATATCTCTTATTATTTTAATATATGGATACAAAAGATTCCATGTAGGTAGCATAGGTGTCTTCAAAAAACTCTATTATTTTGTCCAAAGTCATTTAATACTTTCTAAATGTAAAAAACCATGGACCAAGAGGATTCATGAAATCAAGGTGCCAAAAACCACTTCCCACTTTGCCTATAAATTGGCACATTGAGAACCCCATTTTGGAGTTCGACCAGGAGGCAAGGTGATGACATTTTTTAGTCTCAAAGGTCTCTCCCCATCATTACTAGAAGTTATGGAGGCTATGATAAGTGATACTTCAACATCTTTTTATTCCTCCCCTCCAATGGGTTCATAAACCCCTTCTGATCACTCGGGGAGGAACGTGATGTAATCCCGTGCATCACACAAGTATTATTTGGAAAGATCTTTTTAATTACTAATTTTATGTTTTTTTTCTTCATCCTCTCTTTTTACTTAATTGAGTTTTGTGCTGGTATGTTATAATGAAACAAAAATGATCATGTTTGGGGGTATCCTTTCTAGTGATGTTTCACACGCCATTCATCCTTTTTTTCCTTCCTCATTCAATTGCGTCATTTTTGTGGTTCATATTGATCAATTGAACTCACATAATCACTATCAAGGACATTTACATTTATGAAATGGTATCAAAAAGAAATATCATACAAACTTAGACATCACATTTTTTTCTTGGTATGATGCCTTGGTGAGTTTCAGTTATGAAGTCAAATAGAAATCACCCAATCATCGGTGGTGTCCGGTTAATCATTGTGTGTTTTTGACTAAACCCTAGGATTTATACTACTATAAACTCAGTAATATTATATTAATAGGTGTTACAAACTAGGGAATAAAATATCTATACCCTTTCTCCTGATTCGATGAATGATTAGCATCATGATACTCTCCTAGGTTGATCACATTTAATTAATCTTGTTCATTTCTACATGGTTTTATCACTTTAGTTTTTCTATTGTAATCTTTAATAACAAAACCCTAAGTTTTATTAAATCACATCACCCTTCTATATTCATGATCTAAACAGACTTTTTCAATTAATGATCTAAGGCTCCCTTGAGATAGGACCTAGGGTTGCTGCTATACTGTAGAAATTCTAGTTAAAACTAAACAAAAAATTTTACATGCTTGACGACGTGATCAATGGACCAATATTTATATACATAGACTATACATTTTTTAGAATGCTTACTAAATTACATAAATAGACTCCCAAATACCATATTAGTTTTGTGTCTTTGAAACTCGAAACACATCCTTCGAGCTTGGTGGAAGATCTCTAACATCTCCTGTAAAGATATTCCCCATTAGTTTTCCTACCTAAAACCATTCTTTCTGTCCTGGGGAAAAGAAAACATAAAAGGGGTGAGCTCAAATTCTCAGAAATGGTAAACATCGAGAACATAAAATACGTCCCAAACCAAACTTGGTCGACCCATAACTAATCACCCGAGCCTGTCTGCAGCATGTCCCAATGGGTGTTCCCGATCCCCACGGGTTGGTAACCAGTGCCTAGCATTAATATTTAACCGTTGTGAATTATTTGGCCCATGAAAAAAAATATAAACAGAAAGTCAAAACTAACGATGAACATAAAAACTAGCAGTAAAAAAAATAAAACCAGGCTTGCCTCCTTGTGACATTCTAGGTCACCACCCAACTCAGACTCAAGCCTACTCCAACACTGAGCAGCTGAACCAGAAACTTAAACAAGAAATGAACCTACAACTAAAAGAATATGATAGGCTTGAGGACTGAGATTCTCAGTAGGGAAGCTATGTATGACCACGGAATCCAAGTATTCCTTTTACCAAAACAATCAAATAAAACAAGTTTTAAATACAAATATAAAAGCTGGGTTTTCAATTTTTAAAATAAAAAACTTGTTTTTTCAACTTAAAAACCCAAAACATGCCACATACCATTTCCAAAAATTGTGTGTCATTTTATAAATAAACTCTCAAATAGAATAAACCAATGTTGTGGTAGAGTAAAATAAGTAAAAAAGTGAAAACTGAAAATAAACTTGTGCAATGGAAAGTAAAAAAGAATTGTAAATAATCCAGTATCCATTATTGATCGTAAACATTCGTACAAGACCCTAGACATTCTCATTTTCAGAACAACCTTTCAGTTTATTGTGAAGCTCCTATGTCTATAACCAAATAGCTGCCCTATAAATAACCAATCCCGTGGAAAAACCCTCCTGGTCTAACAACCAATCCAGGGGGTACCAACCCATGTAATCAGGGATGATCAGTAACTATCAGACAATGATCTAAAAGACACCCAAGAACCCATGGTGATTATAATAATACCATGTAAGTGGGAATGCTCTCACATGTGTGACTCATCTCTTTGCACTTTCCGTCCCCAAACACGGACGCTTCTAGTGTGCTCACCAATAAAGGTTTACCCTTGATAGGAGCGCCCCCAAATACACATTCAATCATTTCACATTAACAAAGTTCAAATCGGCTGTCACATTACATAAGCATTCAAACCATCTTTTAAAACACCTTAATTTTCCAACTGGGCATTCACATTTTCTGAATCACATTATTTTAAAAAATCACCACAAAATACAACCTTTAGAAGTACAATGGCACATGGGCCTTCAAGTTTACACACCCAAATAAATTTTCAAAAATAGTTCCAAATCATTTCTAAAGCCATTTCCACGTTTACTATATCAAATAGACCTTTAAACATTTTGAAACCTACAGTGTCCCAAAATACCCAATGGTTCAAATTTTAATGAACATAATCAAAAATTCATTTTATATAAACATTTAATACGAACACACTATTTAAAAATAAATGATAAATTTTATATGGAATAACGAAAAAATAGAGAGAGAAGAGAGAACATTTGAGAAATCAATGTTTATGTGTAAAACTATCTTTCCAAACCACACCAACACATGTTTCAAACCAAATTACCAAACCATAAAGGACCCATTATAACCCTTTTTTCAAAACACTTCCAAAAAACCCACCATTTATCATAAAACCAGGTTCCTCTATCCACCTCACTTAGAAAGCATAAAACAACCTGAGCTCCACCATGAAAATATTTTTAGAACATTTTCATATAATCACACAAATCCATAAAGGAACCAAGTAAGACATGCCATAATATGTTCAAAAACTAACTATTTAACATTCCAAAATCTCTAAAGAAGTACTTTTCATAAAACCCCCTAGTTCTCTCCTTATCATAACTATAGAAGTTAAATCAAACCCTCGAAGTGTGATAAAATGAGGCATTTCACACCAATATCTATGAAAACCCATTTTTAGAAAATTAGAATAACTCTAAAACAATTTAATAATATTACCATGGGTTCCACATAGGTGAAAATAAAATTTGAATGAAATTGAAAATAATCAATTGCCAATGAATTAGTACAGAAGGGAAAAGTGGGATTCTCCTACCTCAAAACAAACGTGGATGCAGCAACGCTTCAGTGAAAGGATGCAAAGAATGTCACGGACCATCCACACAACTAAGACCCCAAGACAAACATGTGAAAAAAACAATATGCATTAGATTTAGATAAATTGAAGGTAAACGCCAATTAAAATCAATATGCACCGAAGGGGAGGAAACCGTGTGCCGGGGAGGAGGCGGTGGGGCTCCAATTAGTGCCAGAATACTATTGGACAGCGTGGTTTGGGTTCACTGGAAGACAATGCATGCAGGGAGCTCAGGCCACAGTAGAAAGACGTGTGCAGGGGTTCAGGTTTTCCACTGCTAGCCTCCAGAGAAAAGGGCCGACAAAGGGAATCACGTCGTTGAAAGAGAGGCTGGTGCTTGGGGTCGGATACATCGGTCTGCTAGGAGATTTTGGATGGTGAGGGTTGTAGGGGTGTGGATAGGAGGTTGGGGTGAGAATCGATGGGCCAGAGAGGCATGGCGAGGACATCAGGGACATGGTGTGCGGATTGGGAGTGCTAGAGGCAGCCAGATATGGGAGGAGGCCGACTGGGTCAGCTGGGGGCTGGCTACTGGAGACGGTAGGGGATGGGGGTCCAAGACAATTGTAGAGGGGGCGTGAAGGGAGGCGTGATTTGGGTGAACCATCGAGGGTGAGGCTGGGTTGGCTGGTGACAGGAGCTGAGGGAGGTCAGAGGCCAGAGCTGAGGAAGGGGTCCTGGGCAGGCGCGCTGAACGAGGGGGTAGGGTGGCTGGTTTGCAAATATGGAAGCGGGATAAGGGTGTTAGGTTTTTTTTCATTTTATTATAATATTATTATTATTATTATTAAAACCAGAAAATAATAATAATAACAGTAATAAAATCATAAAATTTATAATAATAGAAATGATAATAATAAAAATAGGAATAATAACTATAAAAACATCTCAATAACAATATTATTATTAATTACATAACAACATTATTATTATTACAATTTAAACGTTTAACTCACTTTATTTAAATAAAAATTAATTTATTTTAATCACTAGGCTTTTGTGCCAGTGCTCGAGCTAACCACGCGGGTATCGTGCACTGTGTGGTGACTTTGCAAGAGTCTAAAACCCACTAATGTTATTAAACGTCAAAAAATTTAGACCTGCGCTCAACGCGTACCTCTACATAGTTGACCAAATCCATAAAATATTAAAATAAGTATAAAACAAAAGTTAGGATGTGAAAATTCTTCTCACCATAAACACTTTCTTCCCTCATAAATTCAACCAGCCAAACAATAGGCAAAACAAGAATCCATGCCTGAATGAAACCAAAAAAAAAACCAAAACATAAGAGAATTGGATAACACTAGAGGCTTTTCCCCACCATAAGAACTTAGCTAGCATGGAAATTTATCACCCAAAAATATCAACCTGGGAGGTGGTCTGACGCAGGAACTCACAACTAATTCACCCAACTTCTATTTCACGAGTGAACAACACCTCTTCTAAAACATGGAACTCTCAACCTAGACCAAAAGATCTCAACACTAGGAGAAAACCTCTGAGAAGATCTTACCCCAAGTAGTGAACCCGAGCATGACCACAAATGTCAACTCTTCCATAGGCACTAACATCTCCAAACAAACACGGAAAAACCAAGATCAACCTAGACAAAGGCCAAACACACTTTTAGAAAAAACATGCGATTCAGAAAACATTAATCAGACAAAAAAATGTTTAGATTTTAAAAGAACATGTCCACCATAACTCAACGATGTAACAATGAACATTCAATGACATCGAGACTTTAACTGTAGAAATAAAAAAGAATGAAAAGGATTTGAATGTTCCACTTCCAACATGGAACATGAATCCCGAACCGAGTCTTCACACCCCTAGGAACTCCTGACTGTCGGTGAGATTCACCCCAAGACCTGCGGTAGGGGATCTAATGGATGAATCATTTCCTGTCTCACAGTCAGGCATGAGAATTCCCCAAAAACATTGTCTCCTTCATCCAATGCTTCCTGCAAAACTTCTCCATGTGACCCAAATATCTGCAACAAGGACACATCTTTGGAGGTATGCGACAGGACAGCTTCACTTGCCCAAACCGGCCACACTGGTGGCACACCATTGAATGGTCCGATGAACTGGTAGCCATAACCACTATAGAGGACTTTTGGGAAATATTTCTATCTGGTACACTCTGTTCGCCAGATGGTGAACCTTCATGAATAACTAGATATACTAGATTTCCAACCACCTGCGCTTTGGAGAACAACTCAGTTATAAATGCCTCTTCTACCATCATCTCGAGATGATGGCCTTTTGAAGGGAGGACCCACTCTTGGATATATGTACAAATGCCCCCGATGAATAGATAATTCTTCATTAAATCCTTTGATGCTACCTCTGGAGAAAAGGACACGAGTTCCCTGAAATGGTCAACATATTATTTCACCATTTGTTGGCCTTATTGAACACGCATGAGCTCCTACCTTTTCTTCTTCATCACCTCTTCAGGTATAAACCATTGGATGAAGACAGATTTAAAGAAATACCATGTGATCCGAACATGGAGTGATGTTCTGGAGAATAACACCCATTAACCAGAGTTTTACCTTCCAATAGACCCAAAACGGCACACTCACTAACAGCTTTGGGTTTCTCCAATACCCTGATGATTTCCTCGACCTCTTCAATCCACTCAGTTGCTTCTAACAAACCTCATTCACCATGGAGGATAAATAATGTCCAAGAAGGACCAAAAACTAGGATTGACTTATCAGAAGCCTTCGGGACCTTTCTAGTCATCATTTTCTAAACAACGTATAAAACACAAAGCCAAAACCAATATCAAATAGAAGCAATGTCAATGAAAGCATTTTCATCCAAAAAATTCCAGCTCAAAAACCAAACTAATAAAAACACAACAAAAAATTCCCTTTTTATTTTATATTTCCTAAACACCTTATTTCGAGGAATATTTCGAAATACCAAACCTACCATTCAAACCAAATTCAATTTCCAAAATTCATTTCCCCCTTTTTAAAAAATCACTTTTGAAATACTATGTCATGTCTTTAATTATAAATACATGGCCCAGTAATCCCATGAACCATCACACATGTCTTGATCCGATTTCATACAAAATAACCAACACACACTTCCCATATATTCCCTCACATGTGAAAATGTTCATAGAGTACCCGAGGTTGCACACAATGCATTTCTCCACCAATTCCAAACAAAACACCAGATTTTTTGACCAAGGTATTTTAGGTTTAAAACCCATTTCACGAATTTAAATCCATATAAAATAAGTCACTCTCATTTCAAAAAAATAAATTTTCATTTTCAAAAGAGCACGCACACGATTCAAAACAAAGACAACACTTGCATCAAACTACCAGAGTGAGGGACAAGTAATCATGCATAACTTGGGAACATGGTAGTGGACCATGCCCCAAGTAATAATCATCAACTATGAGGAACATATACCATGTACTTGGACTCCACATGTTTCACTACTCAATGTGATATAATGATGTAACATTGGATTTCCTTTGTTATCTTGCCCCAATCCATAATGAATCAGAATGAGACAAAGACTTAATTCTTGGACTACCCCTAGAGAATCGAGGTTTGGAACAGTTGAAGGTTCATGACGTCCTTCTCATACATCCCTCTCGAGTCCCAACAGTCATAACCTCCATCTATCAAACACCCCAAATATTAAGGGCCTCCAATGATATGATTTTGTCACAAACCATCCCGGGTCAACCATAAGCTGGTCACCTGAGCTGGTCCACAACATGTCTCAAGGGGCATTCTCGATCCCCACTAGCTGGAAACCAGTGTCGAGCAACAAAAATTAACAATTGGGAATGATGTGGCCCAAGAAAAAAAGATAAAAAGATATACAAAAATAACGATAAACATAAAAGCTAGCAACGAAAAAAATTAACATACTTCCATGTGATGGTCTATGTCACCACCCAACTCATAACCAAGCCAACTCCAACACTGAGTAGCTGAACCAAAAACATGAACATGAACTGAACCTACAGAAAAATGAATATAATGGGCGTGAGCACTGTGATTCTCAGTAGGGATGCCAAATATATCTATGGAATCCATGTATTCCCTTTCCCATAACAATCCAATGACACATGTTTGAAATAAAAAATATAAATGTAGGGTTTCACATTTCAAAATAAACAACTTTTTTTCCCATTTAAAAACCCAACACACACTTCACACCATTTCAAAAAATCATTTGTCTTTTTATAAATAAAATAAAAAAAAAGAATAAACCAATGCTGGGATAGAGTAAAACATGTAAAAAAGTAAAATCTTAAAATAAAATAGTGAAATAGAAATTAAATAAACAATGTAAATAATCATGTAACCATGTATGATCCTAAACATCCCTAAAATACCCCTGGAATTTCTCGTTTTTGGAACCACTTATCAATGTATGGTGAAGCTCCAAAGTGTATAACCAACTCACCACCCTATAACTGGCCAATCCACTAGCAAAGCCTGTCTATCATAACAACCAATCTAGGGGGTACCAACCATTATAATCAGGTTTGATCATCAATGGTCACTCAATCATCTAGAAGACACCTAGGAACCCATGGAAGTTATAATAATAATGTGTAAGTTTGAAGGCCCTCACATGCAAGACTCATCTCACTGCACTTGCCTTCCCCAAACACGGATGCTTCTTGTTTGTTCACCCATAAAGGGTTACCCTAGATAGTATCACCCCCAAATACGCATTCAATCATTTCACATTAACAATTTTCCATCCAGGCTATCACATCACATAAGCATTCAAACCATCTTTTAAAACACATTATCTTTCCAACCGGGCATTCACATTTTATGAATAACATTCTTTTCAAAAATCAACCCTAAACATCACCTTTATAAGTACAACACCACATGGGACTTAAATTTTATACACCCAAATATATTTACCAAAATTGATCAAAATCATTTCTAAAAATATTACCATGTATACTATATCAAATGTGCTTTTAAACCTTTTGAAACCAATCATGTCCCAAAATGCCCCATGATTCAAATTTTAATGAACATATTCGAAAAGTAATTTTAAAGAAACATTTAATACCAACAAAATATTTAAAAATTAAAGATCCCTTTTAGATGGAAGAAAAATAGAAGAGTGAGACAAGAGATAACAATTGAGAAATCAAGGTTCTTTTGTAACATCCTCTTTCCAACCCACAATAAAACAAGTTTCAAACCAAATGACAAAAACCATGTATTTATAAAAACACATCCACAATACCCACCATTTATCATAAAAATATTCTCTACTATCCACCTCACTTAGAAATCAAAAAACAACCTGAGCACCACCATAAAATTCTTTTTAAAACATTTTCAAATAATCACACAAAGACATAAAAGAACCTAGTCGAACATGACAGAATAAGTTCGAACACCAACTATCTATCATCCCCACATTGATAAAGATATTATTTTCATAAAACCCCTCAATTATCTCATTAGAATTACTATAAAAGTTAAATCTAACCCCCGAAGTGGGATAATATGAGGAATTTCACACCAATATGAATGAAAACTCATTTAGAGCATATTAAATGAACTCCAAAAAATGTAAAAAGATAACCAAGGGTTCCACGGAGGTGTGAATAATATTTTAAAGCAATTGAAAACATGAAAGTGCCTAGGAATTAGTTCAGATGGGAAAAGTTGGATTCTCCTACCTCAGACCAAGTGTAGACATAGAAACATTTCTGTGGAAGGAATAATAGAACTTCACCGACCAACCACACACCTTAGACAACAAGAGAAATGAACGAATGCAACACGATGAATTTTATTGAGTTAAATTGAAGGAAAAATCCAATTCAAAAAGAATAAAAACAAAGGGGAGGAAAATGTGTGCCAAGGAGGAGGGGGTGGTGCTACAATTTGCATCGGAATACCATCGGACTGTGGGGTTTGGGTTCACTGAACGACCACACGTGTAGGGGGCTCAGGCTGCCAGAGATCATTGCGTGCAGGGGTTTCAGTTTTCGTCTATTGGTTGCTGAAGGAAATGGTAGGTGTAGGGATTCACATCGTCGAGGGTGAGGCCGGTGCTAGGGGTCGGGTGCGCCAATCGGCTGGTTGGGTTCAGCTAGAGCGGGTTGCAGGGGTGAATGAAGGAGGTTGGTGTGAGCATGGATAGGATGGAGTGGTAGGGCGAGGCTAGCCGGGACCAGACGTGCGGTTTGGGAGTGCCGAAGGAAGCCGAATGTGAGAGGAAGTCGGCTGGGTTGGTTGGGTGGAGGGTACCTGAGACGGTTGGGGGTGCGGGATATCTGGCGAGCACAAAGGGGGCGATCAGGGAGGCGGGTTTTGGGTGCACCATTGAGGGTGAGGCTGGGAAGACTGGTGGCTGGAGCTGAAGGAGGATGGTGGTCAGATCTGACGGAGGGGGCCTGGGTAGGCGCGCCGAACGGGGGGGAGGGGTGGATGGTTCACAAAATGGGAAGGGGGAAGGGTTTTAGGGTTTTTTTCATTTGAATATAATAATAATAATAATGAATCCAGAAATAATAATAATAATAATATTATTATTATTATTAATAAAACCATAAATGTTATAATAAATAATATGTTAATAATAAAAATAAGAATAATAACAATAACAACGTCTGATTAAAAATATTATTATTAATTAAGTAAAAAAATTATTATTATTAAAATATAAAAATTTAAGACAAATTATTTAAACAAAACATTATTTATTTTAATCTCTAGGAATTATTGTGGGTGTTCAAGCTGACCACGCGGCTACCACGCACTGTGTGGGGACCGTGCACAAGTTTGAAACCAGCTAAAGTTATTAAAAATCAAAAAATTTAGACATTCACTCTACCCACACATCGACCCTGTTGGCCAAAGCCCTGAAATAATAAAATAAAAATAAATTAAAAGTCGGGGTGTGACAATTCTCCCCACAACAGACACTTTCTTCCCCCATAATGTCACCCAGCTGAATAATAGACAAAACAAAAATCCATGCCCAAATGATACCAAAATAAACCACAACATAACAGAATAGAATAACACAAGAGGGTTCTCCCCACCACAAGAACTCAGCTGGCATGGAAATTTAGCACCCAAACATATCACCCTAGGAAGGGGGATGATGTATGAACTCCCAACTAATTCCCCCAACTTCGATATCCTGAGGGACCAACACCTTTGCTGAAACTTGGAACTCTCGACCCACACCAAAAACTCCCTACACATGGAGAAAACCTCTGAGCAGAACTTACCCCACGTAGTGAACCTGAGAATAACCACATACATCAACTCTTCCATAGAAATTTACATCTCCAAACAAACACGGATAAATAGTGATCATCCCAGACCAGGGCCAAACACACTCATAAGAAAAACACTTGATTCATAAATCCATAGTAAGACAAACAATTGTTTAGATTTCAAAAGAACAGGACCTCCATAACTCAACGATGAAACAATGAACATAGAATGATGTAAAGACTTTAATAGTAGAAAAACAAGAATGAAACCACTTTAAATTCTTCACAGCCAACATAGGACATGAAACACGGACCGAGGCTTCACACCCCCGACAACTCCTGACAGTGCGTGAGAATCACCCCAAGACCTGCGGCTGGGGCTCTGATAGCGGACGAATTTCCTTACTCACAGAAAGGAGATATAATTCCCTCGTCATAGCTCCTTCATCAGGTGACGATTCTTGAAAAACTTCTCTATGTGACCCAGAAAGCCGCAACAATGACACATATTTGGAGAGATACGACATGAAAGCTTCACCTGCCCAAAATGGCCACACTAGTGGCACACCATGGAACGGTCTAATGAACTGGAAGCTAGAACCACTGAATAGGATTTTTTAGAAACAGTTCCATCTGGCACACTCTGTTGACTAGATGGGGAACCTCCACGGACAACGGGATACATGGGATTTCCAACTACCTGCACTTTGGAGACCAACTCAGCCAAGAACACCTCATCCACCATCTTCTTAAAACATTCATCTTTAGAAGGGAGTACCTGCGTATTTATCTCTAGACAAAGTCCCCCGATGAAGAGATAAGTCATCCTTAAATTGTATGCTTCTACCTTCAAGGAAAATAACATGAGTTACTTAAAATGGTCATCATATAATATCATCATCTGTTGTCCTTGTTGAATATGCATGAGCTCTTCCCTTTTCATTGTCTTCACCACTTCTGGTATAAAAAATCGGACGACGATAGATTTAAAGACATACCACATAATCCAAACTTGCAGTGATGGTGGGGCGAATAACACCCTTTAATCAAGATTTGGACCTTTGAATATACCCAAACGGCATGCACTCTAATTTCCATGGGAGTTCCCAATACCATGAAGAGGTGTTCGACCACTTCAAGCAACTCTGCTTCTACTAAAGGACTCCGTTAAATGTGAAAGATACACAATGTCAAGGAAGGAAAAAAAACTTGGCATGACTTATCAGAAACCTTGGGGACCTTTCTGTGTGGCATTTTCTGAACAATGTATAAAACACCAAGCCAAAACCAAAATCAAAATGAAGAAACATCATTGAATGTGATTTCATCCAAAAACATCCATCTCTTAAACCAAACAAATAAAAACACAACACAAAATTCCATTTTTCATTTTAGATTACAAAACCACCTTCTTTCAAGACCACTTTCCAAATACCAAACCCACTTTTCAAACCAAAATCTACTTCCAAAAATATTTTTCATTTTTTAAATCACTTTTGAAAAACAAGGTCAAGTCTTTAATTATATGTACACACCCCAGTAATTCCATTAATCGTTTCACATTTCTTCATCCTCTTTTAGCAATACACACCAACACACACTTCCTATGCATTCTCTCACATGTGAGAACATTCATAGAGTATCCAAGGTTTCACCAAAACCATTTCTCTATCAATTCCAAACCATCACCAGATTTTTACTCCATGATCTTTTTTTAAAACCCATTTCACAAATTTAAAGCAATTTAAAAGAAGCCATTTTCATTTCAAAAAAATTATTTTTCAGTTTCGAAAGCACACTCACACCAATCAGAACCAAGACAACAATTAACATGCAACATACTATCAGAGTGTGTAAATAGTATTCATGCTAAACCTAGAGATATGGTAGTGGTCCATGCCACCATATAAGTGTCAACATCTATGAGAAACATTAACCATGTACTCAGACTCCACATCGGTCACTACTCCATGTGAAATCATGATGTAACATCGGCTTTCCTTTGTTGTCATCCCTCAATACAAAACGAATCAGAATGAGACAAGGACTCAATTCCCATACTACCCCAGGTGACTCCAGGTTCGGAATGGGTGAGGGTTTATGATGTCTTTCTCATACAAGCCTCTCAAGTCCCGATAGTCCTAACCACCATCTACTAAACATCCCAAATATCAATGGCCTCCTCTGATACCATTTTGTAATGAACCAACCTGAGTCGACCCTTAACCGATCACCCAAACCAGTCCGCGACATGTCCAGATGGGTGTTATCGATCCCCGTAGGCTGGAAACTAGTGTCGGATATCAAAATTTTACCTTTGGGAATGATTTTTCCCATGAAAAAAGATAAATAGATAAAAAAACTGACAATAAACATAAAAAATAGCAGTGAAAAAATAAAACCGAACATACCTCCTTGTGACCTTCTAGGTCATCACCCAAATCAAACCCAATCCTACTCCAACACTGAGTAGATGAACCAGGAACATAAACAACAACTGAACCTGCACCTGAAAGAATATGATAGGCATGAGTACCGAGATGATCAGTAGGGATGCGAAATCTAACCATGTAATCCAAGTATTCCCTTTCCAAAAACAATTGAATGACAAAAGTTTGAAATACAAATATAGAAGTGGGGTTTTTGAATTTTAAAATAAACAACATGTTATTCCCATTTAAAAACCCAACTCACACTACATACCATTTCAAAAAATTGTTTTTCATTTTATAAAAAAAATCCAAAACATATTACACAAAAACTGGGCTAGAGTGAAACAAGTAAAAATTTTAAACTAAAAATAAAAATTTGAAACATAAAGTAAATAAGCAATGTAAATAATCTAGTAACCCCGTGTGATCCAAAACACCCCTAATAGACCCCTGGACTTACTCGGTTTCGGAACCACCTACCGGCGTATGGTGATGCTCCTATGTGTATAACCAACTAGCTGCCATATAACTGACCAATCCTATGGAAAATCCCGCCTATCCTAATGACCAATCCATGGGGTACCAAACTATCTAATCGGGATTGATCCTCAACTGTAACTTGATCATCTAAAATATTTCCAGGGATCCATGGTGGTTATAATATTTCTGTGTAAGTAGGAACGCCCCCGCACGCGTGGCCCCTCTCACCCCACTTGCATTCCCCAAACACGGATGCTTCTTATGCCTTCACCCATAAAAGGTTACCCTAGATAAGAGCGCTCCCAAATAAAAAATAAATAACTTCACATTAACGAAGTACCAACCAGGACGTCGCATCACATAAGCATTTGAACCATATTTCAAAACACCTTATGTTTCCAACTGGGCATTCATATTTTCTGAATCACATTCTTTTCAAAAATCACCAAAAACATCACATTTAGAGTCAAAATGCCACATGAGAATTCAACTTTACACACCCAAATACTTAAACCAAAATAGTTACTAATCATTTATAAAACCATATCAAAATATACGATATCAAACGGGCCTTTAAAGATTTTGAAACCAACTGTGTCCCAAAATTTCCCATAGTTCAAATTTTAAAGAACACATTCAAAAATTCATTTCAAAGAAACATTTAATACTAAAACAATATTTAAAAATCAATGATCCATTTTAGATGGAAGAAAGAAAAGAATAGAGAGATAAGAGATAACAATTGGGAAATCAAGGTTCATCCGTAACATCCTCTTTCCAACCCACACCAAAACATGTTTCAAACCAAATAACCAACCCTTAAAGGGTCCATTATAAACTATATATTACCAAAACACTTCCAAAACACCCAAAATTTATCATAAAACCATGCTCCACTATACACCACACTTAGAAAGCATAAGAAACCTGAGGTCCACCATAAAACTCTTTTTAAAACATTTTCATATATTCATACATAGCCTTAAAAAACCCATTAGAGGACACATTAATAAGTTTGAAAACCAACTATTTATCATCCCAACATCACTAAATCTTTAGTTTTCATAAAACCCCATAGTTAACTCCATTTAATAACTATAGAAGATAAATCAAACCCTTGTAAGTTTGATAAATCAAGGCATTTAACACAAATATCCATGGAAAATTAATTTTTAAAAAATTAAAAAAACTCCAAAATAATGTAATAAGATAACCAAGGGTGCCACAGTGGTGAGAATATTATTTGAAAGAAATTGAAAACATGAATGTGCCAAGTAATTTTTCCAAAAGGGAAATGTTGGATTCTCCTACTACAAAACAAGCACTGATGTAATAATGCTTCAGCGGAAGTTAGAACAGAACATCGCGGACCAACCACACACCTTAAACAACAAGAGAAATGCACTAACACAACACGATACATTAAATTTAGTTAAATTGAAGGGAAAATGACAAATCAAAAGGAATACGTACCAAAGGGGAGGAAACCGCGGGTAGGGGAGGAGGCGGTGGTGTTGTAATTGTCACCGGATGACCGCCATACATTGAGGTTTGGGTTCTCCGTAAGACCGCATGTATAGGGGGAATGGGCCACCAGACAACAATGTGTGTAAGGGTTTAGGTTTTCCACTGCTGGCCGCTGGATCAAAGGTACAGTGTAGGGAGTCACGTCTTCAACGGCAAGGCCGATGCTGGGGGTCAGGTGAGCCGGTCGGCTTGGAGTGTTGGGCAGCTTGGGATTGCAGGGTGTAGTGAGGAGTTCAGGGAAAGCACAGATGGGCTGGAGCGATAGGGAGAGGCTGGCCGGGACAAAACATGCAGGTCAGGAGTTTCGGAGGCAGCCAGATGCTGGAGGAGGCTGGCAGGGTAGGCTGGGCAGTGGGTACCAGAGACGTCAAGAGGTTCAGGGTCCCATGCAAGCACAGAGAGGGAGAGAAGGGAGGCAGAAGGCAGGTGCCCCATCAAGGGTGAGGCCAGGATGGCTGGTGGCCAGAGCTGAGGGAGGCTAGAGTCTAGAGGTGAGGGAGGGGGCCTGGGCAGTCGCGCCCAAAGGGGGGTGGCTGGTTTGCAAATGGGTAAGGGGGGAAAGAGTATTAGGGTTTTTCATTGCATTTTATAATAATAATAATAATAATAATGATAATAATACTAGAAATAATAATAATAATAATAATAGTAATAAAACTATAAAAGTTATTATAATAAAAAATATAAAAATAAGAATAATAACAATAACAACGTCTCATTGACAATATTATTATTACATATGTAATAAAATTATTATTATTACAATTTATATTTTTAACTGACATTATTTAAATAAAAATTTATTTATTTTAATCGAATGTAATTTGCGCTAGCACCCGTGCCGACCACATGGCTACCGCACACTGTGCGGTGACCGTGTACAAGTTCGAAACCTACTAAAGTTATTAAATATCAAAAAAATTATACCTGCACTCAACCTGCACCTCGACGCAGTTGATGGATGCCATGAAATAATAAAATAATAGTACATTAAAATTCGGGGTGTGAAAATACAAACAAAAAACATTAGAATGTAAAAAAACATGAATATAGAGTTTAAATATCAAAATATTGAGTCCTAAAATTAATCATGACTGTTTGAAAGGCATAAATCATAAGTGAAAATGACTATGATAACATTGAATTATCATAAAACATGAAATTGTGTGAATAAGCACAGAATATGATTTACATAGTAACCAAGTCATTGTTGTGAAGACCATCATAGTCGAAAATGTACATTACTGAACTAGGTTTATATGTTTTTCCGGTAGTGTATTACTGAACCATATTTACATTCCATTCATTCCATGTTTATCTAATGAGATATAAATCATTACCCAATTAATTGGAGGGAGATATAGGTCCCACCCATCTCATAATTAAATCATTATTACACCTTCCACAAAAACATAAATCATCCCTCATAGCTGAACCCCTGAAATAAAATTGGAGTCATAAACATCATTTCATCATAACATAATACATATAAGATAAATAGACATTATAAAATTAATTACATCATAAACACAATTAAACCAAAGTAATAATAGTTATATAAAAATAACACTAAGTCATCTTATATGGAAAATAATTTTGATAACACACATAATCATAATTCCTGATTAAAATATCCTTTCTTATTTAAAAATGTTTTCTATTCTCAAAATATCGAGAAATTTTAAAAGAAAATAATTTAGTTGAAAATAAACATGAAATAGTGTAGAAGAATCTTCATGTAAGTAAGTAATTATGAATATGCAAAAATCCGTTCTTTTCATATATGTTAAAAAAATAATTCTTCTCGTACATTTCCTGAAAAAGTTAAAAAGTACCTTGTACTGAAAATGACTAATGATTTCGTTCCTACCATTAGGTAAAAATTTACCAATTTGTAAAATTGAATTTCAATAATTATAAAATGATATAATGAATATTTCTAAATACATATTTATGAATAATGTACCTTTATGTTAAATATACCCCAGTAAATACTTGTGATAAACAATCGCGGAGAAAAACGTGATTTGAAAAGTTATCCAATACCTTGTACTTTTCATTAGTTGATTGTGTGGTTACCTCATGTATAATGGTTAAATATGTTTATAAATTATACTATTACAATACTCATATTTATGATATCATATATGATCCTATAATATCATCTTGTTAATAATATTTCAGTATTACCTTTATTTCTGGTGTTAAATGCATTGTTCTCGCATTCCTATTTTGTTATATAAGTCATGTTTGTTATGAATAGGATGTATTTTATTCATTAAATTAAGTTCTTAGTTATTATTTTCACTCATCATATAAATTTTATAATAATTCTTGATTTTTTTACATGGATAACCTATATCACCGTTTCGTGGATACAGTCGGCCGTACGTACGCACGAGCGAGGGTACCATTCCCTTAATGGTTAAATTATATGTAACCAGATGGTATATTAATTATACCAAATAATTATCAGGTTATATTAATTATTTAAATCCATTATTCTCATCATTATACCCATACTAATTTTTTTTACAACAAATTACACCACAACGTTGAGCCGGTAAACCGTACATACGCACACATGGTGATATTATTATTAGTATGCTGAATAAAAGGAGGTATAAGGTTGTCCCATAAATATAATAACATCTCATAATATATAATATATTGGATTAATTACTTTAGTATGGAATAAACATAGAAATAGGACATATAAGAAAAAATAAACTGAACTGAATTGGTAAAGCAATTACCTCTTCTTCATTGGACATCCTTGGGATCTCTTCTTAGGGACAATAGGGATAGACTTTTTGGAAAACCAGGAATTCAATAAGTTAAATAAAAATGTTTATTGGAGAACCGGGGTGGTTTAGGATAACATATATATATCAAGGAGGTGTGAGGAAATGTTGAATGAGATACCTTTTTAAAAGAGAAGAGAGTGGCACATTAGAAAACACTCAAAATATTAAAATATAATAAGACTATTGTAGATATAAATATTTAAAAATGGCCCATAACTGAACTTTATAATAAATTTTCTAAAATATGTTATTCTTTCTTGGTTATTTAATTTTTTTTATTTTTAAATAATTTAATTGTAAATTTATTCAATAATATGTTAATATTTCCTAATTTAATACTATTCAATTAATTTTACGTAAAATACAATTAGAAAACGTGGAAATTTGAATATAAATATTTCACACAACAAATATATATCACATAGATCTCGAAATAACTTTATACACATTATATAATACAAAATATTAAAAAAATTATTATTATTAATATCATTTATTCTATTTTTATGTTAATTGAATAAATATTGTTTTAGAATTGAAGAGACTTTTAAGAAAATTATATAACTTCAAAAAATACAAAAAAAATAATACTAAAAAAATGGTTTAATTTATTTCAATATAGACATTTATATCCATTGATATCATTATTTTGGCACTATGTGGGTACATAAAATATATTAAAATATGACATTGTGATATTTTGTAACTATCTTTGATTTAAGTATTATATAATTTATTTTCATGTACAAGTGTCCATTAAAAAACTCAAAATCAATAATATTGTGATTATTATTTTATATTATTCATCCAATAATTTTTTGGGAATTTTTTGGATTTATTTTAAATCATATAGTTTTGATTTATCCTTAACTAATTCCTTTAACTCTTACCATGACAATATGTCTTTTTATTTACTAGGGGTTAATATAGTATCTATAAAATTCCAATGGAGACGTAAATAGACTGTTGGTGATATATGTAACATCATACAGAATATTTAAATGATATTTATATTTTGATGAATTTTATACAATGTAATAAAATATTATCTATTTAAAATATCAACAGGGTCAATTTTGACACTATTCATTAGTTGATTTTTTAGAAATATAATAACAAAAATATATGTTTGCAAAAACATATCTAAACCTTAAATAATGTATCAAAGTAATCCATAAATTATTGGTTGACATTAATTAACCAATACTAAAATAAATTTAAATTTTTTAATATCATTTATTTTATTTTCCTATTAATAAAATAATTTCTACATCACTATTGAGTCTCACTAATGATAATTATTTAGTCTCAAAAATTATAAATAAATTTTTATGATTTAGTTAATTATATTATCTTTACATATACTACCTATAGTATGTTTTATTCTCTATTAAAACTATAATTATAATTAATATACTTATATAAAATGAGAGTGTGACATTTTGTCACATTTATTAAATTTTTTTATATTCATTTCATATTCATAGGGAAGTGACCATTAAGTGATTAAAATTATAACCATAGATGATAAGGGTATAATTTATTCATCCAATAAGATTTTTATAGGTGTTAAAGTATTTTTTTAATATTTTGTGTACCTTTAATTAACTGATTTACATTTAACCATTGTCATAAAAAATTTCTAATGTTACTACTCATAATGCCTAAAAATAAAAACTAACCTATTCACATAATTTAGACCCACTAATTCCTAATATGGAATCCATTTTTCATAATTCAAAACACATAATTGGATGAAATGAATTTTAAATTAATTCAGATTGTTAAAACCAAAAAGTAGGTTTTTAAGAAGTAAAAACTTATCAAAAGATTGTAATGTGTTTATGTCAAATTTAAATGTAAAATTACTTCCAATGTCCAAAAATGGATTAACTGATAAAAACATAATCAAATTACCCACTAAGAGCAAATAAAAATATAATCTAACTATATAGATAAGTTAGATGAAAATAAAGTTTTGAATTAAAATGCAGTATTTTTGACTATTCTATAAAATATGAATTAGATCATAAAAATACCAAAAATTCAAGAATAGTGAATTTTTATATTATTATTGCAATGAAAAAGATTATTTTTTAAAATATAATATATAAATTTTTTTACAAATATATTTAAAATGGGTGCATCATCAAAAGGTGGTAGAACTTCATTTTTTTAAAAATACATCTTTTATACAAAATATTGAATTTGTTCTTATATCATGTCTAGAAAATACATAAGATGAATTTTAATGAAATTTAAAATTCAAAATTTGGTTAATAATATTCATAATTGCTAGTTTATATTCCATTTAATAATAATTTTTCAATAATATATCATTGATTAGTGAAAATCAGTATTGCATCCAATGCAAGCTATCCAGGAAGGTCACTCTTGCATGTAATGTAAGCCAAGAATAGTGTTGTGTATACTGAAAGATAATACGATATTGCATATAGAACAAGAAAATTTTTTGTATCGTACAACAAAAGACATCAAATAAATTAAAAAAATTACCTCAAAAATATCAGGGTTTAACATTCTACCCCTATTAAAATGAATGTTTCCCTTGAAATTCAACGAGGTTATAAATGGTTTACTACTTGACAGTTTCTTTCAGGAAAACCCACATCATAAAAATCAATACTAAAACACCTTTTTAAAAAGTAACGTTAGATGCATAATGGTTACCCAAATTAACTCATCACTGGGTTTCCACATAGGAGAACATAGGTGAGAAGTGAAAACATGGATATAGAAGAGAAATATAACCATCATGTCTAGGTGGATAGTGATAGAGAAAAAAATTTGGAGAAATTTAACTGCTTGAAATCCATAAATCTGTGATTATTTAAGGGACCATCTTATCTATCGGATAAGAAGGTACTAGGATAACTTTTTTGGTTTCAAGAACCTTTTCTTAAAGTTGATGAACTTTGGCATGAGAAGGGATACTTACTTGATTTTGTTATAATCTCACCATTGATCATTCCCTGGACAATTTCAACATAGTCACTTATTTGAATAAATGATGTTGAATGTTTCATTCTATAAATATTATTAGATCATGTGATCAAATGATAGGCCATTCCATCTGTCTCTAAAAAATGTTAGAACAAGTTATAAAATATGTATAACTACACATATAGTGAGATAATACATTAATCTAACAATATTCAACTAAAAAATAACTTATACTATTCTTCAATTGATCACATTAGAATCCTTCCAAAAACCTAAAATATAAAACATTTGAAATATGTGAACTAAATTAACATAACAATTGACTCCCATATCTCATTGGGCAGTTCATGGTTGTCACATTCCAAACATGTGAATACCTTATAAATATATTCTCTTGAATCATGGTAATGATATGAATTACCATATTACCTAAAAGAAAACATGCATTTTATTAATATTAACTCTTTAAATACACCAATTATACTAGGAATTCTATATACTCAAACCATGGTATCACTTTGTCCTTATATTTTCCATGAGGTAATTAATTCTATGAAACATCTCGTTATCTCCTTATTCATTCTTTATGCAAATATCATGTGCTTTCCAAAAATATTTCAATCACCTTCCATAGTTACTTATATCATTCATATTATATATTCAAATACATAAGGAAAAACAATAACATTACTATTCTTATATGTTTATTTAATCCCTAATCCCATAAAATTACATATAAAACATTATTCATGATAACCATGTAATCATTCCACTGTGTTTTTAAATCATTGACAGAGCTACATTGTTTTATTACTTGACACTTCTTTAATCGCATATATCATTTGTAGTCTCTTCGTATTCATCAATATACATACAACCCTTATTACCATGATTATTCGCTTCATAATATTTTCCCTTAGGGAATCAATTTTCATAATGCCCAAAAATTCCACATTTAAAACATTTAACCATTGTTGAAGTCTTAGTAATACAGTTATCCACGTCCATTGTGTTAACTGAACCATTTATTTTTCAATTAATGGAATTTTTCCCTTCTAATCAACACCCAAAGCATATTCCAAATCCATTGTAACATTCTCCTTGATTCCTCTTCCCAAAAGATTTACATGAGGAAAATGTAACATTATTTATTCTAGGATAATTTTGAAACTCCAACTTTCTCTTATTAGCTAGGTCATGATACTCAACAATTTTGAGATTATTAATCATATTATGAGATTGACGATTATAAATAATAATGATGTTTCATCTTTTAACTCTAATTTCATTTGGTTTCTCATTATAAATATCAATCTATTGTCTATCATATTCTACATTCACATGAATCCTCCTATTACTTTCCATTTTCTAAAACCCATAAATAATTGTGTGAGAGTCAAAATTCAAACTAGGGAAAAAACATAATCAAGGGGTTACTTTAAACCTCTAAAATATTAGGTTTAATCCTAGGTTATTCATGATTTTAACCATAATTCTAGGAATGTAACCTATAGTTAGACTTTCCCTTTGGAACAACCCTGGACATACCTTTGAAATATGTCTACTGGTCTCACTAATTTTTTCGCTTCCTAGTTTTAAAAGGTAAAATAAACCATTTCCCTGATACCAACTCTAACGGTCTGAATGTATTTTCTATAGACCATAATTGATGCCTATCAATGAACTCCATGGGTGGATACACCCCCTGAATGAGACACACCACCATCCCCAATGGTAGCCATTTCTTCATGAAGCCCACGGGCAGAGAGCCATCCTTCCTCCAACTTTCGCACATGAGAGTTCCCAAGGATCGAATTCATTCCTACCTCCTTTGATCTGATGCCAACTCTAACAACCCAAGATTTTGGTACATGTACATTACTTTTTCTTTTCGGAATACATAATATATTACACAAATATAATCCCAATGAACATTTTAGTTTAATGTCTTTAGAAAACTCGGAACACATCTTTCTAGTTTGGTGAAAGTTCTTCAACATCTCCCATAAAGATCTACTTCATTATTTTTCCTTCCTAAAACCATTATTTATAACTTGTGGAAAATAATAAAAAATGTTGATATCAAATTCTCAGTAAGGGTAAACATCGAGAACCTAAAACCAACCATAAACATTAGAATATAAAATCACGAACATATAGTTTAAATATCAAAATCTTGAGTCATGAAATAAATCATGACAGTTTTTAAGGTATATATCAGAAGTTAACACGACCATGATAAAATTTAATTGACATAAAACATGAAATTGTGGAAAAAAATAAGCACATAATATGATTTTCATAGTATACAAGGCATTTCTATCAAGTCCATCATAGTGGTAAATGTTTTTTACTGAACAGGGTTTAAAAGCCATTCTAGCCCTGTATTATTGAACCAGATTTACTTGTCATTCTACCCATGTTTATCTCATGAAATGTAAATCATTACATAAGGAATTGGAGAGAGATATAGGTTCTATCCATCTAATAATGAAATCATTCTTATATTTTTTCAAAAAAAAAATAAATCGTCCATCATAGCATGACCCATGAAATAAAATGGGATTCTTAAATATTATTTCATCAAAACATAATCCATATATGTTAAATGGAAATCATAAAAATAATTCCATCAAAAACACAATCAAATAGATGTAATAATAGGTACAGAAACATAACCTTATGTCATCTTAGATGGAATATAATTTTCATAAAACAATTAATCTTAATTCCTGATGAAAATATCCTTTCTTTTTTAAAAACTATTTCTATTCTCAAAATGATTTGAAATTTTAAAATAAAAGAATTTAGTTAGAAGTAATCATGAAACAGTTTGGAGATTTCTTCATGGAAATAAGGAATTATGAAGATCTAAAAATTAGTGCATGCCGTATAAGTTAAAAAAACCATTCAAATTGTACTTTTTTGAAAAAATCAAAAAGTACCTCATACCAAAAACAATATAATATTCTATTCATACCATTTGGTAAAAATGTAAAAAATTGTAAAATTAAATTTAAAAAATTATAGAAGGATGTAAAGAATATTCTAAAATATATATTTAGGAAACATGGATGTGGATAATAAATATACCCTAGTAAGTACATACGAATAAACAAACTCGGATAAAAACAAGATTTTCAATGTTATCCCTTACCTTGTACATTTCATTAGTAGAGGGTGTGGTCACCTCTTATATAATGGTTAAATTTGATTATTAAATTATACCAGTACCATATCCCTATTAATTATATCATATACAATTCTATTATATCATTTTGTTAATAGTATTTCAATATTACCATTATTTCTGGTGTTAACTGCATCGTTTTTGCATTCATGTTTTTCGATGTATGTAATTTTCATATTCATAGGATGTATTTTTTTCATGAAATAAAGTTCATAATTATTATTTTCCCTCATCATATAAATTTTATAATCATTCTTGTATTTTTAACAAGGGTAATGAATCTCACCGTGTCGTGAAGATGGTCGGTCATACGTACGCACGAATGATGGTATCATTCCCTTGAGGGTTAAATGGTATGTAATTATATGGTATATTAATTATAAGGAATGACTATAATATTATATTAATTATTTAAATCAATTATTCACATCATTATAACCAACCTAATAATTTATATTTGAATAACAAATTACACCACGATGTGGAGACGGTACGTCATACGTACGGATGCATGGTGATATTGTTATTCTTAGAATGGATAAAAGGAGGTATAAAGATGTCACATGATTATAATAACATCTCACAGTGTATAATTGTAACACCCCAAGATTTCGTAGTACGTTATTTCTTTAAAGTAATGCAATAACTTGCATACACGCAACACTGAGTTCAAACGCACCACGACTTTCCAAACTAGTCGTTCAAAAGTGTTTATGAATAGTATTAACTATATTTTAAACTTTATATAATCCTTATAATATTAAAATCCATTTTATTAGTTTCTTAGATATACTGAAAAAACAAATTCATTTTTTCAGATAAAAGAAGTATTTTTTTAAATGAAATTTTAACGCCTTTTAAAGGATGACACTTTTTAAATCCAACATTTGAAATTTTTATATATTAAATTTGACAAAATAAAATTATTATTTATAATCGGGACATAATAATTTAGTTTCAATAAATTTTTTGTGTTTTTCTGATAACATTCATATTTGGGTGAATAGTGAAAAAGACTATATTATAACTGAAATCAATTGTTTTAATCAGAATAATTTGCAGTGTTATATTATACATTTTAATGGTTTGGAAGTATTAATATATTATATTTTTACCATTTAATACAATTTTATTCAATGGAAACAAGTTCACATTGAAATCAAACATAAACAAGTATCAATATTTTGTTAGTTATTATTTTCTTAAAAACATGATTTTTCGTTTTGACAACGGGAATTAATTTTAAATTTATAAATGTAACTTATATTTTTTGAATTTGGTAAAATAGAAATAATTTTGAATTCATAATATTAAAATTATATTAGGGTAAAATTTTGGTATTATTCCGAAAACATTCAATTTTTGATGAATAGTGAACAACACCTAGTTATTGATTAAAACCGACTTATTATTTAAATAATTATTTATTTTTATTTAAATTTATTTTAGGTAAAAAAAAGATACATAATACCTATATAAGTTCAATATAATTCATTGGATTCATTTTATAATAAGTTTAGATACATAAATATTTTAGTGAACTTTTTTCAATCTTTTACACACCTCCTAGGAGCATTTGCAAATTTACATAAAACATAATTTTACCACTCCTGTGAGTTGAATTTCAAAAATCCGAGAGGCACGGTTAATATCAGTATGTAAAATGTGGTTTAATAAAATGAAAATAATTTTTGATGACTAGTAACTTTTTACTTTTATTTATCACGGTTAAAAGTAAATAGGGTATTTAAGGGTAAAAATGATATTATTATTATCCTAAAAAAATTACAAATTCAATTGGATAAGTTTAATTCGACCAAAAACCATATAAATAAAATATGATCCGTAGGTCCACTTGGATTAGATTAGGACACTTAATATTATTTTATTTAAAGAAGAGTTAAAAGAGTCAAAATCAATGTTTAATAAATAAAACATTTTTAATATAGGGTTATAAATAAGAAAAATTAGACTATAAATATTTATTATAGATATAAAAAGGTTTTATACATAATTATATTTTATTTATATTTTTTATAAAATAAATAATGTAATTAATTTATGACACAATGATGATGTAGTAATTACCCGATTAATGAAAGATTAAAATAATTGATATTATAAATATCTAAATAAATTTTATTTTAGACTTTTTATGAATTAAATTAATTTTCTAGGTTAATATGACTTATTAAAGTTGTTTAGATGAATATTTTTCGAAGTAATATTGTTTTTATGACTTTAGAAAAAACAAAATATCAAAAAGTGTCAAAATTGTCATAAAATAGTTTTTAAAACAAATATTATATTATTAATTGATATTATATTCCTAAAAATCTATGGATCAGCCAAATAACATATATAATAATAGGTGCATCATTAATGAACCACTTGGGGTTTTCATGGAAGTATATAGTTTTTTTATTAACCATATAATATAAAAATACAGAGAGACATGGTAAATGTCAAACTATTTAACTAAGAGTTAAATCTAAAAGATAAGGTTAATATAGTGACACAAACCTGTATAAAACCTATTAATTGAGTGGGTTTCGACCCATACACATCATAGCCTTTAAATAATTCATTTTGGAGCCATTAGAAACCGAAAATTATTTTATTATAAAATAATATTTCTAGCATTTCTTAAGGTGCCCCTCACCCCACTTATAAAAGGGCACTCCCCCTTATCTCTAATTAAAAACATCAAAGCCATTTGGCTCAAACAAACTATGACCAAATACCCTCTCAACTATCCTAAATTCATCTTTGAGGCATTAATTTAGTCAAAAATCCAACCTAACGATCCCTTTTGATAAAATCAAAAAGAAGAACCTGAAGAAGAGGTAAATATTTCATCACCTCTTTCACGTTTCTTTATTCATACACTTCCTTTTTCTTTGTTATTTACATTATAAAATAATAAATCCAGTGCCTTCTATATACATTTCTGTTATTATAAATTTGGTAAAACCAAATTCATTATTCTATCCATCCTTTGAATGACATTTCACCATACGTGCGTACGTACTGATTACCATCTCCACGTCGTGGTGTAATTGTTATTCAATACATTATTATTTGGATAGTTATAATAATGATATGTAATTGCTGTAAATATTAAATATAACATGATAATGATTATTTATATATGATATACCATCCAATTATATCTTATTTTAATACCAAAAGAATTATATTGTCGCTCGTGCGTACGTACGAATTACAGTCTCCAAGAACGCGATGAGATTCATTCCCTATTACATCCATTCAAGACTAATTTTCATTGGATGATTAAAAATAATGTTTAAATACTTCATATCATTCTAGATATGAATGAGATACATATCATCCGTAACAAATATGACTCACATAACAAATAATATAAAGGAAAACGAATCCGTTAACACCCGAAACAATGATAATACTCTGATATTATTAACAAAGTGATGTTAAAAGATCAAATATGATATCATATTAATGTATATTATTATTTTATAATTTAATAAAAATTATTTCACCATTATAAAGGTGGTAAACCTACCCTCGACCAAGGAAAAGTATCAGGTAAGGGTTAATTTCACAATTTCTTTATTATCTGAGGATGTTTTTACGTAAGTATCTACTAGGACATATTTATTATCCATGTCCAAGTTTCATTTAAGTGTTTTCAAAGGGATTCTTTTGAGGGAATGTTTTACTAAAAAACCATTTCAAATGTTTTAAATATTTATTCTTCAAAATCATTCTCATTAATGTCCATCTTTTCAAAAGGGGTTTTAATGATTTATATATATGAACATGAATGTTTTTAAAATGTTAATTCCTTTCAAAAGTTTCAAAGTGGTATGGGACACATTGACTCAAAAAATATATTTAAATGTCTTACTTTATAAATTTTGTGACTTTTAAATGTTTTCATGAAAAACAGATATTTCTCTCAATGATTTTACAAATCATTTTCATCTATGTCAACATCCTTTGATGAATTTTAAACTCGTCTGATGTTGATTTATTATTATAAAAATATTCCATATTTCATGGAAGGTTTTTATGATATTTTTTACCATGGATGTGTTATTTTTTCACCATTTATGGTTTATGGATAATGTATTGACATTTCATATACTAGTTTTAATACGAATGTTATGTTTAAACAATTTCATACGAGGAATGCATTGGACTTAGTAAGTGACGGGTGGAGCCCGCTATAGTTCCTTGATGCATCAGTAGGTATCAGGAGACAAACTAGTGTCTTGGCATAAGGTCTTGACAAAATCTTATTTGTAGTCTTATCACAAGACCTTGACTATGTGGTTATAAAATTCTGGAATTATGAATTCCATCATTATGAAAGTCGCAATTGATATTGCATGTGATTATTTGATGAGTAGAATATCCATGTGAATAAGTAAATGCCATTATTTGATTTTTATCTTTGACGTATTATGCTGAAGTTCATGTTTAAAAGTCTTTTTTTAGTCATATACATTGAATTAAATATTTTTTCTTATTTAGGAATGTTTTTTATATATTTTTGTCCTTACTGAGCATCTGAGCTCACCCCTTTCCATGTTTTATTTTTCCCAGGATGCAAAGAAGTATATTAGGACTGACCTACAGGATTAAACTATGGGATCTTAGTGTTTTATATTGAAACAATGTTGTTATTGTTTTCCATTTAATGATGTAATGTAAACCATATGAACATATCTAATACTTCCAAAGCTACTAAACTAATCGGACTTTTGAGACACAATCTTTTGTGATCATGACAATGTTATGTAATAATGCACCGACTCTGGGTAACTAGGGTCGAGGCATTACAGTTGGTATCAAAGTAAGTTTAGTACTAACCTTGGAAACTATATTTAGGTAAACTCTGATTATAGAACATAACCCTAAGATAGGCTTTGAGGATTAGTATAGAAGAACTTCGAAAAAATTTGGAATTGTAGAGATTTTTTCATTTTCCAAGAAATACATCCCTCTGTGGATACGAGCTGGTAGAGGTGGCTCTGGAAACAATGTAACTAGGGGTAAACCCTAAAAACACCGCTTTGATCTAGACTCGAATAGGAACTGGTGCACGATAACGTGCATTGCTGCACTCTTGTCTACGACACTCCCGGTGGATATGCTTAGGATAATTCTCATTTTCTTTAAAAATCATTATGAAGGATTTACAAGTATATACCTCCTAAATGAAAATATTTTTATGATTATGGATTATATCTGTGAAAGCTTCAATTTATGTTAGGTATTTTACATGTTTGGAATTATTCATTGCAATTCATAAACTAACCTAGTGTTTGTCATTGAATAGAAATGGCTCCTAGTAGAAGAAATGTGAACTCCAGAAATACGTATGATCCAAATAGTAAGAAGGGTAATATCTTTCACGGTATTAAGCAAACATTTATAATGGAAATAGTCTCCCATGTATTCTTAACATATAAAAAAATAGTATAATATGTTAATAAGATAAGTAAATAATTCTATGAGTCCTACGTCTTTGAAGGGAAGCAAGAGAAGAAAAGGATGGAATTGAAAAATATGGATAAAGGGAAGAGGGAAAAGAAGGACTTTCTCATATGTGATAACTGTGAAAAGAATCACCTTATTAAATTCTTGAAGGGAATGGGAGTTTGTTATATGTATGGAGAAAAAGAACACCAAGTACGTGATTTAAAGGGTGAGAAAAAAGCTTCAAATGTACAATGCTTCATCTGCACGATGTTGGGACACTACACGAATCAATGTCCCAGTCATCAGAGTATACCTTAAATGATGCTATTGGGTAATAATCAAATTATGATACTCCCTCCGATGAAGAGGAATGACTTGTGGTCTTATGTTATTATTATATAATTATTTCATTTGAGTGTTGTATCAATAATATACTGGTTATATAAATTATAGAGATAAATAAGGATTGTACTACAATATTATTTTATTGAGAATATGAGATTATATGGTTCTAAGAAAGGTGACTTAATAGTAAGCTACACTTTTTGAAAAAATACATGGTTGAAAGAAATGTAATCCATAATATGGTCCTGATAATGAGGTAGTGATTTGTAAATAAAAGATGGTTGATTTAGATAAGTTATATTGGATATTATTGAATACCTTGAAATTGATTAGTGATTTTTATATTCCATCATTGTTGGAGTTTACAACATTTTTGGGATAGAATTATTATATCCAGTATTCTATAAGGAATAAGGGAGCATAAATGTAATCAATAAGGTTTTATAGTAATTTAGTATGTTGCAGTTTCTTAAAAGAATACATAATGAAGGTGTTCATATGTTATTACGTGGCCAAAAAGATCTTCATTGTGTTTAACTTCCTTATAAATTTAGGAATATGAGATTGGAAATAAGTATTTTGGATAATTCTAGATTGATATTATTTTTGGATTACCATAAAAGGACAACCTAGAGGTCGGGTGGCAACACATCGTGTCCGGCAAGGCCGCAAGACATGAACTCGCAACCGAAGGGCAACAAGGGTGTATCACCTACAACTGGACCACATGATGTCATGGATTGAATAATGTAGTTATTTTACATGTTATGGTATATTAATTATAAATTCATTTTTTTGGAACCCTATATGAATAGGATAAATAGAATATTTTTTAAAGTTCTATTATCTTTTAGAGTGAAATATGAGTTTTTGGTAGAAATTAGTTAAAGGATGGAACTCTACTTGTCAATTATATATTATTTTCCTCTCTTATTCTATGAAAAAATTAATTCTTAAACATTAGGTAAGGGATCTTAAAACTAAAATTGTGTTATCTTAATACCTTATGTTTTGATTAACCAATGATATTTTAAATCATCATAAATTGATGGCTTTGGGGCCTTTAATTATACAATGTTTTGTGACTGATGAACTCAATCACTCCCTATAAATATATAGGTCTTTTCTCAAATTATGTGTCTCTATTTTCCCCCAATGTTCTTCTAATTGAGATCATAATTTTGTGGTGACTTTTTCATTCCCCTTTCCTTTTATTAAGACAAAATTTTATTAACCCAATTTCCGATGTGGGTTTTCCCACAAAGGTATTTTCTATTTTCAACAATTTATTTATGAAGAAAAATTTAAAATTGCGAGGAAGAAATTTATTAATGGAGGGAAGAATTTAACACCCCAAGATTTCATATTACGTTTTTTCATCAATGTAATGTAATAACTTACACAACACGCAACACTGAGTTCAAGCGCACCATGACTTACCAAACTAGTCGTTCAAAAGAGGTTATGAATAGTAGTTTCTAAATTCGGAACTTTATATAATCCATATAATTTTATAATCCATATTATGAGTTTCTAAGACATAATGAAAAAACAAATTCATTTTTTTCAGATATAAGAAGTGTTTTTTTAAAACAAAATTGCAATTTTACCACCTTTTAGTGGAGAACCCTTTATAAATACAATATTTGAAACTTTAATGTATTCAATTTTAAAAAATAAACTTCTCCTTTAGAATTTGGACATAATAATTTAGTTTCGATAAATATATGGTGTTTTCTGATAACTTTTTTATTTGGGTAAATAGTGAAAAATACTATATTTTGACTAAAAACAACATTTTTAATCAAAATACTTTGTAGTCTTAAATTATAAATTTTAATGGTTTTGAAGTATAAATAGATTATATTTTTACCATTTAATTCAATCTTATTCGTTGGAAATAATTTCAATTTGAAATTGAACATAAACAAGTATCAATCTTTTGTCAGTTATTATTTCTTAAAAACACGTTTTTTGGTTTTGACAACAGATATTATTTTTAAATTAATAAATGAAACTTATATGTTTTGAATTTGGTAAAATAGGCTTAATTTTTGACTTCATAATATCAAAATTATCTTAGGGTGAAATTTTTGTTTTAATCTGAAAACTTTCAATTTTTGATGAATAGTGAAAAACACTGAGTTACTGGTTAAAACCAAATTTTAATTTAAATAATTATTTATTTTATTTAAATTTATTTTAGGCCAAAATAGATACATAATACCAGTATATGTTCAATATAATTCATTGGAGTCATTTTATTATAAGTTTAGATATATAAAAAATTTATTGAACTTTTAACCCTCTTTTACCCACCTCCTAGGAGCATTTGAAAATTTACATAAAACATGATTTTACTACTTTTGTGAGTTGAATTTCAAAAATTCAAGAGACACAGTGCATATCAGTAAGTAAAATTTGGTACAATAAGATGAAAATAATTTTTGGTGAATAGTGATTTTTTACTTTTATTTACCACGGTTAAAAGTAAATAGGGTATTTAAGGGTAACAATGATATTATTATTAGCCTATCATATGTCCAAATTCTATTGGATAAGTTTGATTAGACATTAAACAACCGTAGAAAAAAATATGATCCATTAGGTCCACTTGGATTATATTATGACACTAATTATTATTTTATATAAAGAAGAGTTAAAATAGTTAAAATCAAAGTTTAATAATTAAAACAATTTTAACATAGGGTTATACATAAGAAAAATTCTACTATAAATATTCATTATAGAGATAAAATCATTTAGTACATAATAGTATTATATATATATTTTTTAGACATTAAATAACTTAATTTATTTATGACATAATGATGATGTAGTAATTACCCTATTAATGAAATATTAAAATAATTGATATTATAAATATCTAAATAAATGTAATTTGAGACTTTTTATGAATAAAACTAATATTATAAGTTAATATGACATATTAGGGTAGGTTAGATGAATTTTCTTCGACATAATAATGCATATATTAAATTATCAAAAACAGAATACTAAATAGTGTCAAAATTGACAAAAAATAGTTTTTAAAACAAATATTTTATTATTAATTGATATTATATTCCTAAAACTATAAGGTTTGGAAAAAGAACATATATAATTTTAGGGTCATCATTAATGATCGACTTGGGGTTCTCTTGGTAGTATATAATATGTTTATTAACAATATAATATAAAAATACTAAGAGACATGGAAAATGTCAAACTATTTAACTAAGAGTTAAATCTAAAAGATAATGTTAATATAGTGACCCAAACCTGTCTAAAACCTATTGGTTGAGTATTAATCAACCCATAACCACCTTATCCTTTAAATAATTTATTCTGGATCCATTAGAAACCCAAAATTATTTTATTATAAAATATTATTTCTAGCTTTTCCCAAGGTGCCCCCCACCCCTCTTATAAAAGGGCACTCACCATTCTTTCTAATTCACAACATCGAATCCATTTGGATCAGCCAAAATCTTCCCAGATACCATCTCAACTATCTTACCTTCATCCTAGAGTCCTTCCATTAGTCCAAAATCCAACCTATAGAGCCCTTTTGATCAAATCAAAAGGAAGAACCCAAAGAAGAGGTAAATATTTCATCACCTATTTCAAGTTCCTTTCATCTTGCACTTCATTTTTCTTTGTTTTTTCCATTATAAAATCATAATTCTAGTATATAATATATTCTGTAATGTTATTATAAATATGGTAAAACTAAATCCATTATTCTATCCATCCTTTGAAGGACATGTCACCATACGTGCGTCCGTACGGCTTACCGTCTCCACGTCGTGGTGTAATTTTTATTCAATACATTATTATTTGGATGGGTATAATAATGATGTTTAATTCTGTAAATAATAAATATAACATGATAGTGATTCTTTATATATGATATACCATCCAATTATGTATTATCTTAATATCAAAATAATGATATTGTCGCTCGTGCATACGTACGAATTACAGTCTCCACGAACTTGATGAGATACATTCCCCATCGTATTCATTCAAGAAAAAATTTCATTAGATGATTACAAATAATGTTTAAAGACATGATATCATTCTGAATATGAAAAATATACATCCCATCCATAACAAATATGACTCACATAACAAAGAATATAAAAGAAAATGAATCTGTTAACACCCAAAACAACGATAATACTAATATATTATTAACAAAACAATGTAAAAAGATAATATATGATATCATATTAACGTATATGATTCTTGTATAATTTAATAACATTTATTTCACCATTATACAGAAGGTTAACCTACCCTCGACCAAGGAAATTTACAAGGTAATGGTTAATTTCACAATCTCTTTATTATCCGATGTTGTTTTTATGTAAGTATCTACTGGGACATATTTATTATGCATGTCCACGTTTCATGAAAGAGTTTTAAAAGGTATTCTTTTAAGGGAATTTTTTACTTAAAAATCATTTAATTTTTAAAAAATATTTAATCTTCTAAATCATTCTCATTAATGTCCATGTTTTCAAAAGAGTTTTTTAGGATTTATTTATATGGACATGAAGGTTTTTAAAATGTTAAATCCTTTAAAAAGATTCAAAGTGGTATGGGACAATTTGATTCAAAAAAATTATTTAAATATCTTCCTTTCTAAATTGTGTGACTTTTAAATGTTTTCGTGAAAAAGGGATATTTCTCTCAAAGAGTTTTAAAAATCTTTTTCATCTATGTCAACATCCTTTGATGGATTTTAAACTTGTTTAAAGTTGATTTATTATGATAAAAATATTCCATATTGTATGGAAGGTTTATATAATATGTTTGAAAGTGGATGTTTTATTTTTACACCATTAAAGGTTTATGGATAAATTATTGACAATTTTAATGCTAGTTTTAAGGCGAATGATTATGTTATGTTCAAACCTTTTCATATGAGAAATGCATTGGACTTTGTAAGTGATTGGTGTAGCCCGCTATAGCTCTTCAATGCATCGATTGGTCTCATGAGACAAACTAATGTCTTGGCACAAGGCCTTGACTTAATCTTATTTGTAGTCTTGGCACAAGGCCTTTACTATGTGGTTATGAATGTCTGGCATTATGCATTCCATCATTATGAAAGTGTCTATTGATATTGCATGTGATTATTCAAATAGTAGAATAACCATGTGAATAAGTAAATGGAATTATTTTATTTTTATCTTTGACATATTATGTTGAAGTACAAGTTTAAAATGATTTTGTTTTAGTCTTATACATTTCCTTAAATTTTTATACTTATTTATGAAAGTTTCCGCTATATTGTTATCCTTACTGAGCATCTGAACTCACCCCTTTCTGTGATTTATTTTTCCCAGGATGCAAAGAAGTATATTATGACTCACCTACAGGAATATTCTATGTGATCTCAGTATTTTAAATGGAAAAAATGTTGTTATAGTTTTCCATTTTATAATTTAATGTAAACCTTATGAATGTATCTATTACTTCCAAGGCTACTAAACTAATCGTTCTTTCGGGATAAGATCTTTTGTGATCATGTCAATGTTATTTAATAATTCACCAACTACGGGTAACTAGGTTTTGGGCATTACAATAATATAATGGATTTGTTACTTTATTATGGAATCAACATGGAATGAGGAAGTATAAGAAAGAAATTAATCGAATTGAATTGGTAAAACAATTACCTCTTCTTCATTGTACTTCCTTTCGATCTCTTCTTAGGGACACTAGGGATGGACTTTTTTGGAAAACTAGAATGTGCAAAAGTGAACTTATAATTTTTATAGGAGAAGTTTCTAGGAATTTGTTAATATAGAAGGCTCAAGGAGGAGTTAGGAAATTTGGGGGGAGATGCCTTTTTATAAGATAGGAGAGGGTCACTTTAGGAAACACTCAAAATATTAAAATATAAGAAGACTATTATAGATCTAAATAATTAAACATAGCCCAGAACTGAAATTTATAATACATGATCAACCATATCTTATCCCCCTATAGTTATTTGACATATTTGTGTTTTTAAGTAATTTAATAATAAATTAATTCGATAATATATTATTATTTCCCAATTTAATACTATACATTTAATTTGACATAAAATAAAATAAGAAAACTTTGTAATGCGAATATAATTATTTTACACATATACTGTATATAGTATAGATCTTGTAAATTTGTTGGACACATAATATAATCGTAATTATATCAAAATTATTATTATTAAAATCATTTATTATATTTTTATGTTATTGGAATAAATGATGTTTTATAACTGATGAGGCTTTTAATGTAATTATAAAACTATTAAAAATTAAAAATTAATTTATATAATGAACAGGGATTCATTGATGTCTAAATATATATTTATATTCATTCATAGATTGATTTTTTCCCTACGTGGGTACATAAAAGACATTAAAATACAAGATAGTGAGATTTTTCAACTATCATTAATTTAAATTATATATAATTTATTTCCATGTAAAAGTGTCGATTAAAAACTCAAAATCGATAATATTGTGATAAGTATTGATTATTTTTCATCCAATAATTTTTTGGACATGTTTTGGTTTTATTGTAAACCTAATAATTTTGATTTACCCTTGATTAATTCCTTTAACTCATATCATGGCAACATGTCCTTTTATTTACTAATGGTTATTATAGTCACTCTAAAATACAAAATGGTCAATAAATGTGAAGGTCCCTGGAAAACCCTAAGAGGGGAGGGGTGAAATATGGTGCTAAATTTTTCTTTTCAACTGATGGATCTTATTCCCTCATTAGTAGGTACATGTTAAACCTCTCTGAAGAGGAAGTGTAGAAAATAAACAATCACATAAAATAAATGACTCAACAATTTTACTTGGTTCACCACTAAGGACTACGTCCAATGTTCATTCACCAACAGTGTTTCAGTCATACCAAAGACCTATAATCTTCATAGATTGTGGATTTCTATAGTTTTTTACAGTCACTCTATGCAAGGCCCACTTATTTTACATGGTTTTAGGGATAGCACATTGCATCCCTCAAATCACATTTTCTAACTCCACCTTGCTCCATTTGTCATAATAATACACCAAAAGTTTAATGACTTTAAGGTCACTTCGATGGTTCAGCATTAGATCGTGCATCCTCAACTATAAATGGATTCTCTATCGATGTCTCTCTATAACCCATAGATGTAATTTATTTTCTCGTACACTGATATGTTATGGACATAAATTTGACAAACTAATTTGTCCAATTTTAAGGTGTCCTTGGGTGTTCTGAAAATTTCTTGGTGTTTCTACGTACTATTGTTGTTTTTGTGTATTTCTACTATTCCCACGTACCGTGAAACTATTCCTGCATATTACTTGTGTTTCCATGTACGGGTGTTGTTTCCGTGTACCGTGAAGATGTTTCCATGTATAGTGTAGTTGTTTCCACATACTACGGTTGTTTCCGCGTACCATGAAACTCCTATGTTCACTTCCCTTGTCTACGTACTGCCCTACTCTACATACTGCTCTACTCCTTCACGTATTGTCCTACTCTGTGTACTTCCTTTCTTAGCCGTGTACTTTTAGAACTTCTTGCATGAACCACACTCACTTCCACCAACTATTTTCCTCACATGGATGATTCTCTCTATGTATTATCTTCTCCTCCACATACCACTTCAGAATTCACCGAATTTCTTCCCAAAATTTTACTCTCTTATATTGTTGGTTAACAAATGGGATTACTCCTCGTTAAATAGGCACATAAATCTGTAAATTTTAGAAATCTGATTTACCCAAATTTTCAATGTGGGAAAATATTCACTGTAAACTGAACTCCATCTGCATATTGTAATCCTCCACTACGTAATGAAATCCCTTGAGCTGTGAACCTTCATCACGTACCATTAAACCTTTGTCTACCATATGACTGTTTGTCTGCATTCTGTATCTCTTCATTGTGTACCATTGTTGCAAAATATTTTTAGTATCATTTTTCATTCCTCATGCCTTCACTGTGTATCATCATTGTGAAATATTTTCAGTTCTACGCATAATTCTTCATACTGCACACCTTCACAGTGTATCGTTGCTATGAGCAGTTTCAACAGCATTTGGGGTACCACATGCTTTTATAGCGTACCGCACGCCTTCACCATGTACTCTGTTGTGAACTATTTTTGACAACATTCCACATACTGCATGCCTTCAACGTGTACAATTTCTCGTACCACATGCCTTCACCGCATATCGTTCAACATAACCAGCCCCCTCATTACTAAAATTCCCATATCTTATAAACCTAAAGTCCGATTAATGAGTAATTTGTGGATTTGGAACCCTCTTGATGAGGTGAATGTTTTGGTATGCTTTTTGGTGTCTTTAATCAATGTTGTGATGTGAATAATAGCTTTAAGAGCACTGAAATTCAAAAAATATTTTAGTCTCAAACATATGACCCCATTCTTTGCAAACACCCTAGTCAACCATGTGCAGATTGACAACAAACACACAAAATCCATTTGAATATTTACATCAAACACAAACCAAACTCTAATGTTATCAACAAACTGCCTTGGTTCCAAAAATCTCCCCATTTGTGTTTGTCGGCAATCTCCCGATAAATTCACTGATGCGCCATCCATGATTAAAACCTAAGACTTTACGAAACATCTCGTCCATAACTCTATGTCTACATGATCAGTGCTTGGTGTAGAAAACAAGAGAGAAAATAGGAATTGATTTCTCATCCTTTTCATTTCTCCAACATATTATCATTTCAGGATTTTTCTATTCTCAATGTTTCCTATAACCAAAAAGAAATAGAAAACTCTCCATTAAATTTATCCATTCTCCCACATTGGTAATAAACCTAATGAACTAAATCTTGACTAGTAGTATTAAGAAAACGTTCTCCCTTGGATCGTATCTACCCCCACAAACCTGCATCATTTCCACAAACAGATTAGATAGAGTAAAAACAACTAGGTAGAGGGGAATCTCATAGTCTCCTGATAAAATGGGAGGTGGTTGAACACCGAGGTTCAACCGATGTTTCTCAAACGCAGTCTCTGATAGTTGTTTGGTCATAATGTTAGCCATTTTCACATCAGTTCCCACATGGTCCATTTTGATCATGACTTGTTAAACATTTTCCTTGATGAAGTGTTATCTGATCACAATATATTTTGAACGAGAATGATATACATGATTCTTTGTAAGATCAGTTGCACTATAGTTATCACAGTAAATCCCCATTGGTTGTTTCACCACATCACCTATATAACTCATTTGCTTCTTCATAAAAATTAAATGAGTTAATGAATTTTTATTAGATATATATTCAGCTTCAGTAGTACTATGTGATTTAATTTCATGTTTCTTGCTTAACCAGCCCACACATTTCTTCCCAATATTGAACAGTCCACCATTGTTCGACTTTCATTCCACCACATATCTAACCCAGTTAGCCTCAAGAAATGTTGATTGTTTCTTATATATTCCTACAACAATGTATATCCCATAATTATGTGCACCTTTAATGTATCCCATGATTCTTTTCATAGCCTTCATATGTTCTTCATTCAGATTACTCAGAAAGCGGGCTGCAAGGCATGTTACAATGACCATATCTAGTCATGTTGTCGTCGAGTACAGTAAGATTCCAATGATTCTTCTATACATGGTGGGATCCATAAAAGTCCCTTCCTCATGCTTTCTGATCTTTGATCAAATTGTAATCAGACTCAACATTGGTTAGGAATCACGTATATTGAGTTTTGTCAGTATCCCTCTTGCAAACTTTTCTTGAAAAATGAAATTGTAATACTTCTTCTGAAGTACCAAAAACCCTCAAAAGTATGTGAGTTCATCAATCATGGACATTTCAAATACTGATTTTAGGTTATTGTTAAATTATTTTACTGATCCATGTCTACATACACCAAAAATAATATCATTCACGTATACCAATACCATGAACTAATCCTGTAGAGAGTTCATCACATAGAGATTTTTTTCCACCACACCTCTTTTAAACTAATTCTTTCTCAGAAAAGTGTTATACATAGAGTACTATGCTCATGGTGCCTATTTTAGACCTTCAATATATTGAATTTATTTGAAAACCATAAATTCATCATTTCCATGCAAGAACCCTATGCGTTTTTGTCACGACCCGTCCTCAGGGCCCGTGCTGTGACTACCCCAAGCCCACCTTCCATAGGCCAGGGGCTGGAGACTAGCACCAAAGGCGTAAATCCCGATAAGAGGGAAGGCATTTCATTTATAAAATAAAACAAACACCAAAGAGTACGAAAACTAAAGTAAACACTATGTAAACTGTATATACAAGTGAGTGATGGAAAGTAAATGGGCCAGTATACAAACCCAACTGAAAGTGCAGTACAACTGAGAAAAGGAAGTAGAACAGTCTGAAAATTAAAGTAGCAACCACCAAGTCTTCCTTCAGAACTCACACCTAAAGGGTGAGTATGATGGTCTCATCGGCTCCTCGAGTCCGGCCGTCCACTCCGAGTACGTCCCGCCTGATTGTCCACCTCCGGGTACCGTTCCGCTCCACAAGCCTCAACCACGATCAGTGTTGTCCATCGTCTACAACCAACACAATGTAGTGTGGGAATAGCCCATGCAGGGGGAGTACATGATACTTAGTAGGGATCCCAAGAAGCCTGAAGGTCTCCCAGAATCCACGATGGATAAACCATGAAGGAAAGATACAATCACAAAGAATCAACCAACTCTACTTAGGTATATGCCCATACATATACCGACGTTATCAATTCCAGTTTTGCTCTAACTCATGAGGCCATGATCAACCCGGTCCACACAGGAACGTACAATCCAATCCACACAGGAAAGCACAACCCAATCCACATAGGATAGCAAACCAATCATATCGAAGATAGTGATTGGAAATCTAGACTCCGCTCACACAGGTATACTCTTCGTAAGGTGATAGTGATGATCAGATGTAGTCACTGATTCATCTAAGCTATCGGACCCACATAGGATACAAGACCAACTAAGTTGTCGGACCCACAAAGGATACAAGACCAGCTACTCAGCCAGACCCACATAGGATACAAGTACAGAGTCAAATACTATCGGACCCACAAAGGATACAAGAATAGTAGTCATCGTCGTTGAACCCATGAAATATCCCAGTATGTTCCTCATCACTGTTGAACCCACAGAGGATCTAAGTATAGTCATCTTCACTGCCGAACCCACGTAGGATCCCAGTATAGTCGTCATCGTCGTTGCAGTCGCAGCCAGCTCTAGGGTTCCTGCACACAGCACGCTCAATTTTTAGGAGGGTCTGCTCCACGAGCCAAGGGGGGTAGATACATCCACTGTCGTGAAGTCCAGAGTTGATGTGTCACAATGTTCCATCTCGTCAATAGGAACTCAAAGTGACAGACGGCGCGTCAATCGGATGCCCGGTCTGAGAGTTATTGGCTTTTTCGTCCCAGGGGCCCGGTTGGTTTTTAAGATAAAACCAACCTGGCCATACTCCAGCTACCTCCAAACCTCGATCAGAGTAAGAAAAAGAACTTTCTCACTATGAGGAATCCAACAAAGTTGACGGCACGTCAATCGGATGTCCGGAGCTGAAGTTATAAGCGTTTCCACTCTGAGGGCCCGGTTGGTTTCGTATTCAAACCAACACGACCATACTCAAAGTTCTCCAAAACCATGATTGTAATATACCGTAACGACCATCTAGATCCAAGGATCCCAATGCAATTAACTTTGCATCGATCGGGGGTCTGTAGCCCATGTTATGGGTGTTTGAATGGATCTATCTGAAAATAGGGGGTTTGGGCCCGGTCCAACCCGGCCCAATACCCCCTGGGGCTGACCGAACCGGGTCAACCCGACCCGGGTCTGGGTCCGGCCCGTTAAGGCATGGCCCGGACCAGCCGGCGTGGCCCGGCCTAGCATGGGCGGTCCGGCCCGGCATGGGCGGTCCAGACCGGCGCGGTCCGCGGCTCGGCTCGAGGCTGAGCTGGATGCCTGGGGGGGGGGGGGGGGGCTTCCCCCCCTTGTTTTGAAACGGAGGCCCCCTTTCAGGGCCAGCCCTTGCCAGCTGCTGGGGGTTACAACCCCCGGACTTCCCGAAAAAAACGGTCGTCCATAATGGCCGGCCGGTGAAGTGCCACGGGACCCCGCCGTGGGTCCCTCCTCCAGGTGGTGCCGGAGCCCGGCGGATCCCGGCCGCCTCCTCTCGAACCGACGCGGCCATTGTCGCAGCTCTTTTTTGGCCGGTGTGGCGCAACGGCGCCGCACACCTCCGCCATGGCCCCCTCTTCCCACGGTTCTCTCGTTCCCACGCGGTGCAACGACACCGCTCCGTCTTCACCACCATGAACAACAATTTTAAACAATAAGGGGAGGAGGATCAGATGAGTTTGTGCAGTCCGACCTCCTCCTGTAGTGACGATAGCAGGAGGCCCAAGAGCGAGTATACACAACGACAAACAAGAAATATTTTAATTGATTAAATTTGAACTTAACCCCTGCCTCAAAGAAGTTCTCAAAATCTAGCATCGTGGAAAATGGCATCACGGGGCAAGGCTCCATATACATCGACGAAGAACATCCTAGGAGGAAACGATGTCTCCCTTTCTTTGATGCCGAGGGATGTTGGAATGGTGTGACGACATTATTCGCATTCTTCAACGAGGATGATGAAGTTCTCCAAGACTTAGAGCTCTCCCTCTCTCAATTCTCCACACAACAAAACAACCCAAAATAAAATAATGCTTTCCTTATTTAATTTAATCATGCCAACTTTTTAAAATTTCAAAAGTTGAATTCACTTAATTAATCTTGAGTTGTCAAAATAAATGGGGTGTTAAGTTGGCATTATTAATGTGAGATAGAGTTACATAATTTAAGAGGGGGATTTTAGAGGAGTTAGGGAATTTGAGAATGTGGGGGCTCATGTGGGCCCCACCTCCCTCATAACCACACATGGGAAGTTGGGTGGTCGTGGGCCCCACCAACAACTTCCCATTAGAGAGTTTAACTACCAAGGATAAAATAAAATTGCACACAATTTTATTTTAACTTATCATTTAATCCCCAATTTTTTTTACAACTCCTCCTGTGAAAATGAAAATCCTGAAAAGGAATTCTTAAGCAATTATCGTTTCTGTGGTTTCATCGGTGCCCCCAGATTTCGATTCCGAGCAGTTGTTCAAATGTAACACCCGAGACTTTTATGTTATATAAATCATAAAAGGAATCTTTTTCTACACACAACACTTTCTTGGCATGCTTTACACGAAATCGCGAGCTTCCTCGATAGCTTGCGTCGTACGCAATACCGAGTTTCACTAACCAACGATATACTATTAAAATATTATTAAAACTAGCCGTTATGAATAGTAATAACCACTTTTTGAAATTTTATAAATTTTATTTTTCAAAATGGACTTCATTTTTGGATTCGTGATATTGAAATTAGCCTAGGGTGAAATTTTGGTATTTTTCGGAAAACATTCAATTTTTGATGAATAGTGAAACCACTAAGTGGTAGTTAAAAAAACTGAATTTTTCATAAAACATAATTTTACCGCTTTTGTGAGTGGAATTTCGAAAATCCGAGAGACACAGTTAATATCAAGGACTAAAATGTGGTTCAATAAGATGAAAATAATTTTTGGTGAATAGTAACTTTTTACTTTTTTTACCACGGTTAAAAGTAAATAGGGTAATTAAGGGTAAAAATGATATTATTATTACAATAACACATGTCCTAATTATATTGGACAAGTGTAATTCGACCAAAAACAACATTAGGAATAAAATATGACCATTTAGTCCCCCTTGGATTAGATTAGGACATTTATTATTAATTTATTTAAAGAAGGGTTAAAATAGTTAAAATCAAAGTTTAATAACTAAAGAATTTTTAATATAAGGTTATACATAAGATAAATTCGACTATAAATATTCATTAGAAAGATAAATATATTTCCTGAATAATGATATTTTATTTGTAATTTTTAGACTTTAAATAATTTAATTTATATATGACACAATGATGATGCACTAATTACTATAATAGTGAAAAATTAGAATAATTGATATTATAAATACCTACATAAGTATAATTTGAGACTTTTTATGAATTAAACTAATTTTCTAGGTTAATATGACATGTTAATAATGATTTAATTAACTTTGGTCGAAGTAATCATTCTGTTATGAGTTTCAAAAAAATCAACTATTGAATAGTGTCAAAATTGACATAAAATAGTTTTTAAAACAAATATTATATTATTAATTGTTATTTTATTCCGAAAAATCTAAGGTTCGGACAAATGACTTATATAAGGTTATATATATTAATAAAACACAACTTGGGGGTCTCTTGGATGTATATGGTATGTTTATTAACTATATAATATAAAAATACAAAGTGACATGGTAAATGTCAATCTAATTAACTAAGAGTTAAAACTAAACGATAAGGTTAATATAATGACCTAAACTTGCCTAAATCCTATTGTATGAGAGTATTTAGACCCATACCCACCTTATCTTTTAAATAACTCAATTTGGAGCTATTTAAATCAGAACTTGACTTTATAATAAAATAATATTTTTTGTTATTCCGAAGGTGCCCCTCTCCTCCCTTATAAAAGAGCACCTCCTCCCTCTCTTACTCACACCACATTGAGCCTTTAATCTCGGCCAACCCCTACCACGTTCTCCTCTACACTTCCCTGGAGACATCCTAGAGTTCCTGGTCTTCTTCAAAGACCAATATTAGTGCCCTAAAAGAAGGTCACAAAGAAGCACTTCAAAGAAGAGGTAATGTTCGTTACCGATTCTTTCATCTTTATTTCTTCTTCCACTTCTTCTTCATTAGTTTTATCATTATTAAGTAATAACATCAGTATCAATCATATATGGATATGTCATTATAAGTATGAAACAACCCTGTTTCACCATCTATCCATCGTACGGAAAAAGAAATCACCGCGCGTGCGTACGTACGGAATACCGTCTGCACGCCGTGGTGTAATCTATTTTCCACCACCACCTTACTTGGATGGGTATAATGGTGTAAATAATGACTATATATGACTATAATAAAGTGATATTGATTCTGAAATAGTATACATACACTCCAATACAATTCCATGATCATAGGAACGATATCATCACTCGTGCGTACGTACGGAATACCCTCTCCACGATGTGATGCGACTCGTTCTACATGATCTTCATTTCATAATGATTATATAAATTAATTGAATGAATGAATATGATATATAATACACTAATACCATTCTGGAAATGAGCTATCTATAACCTAAAGAGAAGAATAAGAATTTATTCGACAAAACACGCATAAGAACAAAAAGTTATAAACTCCTGAATAACAAGTAGCAATGAAATATTACTACTAAGAAGCTAAGAATATGAACATATATGATATCATAAAAATAAGTATGATTCTGGAATAAGTCAATAACATTATTTAAATCATTATATAGGAGGTTCGGACACGTACAAAGCATATCGGACCTAAGGTAAGGGAAAATATCACAATCTCATTTTTATCCGAGATTGTTTATACTTTGAAATTTACTGGGGTGTATTTTATCATCCACATCCATGTTTCCTCAATATGTAATATTTATATCCTTATACAATAGTTTATATCCAATTTTACCCTTCGGTGAGTTTTTAGTAAAAGATATAAAAGAAATCTTTTGTCGTTTTTCGTACGAGGTACTTTTTGACTTTTCCGACAAAAGTACGAAAAATGTTTTTTTTAACTTATACGGCATGATTGGATTTTTAAAACATTATTTCCAAGAAGCTTCCTTTACATGTTTTCAAGTTTATTTTTAATCAAATTATTTTATTTTATTATTGTATGACATGTTAAAAAAGGAAAAGTGTTTTTGAAGCAGAAAGGATATTTTCCTCAAGAATGGAGTTCAAGTGTTTTATCAAAATTATTTTCCATCTATGATAATAAAGGGTTCTGTTTTTATCCCTATTATTACATTGATTTGATTATGTTGTGATGGAATTATATTTTTATGAATTCCTTTATCTTATATGAATTGTTTTATGATGTCACGATGTTTAAGATTCCTATTTTTATTACATGGGTTATGCTATGATGTATGGTTTTCTGATTTTGTGGAACACATAAGAATGGTATCATTATGAGATGGGTGGGACCTATATCTCCCTCTAATGCATTGGGTAAAGATTTTATATCTCATGAGATAGACATGGCTGGAACGGTAGGTTATACCGGTTCAGTGAAACATGACTGAAACGAGGGTGACTCGGTTCAGAAATGTACTTTGTCCACTAAGATAGTCTTGGAAATGAGTCTTGACTAATAAGATATGATTCTCTATGATTATGTGTGTATGCCACAAAGATTCATGTTTTATGTTTTGATTATTTGGATTTCATTTCACTACTATGATTTATCCCATGTTATGAAATTATGCTCTCTTTTGGAGGTTAAGATTTCCAAAATGTTATGTTCTTATGAAAATGATGTGATTGATATTTCTTTTGTTTACCCTTACTGAGAATTTTAGCTCACCCTTTTATGTTTTATTTTCCCCAGGATATAAAGAAAGGTTTTAGGTATAAAAAAAGGAAGATCTTTATGGGAGATTTTGAAAATCTTTCACCATGATTAGAAGATTATATTCCGAGTTTCCAAAGACACTAAACTATTAGGATCCTTGTGTGTGTGTTTTTGTTATGTACTAAGTATTCCGCAAAAGTAATGTAATGTCCATGTACGTCAAGATTCGGGTCTCTATAGTTGGTATTAGAGAAAAAGTTTAGTCAACCTTTGGAAACTAGGATGCAAAAACGTTAGTGAGATCTCTAGAGATATTTCAAAGGTATGTCTTGGGATGTCCCTAAGGATAAGTATACGTATAGGATATAGTCCTAGAACTATGGTAACGATATTAGATTAAACCAAAGATGTTAGATATTGATGTTACTCCTCCTTTATTATGATTTTTTCCTCTCACACTATTCTTTTTGGGTTTTATAAAATGGCTGGAAACAAGATGATTCACGATAATAGAGAATATGATAGAAAATGGAATGATATTCTTCATGAGAAACCAAATGAAATGGGATTTGGAAGTCCAAACATCATTATTATGCCGAATCAAAAATCTCATAATATGATCAATAAAGTAAAATTTGGTATGTTTCCTGACTCGGCTAATAAGAGAAAGATGGAGTTTCATGATGATCATAGAGGAAAGAAAGGTCAATTTCCCCTATGTAAATCATGTGGGAAGGGAATCAAGGAGAATGCTTCAAAGGAACTGGAAGATTCTTTGGGTGTGGACAAGAAGGACACAAAGCCAGTAAGTGCAAAGGAAAAGGTTCAGTTAACACCAGGGATGAGGATAATGGTATTGCTACGACATCAACAATGGTTAAATGTTTTAAATGTGGAATGTATGGGCATTATGCAAACCAATGCCCTAAGGGAAAGTCTCATGAAGAGAATCAGTATGGTTGTATAGGTAGTATTTATGTTGATAATGATTAGGAGACAACAAATGATATGTGAGATGAAAGAATTGTTGAAGCTCAGTCAATGGTTTAAGAATGTAGTTGAATGATTACATGTTTATCATGTGTAATGTTTTATAAGTAATCTCATGGTACTATGGAATAAAGAGATATATAAGGATTGTTACACTGTTGTCTTTCCCTGAGTTTTGAAAGTGTATGATTAATGGTACCAGTATCCATGAAAGGTTATTCAGATATTTTTGGAATGTATATGATATGCGCATAATGAAGGGATAAGGAGAAAATTAAATGTTTGATAGTATTCATGAGCTCATGACTGATATAAAAAGATGGTTATATCTTGTTTGAGTATATAGAATTTTTGGATTTTGTTATGTGGGAAGAGTTAACTTTTGACAGCATTCATGTTTTCACTAAGGATTAATGGGTATTCATTTTTCAGGAGAAAACATGATTAAGGTATTCACATGATTGGAATGTGACCAACAAGATATATGGGGGATAAATGATGGTATTCACATGCTTGGTTGATGACATTTCAAGTAATCATTTTCTTTATACTATGATCTTGGACCGAAGTATTTTAGATAAGCCTAAAGATTGGAATGAATTATGTTGGACATAAGTTAGTATTGTTTGAGGATAGAACTTTTTTTTTGATATTATTTATGGGATGTTATAGTAGTGTAGTTTTAGAAAAAGGACAACCTGCAGGACGGGCGACAACCCATCGTGTCAAACAAGGATGTGGGAATCGAACCCACATCTGAAATGCAACTGGCCTTTATCACCTACCACTGGCCTACAGGAAGTCCATGTTTAGTAGAAACTAGTTTTATTTTATTAAGCGGTATGATATATGAAGTATAAGTTCATTTTTGGAACCATATACGATTAATCAAACCATAAGATGGACTTATAACTTTTGCTAACCTTTTGTTTGAAACAGATGGAATGACCCATAATTCTATTACATGATCTGCTAACACTTCACGAATGAAAAATTCAACTTCATTTCTTAAAGAGATGAAGTGGAAATTGTCCAAAGAACGACCAATGGTGAGACTATACCAAAATCATGAAAGTATTTCTTCTAATTCCAATTTCATCAACTTTAGGGAAATGATCTTGAAAACCCAAAATGTTGTCCTAGTACTCTTATATCTGATGACTCAGATGGTACCTTAGATCGTCACAAATTTATGGTTTTGTGACTGCTGGCTTTTCTATAGCCATGTTCTCTACCACTCTCCATCAGAACATGATGGTTTGATTTCTCTTCCATATCCATATTTTCACCTAGGTGGAAACCTAGTGATTAGTTTATTTGGGTAACCATTACGTTTCATACTTTTGTCTTTAAATATTGGTTTTGGTATTCCTTTTCATGATGTGGGTTTCTATTAAAGAAACTTTCGAATACTAAACCATTTGTAACCCTGACGAATTTTGAGGGAGAAATTCATTTTAAGGGGGGTAGAATGTAACACCCGAGACTTTTATGTTATATAAATCATCAAAGGAATCTTTTTTTACACACAACACTTGCTTGGCATGCTTTACATGAAATCGTGAGCTTCCTCGATAGCTTGCGTCGTACGCAATACTGAGTTTCACTAAACAACGATATACTATTAAAATATTATTAAAACTAGCCGTTATGAATAGTAATAACCACTTTTTGAAATTTTATAAATTTTATATTTCAAAATGGACTTCATTTTTGGATTCGTAATATTGAAATTATCCTAGGGTGAAATTTTGGTATTTTTCTGAAAACTTTCAATTTTTGATGAATAGTGAAACCACTATGTGGTAGTTAAAAAAACTGAATTTTTCATAAAACTTAATTTCACCGCTTCTGTGACTGGAATTTCGAAAATCCAAGAGACACGGTTAATATCAAGGACTAAAATGTGGTTCAATGAGATGAAAATAATTTTTGGTGAATAGTAACTTTTTACTTTTTTTACCACGGTTAAAAGTAAATAGGGTAATTAAGGGTAAAAATGATATTATTATTACCCTAACACATGTCCTAATTCTATTGGACAATTGTAATTCGACCAAAAACAACCTTAGGAATACAATATTACCATTTAGGCCCACTTGGATTAGATTAGGACATTTATTATTAATTTATTTAAAGAAGGGTTAAAATAGTTAAAATCAATGTTTAATAACTAAAGCATTTTTAATATAAGGTAATACATAATATAAATTCGACAATAAATATTAATTAGAAATCTAAAACGATTTCCTGCATAATGATATTTTATTTTTAATTTTTAGACTTTAAATAATTTAATTTATTTATGACACAATGATGATGCAGTAATTACCATAATAGTACAAAATTAGAATAATTGATATTATAAATACCTAAATAAGTATAATTTGAGACTTTTTATGAATTAAACTAATTTTCTAGGTTAATATGACATGTTAGGATTGATTTAATTAACTTTTTTCGAAGTAATCATTCTGTTATGAGTTTCAAAAAATTCAACTACTGAATAGTGTCAAAATTGACATAAAATAGTTTTTAAAACAAATATTATATTATTAATTGTTATTTTATTCCTAAGAATCTAAGGTTCGGCCAAATGACTTAGATAAGGTTATATATATTAATAAAACACAACTTGGGGGTCGCTTGGATGTATATGGTATGTTTATTAACTATATAATATAAAAATATAAAGTGACATGGTAAATGTCAATCTAATTAACTAAGAGTTAAAACTAAAAGATAAGGTTAATATAATGACCTAAACTTGTCTAAATTCTATTGTATGAGAGGATTTCGACCCATCCCCACCTTATCTTTTAAATAACTCAATTTTGAGCTATTTAAAACCGAACATGACTTTATAATAAAATAATATTTTTAGTTATTCCAAAGGTGCCCCTCTCCTCCCTTATAAAAGAGCACCTCCTACCTCTCTTCCTCACACCACTTTGAGCCTTCATGCTCGGCCAACCCCTACCACCTTCTCCTCTCCACTTCCCTAGAGACATCCTAGAGGTCCTGATCTTCTTCAAAGACCAATTTTAGTGCCCAAAAAGAAGGCCTCAAAGAAGCACTTCAAAGAAGAGGTAATGTCCGTTACCGATTCTTTCGTCTTTATTTCTTCTTCCACTTCTTCTTCTTTAGTTCTTTCATTATGAAGTAATAACATCAGTATCACTCATATACGGATATGTTATTATAAGTATGAAACAACCCTATTTCACCATCTATCCATCCAACGGAAAAATAAATCACCGCGTGTGTGTACGTACGGAATACCGTCTCCACGCCGTGGTGTAATCTATTTTCCACCACCACCTTACTTGGATGGGTATAATGGTTTAAATAATGAATATATATGACTATTATAAATTGATATTGATTATTAAATAGTATACATACACTCCAATACAATTCCATGATCATAGGAATGATATCATCACTCGTGTGTACGTACGGAATACCGTCTCCACGATGTGATGCGACTCATTCAACATGATCTTCATTTCATAATGATTATATAAATGAATTGAATGAATGAATATGATATATATTACACTAATACCATTCTATAAATGAGGTATCTATAACCTAAAGAGAAGAATAAGAATTTATTCGACAAAACACGCATAAGAACAAAATGTTATAAACTCACGAATAACAAGTAGCAATGAAATATTACTACTAAGAAGCTAAGAATATGACCATATATGATATCATAAAAATAAGTATGATTCTGGAATAAGTCAATAACATTATTTGAATCGTTATACAGGAGGTTCGAACACGTACAAAGCATATCTGACCTAAGGTAAGGGAAAATATCACAATCTCATTTTTATCCGAGATTGTTTATACTTTGAAATTTACTGGGGTGTATTTTATCATCCACATCCATGTTTCCTCAATATTTAATATTTATATCCTTATACAATAGTTTATATCCAATTTTACCCTTCGGTGAGTTTTTAGTAAATGATATGAAAGAAATCTTTTGTCGTTTTTCGTACGAGGTACTTTTTGACTTTTCCGACAAAAGTACGAAGAATGTTTTTTTAACTTATACGGCATGAATGGATTTTTAAAACATTATTTCCAGGAAGCTTACTTTACAATTTTTCAAGTTTATTTTTAATCGAATTATTTTAGTTTAGAATTGTACAACATGTTAAGAAAGTAAAAGTGTTTTTGAAGCAGAAAGGATATTTTCTTCAATAATGGAGTTCAAGTGTTTTATCAAAATTATTTTCCATCTAAGATAATAAAGGGTTCTGTTTTTATCCCTATTATTACATTGATTTGATTATGTTGTGATGGAATTATATTTTTATGATTTCCTTTATCTTATATGAATTGTTTTATGATGTCATGATGTTTAAGATTCCCATTTTTATTACATGGGTTATGCTATGATGTATGGTTTTCTGATTTTGTGGAACACATAAGAATGGTATCATTATGAGATGGGTGGGACCTATATCTCCCTAAAATGCATTGGGTAAACATTTTATATCTCATGAGATAGACATGGCTGGAACGGTAGGTTATACCGGTTCAGTGAAACAGGACTGAAACGAGGGTGACTCGGTTCAGAAATGGACTTTGTCAACTAAGATAGACCTGGAAATGAGTATTGACTAATAAGATATGATTCTCTATGATTATGTGTGTATTCCACAAAGTTTCATGTTTTAAGTTATGATTATTGGCATTTAATTTCACTACTATGATTTATCTCATGTTATGAAATTATGCTCTCTTTTGCAGGTTAAGATTTCCAAAATGTTATGTTCTTATGAAAATGATGTGATTGATATTTCTTTTGTTTACCCTTACTGAGCTTTTGAGCTCACCCTTTTATGTTTTATTTTCACCAGGATATAAAGAAAGGTTTTAGGTATAAAAAAAAGGAAGATCTTTATGGGAGATGTTGAAGATCTTTCACCACGATTAGAAGATTATATTCTGAGTTTCCAAAGACACTAAACTATTACGATCCTTATGTGTGTTTTTTTCTTATGTACTAAGTATTCCGAAAAAGTAATGTAATTTCCATGTACGTCAAGCTTAGGGTCTCTACATCAAAAGATAGAAAACCCACTCATTCCTTCACTAAACGTACCCAAGCCAGACTTCGGAAATTGATTCTGGGCACATCGGGCCTCGGAATCAGGTGCCATCAGAAACTCTGTACTCGTAAAATCCAAAAGGAATTATGAAAAAATTTCCCTTGAAATTTACGGGTCTTTACATTACTCCCACCATAGGGATTTATGTCCTCATAAAGATATATCACAAACTAGGGGGACAAATGAGGGTACTGTGCATGCATCTGAGCCTCCCGCTCCCAAGTGCTCTCCTAGAGGTTCTTGTGATGCCACCTGATGCACTCTAGAGGAATCGACCGTCCACGTAGGACCTGCTCCTTTCGATCCTCGATCTCTATTGGAACCTCCGTAAAAGTCGCCACCGTCATCGATGTTCAGCTCCCCATGGTCGATGATATTTGTTAGGTCGTGCACGTATCTCCTCAGCTGAGATACGTCGAAGACGTCGTGCACCCGGTGAAACTGTGGTGGAAGATCCAGGTGATAAGCCACCTCACCTATCCTGCTAAGAACCTAAAATGGTCTGATGAAGCGTGGAGATAACTTGCCGCCCTAGCCAAATCTCTGTAATCTATGTCGAGGTGAGACCTGTAAGAAAATGTGGTCGCCATCCTTGAACTCTACTGGTCTCCGCCTCCTGTCAGCATAAGACATCTGTCAGCTCTGAGCTGTCCTTATCCGCTCTTGGATGACTTAAACCTTCTGTGTCGTGTCCTGGACCATCTCTGGTCCCAAAAGTGCTGACTCCCCAGGGTCTGTCCAGCACATAGGTGATCTGCAAGGTCGGCCGTACAATTCCTCGTATGGTGCCATCCCAATTGTGGAGTAGTAGATGTTGTTGTACGCAAACTCTACCATAGGTAGGTTTTCCTCCCAGCTATGACCAAAGTCAAGGACGCATGCACAAAGCATGTCCTAGAGAGTCTAAATGGTCCTCTCCGTCTAACCATCCGTCTGGGGGTGAAAGGTGGGGCTCAGGCGTAGCTGCATCCCGAATGCCTCTTGCAACCCCTTCCAAAGCCAGGAAGTAAAATGAGCATCTCAATCGGAGACGATAGATGACAGCACACCATGAAGTTGTACAATCTCCTAAACGTAGAGGCATCCCATGCTCTCCACTGAGCCCTGCTCTCTGATGGGTAAGAAGTGGGCTTACTTGCTGAGTCAGTCGACGATCACCCAGATGGAGTCATGTACTCTAAAAGTATGTGGAAGCCCAGTCACAAAATCCATAGACATCCCATCCCACTTCCACTCCAAGACCTCCAAGGGCTGTACAAAGCCTGTTGGTACCTGGTGCTCCACCTTCACCTGCTGACAGGTGAGGCATCGAGAAACGAACTCAGCCACAGCCTTCTTCATACCCGGCCACCAGTGCTGTCGTCTGAGATCCTGGTACATCTTTTCCACTCCTAGATGTATCGCTAATAGGGAAGTGTGAAACTCTCTCATCACCTCCTGAAAATCAACTTGTACTATAGTACGTCCTCTAAAAAGGACTACGTGCTCTCCTGCTATAGAAAATACATCAGGTGCATGTCCTGAGGATATTTGTGCACGCCGTGTCTCACAGTCAACATCCCCATGTTGTGCCTCTTTGGCCCGCTAAAGAAGTGGAGGTGTGACTATGAGAAACTGTAGAAAGGCTGACCCATCATTATCTACGAAAGATATCTGTAAAGAGGCTAACTGCTCTGTCACCTCTCCATGTAGCTAAATTCCCGTCCTCCTGTTGAGAGAATCGGCTAATACGTTCCCCTTTCCAGGAGTATAGACTATCTCAAATTCGTAGTCCTGGAGGAACTCGAGCCATCGCCACTGTCTCACGTTTAGGTCCTTCTGTGGTAAGATGTACCTGAGACTCTGGTTGTCAGAGTGGACTTTAAATCGCTCTCCCATCAGATAGTGCCACCACATCTTCAAGGCGAAGACCACTGGTGCTAACTCCAGTTAATGGGTAGCATAGTTCTTCTCATGCTGCCTCAACTGTCATGATCCATAGTCGATCACTACCTGCTCCTGCATCAGGACACACCCGAGTCGAGTCCCTGATGCATCGCAGTAAACTACGTACCCTACTCCCTCCTCCAATAGCCTCAAGATGGGTGCATTGGTCAATCTCTCTCTCAGCTCCTGGAAGCTCTGCTTACATCTATCTGACCACACGAAGGGTTTCCCCTTATTTTCCAAAGATGAAATCGGTGCTGAATTTCTGAAGAATTCTGGAACAAATCTCTGGTAGTAGCCAGCTAGTCCTAGGAAACTCCGCACCTCCGTCACGCTCTTGGGTGGCTCCCAAGCTAACACTACCTCGATCTTCGCAGGATCCACCACAACTCCTGCCTAAGAGATGACATGTCCCATGAAGTGGATCTCTCGATTCAAGAACTGACACTTCGAGATCTTACAATAAAGCTGGTTCTCTCGGAGTGTGTCCAGTGCAACCCGTAAGTGGTAGGCGTGCTCCTCCTCAGTAGTCGAGTAAATCAATATGTCATCGATGAAGACTACAAAAAATCGATTGAGGTAAGGTTGGAAGATCATGTTCATGAGACTCATGAACACTGCTGGAGAATTGGTTATGCCGAAAGGCATAACCAAGAACTCATAGTTGCCATACAGACACCTGAAGACCGTTTTCTTCATGTCCTCATCTCGAACTCTGAGCTGATGATAGCCTGACCTGAGGTCTATCTTCGAGAACCATCGTGCTCCCTTGATCTGATCAATGATGTCGTCAATCCTTGGAAGTGGATACGTGTTCTTCACGGTCACCTGGTTCAGGCAACGATAATCGACACACAATCGCAAGCTCCCATCTGCCTTCTTGGAGAACAAAATCGGTGAATCCTAGGTTGAAACACAGGGTTGAATGAATCCATTTCCATGCAAGTCCTCTAGTAGTACCCGTAGCTCTCGAATCTCAGAGGGAGACATCTTATATACTGGAGTAGATATCAGGGTTGTCCTAAGGTACAGGTCAATGTTGAATTCTACCTCTATACGATGATGTAGTCCTATAGCGTCGTCAGGAAAAACGTCCGCATACCGATCCACCACAACATGAAAACTCGGACTCTGCACGTCAACTGCTCCTAGGATGAGGCTAGCCAACTAATGAGTGATCGGTTGTCCTATCCTCTACGTGAGTCCGTCATATGCTACAACGGCTCCCTTTTCACCAATGGAGGTAATCCTACTCCCATCGGTGCGGACACACCACACCTTGCGCCTAATACAGTCGATCTGAGCATGGATTGTAGATAGCCAATCCATGCCCAAGATGACATCGTAAGGCCTTGTCACCGAAACAAGAAGATCCCAGCCAAAGATTTCGCCTCCTAGAGTAAGCTCACACTGCAGTAACCAGTGTATAATCATTGAGTCTTCTCCCATAGGAGTCTCTAGCCATAAGGATCGAGCCAACGGCTCCGTCGGAATCTCCGAGCTCCGAACAAGGGCAGCGGCGATGAAAAAATGACTCACTCCTATGTCTGTAAGAACTGAAGAAAGGGTGGAGTAGACACAAATAGTACCTCGAATCATCTCTAGTGCACCGTGGTCGTAGGCATCCACTTCCTAAAGCTGAGCCTGCCTCTGTCCACCATCTCTCTATGGTCGGGGAGGACATCCCGGTGGGGGTGGGGTGGAGCCTCAAAACGTCGTCCACCACTTGTCGCTCGGCCAGCTCCTCTGCCTCGTCCGCCTGCTCCCAGTGGAACACCACGGTCGAACCTCTGTCTCTACCTGGGTGGTCCCACAACCATCTTATGCTCCTCTTCATGGCGGGTCGGGAAGTCAAGATCCATGTGGCCCTGCCCGCCGCATGCATAACACTATGTACTCCTCAGAAGGTTGGCTCTGCGCCGTGTGCCCCGCACCTTTGAGCCAGTATCCTGAGGTCTTTCTCCTGATGGTATGGTCTCCTTGGACCCATGTAACATCTGTCAACTGCCAGCTGCAGAAGACTCCGCTACGTGCCACCCTGTGGCAGGTCTCGTTGCTGGTGTAGGCACAACAAGAAAGATCTGTACAAGAAGGGCTCGCTCCAGTACTCCTGCCTCTGTCGGAATGCTGAGAGAGATCATCGAAGCCCTAATCTCATGCCTCAGTCCCTGATCGATGGTTTGGGCCTGGAAGAATGGGTCTCTTAAAATCTCCGTGGAGTAGCAGGATAGATCAGTAAACCTTGCCGAGTACTGGCCCACTGTCATGATACCATGCAGTAGTTGTAGTATCTCCTGGATGCGTACCGCACGGAGGGTGGCTTGAACGAACTCCAAGAGGAAGAGGCTCTAAAAGTCTGTCCAAAGAATTGATGCCTCGTCGTACACCTGGAGCATCAGGCTCCACCATCTACCTATTTCTGCGTGTAGGAGACTCACCACAAGGATCACCATGAGGTCATATAGTGTCCCTACTAATCTGAAAACTTGAACAATAGCCTCCATCCAGTCTTCGGATGCCTGAGGGTCCCTCTCTCTGCCGAACCTGGGTGATCTATAATGCTGAAACTCGTGCAGTGCACTCAGGAGATGTGCACTCTCAGCTGATGGGGCTGGTGGCATCGGTGGCTTGGCAGGTAGAGGTGCTGCTGATGCCTCTGCTATAATGGGGCCCTGCACCGAGGCCTCATTGCTCGGTGGGCTTCCATCTCGCACAAAGCTCGGAACCCTAGATGGTTGTCGTCATGGGGCCATCCTGAAAAGAAACATGTGTGCCATGCTCAATACAGTATACCTGGTGAGCTCACACAAAGTAATCATAAAGAAAACATTGAAACACACATGAAATCAACGTTTTCGTTCACTGAGTCAGAAATCAGATGTCAAGGTCCTGAGGTTTGGATACGTCGGCCACCGCACCAACACTGGAATCCCTTGACTGATAACTACACTCAATACCCTTAACACTATTGCTTTACATAGAAGAAATATCAGAGTCCTGAGTTTTGCAGTAGAACCAAACTCCTGTAATACCAATTTGTCACGACCCATCCTTGGGGCCCGTGTCGTGACTACCCCAAGCCCGCCTTCAATTGTCCAGGGGCTGACGACTAGCACCAAAGGTGTAAATCCTGATAAGAGGGAAGGCATTGCCATTATAAAAGAAAACATGCACCACAGAGTATGCAAAATTAAGTAAACACTAAGTAAACTCTATATACAAGTAAGTGTTGAAAAGTAAATGGGCCAGTATACAAACCCAACTGAAAGTGCAGTACAACTGAGAAAAGGAAGTACAATAGTCTGAAAAGTAAAGCAGAACTACCAAGTCGTCCTCCGGAACTCCCACCTGAAGGGGTGAGTACAGATGGTCTCATCGGCTCCTTGAGTCTAGCCGACCACTCCGAGTACGTCCTGCCTGATAGTCCACCTCCGGGTACCGTTCTACTTCACAAGCCTCAACCACGATCAGCACTGTCCGTCGTCTGCAACCAACACAACTTCGTGCGGGCAAAGCCCGTGTAGGGTTGAGTACAAGAGACTTAGTAGGGACCCCGAGACACCCAAAGGTCTACCATAATCCACGAAGGATAAACCACGAAGGAAATATACAATCACAAAGTATCAACCAACTCTACTTAGGTATATGATCATACATATACCTAAGTCATCAATTACAGTTCTGCTCTAAATCACGATCCCAAGATCAACCCAGTCCACATAGGAAAGTACAATCCAATCCACACAGGAAATCACAACCCAATCCACACAGGATAACAAATCAATCATATCGAAGATAGTGATTGGAAATCAAGACTCAGCTCACACAGGTATACTCTTCGTAAGGTGATAGAGATGATCAGATGTTGTCACTGATTCATCTAAGCTTTCAGAACCACATAGGATACAAGACCAGCTATACGGTCAGACCCAAAAATGATACAAGACCAGTTACACTACCGGACCCACATAGGATACAAGTACACAGTCAAATACTGTCAGACCCACGTAGGATCTAAGAACAGTAGTCATCACTGTCGAACCCACGAAGGATCCCAGTATGATCATCGTTGCTGCCGAACCCACGGAGGATCCAAGTACAGTCGCCATCACTGTCAAACCCACCTAGGATCCAAGTACAGTCGTCATCGTCGTCGTAGTCGCAGCCTGCTCTAGGGTTCCCGCACACAGCATGCTCGATTCCAGGAGGGTACACTCCATGAGACAAGGGGGTTAGATACATCAACTATCACGAATTACAGAGTTGAGGAATTACAAAGTTTCATCTCGTCAATAAGAACTTAACGTGACAGACGGTGAGTCAATCGGACGCCCGGTCTGAGAGTTATTGGTTATTTCATCTCAGGGGCCCGGTTGGTTTTTAAGCTAAAACCAACCCGACCGCACTCTAGCTGCATCCAAACCTCGTGCGTAGTAAGCCAAAATAACTGTCTCACTAAGAGGAATCCAACAATGTCGACGGCACGTCAATCGGACGTCCGAAGCTCAAGTTATAATTGTTTCTGCTCCGAGGGCCCCGTCGGTTATGTATTCGAACTAACCCGGCCATACTCAAAGTTGTCTGAAACGTTCAGTGTAATATACCGAAATGACCATCTCGATCCAAGGATCCCAACTCAACTGACGGTGTGTCGATCGGAGGTCCATAGCCCATGTTATGGCCGTTTGAAAGGATATATCCGAAAACAGGGGGTTTGGGCCCGGTCCGACCCGACCCAATACTCCCTAGGTCGGCCCAAACCGAGTCGACCCAACCCAGGTCCGTGTCTGGCACCTTAGGGCGCGGCCCGGCCCGGCTGGCTCAGCCCAGCCCAGCATGGGAAGTCCTGCCCAGTGCAGGCTGTCCGGCCCGACACGGGCGGTCCAGCCTAGCGCGGGCCGCGGCTCGGCTCGAGGCCGAGCTGGACGCAGAGGGGGGGGGGGGGGGGGGGGGGCTCTGCCCCCCCTTGTTTTGAAATGGCAGCCCACTTTCTAGGCCCTCCCTTGCCAGCTACCGGGGGTTACAACCCCCAGACTTCCCGAAAAAATGGGCGGTCGTAATGGCCGGCTGGTGAGGTGCCGCAGGACGCCCACCGCGGGTTCCCCCCCTGGTGGTGCCCGCGGCCGGCCGAGCCCGGCCGCCTCCTCTCGAACCGCCCCGGCCATTGACGCGGATCTTCTTCGGCTGGAGTGGCGCCCCTCCACCGCGGCCAACCCCGGCCGCAACCCCTTGATCCTCCAACGTGCCGCAATGGCGCCGTGCCCCTCCGTCACGGCCCGCTCCTAGCAGCGGCCTCCTTCGGCTTCACCGGCGCGGCGCGACGGTGCCGCTCACCTCCGTCGCGGCCCGTTCCGGCCGTGGTTCTCTCATTCCCGTTCAGTGCAATGGCACTGCACCATCTTCACCACCATGAACAACAAAGGTAAACAATAAGGGGAGGAGGATCGACCGAGTTTGTGCGGTCCGACCTCCTCCCGTTGTGACGATAGTAGGCGGCCAAAGAGCGAGTATACACAACGACAAAAAATCACAAATTTAATTGATTAAATTTTAAGTTAACCCCTACCTCAAAGAAGTTCACGGAAGTTAGCATCGCGGAAAACGGAATCGCGGGGTTAGGCTCCGTATACGTCGACGGAGAACATCCGTGGAGGAAGCGACGTCTCCCTTTCTTTGACACGGAGGGAAGTTGGAATGGTGTGATGGCGTTCTTCGCATTCTTCAATGAGGAAGATGAAGTTCTCCAAGACTTAGAGCTCTCCCTCTCTCAATTCTCCACACAACAAAACAACCCAAAATAGAATAAGGCTTTCCGTATTTTATTTACTCATGACAACTTTTTAAAATTTCAAAAGTTGAATTTACTTAATTAATCTTGAGTTGTAAAAATAATTTGGGTGTTATGTTTGCATTATTAATGTGAGGGAGAGTTACATAATTTAAGAGGTGGGTTTTAGAGGAGTTAGAGAATTTGAAAAGGTGGGGCCTCGTGTGGGCCCCACCTCCCTCGTAACCACACATGGGAAGTTGGGTGGGCGTGGGCCCCACCAACAACTTCCCTTGAGAGTGTTTAACTACTACGGATAAAATAAAATTGCTCACAATTTTATTTCTACTTATGATTTAATCCCCAAAGTGTTTTACAACTACTTCCGTGCAAACACAACTCTAGAAAAGTTCTTATTAAGAAATTACCAGCGTTGCAGTTTTATCGGTGCCCTAGGATTTCGATTCCAAGCACCGGTTTAAAAGTTAGAAAAATCTTCTTGTTCATTCACTGAACGTACCTGAGCTAAACTTCAGAAATTGATTATGGGCACACTGGGCCTCAGAATCAGGTGCCATCAGAAACTGCATACTCATAAAATCCCAAAGAAATTAAGAAAAAAATTTCCTTGAAATTTACCGGTCTTTATAGTTGTTCAATGTAGACTTGTTATTCCAATACTCCATTTACGAATGTTGTCTTGACATCCATTTGATACACATTATATCCTCTTTGGACATCCATTTCAATAAATATCTTGATTGACACCAGTATCGCTACAGGATAAATTTTCTACCCAACATCAATGCCTTCAATTTGTGAAGATCATTTACAGACCAAGCACACCTTATTTCTTATCACATTTCCATGTTCATCAAAAAAATTTCTTGAAAATCCACTTCTTATAAGTCACAATATGATCTTCTGGTATTTTAACAAAATCACATGTCTCATTTTTTTAATATAATCTAACACTTAATTTAATTTCTTTCACCGATGACACATTCTTTGTAGCCATTTCAAATGAGTATGGTTCCAAAACTGATAGAAATGTAGACTGTTCATTATTACTCATTCTCCTTGTCTTTGTAGGTTCATTCTGATCCTGGATAATGTTGGAAAAATCAATCTTTTCTCTTCGATTTCTCCTTTGGGGTTCAACCAAATTCTCTTTATCCATGGATTCCTTTTCTGATTCATCTTCAGATTCAACATCATGATGTGACTCTTGGGAGTTTTTGAAATCATCTTCTTCATCTGTATTAGCATTTGTTTTATGTTCACATTCTTCTTCATATTTTTTTAAATAAACATAACAATTCCATGAAGCATTCGATTTTTTATCTTCAATGATCATTACATCACTTGATTCCAGAATGTATCCCAAGGGATTATTGAAACACATGTAGGAATTTTTGTTCATTTATTATCCAAGAAATATTCCTTCATCCGCATTTTCTCCATAATTCCCTTTATTTCCATCTTGGTTTCAGGTAAAACATTCCTTCAAAAAATACGAAAATATTTCCTAGAGGGATTCTTCCATCCCACAATTCATATCTTGTCTTTGTTTCACCCATATATAGTCATGTTTGATATTAAGTATCATTCTATGATATTTTTTGATTGGTTTTCATGAAATCAAGCACTTCTACCTTCCTTTGTACAATGATCACACATGCCATTCTACATTAATCATCAATGAAAAGAACAAATACCTATCTCCATGTGTTCCAACAACATTTATCAGGACACATAAATCTATAATATTGAGTTCAAGGATATTAGATTCTTCTTTCTTCTTTGGATGGTAGGAACAACAGACTAGTTTCCCTCACATGCAAGCATCAAAGGACTTTTCTCATTCACGCTTCAAATTAAGAATATCCATAACTATCATTATATTGGATATCTTTTCCATGTATTGATGATTGATATGCCTCGATCTTTGATGCCAAAAGTTGTTTTCCTATCCAAATGTTCTTTAAAAAATGTTTCCATTACTGTCAACCTGATATAAATTGCCTTCTATTCTATAGTCCTTCATGAGAGAATTCACAAACATTCCACTTATAGTAAAACCATTCTGATTAAATGTCACAATAAGACCTAAGTAATAGTGTTCACTCACACTAGGAATATTATGATACAGACCATACACATAAAAGACTTCAGTTTTCTTCAACTCTCCATTAGCTGGCTCAGTACTTACACAACCTCTAATCTTCAATGCACCATCATTACTAAGCCTTATTGTTCCATTGACCTTTTTCTTGAAATTTGTTAATAGGTCTGCATTACCTATCTTGTGGGATGAACATATGCTATAATGAATCCAGGTGTTGTTGTTATTTATAGTTTAGAGGTCCACCTCTACAAAATTGGACTTTTCAATTTTACTTTTTTCATTCCATGAAATATTGGATTGAGTGTAGGGCGCGGATGGAATTTCAATTCTCTCTTTTTTGTACATGGGTTGTTCATATTAATATTCATCTTCTAATGGATAAAACTTTTTTGAAATAGAAACATTGTCTCTTTGACATGTATTGTCTCGTCTCTGAGCATCAAAAAAATTTCTCGTGTTATTCCTCTGCCTGTAGTACACAGGTTTATAGCTAATGTTAGAATAGTGAAAATGATATCCATATAAATTATTTCTTTTATAAGAAGTCAGTAATGAATATTTTTTCCTTTGTTGAAATTCTTACTATAACCCATTCATACAACTCCTTTCCTCTTCATAGTATGACATGGTATAGCCCAGATCGCCACAAAATTAACACATCATGAAAGGAAATGTCTTCTCACTTCCATTTCTACTAAGGCCTTCTTCCTTAGAAAAATAGTTTGACTACCTATCATTTCTGAAAACATGAGGATGATCTTCAATTATACTTTCAATTTGATTTATGTTTTTTTCAACACTTCTTCTGGTTTTTTAAAAATTATAAACTTTCACCATGCCTTTATTCCAGCTCACATTATTTATAGCATTTGATGTTTCTACATCACAACCAAATCCACTATTTCCCATGCATTTTGGTCTCTGATCACTCAAGATCTTTTCAACTTCATCAAAACCACATTTTTCTCTCTCTTTCATCTTAGCATCCTAGAACCTTCCAAATTTTATTTTCTTCTTTGATTCTTTTGAAGTTGATTTACTTTTGAGTTTACATCTTAGAGTAACAACTTCTTCTTCGAGTCCCTCAATGGTCTTGGACTTCCCATCCAGTCTCAAGGTAAGGTCATTGAAGACCTTTTCTAGTTCTTAAATTATATGTTTTAGTTCCACAACACCATTAGTTATTTCAAGGATTGATTATTGTACTTTTACCAGTTCTTCCAATCATTCAATTTCTGCTTCCAACTGATCGATATATTTTGATGATTCCTCCACCATTACATTATACTTATTTAATATCTTACATTTAATTTCAAGATTACCAAAATAATCCTTAAGTATCAACTTGGGGTTGACATTAGTTGTAAAATGATTATATCTTGCTTTATCTGTCGGTGGTTCTGACTTTTCAATGGTGGCCATCATGGAGGAATGGTTTCCAGTCTTAAATTCTTATTCTACTTCCTCACATAATTCCTTATCATCATTTCCTCCTCATAGAAAAAACTCTTCTTCTGTACTTTCTTTGAAAATTAGATGATTCCCTTTTTTATTAATATTTTCTAAGGCTTCTCTATATTTTCAAGTTTACTCAATTTATCATCAAATTTTCATGAGCACTGCGAGGTAATGTGCCCAACTCATCCAATGAAAAAACAAGCCATAGGTAGCTAGACATAAAATATCCATATTCCCTTCTTGAGAATCTTCACAATGAGATAAAGTGTTTCATTTTTCACATAATATTTATCAACGCTCTCTCATAAAAATTTAATTATGTGCATGGCTAGTAATGTCATTTTCTTTCTCAAATGTGTCATATCTTCTTCTTGTTTGATTCTAATTTTATAACCTAATAGATCGCTCGGAAGATTTTCCACTGAGAGTTTGGAGAGATCTCTATCTTCAAGGGATGACACCATTAAATTGTATAGGGGTGGATGTCGTATCAGTACTTTATTCACTATGTCAATGTCTTGGATTTCGTTGCCCATACCTCAGAATTCTCCTACAACATTAGTAATTTGATTGAAAATGGAGTGTGCATTCTCATCATGGTTGATCTCCAAATCGTCAAACATGTTGTGTAGAACTTGATGTTTCTCCTCCTATACTTTTCTATCCCCTTAAAAAGTATTGTCCAGTTTATCCTAGAATGACTTAGAAGATGTGCAACTCATTGCATTTAGATAAATCTGATCCGAAAGGGATGCAGCATTCTATGCTTTTGCATCAAAATCAACCAATTTCTTGTATATATCTATCATTTATAGTCCTATAGAATCAGTGAATTCAATTACATGTACAGTAGAAAATAAGACTTCCATTCCAAGAGATTTTAGGTGATATCTCATTTTATTTTTCCATATTCGAAAATTAATTCCATCAAAGAGAATAACTCCCCTAATGTTGACTAGATTCTCCATGACTGGTAGATTCAAAACAAGAAACCTTTACCCATTGATAACACTTGAAGGACCTCGGAACACCCAGAGAGCGGAGGATTGAATAAGGGTGTAAATTGTTTCTTTTAAACGGGTGGATCTTTTTCCCACGTTGGTCGAAACCTATTAAACCTATTTGAAGAGTAACTCCAGAAAATAAACAATCACAAGAAATGAAATGACACATAATTTTTACTTGGTTCACCACTAAGGGATACGTCCTAGGAGAATACACTGATAGTGTGTCGGTCGTACAAAAAACCACAAATCATCACAATTTGTGGATTACAAGATTTTAGCACAGTCACTCTATTCAAGGTGCACTGTCTTTACAGGGTTTTAGGGATAACACACTATGTCATTTAGATCACTTCGTTTGTTTCCACCTTTCTCACTGCATTGGAATAATCTTCACTCAGTTTAATGACTTGAAGGTCACTTCAATGGTTTAACATTAGATCATGCTTCCTCCACTGTAAATGGATGCTATTTTGATGTCTCATAATCACCCAGAGATGTAATTTATTTTCTAGTATAATAATATGTTATGGAAATTAATTTCACAAAATTATTTGGTCAATTTTTAGGCATCCAACTGTGTTCTGCGTACTCCTAGATGTTTCAGCTAAATTTTGCTATTTCTGTGTATAGCTAAGGTTTATGTGTACCTTGCAGCTGTTTCCACATACTGTGCTTGTAACACCCCGAGATTTTAAGAAAAATATTCTTTTAATTTCATTAATGTCTTTTGTTTTATGCTACACCAAGATTACCTTGCGCTATACGCAACACCGTATTAGCTTGCAGTATACGCAACACTATTCTTGGATCGTGTTACACACAATTTTGATAATAGTTATTCTACGCAACATTGAGTATATATATATATATATATTCAATGTATAAATGAAATATGTTTGGATTCTGTTATATGAAACAAAGAGGGATTCTTTCACAACATGCAACCCTGACTTGGCTTGCATTACACGCAATCGCGACCTTCCTCGATAGCATGTGTTGTACGCAATACCAGGTTTTACTAAACAATGATATATTATTATAATATTATTATGAACTAGCCTTTATGAATAGTATTAACTAAATTTTGAATTTTATAACATTATTATTCATCTTACAAATTTTCTAGAATAGGGTATAAGAACAAAATAAATTTTTCGGGTAAAATAATTATTTTTCAAAAAATGCAGTTTTACCACCTTTTGATGGCGCACCCACATTAAATCTAGTTTTGACATGTTTATAAGTTCAATTTTACAAAATAATATTCTTCTTTGGAATCAAGAAATAAAAATTTACTTTGGATAAATTTTTCGTATTATTCTGGTAACTTTCATATTATGATGAATAGTAAAAACACAATATATTTTAATGAAAAACAACTTTTTTCATCGTAATAATTTATATGGTTAAATTATAATACTGAATGGTTTTAAAGTATAAATAGAATATATTTTTACCATTTAATATAATGTATGTCATTAGCATTGATTTTACATTGAATTCGTAGGTTAAATCAATTCAATTGCAATGTTTTAAACAAAAACCCATTTTCATTCAACAATGGGATTAATTTTAATTTAATTTATGCAACTTCTGTGTATTGAATTTAAAAAAACAGATTCCATATTTGGAATCAGTGGGTCTAAATTATGTTAATAGGCTACTTTTTATTTTTGGGAATTATGAATAGTAACTACGGTAAATTTTATTTACCATAGTTAAAGGTAAATCGGGTAATTAAGGGTAAATATAATATTATAAAATTACCATAACACATGCCAAAATTCTATTGGATGGCTAAACGTAAACCCATATCAACTAAGGGTCGGATTAGATTCATTTTATGGACTTTTGACCATGAAAATAATTTAATTATTATTAAAACCAAAGAAAGTGACAACATGTCACTCTCTTAAATCTTATAAGTATAATAATTTTAATTTAGTGATAAACATCATAAAACTTCAAAAATGAATAGTCTCCAGAAATATAATAAAATTATCTACATCATGATAATTTATTTAGAATTTTTAAGGATTAAATTATTGTCAATAATGGTGATACATTAATGATACAGAAATTATTTATTAAGTTGAAAATAAGTAATATAGTTTTTATTAAAATAATAATACCCAATAAAAGGCCCACAAACCTGACCAAAACATATTGGTAGTGTATATATACACCTTAATTATCCAATTACCTAATATATAACCGTTTAGATCCTTATAAAAGTGATTATGACACTTATATTATTTTATTTTAAATGATGCCAAAGTTGTCACCTTCATAATTTAATAAATATAACAATTTAAATATTGTGATTTTAAGATGATAAATTAGAGTAAAAGTATTATTGTGAAATTTAATATCTTTAGATTCATCATAGGATTTTATTTTAAATTTTTATGCAACAAATAAGTATATTAGATAATTATACAAAAATGTTGTAGTAATTATTTTATTAAGAGATAAACCAAATAAATGGTTTTAAAAATAATAAAATAAATATTATATGAACTATTTAATGTGATCCACTAATTTTAGAGATACCCATGACCTTTTATGAATCTATTAAAGCTTTTATTTCGAACATATCTTCTGTTTATATTTTATTTAAATTCAAATAAATGAATAGTGTCAAAATTGACACTATTGTTATTTTATAAAAATAACATATTATAAAATTGTTTTAAAATCACAAAAATATTTAAAAATTATAAATTTAAATTTATATGGTCTATAATGTTATAAATTAAACAATTATGGAAAATTCACAACAAATATGTAATTATTTGTTATAATTTATAATTTAGAATTTTATTACCACAAATAAACTTAAATAGATTAAATAAGGATAAATCAAAATGATAATGTTTAAAATAAGATCCAAACATGTATAAATTTGATCGGTTGATGATATTACAACCCTATCTCATCTAATATTATAATATGATTCATCTTTGGAGGTTTCTAAGAGGGGTTAGATTTATTATAAATTAATATTTTGAAGAATTCCAAAGGTGCCCATCTCCCCCCTTATAAAAGGGCACCTCCTCCCTCTCCTCTTCACACCAATTTGATCCTTCAATCTCGGAAAAAACCTGAAAAATTATCTCTCCACTTTCCTAGAAACATCCTAGAGGTTCTGGTCTACTTTAAAGACCAATCTTAGTGCCCTAAGAGGAGGTTTCAAAGAGGCGTATCGAAGAAGAGGCAATTTCTTCTCCCGATTCTTTCAAACTTTTTTCTTCTTCAACTTATTCTTATTTAGTTGTTTCATTATAAAGTAATAACATCAGTATCTCTAATATACTGATTTGTTATTATAAATATGAAAAAACCCCATTTCACCTTCTATCCATCCTACGGAAAACAAAATCACCACGCATGCGTACGTACGGAATACCGTCTCCACGCCGTGGTGTAATCTGTTTTTCCACCAACACCTTACATGAATGAGTATAATGGTGTAATGAATGACTATACATAGTTATTATAAAATCATACTGATTCTGATATATTGTATCATCCACTCCAATTCAATTCAATAATTATGGAAACGATATCATCGCTCGTGCGTACGTACGGACTACCGTCTCCACGACGCGATGAGATTCATTCTCCATGTTAACCATTTAAGAACGATTATAAATTATATATAAGCAACAATAATGAAATATATGACATTATAAAGCTACTGGATTTATGAATATATGTATTTCATCTACTTAATTCCATTCAACTCAATAAGGAAATGAAAACAGCGTTCATGCGTACATACGACCTACCGTCTCCATGAACGGTGTATTTCTTTCCACTTATCGATCTATTATATATATGTATATTCTGAATATATATTATATATAAATCATTTTTTATATTCTATAATTATGTAATCATGATCTAAGTAATCATATGAATAATTACAAGTCAAAACACGGATGACAAATGAAACGATTTTACCCAAAACACTCTTTAACATGGAATTTACAAAAGAACGGGTAATATAAAGTCATAAGTGAACCATATATGATATCATAACAATGAATATGATTCTGTAATAAGTCAATGAAATTATTTAAATCATTATACATGAGGATCGGATACATACGAAGCATATCGGACATAAGGTAAGGGATAATTTTGCAAATCTCATTTTTATCCGAGATTGCTTATTCGTAAGTATTTACTGGGGTTATTTCTATCATCCATGTCCATGTTTTATAAAATTGTTTTCATGTATTTTTAAAGTCCTTTTTACCCAATTTTGACTTTTAATACATGGTATGTAAGGAATCTTTCTTTTTTTTACATTACGAGGTACTTTTTGACTTTTCCGACAAAGGTATGATAAGAATGTTTTTTTATCTTATATGGAATGAAAGGGTTTTTTACGGTTTTATAAAGCCTTATTTTCATGAAGCTTACTCAAAAATATTTCATGACTATTTTCAACAAAATATCCTTCTTTTAAAATTTCATGACATTTTGTGAAAATAAATTGATTTTGAAGAATAAAGGATATTTTCCTCAAGAAATCATTTCAAATGTTTTATCAAAACCATTTTCCATCTAAGATGACATTATTTAATATGTGTATGTTTCAAGTTTAATGTCTCTATGATTTAAATGGTTTCACTTTTCTTATGATGAAATGTCCATTTGTTTTGTATGGATTATGAGAGGATGGGATGATGTTTATAAAACCCATTTTATTCTTTGGGTTATGGTGAATGTTTTAAGTTTATTTTGTGGCACAAGTAAGAATGATTTCATTATGAGATGGGTGGGACCTATATCTCCCTCCAATGAATTGGGTAAAGATTTTATATCTCATGAGATAGACATGGCTGGAACGGTAAGTTAATCCTGTTCAGTGTTATAGGACTGAAACGAGGAGTGAACTCGATTCAGAATGGGACTTTTTCCACTAAGATGGTTTTGGCAGCAGTGCCTTGGCTACTATGGAAATCATTACATGTGCTTAATGGATTCCACAATTACATGTTTTATTCCCATGATATTTTGTCATTCGTAATGTTTCTTTATGATCTATGCCTTACGTACTTCCATGTTTTATGTCATTTCTCAAGCTTTTGATGTTTAAATATTATGTTCATGTTTTTAAGTTAAAATGTATATGGTATGTTTTATTTTATCCATGCTTACCCTTACTAAGCATTTGAGCTCACCCTTTTTATGTTTTCTTTTCCCCAGGATATAAAGAAAGGTTTTAGGTAAGAAAAAAAGGGAAAGATCTTTATGGGAGATGTTGAAGTTCTTTCACCACGATTAGAATATTACGTTCTAAGTTTCCAAAGACACTAAAATATTACGGTCCTTATGTGTCTATTTTTGTATTCCGCTAAAGTAATGTAATGTCCATGTAAGTAAAGCTTTGGGTCTCTACAGTGCTGCTATTTCTGGGTATTGATGATGTTTTTGCATACTGCTGTTATTTATACATATCGGGCAGTGGTTTCCGCATAATGTGCAGCTATTTTTGCATACTTCTATTGTTTCTGCCTACCGTGTATCTCCTTTGCTTACTGCCCTGATCTATGTACTTCCCTATTCTACGTACTGCTCCAATCCTCCATGTATCGTCCTTCTCTGTGTACTGCCATGCTCAGCCGGGTACTGTGAGAGATTCCTGCACGAACCACACTCTCTTCCGTGAACTTTATTCCTTTTACAGATTATTCTCTCCACATACCATCTTCTCCTCTATGTACCACATCAGACTTCACTGAATTCCTTCCAGAAAATTTAATCTCTAATATCATTGGTTAACAAAGGGGATTGTTGCTCCCAAAATAGGAACGTCACTCCACTAATTTCGGTAATGTGATTTACCCAAATATACAATATGGGACAATCTTCACTGTAAACTGAACTCCATCCACGTACTGTTATCCTCCACTACACACTATAATCATCTCAACTATGAATCTTTATCGCGTACCATTAACCTTCCACATACCGTATGTCTGTCTGTCCGCTTACTGCATCTCTTCACCATGTACTGTCGCTGCGAACTATTTTCGGAAGCATTTCGCGTACCACAAGCCTTCATTGTGTATCGTAATAGAAACCTATTTTCAATTTTGTGCACTAATCTTCATGTTATATATCTTCACCGCATTTAATTTCTACGAGTCGTTTCAATAGCATTCCGTGTACCACATGGCTTCATAGTGTATCGCATGCCTACCCCATGTACCACACTGTGAAATATTTCTGACAACATTCCACGTACTTCATGCCTTCAGCACGTACCATTCCGCATACATCAGGCCTTCACCATATAATTTTGTACGTAACTAGGCAACTTTTAACTAAAATGACCATATCTTACAAACCTAATGTCTGATTGACGTGTCGTTTGTGGTGTTGGGACCCTCTTGATGAGGCAGATCTTTTGGTATGATTGGTGGTGAATTTCATGAAAGTTGTGATTTGAGGAATAAATTTAAGAGCAGTGGAATTTAATACTATTTTTACTATCAAACTTTTGACACCATTCATTACAAGATTCCAATTCAACCATGTGCATATTGACCACAAATATGAAAACTCCATGTGCACATTGACAAAAATCACAAACAAAACTCTAATATTATCAACGAACAACCTTGGCTCTAAACAAATTGGACCATTGGTGACATATTTAACTTCATCCTAATTAGTTGTCTAAAGTTTATATTTTTTTTAATTTTATTTAATTTAATAAAATATTATTTATTTAAAATGTTAATGGTGTCAAATTTTAGACTATTCACTTGTGGACTTTTTAGAAATGTCATAACTTATATATATGATTGAAAAAACTACTTTACACAATAAATAAAAAGTTAAAGTCTTCTATAAAATTATTGGATGACATTAATTGATGAAAATTATTTTTATTTTAATATTTTTAATCTCATTTATTTTATGTTTTTATTAATAAAATAATTTTTTCATCACTATTGATTAATCATTAATGATAATTATATAATCTCTATAAGTATAAATATAATTTTATGATGTAGGTTATTATATTATATTTACATGGACAACCTATAGTCAATTTTATTCCCTGGTAATCTCTAAATTAATATTAATACAATTATATAAAATGAGAGTGTGACATTTTGCCACATTAACTAATTTTTTATATTCATGTCATGTTCATGGGAATTTGGTCATTAAGTGATTTAATTTAAAACCACAGATGATAAGGATCGAATTTATTCATCCTATAGGATTTTCATAGGTGTTAAGGTTTTTTTGTAGTGTTATTTTTAAATTTAATTATCCGATTTAACTTTATCCATGGTAATAAAAATAATTACTAAAGTTATCATTCATAATTCCCTAAAACAAAAGTAAACTATTAACATAATTTGAACCCACTGATTCCAAATATGTAATTCATTTATAATAATTCCAAACCCAGAATTGGATGAAATGAATTTAAAATTAATTCTTACTGTTAAAACTGAAAGGCAGATTTTTAAGAAATAAAAAACTTATCAAAAGATAGTCATGTGTTTATGTCCAATTTAAATATGAAATTACGTCCAATGACTGAATATGGATTAGGTGATAAAATAATAATCCAATTACACATGAAAAACATTTAAAAATATAATCTAACCATATAAATAAATTTGAGGAAATTGATGTTTTCAATTAAAATGACATATTTTTTTACTATTCATTAAAATGTGAATTTTATCAAAAAAATAACAAAAATTCCATAAAATGAGAATTTTATATTCATCTCCAAAGAATAATTTTATTTGGTAAAATATAGTATATAAAAGTGTTAAAAACTAAAATTAAAATGGGTTCTCCATCAAAAGGAGGCTAAAAATCATTTTATAAAAAATAATTCTTTTATCCAAAATATTGAATTTGTTATAATTTCATGTCTAGAAAATAAATCAGATTAATTTCATTGTTATGAAAAATTTAGGCTGTTGTTATTACTTTTCATAACCGTTAGTTTATATCCATTAAATTATAATATTTTAATAATATATCATTGATTAATGAAACAAGGTAATGCGTACTGGGCAAGCTATCGAGGAATGTCGCTCGTGCATGTAACGCAAGCCAAGAATAGTGCTTCTTATACTAAATGATAATATGGTGTTGCAAATAGTGGAAGCTAATATTGTTGTATCATACAACACAGGAGATCGATGAAATTAAAAAAATCTATCCCCTAAAATCTGGGGGTGTCATATTCTACCCCCTTAAAATTAATTTCACCCTCAAAATTCATCGGTGTTATAAATGGTTTACTACATAACACTTTCATTTATGGAAACCCACATCATAAAAAATAATACTAAAACTTCATTTTTTAAAATGAAAGTTAGAAACATAATGGTTACCCGAATTAACTCATCACTAGGTTTACACATGGAAGATCATAGGTGAGAAGTGAAAACAAAGATATTGAAGTGAAATATAATCGTCATGTTCTAATGGATAGTGATTGATAATAAGATTTAGAGAAAGTTAACTACCAGAAATCAAAAAAAAATTGTGATGATTTAAGGGACCATCTGGTCCATCAGAAAGGAATACACTAGGGTAGAATTTTTGGTTTCAATATCATTTTCCTAAAGTTGATTAGTTTTTTCATGAGAATAAATAATTAATTTATTTTAGCACAATCTCATAGTTGATCCTTCTTGGAACAATTTCCACTTCACCTCTTATATAATGAAATGATGTTTAATTTTTCATTGTTTAAGTGTTAGCAGATCATGCGATAAAATGATAGGTTATTCTATCTGTCTCAACAAAAAGGTTATAACAGGTCATCAAATATGCATACGTCATCCTATAGTGAGATAACATATTAATCGGACAATATTCAACCATATTATAACTTATAATATCCTTCAATGGATAACTTTACAATACTTTCCAAAAACTAATAATATTAAACCATAGAAAGTGGTGAACTATATCGAATTAACATTTCTCTCCCATATCTCATTTGGCAGTTCATGGTTGTCACATTCCAAACATGTGAATACCTTATTCATTTATTCTCTTGAAACATGGTAATAACATGAGTTACCATATAACCTTAAGGAAATCCTTCATTTTGTCATAATTAACTTTTCCCACACACCAATAATACCAAAAATTCTATATACACAAACCATGATATCACATTGTCCTTATATCAATTATGAGGTTATTAATACTATCAAATATCTCGTTATCTCTTTATTATTTCATTACACACATATCATGTGCTTTCCAACAATATTTCAATCACTTTTCATGGATATTGATATCAGTTATCTTATAATTTAAAATACTTAAGGACAAACAATAGTGTAACTATCTTTAGATGTTTCTTTTATCCATAATACCATAAAATTACTTATACAACCTTATTAATGATAATCATGTAATTATTCCAATATATTCTTAAACCATTGAACGAGATGCATCCTTTTGTTCCTTAACACATCTTTAATCTCGTATATCATTTGTATTCTCTTCATTGTCATCAACATAAAAACTACCCATATGACCCTGCTAATTATCTTAATTATATATTCCCTGAGGTGATAAATTTTCATAAAGAACATACATTCCATATTTAAAAAATTTAACCATTGTTGATGTCTTAGTAAAACGAATATCCTTGTCTATTGTGTTAATTTCACATTTTCCTTTCAAATTTCTAGGTTTGTGTCCTTCTTTTCCACACACAAAGAATCTTCCAGTTCCATAGAAACATTCTCCTTGATGCCTCTTCCCACATGATTTACATGAGGAAAATTGAACTTTATTTTTTTTATGATCACCATGAAACTCCATATTTCTCTTATTAGATGGGTCATAAAAATCACCAAAGTTGAGATTATTTATCATACTATGATATTTGTGATTAGGCATAATAATGATGTTTTGCATTTTAAATCCCATTACATTCAGTTTCTCATGAATAATATCATTATATTGACTATCATATTCTCTATTAACATGAATCCCCTTGTTTCTGACCATTTTCTAAAACCCAAAAAGAATAGTGTGAGAGGAAAAATTCATACTATCAAAAAAACATAATAAATGGGGATTAGTTTCAGTATTTAAAATCTATGTTTTAATAATAGGTTATTCATGACCGTTACAATAATTATAGGACTATTAGCTATAGTTAGATTTACCCTTGGGGTCATCCCTAGAGAATCCTTTTAAATATCTCTAAAGACCTCACTAATGTTTTCGCAACCTAGTTTCCTAAGGTTAACTGAACCTTCGCACTGATACCAACTCTAATGGTCTAGAATTATTTCCAGTGGAGTAGAATTTATTACTATCAAAGCACTCTATGGGTGGATACACCCTAGTTCAGGACACAACACCATCCTTATTGGTATCCATTTCATCATGAATCCCTTGGGTAGAGATCAATGGTTTCTCCAATGTTCCCACATGAGAGTCCCCTAAGATCGGATTCATTCCTACATACTTTGCATTGATACCAACACAAATGACCCAAGCTTGATGTAAATGGAATTTACATTTCTCTAGTGGAATATTTAATACATTACACAAATTCATGCCCAATGACTGTATTATGTTAGTGTCTCTAGAAACTCGTAACACATCCTTCTATCTTGGTGAAGGATCATCAACATCTCCCAAAAATATTTTCCATATTAGTTTCCCAACCTAAAACTTTTCTTTATATCCTACGGAAATGAAAATATAAAAACATTGAGAAAAAACGCTTAGTAAGGGTGAACATCATGAAAATGTTACAAACCATATACTTTATAATGTAAAAAAATGAACATATTGTTTAAATATCAAAATCTTAAATCCAGAAATAAATCTTAGTAGTTCTTAAGGAATTAATCATAAGTGAAAACAACCATGATAACATAGAATTGACATAAACCATGAAATTGTGTCAAGAAAATATGTACATAATATGATTTCCATAGTAGCTAAGGCATTTCTACCAATACCATCATAGTGGACAATGTCCTTTGCTGAACTATGATTACATGTCATCCCAGCCGGGTATTACTGAAGCAGATTTACTTTTCGTTCAAGTCATGTTTATCTCATGAGATATCAATCCTTACCCAATTCATTGGAGTGAGATATAGGTCCGACCCATCTCATAATTAAATTATTATTTCATGTGACATAAAAACATAAATCATCCATCATAGGATGAACCGTGAAATAACGTTTTCTATACTAAAAATGCAAGGAAATTTCAAAAGATTTTTTTTTGAAAATAAACATGAAATAGTGTCGAGGAATCTTCATGGAAATAAGTAATTTTGAATATATAAAAATCTATTCATGTCGTATAAGTTAAAAATATCATTCATCTCGTATGTTTTCCAAAAATGTAAAAATGTACCTTGTACCAAAAAATAGAAAAGATTCCATTCATACCATTTGTAAAAATTTACAAATTGGTAAAATTGACTTTTAAAAATTATTTAAGGATATAAAGAATATTTTGAAATACATATTTAGGAATAATGGATATGTATATTAAATATACAATATTAAATACTTATGAATAAATAATCTCAGATAAATACATGATTTGCAAAGTTATCTATTACCATGTACATTTCGATAGTCGAGGGTGTAGTCACCTCCTGTATAATGGTTAGATCATGTTATTAAATTATTACAGAACCATATCCATATTTAAGATATCATATTTGATCATATTTTATCATTTTTTATTAGTATTTCAAAATTACCATTACTTCAGGTGTTAACTGCATCTTTTTTGCATTCTGTTTTGTCATGTAATTCATTTTTTTCATTAATATGATGTATTTTAGTCAGTACAATATGTTCATAATTATTATTTTCCCTCATAATAAAAATTTTAAAATCATTCTTGAATTATTGATGTGGTGAACGAATCTCACCGCATCGTGGAGACGGTAGGCCATACGTATGCACGAGAAACTGTATCAATCTGCTGATTGTTAAATGGAATGAAATTGGATGTTATGTTAATTATAAATAATCATTATCATGTTATATTAATTATTTAAATCTGTTATACTCATCATTATACCCATCATAATAATGTATAGTTGAATAACAAATTACACCATGACGTGGAGATGGTAAACCGTACGTACGCACGCATAGTGATATTATTTCCCGTATGACACATAAAAAAATGTATAATGGTTGCCCAATTATTATAATAACATATAATAATTAATAATATATTTGATTTACTACATTAGTATTGAATCAACAAACAAAGAGGAATTATAAGTAGAAAAGAAATCAAATTGAATTGGTAAAGCAATTACCTCTAATAAGAGAGGAGAAGGGCACTTTAGAAAACTTTCAAAATATTGAAATATAAGAAGACTAATCTAGATATAAATAATCAAAAATGGCCCATAAATGAATTTTATAATACATTTTCGACCATATCTTATCCCGTCATGGTTATTTATAGTTTCTTTGAATTTTAAATAATTTAATAATAAAATAAATCACTAATATATTATTATTTCAAAATTTAATACTATTCATGTAATTTGACTTAACAAACAATAAGAAAAAGTTAAAATTAGAATATAATCCATTAACACATCTATAATACATCATATTGTTCTTGTAAATTTGTTATACACATTAAATAATTTAAAATACAAAAAATTAATATTAGTAAAATCACTTATTTAATTTTTTGTAAATTGAATAAATATTGTTTTAGAATTGAAGAGACTTTTAAGGTAATTATATAACTTCTAAAAATTCAAAATAAATTTATATAATGAATATGGTTTCATTTTTATTAATATAAACATTTAGATTCGTTCATATCTTGATTTTTTTCCCTATGTGGGCACATAAAAGATATTAAAATACAAGATAGTGATATTTTGTAACTATATTTGATTTAAAAAAATATAATTTATTTTCATGTAAAAGTGTCAATTAAAAACTCAAAATAAATTATATTGTGATAATTATTGATTACTATTCATCCAATAATTTTTTGGAGTTGTTTGGGATTAATATTAAACCTCATTAATTTTATTTACACTTAATTAATTCCTTTAACTCTTACCATGGCAACATGTCTTTTTATTTCCTATGGGTTAATATATTCACTCTAAAATGCCAAAAGAGACATAAATGGACAATTGGGGAAATATTTAATATTATCCCTACTAGTTGGCTATTTTTTTATGAATTTTATATAATTTAATAAAATATTATTTATTTAAAATATGAATAGTGTCAATTTTGACCATATTCATTAGTTCACATTTTAAAAATATCAAAACATAGAGATATGTTTAAAAAAACTCCTTTAAACCATATATAACATGTCAATGTAATATATAAAATCAGTGGAGAACATTAATTAAATCAAATTTTATTTATTTTAATATTTTTAGTTTTATTTATGTGATATTTCTGTTAATAAAATAATATCTACATCACTATTGAGTCATAATTAATGATAATTATAAAATCTTGAAACATTATAAATAAATTTCTATGATTTTTACAATTCTATTATTCTTCCAAAGACTACCAATAGTACATTTTATATTCTAGTAATCCCAAAAGTAAAATTAATATAATTATATAATATGATATTGTGAATTTTCTCACATACATAAATTTTTTTTCTCTTTATGTCATATTCTTGGGAAAGTGGCCATTATGTGATTCCATTTCGAAACATATATTATAAGGGTCGAATTTATTCATCAAAATAAAATTTTACAAGTGTTAAGGTAATTTTATAAATATTATTTTTACCTTTAATTACCCGATTTACTTTTAACCATGGTAATAAAAATAATTACTAAAGTTACTACTCATAATGCCCCAAAAATTAAACTATTAACATAATTTGGACCCATTAATTCCAAATATTGAATCCATTTTTCATAACTCAAAACACATAATTGGAATAAATGAATTTAAAATTTATTCCCATTGATGAAATCAAAAAGTTGGTTTTAAAGAATTGAAAAACATATCAAAATGTTGTCTTGTGTTTATGTCCAATTTAATGTTGAAATTAAATTCAGTGAAAAAAATTGATTAAATTATAAAAAATAATAATCCATTTACACATTAAAACCAATTAAAAATATAATCTATCTATATAAGTAAATTAGATGAAAATGCAGTTTGGAATAAAAATGCAGTATTTTTCACTATTCATTAAAATATTAATTTTATAAGAAATATACTAACTAGTGTTCCTATTCCATATTAGAAGATTATTTTTTAAATTAGAATATGTAAAAGTGTTAAAAAATAAATTTAAAATGGGTGCTCCATCAAAAGGTGGAAAAATGACATTTTTTGAAAAATACTTCTTTAATTCAAGAAATTTAATTGGTTCTTATATCATGTCCAAAAAATACATAAGATTAATGTTACTATTATATGTAATCCAAAATTTGGTTGATAATTTTCAAAATGGATAGTTTATATCCCATTAAATAATAATATTTTAATATTCTATTGTTGATTTGTGCAAATCGGTATTGCGTACAATGCAATCTATCAAGGAAGGTCACTCTTGCATGTAACGCAAGCCAATAATAGTGTTGTGTATACTGTTAGATAATAAAGTGTTGTGTATAGTGAAATCTAATATTATTTTAGTGTAGAACACAAGACATAAATGAAATCAAAAAAATTCTATCTCATAAAATCTCAAGGTGACATGGTACCACATCTCTCAAAGCTATATGGGAGTTAACCAGTATACTAAGGAAAATATTAGGATATTTTTTATTTTCTGGTCTATATTGAAGATAACTCTCAATGGTGGGGTAAAACAGGCACATCATCAGGTTTATTTCCTTAACCCCACCACTAGAGTAGTAACCTGAAATCATATATAACTACTTATCCAGATGAAATATTTTCTTTATCGACTTCATATCACTCCTCAAATGAGAGAAATTTTTTCCACCTACCCAGAAAAACTACCACACACACAAGTAGAGAACAATTGGGTACATATTTTAGGAAACCAATCCACACTGAGGATGATTATCTTAGGGTATCCCTACCACTATAGAAGGATTATTTGTAAGGTAGCCTCATCCCAGAGTTAGGTAAAACTATCAATAGAAGTGTGTATCCACTGATCATATCCGTTTGAGCCTATAGAATTAGGATCGAGCATAAATTCACCACTAGTATTACCATGTCCTGTATTTACACTCCAACATGAAACACCACCCCAAGAACATAAATAAAATAAAATCATCCATAACAACTCATCATTATCCTCTCTAGTAGATACTGACTCCTGACATGTTGTTTTACAACATATAAACATGTATGAGTGGGGAAGCTTCCCTATTTCTAATGAATTTGAAACTATTTCAAAAATAATCATAACACAGCTTTACTGATTCCCAATGTCACCCTATATAATCCTCGAGCAAGAATTCATCGGAATAGAGTACCTCAAAATGAGTATAACAATAATACTTAAAAAGTACAATGGACACTGAGAATGCCTCTAATAATTCATGAATCCACTTGGTCATAGGTCTACATGTCATAAAATGTTCCTATCCCCTAACCTATATCTCATTGAACCTGGTGTAGACAACATGGCTGTGATGGTGGAAACAGATAGAAACACCTACCTCCTCCTACTTCTCTCTCCAATCCAATGCCATATTCATTGTCATAAAAACTCCATGAACCTATCACTATCTCAACTAGTTTGATCTATCAACAGTCTCCCTCTCTTCATCATGTAGGGTCATTAAATATCATGCCATATGTCTCTTTCCATCACAAATGAAACACCACATATCATGTGGCTGAATACATCTAGCATGTGGTCCCAAATCCATAGTACCATTGTCGTTGGATCATCCCCTAAAGTGTCTCACAATCGTAGATCCATGAGATTTGTATCTGCTACCCAATATAGAGGTCATAGATCCTATTTTCCTAGTAATAACATCCAATTTCTACTAATCAAGAAATATCTCTACCAGCAAGTCCCTCTTGGGCACCCAACATACATCAGAATGCACAATGATATCACGGAAGCCCTAATTTGACAATTTAATCAATTTTTTAAGATAGTTTCTCTGAAAAATGAATCTCAACCCGTATCTAGGGAGTACCAAAAAATGTCTCTAATCCTATTCTAATACTCTACCATGATCATGATCTCTTATCGAAACTATAGAATCACCTTTATATGGTGTGATTTCACAATGGATGGGTAAAATTCTTCTCAAAAGGGCCACCAAAACATTATAAAATTCAGTGTCATCTCATTATGTTTCTACACCACCATCACCTAGATTATCCCTAGATAAGACCCTCCTCTAATACCACCATCTTATTGGGAGGTGTTATCACAAGTAGGAAAACATGTGTGACTACCTCAAACAATTCATCAGTTACTTGGAATGATTTGATCAACACGATACTTTAGAGTTCCCTACCACAAGAACTCATGTAGTTTTCTCCACCCGCATACATCATTTTCTTAAACTGTTGGAAAACCCCACTTATGAACATGTGGTGGCTAAACTAGAGAAACAAATAGAGGTACCTCACCTTGTGTAGTGACCTACACTAAAGCCTCATCTTAGGGTAGATTTTTCAACACAATACTATTGTGGAATACTATATAGATATCATCCTAGTGGAATACTATAATAGAATCAATGAATCCCATGTTTAGAGTGTATATATGAGGATTTGAATATGAAATAACATGGAAACAACAACCCAATCATTTATGATTCCTATTAAAAAGTTTATAAACTCACTGCCTAAATATCCTGAGTCAAAAAGAAAATTACCAGATTTCTAGTGAATGCATATATTGGCAGTCATACAAACACTGGAGTCCTAGTCATAAAAGATGAGCTTGAAACACACAAAACTTATTTATATAAAATCCAAATTAATCTCACAAACATTGGACCTATGGTAGAATAAACACCTCTGATACCATTATGTCATGACACGACCCATCAGGCCCTTAGCCATGTCTACCCTGAGTCTGCCTCCAACAGTCCATGGCCTGGAAACCATCACCGGGTAGGAATATCACATATATGGGAAGGAATAGCCTACAGTACCAACACTAATGGACCCACATAGATATCAAGGAAATATTTCAATGAAGATAAATATGGAAACAAAATTCATCCATGCATCTTGCCCACAATAAATGTAAATCAAAAGTACAAAAAGTGTACAAAGGGGAAAATAAAAGCTCACCAAAAACTAAAAATGATTCAAACCTAATAAGAGAGAATGAAAAATATCATATGTAACCTCCTGAACACACCTTTTTCCTGCACAGGTACACCCCTCGGTCAATGTATCTCACAATGCTTTAGATGTTGTAGGTCCGCTTGGGACTCTGTAAAAAGTCCTATCATATGTACAGGACATAACATATGTGGAAAAACCACTTGTTTGTTTAAGTATAACAACACCCTATGGGCACCCCAAACACCCAAATAAAATGGGGAAACTGAGAGGAGACATTCTACTCAAACCATGCCAAAGGGAACCTAAGTGAGGGAGAAATAGGAACTCCATCTGGACCACTCTTTAACTATCCATGGCTAGTGAGAGAATATTCAAATGGGGTGTAAATAAAGATTTTTTACATCACTTTAAGGAATACCAAAATAAATTCCAAATATACTTTTCCTTGACTCCAAGTATCATGTGGTCCCAACCTTACAACCATCCAAAATATTATACTCGAGGATTTACTATAATTCTCATCTGGCGGAGCTCATATGACGAGCCACGAAAATCCATATGGAACATTCATGATGTAATAATCATTAATTTCAAATCAACCATCCATGATGGCACTATTCTGATAGATCTCACACATAAAAAATAACCATAACATCCATAATGGAACTCATTTAAGAAAACATGCTCATCAGGTCTCACTATGAAAATGGAATATTCTCTCCATCCTAGGTGGAAGACACTCGAGAAAAAATGCTCATCGAGTCTTTACTTGAAGGAATTCATGATGGATCCCAGTGGACCTGAATTCTTAGATTTGGGATCTCACCCATCATAGATAGTGGTTGCCACTAACCCCACTAGAAACCCAAAATGTCTCATCACTCAAAAATTAGATCTCACCCACCCCGAACATGGGACACCTTGAACCCAATATGGAACTTTGGATATCCCATCACATAGATAGGGGATCACACCAAGGGCTACAAAGGGATTCCACAAAACCTATAGAGTCTTAATCCATGATAAAAAGATAAGGGATCATTCTAAGGACAACTGGGAGACACTATAATACCAAATTTGTAACCAAAATTCAAGTAGGGTATCATAATCTTGTTGATACAGAGACCCCACTTGAACCAGCAACTGATTAGGTGATCATACTAACGAGGATTCCACAAACCTATGGAAACATCCCACATAGTACAGGATCGTATACCTGAATATTACACAAACCTGACTAGCCTAGCCTGCTATATAGGGGATTAATTCTCTCTTTAATAAGGTCATGATAATATAAAAAACTTACCAAGTAATTTGATACAATAGAGGATCTCTCCCTTTCCACCAAAAGGGATACAAAAACTCTATATGATCTCAACATATCGAGGGAATCATTGACAGGTGATAAGGATTTAATTCCATACCATACCCTAATAGGTGATAAACCAAGGGATCCCACTGAAATGATATTCCCATATACATTGTTATCATGGTTCCCACTAACCTCACCTCACATTGAATATCTAATTCCAAAATCATGGACACCATCATGTTTAATTTGGAATCCTGATCAGGATAGGATACTCACAGGCCTCTATCCTAGTCCTGAAGAATTTAATGAATTAGGGTGAATTATCAATGGGGAGTGTATATTTTGTACCCATGGTACACATTGTGTCTCTGAATTATGGTCTCGTGACATGTCACCTCATATTATATAGTGTGTATTTTAATGTGTGAATAGCATGTACCTTAGGTAACAAGCTATTTTACGTCATTTGATATATGGGGTGTTTCCTCATATTTACATGGTTGGCTAGCCATGTCTTCCCATAGGGCATGTACCTTGGGTACATAGTGTGTTTGTCTTTATCGGGACCCATTTTGTGTTCTTATACGTGTCCAAGTAAAGTACCCTATTTTTGTTTCTCTTGGTTGTGTACTTACATACAGACATGTCCTTTGACATGGATACATTTGAAAAAAAATTCATCCATAGGACCTATCCTCCATGCATGGTGTGTACCCCCAGAACATGGCATGTAGTCCCAAATAGTTCATCTTCCTAAAATAGTAAGAACACATGGTGTTTACTATTTCACTACACTCCATATTATGGGGAATTATGAATGGAAATTCCCAAAAAAATGATAGAAAAACACTTAAGATTTGGGTATAAAATGAGGATCTAAAGCTACAACATCTTTATTTAATCAAGATCAACATCAAAAACTGGTATTGGTGGTAAATCCTCTCCTCAATTCGGTCTAGGTACATACATCATGTAGGGGGATACTACTCCTCCCCTCTAATAAGCATGAACTAAAAGGTTTTATTAATTTAATTTTATCAAATTTTTAGCTCAATATTTTACAGCTCACGAAATATTTCTCAACTGATCACCAGATGTAGACAAACTTTGTATAATGCCTTGGGTAAATACCACATTTTGAATTCAACTAGGACCTCAAATTCTAGATCTAAGACACCACACAAGAGTTATTACACTTTTACAAACAAAATTCATATGTATGATGAAATGTATTTATTATTTTTAATGTCACCACACAAATGATCATCGATTACTGGAATCCCATGATGACTCAACCCCATGATTCATAACTATTCCTTGAAATATTTTAATTTCTGTCGGTCGAAGTGGATACTCGAGAGGGGGGGTGAATTGAGTTCCAATTAAAATTTCTGTTAAAAAATATTTCTCTTAAAATCCACCAATTTAAAAACAAAGTTAAACTGTAGTGAATCTATACAAAGTGTAAAGGTTCAATTAGTTTCTCAAAGACTGATTAGGTCATAGTTAACTTAATTTGAAGTTTAAATTATCTTTTGAAACTAACTTAAAAATTTTCAATAAGTATAAACACTTGCTAATTTAACTATCAAAGTAGCTTTAAAATAGTTTTTTATTTCATTGTAATAGCAGCAGAATATGTAAAATAAATATGTAGTACTTATATACTTAATATAAAAGCACAACGAATTTAACCAAGAGGTTTAGTCTCAAGCCAAGACATTATCTTCTCAACAATTTATATAAATTGATCCATACCCTGGATCGGGGGTAAACAATACTATACTAATGTCTAGGTACAAAGACCCCTACCACAGTTCTTCATGGGAAAAATAAACAACAGCTCACAAGCTGTTCAGGTCTTACTCGACCTCTACCACCATCCATAGTGGGAAACAAAAGAGTTATGGAGTTTGAGTAAGGATTTAAGAATCCTCCAGTTTAGCACAGGAGACAGTGTGTGTAAAATAAATAGGGTATACACATTGCTAAAAATATAAATATAGAATCACTAAGAGAAGTATGATTGAGTTTAGAAATGCTTTAGTGGTTATCAGTGCAGCTCTAGACTCATTTGGATTATCAGAAAAGCTTCTGAGTCCTTCTCTCGTTTTTCTCAGAAAACAGAGTGTCATGTTCTTCTTTGATTCTTGGTCCAGCTTAGCAGCCTGAGTGCATGAAATGTTTGTTGTAGTTCTTCACTCAAGATGAAGCTTGTGTTCTCCTCTAGAATAAATTTCTTCTTGTATGTCTTGGATTCTTGGAGTATGTATGTAGACTAGAGAAAAATGCTCCACATTTGAATGATGTTCAAGTCTTGTCTCTTTCACCCTTCGTGTGTCTTCTTAGTACCTTTTTTTGTAATATGCATCACCCATATTTCTTTCTAGAAGTGTGTTATTCATCTCTATTTCTGATGTTCTCTTTCCATCACATTATAGCTTTCATCTTCGGCAGAAAAGAATAATCGCCTTTTACTCGGGTACTAGGTACGGTTCCCTTAAATGAAATAGAAATCATTAAATAACATTAACTGCATTAAAACCACCAAACGTAACCATTAGCTACATAAATAAATAGTGTGAAGAATATAGGGTTTGACTGGTTGGTCAAGCATTAGTAGCGTTCTTATTGGTATACGTGCACGGTGGACTTTGTGTCTCAGAACCTTTCATCGGTAGCTCTTTTGAACTTGCATTAGTAGCTCATATACCGGTGACTTTAGTTCCATCGATAACTCTTGTTATCGGTAGTTGTTGCCCCATCAGTAGCTGTCTCTCCATTGGTATCTCTTTCATCAGTAGTCTATCAGTAGACTTATATTGTCAGCAGCCTTCTATAGGTAGCTCGATATATCAGTGACTATACTTGTATTGGTAACTATATGTGAACTTGCTTTATCGGTAGACTTCTGTCTATTTTCCAGTTGGTAGCTTGGTAGACTAGTTCTATCAGAAGAATTCCTAATCGGTAACTCTGGTTTGTGATTCAGTACTCGTATCAGTAGGCTTGCTCTACTGGTAACTATTAGTGGACATACACATCGGTAGATTGTCTGTTCTGTCGGTAGAATTTGTTTCTGCTTACCGGTAACTCTGTTTATATTAGGGACCTTAGTGTATAGGTGACTCTGTCTATCGGTAGACTAAGTACCGGTAGCTCTGTACCAGTAGCTATAACACTTTTCTGTTTTATGCAAAACACATCCGAATGGGATAGAATTACTCCAGAACTTATATAAACATGGATAAACATGGATTAACATATCATAGGGATCATTTTAATATTATTATCATCTTTATACCAGATTAATACATAAAAAATAGTAGATTGAGATTATAAAAGTATATGAAAGCATAATTGGGATTATCAAAACAAGTGAGGTCAACAATCTCCCCCTTTTTGATAATCACAACTTATTTAAAAAAATTGTATCAGAGGATATATAATTAAGCACAATTTTCTCGGAGATAGAATTAAATGTATCAGAGATAAAAGAAAACAATAAAAACATTATATGAAAGGTAAAATTTAGTGGTATTAGAGAACATTAGAGAGCTAAATTAAATAATATCAGAGAATGAGAGAAAAATCACTGGTATTAGAGGATGAAATTCATAGGTATCAATAGTGAAAATCACGATAGATCTTACATAAAATTGCTCCCCCTTTCATTAATATTTCTCCCTTTGGGTGAATATATCTTCCTCTTTTGATACTTAGAGTGTATGTCTCCTCCTTTGTAAAATATTTCTCCCCCTTTGTGATAATCAAAAAGTGGGAAATAATAAAGAGAAGTGGAACAATAGGAATAGAAGAGAATCACCTGTATTAAATGTGAAAAAAATGTACAAAGACAGAAAACAAAATACATATGATTCCTATCAAACAGTCGAGCTACTGGATAAACCCTCATCCTCAACATGAGATTATCCCTTGGGGTCAGAAGAGGATTCAAGAGGTGAGGATTCTAGTGAAGGCTTAGGAATTCCAGAAATGACCACAGGAGGCTGAGCAACTGATACGGTGCCTAGCCTCTATTGAGGAGTCCTTTGTGTGATCATAGGTGTGAGGATTCGAATGGCTTGAACAGGAGTCAGCTTAATTGGAGAAGCAGTGGAGGCAGAGGCGGGCAAAACAGGAAGGACAATTACTGGCCTGACATCCACATGCAGGAAGGGCAACAAAAGATTTATGAAATCCATAATGATTCCTCCCCCTCTCTCAATAGTGGATTTCAAGTCATCCTTGTTCTCCATAAACTTGTCCAAAGCTGGAGTCAATTCTCTTATCTTGGTAACCTGCTCTCTAAAGGCTTGATTGACAGGAGGCAGTTTCAAATTCTCAATGAAAAGCTTAAAATGACTTGTAATTTGGGTCTTTGTGTAAATTTTTGAGAAATAGGAGTCCAAATTTTCTTTCAATTCTTTTTGAGAGGAAGAGGATTCTATCATGTAGTCTTGGACAATCTTCATAATTTCTCTGGTTGAATCTCTAGTAGAGAGAACAACTCTTCTCATCTTAGATGAGTCCACAGAGCCACTGGTGGAGGCAGAACCAAGCTCTTATTTCATCACAGTTCGAATTTGATTCAAATCCATCGAAGGCTTAGATGCAAGGGAACCAACAGAGAAATATATAGTCTCTTTGAAGATTTTGGTCAATCCACTGATAAGATTTAGAACATCGGATTGTTGGGTTTTAATATTATCTTTCATAGAAGTTCTGAAACCTTCAAATACTGAAACCATCTATCTTACAACACTCTTCACATAAGCTAAGTCCTTATCTGCTTAAGATTTTGAGCTCATGTAAGAATATAAAGAAACAACATATTCCTTTAGAGCTTCAAGATCTACTTCAAGTCTAGAATCTTGAGCCTGGCATTCTTTAGCCTCTTCAACTATTTCACCCATAAAAGTTGATAAACTACAGGCAAGAGATAGTTCAAAAGATATTTCCAGCATAACTATTTCTTCAGAAAAATTGTGCTTCATTTCAGAAAATGATGCACAAAAAGATTCTTTCAGCTCATCCCTTAAGATATCCATATCAGCATTGGTACCCAAATCAGTAGGGGCAACTGCTGCAGATGCTCTTTCAGAAGATAAATTGACCACAGAGTCAGTCATAACTGATTGAATTGAAGATACCATAGAAACTTCCATTTTCTTTACTTCTTCCATGGTTTCTCTTTAAAGTATGCAGGTATTGCATTCTGACCACTTATATAGGAAATAACTAAGAATCGACATTATAATTAATCTTAGGTCTATTGTGAGATGCTTCATTATCTGAATCTGAATAGTCTAAACCACAGATTACAAAACCAGGGTCTTCTGTCCAATCATTAAAACCAACAGCCACTATAACACTTCCAAGCATAGATTGATGGTCCCCCTCAATGGGTGCATCCCCAATTAGGATAACAACATTATTAGCAACATTCACCACAAAATCCCCAGCAGGTCTTTCATCTTGAGGAGAATCTTCCACAATCAATTCCATCACTGCGGCAGCCAGAGGGTCTTCTGGATTAGGTAAGGTTATTTCAACTTCATTTGCTTCCTCAGTAGGTACTAAAGATTGTCCAATTACTGGAATAAGACTCAACTCAGCTAACAGAGATGCTTCACTCTCATGAAAATCTTCTTCAATCTGAACAACAGCCTCTTCATCAGCTTCAAAAGTATCTTGGTCCTTATCTGATATATGTTGAACCATGTTTTCATGATCTGGGCTAGGAGGCAAGTCAGGGTCTCCTCCTTCATCAGCAGAGGACTCTACCTCTTCTGAATCATCACTGTAGACTAGCTCCTCTTGATCAGGTCCCAGACCTGGATCCCTCACATCCTTTGATCTTGAAGTATGATTCATAGGATTAAACTTGTCATACACCCGCTGGTCATTATTTACCTATTATCCTCTCTAAGGTTTCCAATTTATTTGCATGTAAATACAAACTATAGTTGTGATACAGAAGTTATTCTTTACTACCACTGTCTCATCTTGAGACACTGCAGCCCCTTTTACCTTTATCATCACAGAGATTATCTTAGCAAAGAATAGGGCATTTGTCTTTGATTTCGGCCTTGTCATATCTTCCATCTAGAGCATCAGCAATCTTCACAGATTAGAATTTACACAATTTCTTAAGATGTGCAGGAGATAGATATCCTGATATCTAAAATTGGCAAAGTCTCCACTCCTCGGTATCAAGACATATTGAAGAAATTTGAGCAGCATTATGTTCTCTCCATCCATTTCTGCAGCAACTACTTGTCTTTGACTTCCATCACCAGTCAGCTCTTCCAAAGTAGTCTCATAATCGAAAATGTCACTCGTATGTGGCATGGCTCTCACGACATACCAAGATACTCCTTCATGTGGAACTTTCAAGAACTCAGCCCATTCAATAGATGAAAACGACATCTCCTTTCCATTCACAAAAGAAGTTACTCGATTTTAATTCTCCAATTCATCAAAGGTTAAAAAATCATAAAATTGTTTCACTAATTTTGGAAAGTAAGGAACATTGTTTTTCGAAAAATACTCTACCCATTTTTGATATTTAAGAACTTCGAGCACTAAGGACCTTCTAGGTAGCAGCAATTCTACACACAGTTCTTTTTCAATCACAATAACTCGATTTTTCATATGAGGATTCACTGGTCGTCTCCCCGACCAAGTTCTAGAAACACCTCCACTACCACATGCTTCTTGCTCGATCCTTTGCTTCTTTGTTTTCGGCTCAGTAAAGTCATCTCTGATGGTAGGAAGTTTGGTTTTTTCCATCGTTGGTTCGAAAGATTTAGGATTCTCTAAGGATTCGGGAACCAAGGTTTGAGGGTTAAGGTTTGAGGCTCGGTGGATTTAGAAGTAGCTCAAAAATTAGTTTTATCATTTAGGAATCATAAAATAAATAAAAAAATGAAATAAAGTAAAAAACCATTCAGATTTTGTCGGCAGATAGAGGTTTTAAAACAGCACCCACATCAGTGAGAATTTCTATCACTGAGGTTACATCGGTGAGGTTTTACATCAGTGAGAATTTCACATCGGTGAGAATTTCACATCGCTGAGAATAGCTACCGATTGAGGTTAAACATTCCTAACTCATGTCTAATGTAACTTAACCTATCCGAACTCAAAGGTTTAGTGAAAATGTCAACTAATTGATGTTCAGTGCGTATAAACTCAAGAGTAATATCACCTCTTTGGCAATGATCTCTCAATAAATGGTTCCTTATATCAATGTGTTTGGTCCTAGAGTGAGACACAGGGTTCTTCGAGATATTTATTGCACTAGTATTGTCACAATTGATTGACACCTATCTAAAGTCATATCCATAGTCCAAAAGAGTGTGTTTCATCCACAGAATTTGTCTACAGCAACTACCAGCAGAAATGTACTCTGCTTCGGCAGTAGATAATGCTTTAGGATTCTGCTTATTACTACACCAAGATACTAAGGACTTTCCTAATAAATGACATGTTCTGGAAGTGCTCATTCTATCCAACTTTCAACCAGCAAAGTCAGCATCTGAATAACTCATTATCTCAAAGTGTTGTCCCTTTGGGTAAAACAATCCAAAATTATTAGTATGTTTAAGATATATAAAAATTATTTTAACAGCAAGTAAATTCGATTATTTTGGATTAGCTTGAAATTTTGCACACATACACACACTAAACATAATTTCTGGTTGACTAGTAGTAAGGTAAAGTAAGTATCCAATCATACCTCTGTAATTGGTTTGATCCACTGGTTTCCCAGTTTCATCTACATCCAATTTACAAATAGTACTCATAGGAGTTTCACATTCCTTAATATTATCCAAACCAAAACGTTTTAAAACATCCTTTTTATATTTACTTTGATTGAAAACAATACCATATTCATTTTGAAACACTTTAAATCCAAGAAAATATTTAACCTCTCCCATTAAACTCATTTCAAATTCATTTTGCATATTTTTTAAAAAATCAGTACATAAAGAATGTTTAGAAGATCCAAAAATAATATCATCAACATATATTTGATCTATTAAAACATCTTTAGAAATTATTTTAATAAAAAGAGTTGGATCAGCAATACCTTTCGTAAAACCTTTTGAAATATGAAAATTACTAAGTCTATCATACCAAGCTCTTGGAGCTTTTTTAAGCCATATAAATCTTTAGAAAGTTTAAAAACATGATTTAGAAAATTAGGATTAATAAATCTAGGTGGTTTTTCAACAAAAACATCTTCAACAATAAAACCATTAAGAAAAGCACTTTTGACATCCATTTGATATAACCTGAAATTCAGATGAGCAACATATGCAAGTAAGATCCTAATGGATTCTAATCTAGCTATAGGTGCAAAGGTTTCCTCATAGTCTATTCATTCTTCTTGACTATATCCTTGTGTAACTAGTCTAGATTTGTACTAAACTATGTTTCTAGACTCATCAGCATTGTTTCTAAAAACCCATTTTGTGCCTATTGTTAAAGTGTCCTTAGGTCTGTCAACTAATTCCCAGACTTTGTTTCTTTCGAATTGATTTAACACTTCTTGCATATCCATTACCCAAAATTCATCATTTATAGCATCATTGATATTTTTAGGTTCTAACTGTGACAGAAAAGCTTGATGTTCAACCTGATTTCTTAGAGAAGCTCTAGTATGTGTCCCTCTATCAAGACTACCGAAATTAGCATCCAGAGGATGATTCCTTAGAATCCTTGTTGATCTAGTAAAGGTAGGAATAGAAATTTCAGGTTCATCTATAGGTTCGGGTTTCATAATAGTAGATTCTAGAATATGTCCAGAACTAGATGTTTTTACAGCAGGTTCTTTTGATTTATCATTTAGGTTCAGAACACTTAAATCTTCATCAAGATTTTCAAGAGAGGTTTTAGGCTCATGTGGATTAGTTTCATCAAACATGATATGAACAGAATCTCCCACACATATGGTTCTTTTATTAAAGACTCTATAGGATTTTCTAGTTAAATAATAACCAAGAAAAATTCCTTCACCACTCTTAGAAGCAAACTTGTCCATATTTTCCTTTGTATTAAGAATAAAAACTTTGCAGCCAAAGACTCTAAAGTAACTAACTTTAGGTTTTCTATTATTCCACAACTCACAAGGGTTTTTCTTAAGAACTAGTCCAATTAAGACTCTATTAACAATATAACAATTTGTATTCATATCTTCAACCCAAAAGTAAATAGGCAAGTCATATTCATTGAGCATGGTACTAGCTATTTCTTGAGGGTTCTATTCCTTATTCCTAATACACCATTCTGTTGAGGTGTTCTAGGAGCAGGAAATTTGTGACAATAGCTATTGTGTGAGCAATAAGATTCAAATTCATGATTTTCAAACTCACGGTCATGATCACTTCTTAGAGTTTTAATCTTAAGTCCACTAAGATTTTCAACAGATTTGGACTATTTAACAAAATAAGAACAAGCTTCACTTTTGTGAGCTAAAAAGTATACCCATGTATATCTAGAAAAGTCATCTACTAGAACATAGACATAGTGCTTCCCATTTAAACTAGAAACTCTTGATGGTCCAAACAAGTCCATTTGAAGAAATTCGAGAGGTTGAGAAGTTGAAACTTCTTTCTTTTATTTAAAAGAAACTTTATGATGCCTTCCCTTTTGATAGGGATTACAAACATTGTCATTTGAGAATTCAAGTTTAGGTAGGTCTCTAACTAAATCTTTCTAGTTTGTTTTCTAACTGAATAGATGTTGCAGTGTCCTAATCTTCTATGCCAAATCCAAGACTCTTTATGAAAATCATTTAGGCAAGTAACATTTTGCTTAGCTAAAGAATTTAAATCTACTGCATAAACATTTTCATTTCTTAATGCAAAAAATAATAAAACATTTTTTGAATTAAAAACATTACAAACATCATTTTGAAACATCACATTAAATCCATCTCACATAATTGAGAAATAAATAACAGGTTATACTTAAGTCCATCAACAAATAAAACTTTAGAAATTAAAACTGAATCAGTGGTACCAATTTGGCCTAGGCCGATGATATTTCCTTTAGAATTATCACCAAAGGTGACATGTCCTCCATCAACCGTTATTAAACTTTTCAAACATGAATAATATCCAGATATATGTATTGAACATTCGTTGTCCAAGTACCATACATTCCTGTGAGAACTCTTTAAGCATGTTTCCTACAAAACAAATTTAGATAGGAAATAATCTTGGTACCCAGATCTTCTTGGGTCCAGAAAGGTTAGCAATCAAGCTTTAGGTACCCATATTTGTCTTATGGGTCTCATATAATTTATAGAATCAAAATATTTTGAAAGATAAAATTTATTTGACCTATAACCATATTAATCACTGGTTGAAGCATATGAATTTCCAAAACTAAAATAAACAGAATGTTGTCCAGACTTTGGAATAAATCAAGTTTTAGTGAACTGTCTCTGTCCAGGTTGGTATCCCAAACCAGTAGTGTATTTAGGTGCAACTTGTTTACCTAACATTTGAGTAAGTGTGTCTTTTCAATTTGTAAACTTCCCTAAGTCTTTTTTAAGTTGGTCATTTGACATTTTCAGTTATGTATTTTTCTTTAACAATTGAGCATTCTTCCCTTTTTCAATATTACGTTCTGTTATAACAGTAGTTGTGAGATCATGCTGTTTCTTTAATTATTTGTATTTATCCTTAAGTTCATTGCATGTCTCCTCCAGCATATTACAATATTCAAATAATTATTTACTAGTCATGTTTTCAAAATTAGAATCAGATTCTGCATCATCTTCATAATAATAAGAATTTAAAACCGGAGAATCTAAGGTTACCTCAGATGTGTTGTTCATGAAACACATGTTGGAATGATTCTTATCAGAATGAAAAACTTCAGATTCACTTGTGCTGTCTTCAGATGCACTCCAGGTTGCTTTCATAGCTTTCTTGTACTTCTTGTCCTTATAATCCTATTTCTTCTTGAATTTTAACTTTGGAAAATCATCCTTGATGTGTCCTTTCCTTTTACACTCATAGAATACTATTTCATCATTCTTGTCATCTTTCTTCCAATACTTATTCCAGTGTCCCTTGCTGTCATACATTCCTTTGTAGTTTAATTTCCTGAAGAATTTCATCTTCCTAAAAAACTTCTTGAATCTCATGGCTATTTGAGCCATCTCAGCATCACTATCTGAATCATAATATTCACTGGTTGAAATCTCAGTAGGTATTTTCATTTTCTCCTTGTCTTTAATCTTAGAGGCAGTAGACTTGAAAGCTACAAATTTTCTCGTAGGTTCATCATCTTCCTTCTTATTCACCTTGAGTTCTTCCTCATAAATCATTAATTTACCAATAATCTCCTTTACTGGTAGTGCTCCAATGTCACATGACTCTCTGATTGAGACATAGGTGCCTCTCCACCGTTCTGGCAGACATCTTAGTATCCTCATAATATGTTCCTTAGGTGGAACAACTTTTCCAAGTGAACTCATTTTATTGACTATCTCATTAAACCTGAGATACATATCAGAAATTGGTTCATCATTTTTCATTTTAAAATTGTCATATTTAATAGTATAAGTATACAATCTCATTTCTTTAACATTGGTTGTTCCTTCATGAGAAACACCTAAAGTATCCCATATTTCAAAGGCATTTTTACAAGAAAGAATTATATTAAAGTCTTCATCTCCAAAAGCACAGTACAGAGCATTCATAACACTAAAATTTTTATTCTAAGCAGTCTTTGTAGGTTCATCCCAGGTTGTTCTTTCAGTTTCTAGAAGTTTATATTGAGACTCTATAGTAGTCCAATATCAAAACACATCCTTTCTAATTGAATTTTCATTTTCAGTTTCCACCGGGCATAGTTTGTGCCATTGAGGAAAGGTGGCCGGTTAGTAGCAGCACCCTCTAGTCTATTATCCATAACTAGAGTTTAGAAAATAGGTTTAAAGAGATAAAATTTAGAACTAACAGAAATTTATGATCTTTAAAGATGCAACAAAAATCACAGTTTCAAAACAGAGTATTTCAAAAATCCTTGAAAAAAATAAATCCTCGGATACCAAATGTTGGTCAGAGTGGATACTCAAGAGGGGGGGGGGTGAATTGAGTTCCAATTAAAATTTCTGTTAAAAAAATATCTCTTAAAATCCCCCAATTTAAAAACAAAGTTAAACTGTAATGGATCTATACAAAGTGTAAAGGTTCAATTATATTCTAAAAGATTGATTAGGTCTCAGTTAACATAATTTGAAGATTAAATTAACTTTTGAAACTAACTTACTGATTTCAAATATGTATAAACACTTGCTAATTTAACTATCAAAGTAGATTTAAAATAGTTTTTTATTTCAAAGTAATAGCAGCGGAATATGTAAAATAAATATGTAGTACTTATATACATGATATAAAAGCATAGCATATTTAACCAAGAGGTTCAGTCTCAAGCTGAGACTTAGTCCTCTCAAAAATTTATTTAAATTGATCCACACCCTGGATCGGGGGTATACAACAGTATACTACTGTCCAGGTACAAAGTCCTCTACCATAGTTCTTCGTGGGAAAAACAAACAACAGCTCACAATCTGTTCAGGTCTTACCCAACCTCTACCACCATCCATAGTGGGAAAAAAGAGTTATAGAGTTTTAATGAGGATTTAAGAATCCTCCAGTTTAGTGCAGGAGACAGTGTGTGTAAAATAAATAGGGTACACAAACTGCTCGAAATTTAAATATAGAATCACTAAGAGAAGTATGATTGAGTTTATAAATCCTTTAGTGATTATCAGTGCAGCTCTGGATTTGTTTGGTTTATCAGAAAAGCTTCTGATTCCTTCTCTCGTTTTTCTCAGAAAATAGTGTGTCGTGTTCTTCTTTGATTCTTGGTCCAGCTTAGTAGCCTGAGTTCATGAAATGTTTATTGTAGTTCTTCACCCAAGATGCATCTTGTGTTCTCCTCTAGAATAAATTTCTTCGTGTATGTCTGGGATTCTTGGAGTATGGATGTATACTAGAAAAAAATGCCCCACATTTGAATGTTGTTCAGATCTTGTCTCTTTCACCCTTTGTGTGTCTTCTTAGTGCCTTTTTTGTAATATGAATCACCCATAGTTCTTTTGAGGAGTGTTTTATTCATCTCTGTTTTCGGTGTTCTCTTTCCATCACTTTATAGCTTTCAGCTTCTGCAGAAAAGAATAATCGCCTTTTACATGGGTACTAGGTACGGTTCCCTGACATGCAACAGAAATCATTAAATATAATTAACTACATTAAAACCATAAAATGTAACCGTTAGCTACATAAATAAATATTGTGAAGAATATAGGGTTTGATTGGTTGGTCAAGCATTAGTAGCATTCTTATTGGTAGACGTGCACGGTGGACTTTGTGTATCAGAACCTTTCATCAGTAGCTCTTTTGAACTTGCATATTTCACTCATATACAGGTGACTTTAGTTCCATTGGTAGCTCTTGTTATCGGTAGCTGTTTCTCCATCGGTAGCTGTCTCTCCATTGGTAGCTCTATCATCAGTATTCTATCGGTAGACTTATACTGTCAGCAGCCTTCTATCGGTAGCTCGATATATCAGTGACTATACTTGTATCGGTAACTATCTGTGAACTGGCTCTATCGGTAGACTTCTGTGTGTTAGTCAGTCGGTAGCTTGGTAGACTGGTTCTATCAGTAGACTTCCTCATCGGTAACTCTGGTTTGTGATTCAGTACTCGTATCAGTAGGCTTTCTCTATTGGTAACTATTGGTGGACATGCACATCGGTAGCTCGTATGTTCTGTTAGTAGACTCTGTTTCTGCTTACCGGTAACTCTGTTTATATTAGTGACCATAGTGTATCAGTGACTCTGTCTATCGGTAGACTGAGTACCAGTAGCTCTGTACCAGTAGCTGTAACACTTGTCTGTTTTATGAAAAACACTTCCGAATGGGTTAGAATTACTCCAGAAATTTTCTAAACATGGATAAACATGGATTAACATATCTCAGGGATCATTTTAATATTATTATCATCTTGATACCATATTAATACATATAAAAATAGTATATTGAGATTACGAAATTATTTGAAAGCATAATTGGGATTATCAAAATAGGTGAGGTCAACAATTTCAAACTAAGATAAAATAGATTCACGAGATTAATTTGGGAAAATTCAACTTTTATCATGAAATTTATTAAAGTGTTGGAAACATTATGACTGACATAGTATCAATTCACTTATGTTGGAATATTTCATAACAAAATTTTAGCTTTCTCTATCATCATTTTAATTGAACTTTATTAATAATGATTCTTAAAAAATTTCATAACAAACATCTTACTTAAGCTTCCTAAGATATTTTTTTATAAATATTATTGAAAAAGATATAGTTCTAAATAAATACAGAATTTTTTTCCAAAACAACAAAAAGGATCTTCCATATGAAGGAAAAACAATATTCGAATGAAATTATATAGGCAATGATGAAAAATAACCTTTAAGGAGTACGAGAATTATTCCTAACTACAATATAATTTAGTGATGAATAAATTTATTGAATAGAAAAAATGAATTAAAATATTCATTTTTCTTTGAGATAGAAAAGATAATATCATATAAAATGTTACATTTGATAGTATATGTAACTTATAATAATGGATTTCAATAAATAACCTTGAAACTCAATAAAATGAAATTAAATTAGTAAAATCCTTTACAACTTCGGTGGTGTTTGAATTAAAATAATATAAAAGGGATACATTGAAAAAAAATTATAACACACGTGATTTAAATTCATTTATGATGAAAAAATTAAAAGGGTTAATAATTATCCCTATCATTGAAAAATACTTCAATATAAGAAATCATGCCTCAATGAAGTGGAATTGAGATGGAAACCCATAACTTTATTCATATCTTCCATGATATGGTTTTAAATTCATATATATACAACATAACCACCTTACTAATTTTTTAAAAACACTTTCCAAAACTATTAACATTTCTATTATTTTTCTATAATCATTTATTAGACAATTATTAGATATTAATAATTTTTTTCATTATTTCATATTTGTAAATTTGATTGTTTCACACGCTCTTTTTAATGTTGATGATGATACACATACATTGATAACAAGAGTATAATTAAACGATTATTTATGTTTAAAAAATTTATGAACCATGATTATTTATAATTATCTAGTTTCATTACTTTATATTTTTGTTTACTATTCTTTACTTTACAATTATTGACAAGAATGTTTTAGTAACTTTTCACGAGCAAATGGTAGTTTATTAATACTGAGTAAGGTATTAATATAATGATTAATTTTACCTTATAACATATGAAACATTTTCATTTCTCAATGAATGTGAGAGAGATAGATTATGGTTTTTCCAAAAACATTATAACATTTAATTATTCCAATTATAATTATTTCATTGTATTATTATAGTTAAAATAGGTTTTGAGGAGTAATATAGTGGAGAATGACTTAAAGAGAGGATAGTTTTCTTATTGAGGACTTGAATATTCTCATGAAGGGCCCCTCGAAAATGGAGGACAAGGTATACTTTCTTTTAAAAAATGGAATATAAAAATTGGCTAATATTATAAGATGGGTAAAATTTATATATATTAAATGTAATTTAGAATGATATGTTGGGATGTAATTGGGTGTAATTGAGCTCCATTTATTGTTGAAAAGGAGGGACAACTTATTAGAAACTAATGTTTAGTGAGGGGTGAAGATAGTGTCACACGGGTGATAGGTGAGTTATATGAGGAAATATTTGTGAGATATGTGTGATAGAACATCCCACCAAAAAATATAACTCAAACAGTCTATTTTACATGGTAACTTAACAAATTTTGAGACATACTAGATTACTTATTTTTAACAATTTAACCTAAATAAATATTTACTATGGTGATTATATTTTTACTAAAAAATAATATGGTCCCCCATACCAAATTTATAAATAATGAGGACAGATTTGTGCATTATTTATTCTATATCAATTTAAAATTTTATAAAAATATCATTAAAATTAAAACATATGATATATAAAAAAAATTGAGGAAAAATATTATTCATTCAATATGTTTTTTCTTATTTCCTACAAATTAATAATTAAATTAGTGAAAATATACTTCTAATATTTTTAGAAATAATATTATAGTCTTCATTTTTTGGATGTAAGTTTAATTAATTTCGATAAATTTTACACAACATTTATAAAAACAATTCATTGAAAATTACTCATTAACCTTTAGAGTGGAAATTAATACAATCCACATAAAATTATTTTTATACCTAGAAATAAATATTAATTTACGCCTAATTTCAAAATGTTGATTAAAAATATGTGGAAAAGTTTTCAAAATCTATTTCAATATTTGATAAAAAATAATTTTAATATATGTACGCAAAAATCATAAAACCATAAATGACACATTTATATAATATATAATTATATATATACAAATATAATTAATTATTAATATTATAAAAAACTAATTTTATCAATTACATTATATGTAATTCATTAATTTAATTTTATAAATATATCATATCATACATAATTCTGTAATGCATAAAAAAAAAATTTACAAATAAAAATTTTAATTAAATAATATATTTTTATTTCATTATTTATTATTTTTGAATTATGATATTTTAAATTTGTTTCTAACCATATATAACTTATGTATACATATTTAATACATTTATATCCAATGACCAGATTTCTATTGACTATATAAATTTTTGACCATATTTCTAGAAACCATATTTCCCTTTATAGTGTAAATATTTCCCTATTACATATTGTAAATTATTTGCATTCAAACTTCCTATTTCAACATCTCATTACCTAAAATTTAAATTTACATTTCATGACATGATCTTTCCTTTTAATATGTTCTTTAATATTGTTGGTATATTTTTACTAATAGTGATTCTCAAGAGTAGAGATGATTGAAGGGATATCTTAGTTATAATGTTATTATTATTTTATATTTATTTTCAAATTTTAATTTCTTCTATTTTTAATGTATGTAATGATCCATGGAATATGGTACTCTAAGGTGTGTAATACATGGTTTCATGTACCATTTTTCTAATGTTTTGTTATGTCTGGAATAAAGTTTTTTTGTTTGGTCCTTATATTTTATGATTTAATTCATAATTATGTACAAATATTTTCATAAAATATAAAATATATATCTATGATAGAAAGATATATAATTTAAAGAAATAAAATGTTTCCTAAAACTTAAAGGGTTACAATAAATGATAAATACCATGTTTCATCCTTATCTCTCAGTTAGTCTCTCTATATGCATCATATTTCTCATGGAATCCTTGACTCTCCACTGTTCTTCCCATAGATCATAAATTCCATATGGTGTTGTGATATAACAGTCCAGATGACAAAATACAATTAATTTTCGATGTCATCCCAACATCCAAGATCGTATAACCATAGAAGCAAAATTCCATATGGTTCTTCGAGCATTCAACTTGTATGACCGTATATTTCACATGTCATATGGTGTTTTTTTATCTCTTCTAGTTTGACCATAGATGTTAAATTTCATCTAAGGATATGAGAACCAAGGTGTTGTAACTAAATAAATCACTTGTTAGAGTCTCATGTAACCATAACCTTATAAATGCATTGATTTATATAAAATGAATTTAAAAAAGTGATAACCAAATCCACAAATATTTCTACCTACAAACATCTCCCATATCTATCACATCTCATATAATATCTCAAAATTTTCATAGTAGTTATACATGATTCATCCATACAACCCATTCCACGTATCAATGTCAACCAAACCCCATTGTCTAACCTTGATTTTATGAAGTTAAATCATCATATCAGGGTATGTTCCCTTATATATCACATGCATTAGGGAAAAATACTCAAGTAACCATCTTTTCCCACATTAATAGATTCGCCTACTGTGCATATCAATCAACCTCACCACAAGAATACTTATTCTTCTATCTCAGAATTGTAGAATACCATCCATCATGTTATTCACTATCTGAGTTCATTATATTAAACAACAGGATATGATTTTGAATACTAATACTAGAAGATCTATCTCATGCTATATTTTAAAGGGATATAAGGACATTCCTAGGGACCCTTAATGGGGATTTAAAGGATATCTTTTTCTATGTTACACAAATTTTCTTATTAGTAGAAACATTAAAGAAACATGGAATGGAGAGAACTTAAGGTAAAGAAAACATATTAGAAAGAAAATTCGTCGTTAAATTAACGAGTTTCTAAGAATGATTATTTAATCCATGGTCTAATCCTATATTTCCACATGTAACAGCTGAGAGAGTCCTGAATCCTCATTTCAAAAAATCCAAAATCTATTACATGTCATAACTCTATGAAAAAATTTCACATCACATAACCTAGGGTTGAGGGTCCTGGTCATGGGGAATATTTTGAAGATAAATCCAATGTTGGGTTAAGAATCCTCCCCCTCAAATATAAAACAACCCTAATGTATTGACCAACCTATCTAATAGAGGGGTGAATATAATCAGAAATAATGAGATTTTACATGTTAAACCTTCTCCCTTTTGAACTAGAACCCTTTGAAATTTGGATAGCATGTTTAGATGTATATTTCTTCCTCCTTGAATATTAAAAATATTTCTTATTCAGGATGACCTCACTAGTATATGTCTGAGCATTCACCACTCCAAGATTAAGGTTTCACCAATTGATAGAACTAAAATTCTTATTTAACCAAAATTTGGATAGATTTTTCCATAGTATTTTATATATATATATTAACACAAATATGTGGAGTGAACTGGTAGAATAAGGAATTATACATACTAAAGTGTATCCTAATCACCATAATGAATTATATTCATCATGAATCAATATATCACGTGATAGATAATGGACTACACAATCTAAACCCATGATCTATTATTCCACTTAATTAACCACATTGGTGTTCTCACAGTCCCTATATAATTTAATTAATCATGTTTAACCCTTGAATTAATTCAAAATCAGGCATAATCATGAATATGCATAAGTATTGTAGGGTCTACCAGTATCCATATTGTAGTTAACATCCCCATACCATGATATGATATCCATGTCCAATCCAACAACAATCCACACAAATTCTCAACCATGACATAAGTTGTTATCTCAAAAAATGATATCTAATAATTAATTATATACAACTATAAAAATTTTGGCCTTAAAAATCAATTTGGAGACTTAATCAAAAAAACATTGAGTGATTCTATATTAATGAAACCATGACTAACCACATGATAATTTTCAACAGCATTCCCTTGCTTTCATCATGATTAAAATATATACTAGTGAACTCACACTAAATTTATACATCCCTATAATTATGTAAAAAACCCAAATAAACCCATCAAATGACATGTATAAACCATAATAGTATGTAATAGGTGGTGTTCCCCTGTTTTCCAAAATACTATATAAGGACACACAACCACAACCCCATAGGTATTCATGGAAAAATAAGAGGGATATATAACTAAATTTTTCTCTCAAGAGACCCTTGGTTTGAAAAATATCTTAGGGCTATGATCATAAAGTAATGGTTGTTCCCCTAAAAAATGAAAATCCCACAAATACAATGGGTAGCCATTTAAACACAACTATATATCGAGAGAGGAACTAGCCACCTAGTGGAACCCCTGGGGATATATACCCACAACCTCAAACACCATGTTCCTTACATATATCTACTTGATTCCCTATCGTAATTACATAGATGCTTCAATTTAACACCCAACCATTCTTTACATTAACCACCAATTCCACCTTCCATGCCTCCTTAAGTCAAAAAAAATTAAAAAAATTATACTATAAGTACTATAACTCTCAATGTTCTTATTTGAAACTGATTTCTCCCAATTCTACATAATTTTGACCACAAAATTAAAATTCCTTATGAAAACAATAACATATATGTTCAAGGTTCATTAAAAACTCCATACCTTAATGACTATAATCCTTTAGAAAACTATGAATCATCCCTTTATTTCAATTCTATTGATCATAATCAGATATTATTACTCAATATTGAATATATAATGAACGAGAAAAACCTTAATCACCAATTCCCCAAAGATAGATATGTCACATGTTCTCTAAAAAATGTACAGTATGATCTTAAAAACATATCCATTATACCAAATATAATGCACTAGATTTGATTTACACATCATTGTTTTAAAATATGAAAGGAATTCCCAGTTTACCCACCTTTATCCAAATTTTCATAAAAACACTATGACTCTAACATCGACACACTAACACCTCAATGTTATAACAAGGACTTAACCATTGTATTCACTATAAATTTTATCAAATTACTATACCAAATTTTAAACATTCTCTCAATGTAATATTGTCACTGGATCATCCACCCATAAAATACATGTTCATACTCTCCTGGTAAAATTGATATATCTATGATATAGATCCCTCTCAGATACACACCAAATTCTATCATGATCCTTCCATTGGAGCACAAGATCAAACGAATTCCACTAAACAATCTCAAATCTGATATTTATTAAAGCAACATATAAAATAATATCTCCTAAAACATAATCCATCTAGTACCACATGAACTTTCTGTTAACCAGTTCCACCGCCACAACAAACCATCTTATATGATTTTCAATCTCTAGAATCTAATAATTCATTCCCCACCATAGGAGTATTCTTATAATTATGCAACTAAACTGAATATTAAATCACCAAGGCCTATTCTCATTCCATTACTAAACATAATTATTAGGAATGACTAGCCCACTTATAACCTAGAACCAATAAGTACCACCAATCACAACAAATTCTAGGGTTTATAGTAGAGAAATACTAAATATTCAGAGAAATGTACTCTGGTAGTGGGAAACACCCTCTAATAACTAAAGGTATGATTTATGAAATACTACTTCCCTTAAATTACTTCTTTAGCATTTTTCTAAATAAGATCTAATATCATATGAATTTCAACACTCAAGAGACACAAAGACTGAAACGAGAAGTGAACTCGATTTAGAATGGGACATTGTCCACTATGATGGTCTCGGCAGCAATGCCTTGGCTACTATGGAAATCATTACATGTGCTTAATGGATGCCACAATTACATGTTTTATTAACATGATATTTTATCATGATTTATGTTCCATTATGATCTATGCCTTATGTACTTCCATGTTTTATGTCGTTCCTCAAGATTTTTAATATTCATGTTTTTTTTAAGTTCAAATGTATATGGTATGTTTTATTCTATCCATGCTTACCCTTAATGAGCATTTAAGCTCACCCTTTTTATGTTTTCTTTTCCCCCAGTATTAAAAGAAAGGTTTTAGGTAAGAAAACAAAAGGGGAAGATCTTTATGGGAGATGTTGAAGATCTTTCATGACGATTAGAAGATTATATTCTGAGTTTCCAAAGACACTAAACTATTACGATCCCTGTGTGTCTGTTTTTGTTATGTATTAAGTATTCCGCAAAAGTAAAGTAATGTTCATGTACATCAAGCTTTGGGTCTCTAAAGTTGGTATCAGAGGAAAGGTTTAGTCAACCTTTGGAAACTAGGATGTGAAAACGTTAGTGAGATCCCTAGTTATATTTTTAAGGTATGTCTAGCGATGTCCCTAAGGATAAGTATACGTACAGGATATAGTCCTAGAACTATGGTAACTATATTAGAATTTAACCTAAGTTGTTAGATATTGAGGGTACTCCCCCTTTACTATTTTGTTTTCCCTAGCATAATTTTTGCCTCTCACACTATTCTTTTTGGGTTTTAGAAAATGGCTGGAAACAGGAAGATTCATGATAATGGAGGATATGAAGGACAATGGAATGATATTCTTGATGAGAAACCAAATGAAACGGGATTTGGATGTCCAAACATCATTATTATTCCTAATAAGAAAACTCATAATATGATAAATAATCTCAACTTTGGTAAGTTTCCCGACTCAGATAATAAGAGAAAGATGGAGTTTCATGATGATCATAGAGGAAATAAAGTTCAATTTCCCTCATGTAAATCATGTGGGAAGAGGCATTGGGGAGATTGTTTCAAAGGAACTGGAAGATGCTTTGGGTGTGGAAAAGAAGGACATAAAGCTAGTAAGTGCAATGGAAAAGGTTCAGTTAACACCAGGGATGAGGATAATGGTATTTCTACGACATCAACAATGGTTAAATGTTTTAAATGTGGAATGTACAGGCATTATGAAAACCAACTCCCTAATGGAAAATCTCTTGAAGAGAATCAACATGGTCCTATGGGTAGTATTTATGTTGACGATGATGAAGAGACTACCAATGATATGTGAGATGAAAGAATTGTTGAAGCTCGGTCAATGGTTTAAGAAGGTAGTGGAATTATTACATGTTTATCAAGTGTAATTTTGTATAAGTAATCTCATGGTACTATGGAATAAAGATACATCTAAGGATTGTTACACTATTGTCTTTCCTATGTTCTGAAAGTGTATGATTAATGGTATTAGTAACCATGAATGGTTATTCTGATATTTTTGGAAAGTAGATGATATGCGCATAATGAAGGGATAAGAATATAATGAGATGTTTGATTGTATTCATGAGCTCATGACTGGTATAAGGACTAAGTGATATTATGGTTTGATTATATAGAAATTTTGGGATTTTGGTATGTGGAAAGAGTTAACTTTTAACTGCATTCATGTTTTCACTAATGTTCAGTGGGTATTCATTCTTCAAGAGAATACATTATTAAGGTATTTGACAAGATATATATTATGATAGATGGGGGATAAATGATGGCATTCATGTGATTGTTATGTGACATTTCAATAATAATTTTCTTTATACTATGATCTTGGACCAAAGTATTTTAGATAAGCCTAAAGTTTGGAATGGATTATGTTGGACATAAGTTTTTATTGTTTAAGGATAAAACTTTTTTCGATATTATTGATGGGATGTTATAGTAATGTAATTTTTGAAAAAGGACAACATGCAGGATGGGCGACAGCCCATCACGTCGGACAAGGCTGTGGGAATCAAACCCACAACTGATGTGCGACAGGACTTTATCACCTACCACTGGCCAACATGAAGTCCCTGTTTAGTGGAAAGTAGTTTTATATTATTAAGCGGTATGATAAATAATGTATAAGTTCATTTTTTGAACCATATACGATTAATATCACCATAAGATGGACATATAACTTTTTCTAACCTTTTGTTTGAAATAGATGGAATGACCCATCATTCTATCACATGATCTGTTAATGCTTCACGAATAACAAATTCAACTTCATTTCTTTACGATATGAAGTGGAAATTGTTCAATTCATGAACAATAGTGATATTGAACCAAAATCATGTAAGTATTTCTTTTTATTCATCAACTTTAGGGAAATGATCTTGAAAACCAAAAATGTTGTCCTAGTGCTCTTATATCCGATGAACCAGAAGGTACCCTAGATCATCACAAATTTATGGCTTTGTGATTGTTGGCTTTTTCATAGCCATGTTCTCTACCAATCTCAATCAGAACTTGATGGTTAGATTTTTCTTCCATATCTATATTTTCACCTATGTTCTCCTACGTGGAAACCCAGTGATGAGTTAATTTGGGTAACTGTTACGTTTCATACATTAGTTTTTAAAGCCAAGTTTTGGTATTCCTTTTTACGATGTGGGTTTCTATTAAAGAAACTTTCGAGTAGTAAACCATTTATAACCCCGACGAATTTCGAGGGCAAAATTCATTTTAAGGGGGGTAGAATGTAACACCCCGAGATTTTATGAAAAATATACTTTGTAATTTCATTAATGTCTTGTGTTGTACACTACACCAAAAGGAGATTTCACAACACGCATCCCTGACTTGGCTTGCATTACACGCAAGTGTGACCTTCTATGATAGCGTGTGTTGTACGCAATACCGAGTTTCCCTAAACAACGATATGCTGTTAAAATATTATTAAAAGTAGTCGTTATGAATAGTAATAACCAATTTTTGAAATTTTGTAAATTTTGTTTTTCAAAATGGACTTCATTTTTGGATTTGTAATATCGAAATTAGCTTAGGGTGAAATTTTGGTACTATTCGGATAACTTTCATATTCTGATGAATTGTGAAAATTACTAAATTTTAATTAAAAACAAATTTTTAATAGAAATAATTAATAGTGATAAATTATTAATTTTAGTGGTTTTAAAGTATATTTAGAATATATTTTTACAATTTAATACAATGTTGGCCATTGGATGTAATTTCACATTTAAACCAGACATAAACAAGTGTCAATCTTTTGATAGTTATTATCTCTTAAGAACACGCTATTTGTGTTGACGACGAGAATTAATTTTTAAATTAATTAATGCAACTAATATGTTTTGAATTTGTTAAAATAGACATCATTTTTGAGTTCATAATATCAAAAATAGTTTGGGCCTAATTTTTGGTATTTTTATGGAAACTTTTATTTTTTGATGAATAGTAAAACCACTAAGTGGTAGTTAAAAAAATGAATTTTTCATAAAACTTCATTTTTCCGCTTCTGTGAGTGGAATTTAAAAAATCCGAGAGACACGGTTGATGTCAGTAAGTAAAATGTGGTTCAATGAGATGAAAATAATTTTTGGTGAATAGTAACTTTTTACTTTTTTTTACCACGTTTAAAAGTAAATAGAGTAATTAAGGGTAAAAATGATATTATTATTACCCTAACACATATCATAATTCTATTGGATAAGATTAATTCGACCTAAAACATCCTTAGGAATAAAATATGATCATTTAGGCCCACTTGGATTAGATTAGGAAATTTATTATTATTTAATTCAAAGAAGAGTGAAAAGAGTTAAAATCAAAGTTTATTTACTAAAACATTTTTAATATATGGTTATACATAAGATAAATTCGATTGTAAATATTCATTAGAAATATAATAAAATTTCCTACATAATGATATTTTATTTATAATTTTTAGACACAAAATAAATTAATATACTTATGACACAATGATGATGCAGTAATTACCATAAGAGTGAAAAATTAGAATAATTGATATTATAAATACCCAAATAAATATAATTTCAGACTTTTTATGAATTAAACTAATTTTCTAGGTTAATATGGCATGTTAGGATTGATTTAATTAAATTTGGTCGAAGTGATCATTTTGTTATGAGTTTCACAAAAATCAACTATTGAATAGTGTCAAAATTGACATAAAATAATTTTTAAAACAAATATTATATTATTGATTGTTATTTTATTCCTAAAAATATAAGGTTCGGCCAATATACTTATAGCATGATAGGTGTATCATTAATGGACCACTAGGGGGTCTCTTGGAAGTATATGGTAAGTTTATTAACTATATAATATAAAAATACAAAGTGACATGGTAAATGTCAATCTAATTAACTAAGAGTAAAAACTAAAAGATAAGGTTAGTATAATTACCTAAACTTGTCTAAATTCTATTGGATTAGAGGATTTAGACCCATACCCGCCTTATCTTCTAAATAAATCAATTTGGAGCTATTTAAAACCGAATTTGGCTTTATAATAAAATAATATTTTTAGTTATTTCAAAGGTTCCCCTCTCCTCCCTTATAAAAGGGCACATCCTCCCTCTCTTCCTCACACCACTTTGAGCCTTCAAGTTCGGCCAACCCCTGCCAATTTCAATTCTCCACTTACCTAGATACATCCTAGAGGTTATGGTCTTCCTCAAAGACCAATTTTAGTGTCCTAAAAGGAGATCTCAAAGAGGCGCTTCAAAGAAGAGGTAATATCCGTTACCGATTCTTTCAACTTTATTTCTTCTTCCACTTCTTCTTCTAAGGTTGTTTCATTATGAAGTAATAACATCAGTATCACTCATATACTGATATGTTATTATAAGTATGAAACAACCGTATTTCACCATCTATCCATCCTAGGGAAAAAGAAATCACCGCGTGTGCGTACGTACGTAATACCGTCTCCACGCCGTAATGTAATCTATTTTCCACCACCACCTTACTTGGACGGGTATAATGGTATACATAATAACTATATATGATTATTGTAAAGTGATATTGATTCTGAAATACTATACATACACTCCAATACAATTCCACGATCATGAGAACGATATCATCGCTCGTGCGTACGTACGGACTACCGTCTCCACGATGTGATGAGATTCATTCTCCACGTTAACCATTCATGAATGATTATAAAGCATACATAATAAGTAATCATGAAATATATAACATAATAATGATACTGTATTTATGTGTATATATATGTATGTCATCTACTTAATTCTATAAGGAAACAAAAACAGCATTCATGCGTACATACTGCCTACCGTCTCCATGAACGGTGTATTTCTTTCCATTTACTGATCTATTATATATATGTATATTCTGAATATATATTATATATAAATCATGTTTTATATTCTTTAATTAATTAATCATGATATAGGTAATCATATGAATAATTTCAAGTCAAAACACGGACGACAAATGAAATGATTTTACCCAAAACGCTATTTAAAATGGAATTTACAAAAGAACGGGTAAAATAAAGTCATAATTGAACCATATATGATATCATGACAATGAGTATGATTATAGAATAAGTCAATGACATTATTTAAATCATTATACAGGAGGTTCGGACACTTACGAAGCAAATCGTACCTAAGGTAATGGATAATTTTTCAAATCTCATTTTTATCCGAGATTGCTTATTCGTTCTTATTTACTGGGGTTATTTATATCATCCATGTCCATGTTTTATAAAAGTGTTTTAATGTATGTTTAAAGTAATTTTTTTAAATTATATGGCACGAATGGACTTTTACAGTTTTATAAAGCCTTATTTTTTTTAAGCTTACTCCAAAATATTTCATGACTATTTTCAAAAAAATCCTTTTCATTTAAAATTGCATGACATTTTGTGAAAAGAAAATGATTTTGAAGAAGAGAGGATATTTTCCTCAAGAATTCATTTCAAGTGTTTTATCAAAACCATTTTCCATCAAAGATGACATTATTTAATATGTGTATGTTTCAAGTATAATGTCTCTATGATTTACATGGTTTCACTTTTCTTATTATGAAATGATATCCATTTGTTTTATATGGATTATGCTATGATGGAATGATGTTTATGAAACCCATTTTATTCTTTGGGTTACGATGAATGTTTTAAGTTTATTTTGTGGCACAAGTAAGAATTATATCATTATGAGATGGGTGGGACCTATATATCCCTCCAATGCATTGGGTAAATATTTTATATCTCATGAGATAGACATGGCTGGAACGGTAAGTTAATCCAGTTCAGTGTTACAGGACAGAAATGAGGAGTGAACTCGATTCAGAATGGTACTTTGTCCACTAAGATGGTCTTGGAAGCAATGCCTTGGCTACTATGTAAATCATTAGATGTGCTTAATGGATGCCACAATTACATGTTTTATTACCATGTTATTTTATCATGATTTATGTTCCATTATGATCTATGCCTTATGTACTTCCATGTTTTATGTCGTCCCTCAAGATTTTTAATATTCATGTTTTTTAAGTTCAAATGTATATGGTATGTTTTATTTTATCCATTCTTTCCCTTACCGAGCATTTGAGCTCACCCTTTTTATGTTTTCTTTTCCCCTAGGATTAAAAGAAATGTTTTAGGTAAGAAAACAAAAGGGGAAGATCTTTATGGGAGATGTTGAAGATCTTTCACCATGATTAGAAGATTATATTCCGAGTTTCCAAAGACACTAAACTATTACGATCCTTGTGTTTCTAATTTTGTTATGTATTAAGTATTCCGCAAAAGTAATGTAATGTTCATGTACGTCAAGCTTTGGGTCTCTACACTATGAGACTTTAGTAATTGAAGGTACTCACCACCATACCATTATTACATCACCTTTCCGATTCTCCAAAATATGATACAATACCAATTATGTGACAACCGGGTCCCGGTGACAACACAACCACCCCGCCATAACATGATCGTCGGGTCCTGGCCTACCGGGTACCACCAATTACCTTGCAGACCAGTGGGGCTCACCCCAGGGTCCACTCACATGCCTGAACGGGTCATCTGACTAATGACAGTCCCCACAGGCCAACACTTGTCTTTTTCAGTGTGCTTTGTCCTCACTCACACACATCCTCGGAAACATCCCAGAAGGTCACCCATCCTGATCACTACTCCAGGCCATGCATGCTTCACTGTGGAGTTCTAATAAGACAGGCTAACGAAAAGGAAGGTGCACCTTGTTGACATGAGTCATATCATTTAGTCATTTAACCCTTTATCATTTGGGGATGTTACAAATTAGACCCGTACTATATCCATCCAATCGATCCAAAATTTTTGAGGAATCACATGTTACAAACATGATAATTCCTTAAGATATTGATTATTAATCTAAAGGTTGTTACAACACTCACACTTCTCCTTTAATTTAGGTTTATCCTTTAGGGAACCCACTCCAAAATTCTCAACCACTTCTAATATTGATCTCATATAAAAAATTGGGTATAAGTTCTAACATGATATGATTATAAAATCAAACTAACACACCCATGAGTCATATTTCATATATGAAAGGCCCAATTTCCTAAAAAAATTACTCAAACCTTGCTTCTCAATATACAAACTGAGAATAAATATTTATCCTACTTCTTTATTGCACCCAAGGAATCTCAAAGGTGATAACTCCAACACCTAATAAAACGTCATTAAAAAATTATTACAAGGCCAGAAGGATTAAACCATGCTTTTCCAATCCTATAACAATCGATATATAATAACCATCCATAATTTTTGTATAAACCATTCCCTAAATTTCGAAACATAAACAATATATAAATACAAATATTACATATTTTTTTATAAATATTCATTACATGTATTTACGATCCATGTTCGAATTGTTATGTTTTAGTGTCATTGGAAATATTTATATATAAAAAACATGTACATAAAATATCTACATCGGTTCACACATAGTTTATTACAACTATTAAACTTATTAGACATATCATACAAAAAACTTTCTTCATATCCTAGGGAAAATGAAACATAAAAAAGGATGATCTCAGATACCCAAAAATGGTAAACAAGGGACATATATAAGAATTATAATATATAAGAATATGATTAACATTACCATTTGAGAACATGATATTAACATTTCAATTTCATAAACAACAATTCATAGATAATAATATTGATTCATGGAAGTTATATGGGTAGTTCATGAGACAATAACCATAATTGAATCAAATTACAAGAGTTATGAGGGCATTACATTGACATAAGATCATGTCCTTAAATATTTTTATAAAGTTAGGAATAATTAAAATCATAGAAATATTGTTTCAAGGATAAATATAAAGGCATTCATAACATGTTAGGCATGGTCTAAACACACAAGTACCTATTTTTTCTTGGGATAACCTCTCTTCAATCATTATTGGGCTTAGGTAACCACATGTTTACCCTATTTTGGGTTAGGGATAGCATCCCATATATTCATTGAGCTCATAAAACATTAATATTTACCTAATTAATTGGAGATACGTGGTAGTACAACCCACCACAAAATCATATTTTATTCAAATGTATGCCATAACATTAGGAAAAAATTATCATTAAATAAAATATTAACTCATTGAAGAGAAAAATTATTTCCTTTATATAAAATAATGATAAAAAAATAATAGAAAAGAAGAAATATGGTAATATTGGATTGTAGTTCTAGTAAATAATAAGAAACATCAATATATATTATTATAGATGAAATAAAATTACAGGATCCTTAGAATATTTCTGGAGGAAAATAACATTTTCATTTATAAATTACATATTTAAATTATAAAAATTTCAAATATATTAAGAATTTTTTTTCATTTGAATATAAAATTAGAAACTATTCAATTAACTAAAAAATAATATATCAGTCAAAATGGTTGGAAAATATGTTTATGTGGTGTATATTAAAATAAATATTCCTTTCACATTTTTGGAAAAAGTCAAAAGTACCTCATTCAGAAATTGATATGACTATTTATTTTATAAGTTTTTATATAATATAAAACATTGGTAAACATTAAATTATAAAATCATTGGGTAATTGTAATAATATTATCGAGGACATTATAATTGAAATATTTTTAGGAAAAAAATATTTCTGACTGAGGAAAGAAAAAAATGTGGTTCTTCTTAATAAATTTCTTTCAGAATTTTGAGTTTTTAGGGAGTAAAAATGAATGAAAAACTTTTAATCTATATATATTAATATTTTATAAGAAATTAAATCATAATTTTGAGAGATATATTTTATATTTTTATTATCATAAATTTATTTATAAAAAAATCATTATAAAAAGTTATATTGTAACATAACAACCTTTCCTCAAGTCTATATTTCTTCATAAGTGCTCTAACCTCTGGTATAATAAATATAAATTTATAATTCCTATATACTATGACTATATTTATACCTATAACACCATATATGGTATAAGTATATCATTTTTACAACCATTTATAAAAAATATATTATTAAAATCACCATTTACGGGTGATCACTATTTTATATTTCATGAATGTTTCAGTTCAGTAGTTATGGTTTTTATACTTTGATCACGTTCCATGATATCAAGAAACATAATCATGTTATAATTATAGTTTTTATTCATTATATTCACTTTTAAAACCATTCATATAATGAGATGATGAAAAATTAATTATATCACTTTGTGGAGAAGGTAGTCTTTATATACGCATGAGTGGGGTATTCCAAATTTTAATGGATTGGATAAAGGAGTGTTAAATAACAATTGAAAATTATTGAATAATTATTATATCATAAAAATTATATATATATATATATTAACTATATCATATTAATAATCCATGACATATGGTGATGGGAAATGAATCATATTAATGTGTAGAGACTCTAGTCCACACTTACACACAGACAGTTATTTATTTTTTGATTTAATGCAGAAGAGCTGTGATGTGACTATGTAATCATAAAAAGAAATTATTATTATATTTATGATACCTAATTATTCATTTTTTATGAATACTAAATGTTTAAAAAGTATTAATTAGAAATAAAATTGAAATATCTTCATCAATATTTATACCCCTTCTTTGAGATACCTCCTTTTCCATACACCTTAAGCACTCAAATATTGGTCTTAAGGGATGAAAATAAGATCTTTAATAAAGGTAAAAAATATAAGAAGTTTTATAAAGATTTAATTGTTGGATCGAATATGTATATGTATATGTATATTAGATGGAACAATATAAGAGGGGATGATTTGTAGGTTTAAAACTTTTTGTTTTAAATACTTAGGAAATTAGTTTAAATGATCTTAAATTATACAAGAACAAACAACCACAATTGTATTGGATAAGGTATGATACAATGTAATACTATAAGAAATGTAAAACAATTGTATTCAAAAGAGTACAATAATCAGAGTAATGTAAAAATGTGAGATTATATCATAAAGCGTATAGAATCAATTAATACAATATGTAATAGAATAATTGTAGTTGAAACAATTACAATTGAAAGTGTAATGAAGAATGGAAACAATACAAATTCCTTTCTAATACAAACAACATGAAAATGTAAAAGTATTATAATTCTTTTGTCCCAAAGAGAAGGGTTATCCTTTCACTTAGGATAAGTGGTCTATCTTACCACCACCTTGGTAAACCCTCGATACGATGATCAGTACGTCTGTCTTCCTATCCCCAGTAGCCCTCGACATGATGATCGGTTCGTCTGTTTGCCTATCCCTGGCAACCCTCAATACGATGATCAGTTCATTTGTCTGCCAATCCCTGGAAGCCCTGGATTTTTTAGGTAATTGGCACCTTTGTATTTCAAACACTTGAAAGCCCTCGATACGATGATCAGTAGCACAATGTACAAAAAAATCACTTATATAAATACAAAAACTAAGAATGAGCCGCTCATGTTTTGTAGTTTTAGGGCTTTCGCACGAAGCAGGAGAGAAGTCACAGTATCTCACTCTAGAACTTGATAGCACGAAATGATCAGTCTTATACACGCGTATATTCTTGTCTTCAAATGACCTACTATTTATGGGCCTCAGCTTCCAATAGTCATATTTCCTCCAACGGACATATTTCTCTAAAAAACTCGGAGGGACTTGGACACCTGGAATTATAACAGTCATATTGAAACAGAAAACACGACATCATTTTGATTAGTATTTAACTAACCCCCTGACATCGTTTTGGTTAAAAAAAAGAGATATGAAGATGATAGACATGATTACGATTAATATGAAATGTATTTTTGACTAAGAAACAAAACAAGAAAGTAATGAAAGCAAAGTATGAATACTATAAGTACTACTGTGTAAAGTTTTGAAATGATACAAAGTGAGTAGATTTATAAGACATCATACGATTAACAGTTAGAACAATTCCCAGTCAGTAAAAAAATTATAGTCAGTATGATCAGTATGGTCAGTACTATCAGCATGGTCAGTACGATCATCATGTACTACTGCAAAAACAGCCTATATCAGTGCTAAAAAGGGCTTTAACAGCGCTAAAGAAGTGCTGTAAAGCTCAGCACTGATATAGGGGGTCCCTTTTATCTGCGCTCCGAAAAGCGCTGATAAAGGCTGCTTTTATCAGTGCTAAGAAAAGTGCCGATAAAAGACCCCTTTATCACCTCTTTTTTTAGCACTGATAAAAGGGGCCTTTATCAGTGCTTTTAAAAAGTGCTGATAAAGGTCCAAAAAATTTAACAAATTTAAAAAAAATTAAAAAAAATCCGGGTGTGTGATTTTATAAGCACGTCACACCCCTTTTATTAGTTCTAGGAGGTCTCCCGCGCGCTACCCTTCCTGCACATCCCCCATACGTGCACACCCCCTTCCCGCGCATCCCCCATACATGCGCACCCCCTACGCTTCCACCCAAACTCGAAACCGGGACCTACCCCCTTTCGTGGCTGCACCTTTACCACTATGCCATTTCATTTTGTTATTTATTTACTGATATATCTATATATCTATATATATATTTATTCATATTTTGATATAGATTCATATTCATATAAATATATTTATTCATATATTAGTATATATATATTAATTCTTATATTAATATATATATATATATTTATTTATAATTTATTATACGTATATTTATTTGTATATTAATCTATACTTATAAGATTAGTTTTAAATACATTTATGAAAAAAAATATGTTTTTTATGTGTGTTTATAAATAAATAAATACATACATACATATATATATAGATATAAACAACACACAGAGACACACAGAGACACACACACACAAACACATATATATTTACGAATAAACACATATATATGTTTATTTTAATAGCCATAGAATGTAATTATAAGGTTAGTTTTAAATACATTTAAGTAAAAATTATGTTTTTGATTTGTCTTTATAAGTAAGTAAATAAATAAATACAAACATATATACATATATACAACACATAGACACACACATAGACACCCACACACACGCAGACATATATATATTTACGAATAAATACATAAATATGTGTATTTGAAAAGCCATAGAATGTTAAAACGACCATAACTTATAATCTAGATTTCCGTTTCAATGCCACAACCAATCAAATAGAAGAAAATGAATCAATATTCGATATGATATGTGGTATAGGCCTAACGGACATCCCGATCAGAATTTATACATGTTTGAATGTTAACAAATACGGGCATCCCGACTAAAAACTCAGTTTTGGAGGCCTTATGGGCCTTTTTTGGGATCGAAAAATGTGACAGAGGCTATAACTAGGTAACTAGCTTGTAGAGCTCGTCGCAGGATTCAATTTGATATGCTGTAGAGATCAAACGGACAACCGGATCAATAGTTATGGTCTTTTGAATTTTGAGTTACATTTTCAACAATTTTAGATCATTTATTAATTGTTTTTATTTTTTGTGTCCTCAAATTGTTATTAAATGATTTTCAAAAGATAATAATTAGAAAATTATTAATTATTAATATTTTTTTAAAATATTTTGAATCCATTTTCACTAAATTTACTAAATATTAAATGTAATAGTTTATTAATACGTATCTATAACATATTTAAAAAATATATGTTGTATTTATATCAATATAAATATACTTATATAACAAAATATTTTTTTTCATGAAAAAATATTTTTTTTTGAAACTCAACATTTATCAGTGCTCGGTAAAAGCGCTGATAAATCCCCCCTATATTAGCACTACTTAAGGAATCACTGATAAAGGGGTAGTGCTTCCCTTGCATATTTTTGGCGTAGTGATGGTCAGTACGATCAGCATGGTCCGTACGATCAGTATGGTCAGTATGATCAGCATGGTCCGTACGATCAGCATGGTAAAATACATTTTTGATTTACAAAACAAGTTATAAAAGTCAAAACAGAACTTTTGACTCAACAGTAATTTCCAAGAAATAAGGATCTAATTTTTTGAATGAAGGATGAAAAGATGTTCCATTTTATAAGGAAAGAGGAACACATGGAATTATATAAATTATTTCAACAATATATGGTCACTTTCATTTGAAAGTGGGTCCAAAAGGCCACGAATTATAATTTTGGATAATATATGGATGCAATATCTTCAATAAATTCTATTTATAATTTTTTATGGAATTATTACTCTAATCAATTCGTTAAAATCGCCTCCCCCTTGGAAAACATATTTTAACCACAATTATGGAAACATATTTATACTATTTTGACTATTTATTATGAAAAAAAATTATATTGGCCCAATTACGTTATATAAATTATAATGATTCCAAATTTAAAATATATTTTATTTTATTAAATTTCTATAAGCGGGAGAATTTAATTTTACATTATTTCTTAAAACAGAATGAAAACTCATTTTTAGAAACGTGTTTTTAAAGCATAAAAATGATTTTATTTCCATTCCTTGCCCTGTAAAAACCATCAAACAAAAATTAAAATAATTTATTAAATATATAATATACTAATATAACTAAAATAATTAAAAAATTGTGATTAATTAAATTTATTTAGATAAAAACTCATTACACATATAAATCATTTTTTATAGTTGTATTTTAATGCCCAAAAAATGAACTTACATCAAAATAAAATATAATATTGACATACATTTAATTATTTATATTATTTATAATTGAAAAAATATCATAATTAAATGTCAAATTAAAAACAATATGGTACTTCTAAATTACCTAATCTAATGAAAATAAAAGATAGTTTAAAAAACTCTGTATTTCATACTATTCCCAAAAAAATAAATTTTTTTAAAATCCAAAAAGTTAATCCTAATATAATATTGGATTTATTATTTTAAAAAATATATTACATACTAAAAATAAAATTTCCAATAATTATATTAATTATTTATAAATTTTTGGGAATAAAATGAAATGAAAACATTTTTCAAAGAAAATATATTTTTCACGTAAAAATTAACATTTTCAAAAAATTTCAACTTATTAATTATACAAAAATAAATACATTATGTTTATTTAAATCATTTTTAAATATTTTTTATAATTTTTATATAATATTAATACCATCAAATTCAATGGTGATGTATTAAGATTCATATTTAAATAATATTATTTTTAGTGTATATATGGCAGTTCGTATAAAGATTGATGTTGTATGTTAGGAATGATATTTAGAATAGTATTTTATTGAAAAAAATTCTCATGGTGTTACATTTTATCCCCTTAAATAAATTTCATCCCCAGAATTTTTATCTTGTTAATAAAGGGTCAAATATTTGAAAATACATTTTTTAACTCTCATCGTTTAAATGAATAATAAAAATCACATTGAAAAGGTAAAGTGGGAAACTCTAAGGTTACCTAAAATGAAACATAATCAAATTCTTATTTAAGGATAACATTAACGTGAATATAAAGAATTACCATATATGGATAATATAATATTTAATTAAAAATATATAGTGATACATGAGATAGTCATCCAATTTTTAATGACCAAAAAATTGTAAAACCTTCAGGGGTGAAAATGATAATCAATTATTCATAAATAAGTGTAGAACAAGAAACAATTTCATCTGAAATGTTGTTTTTCCTAGATTTTTGTAATTAATTTAGAATAAAAATCAATATAATATACTCAAATGATTTATTTAATTCCATAAATGTAATATCAATCTTTGGTTGTGTGTTCCAATTAGTTTTCACATATTTTCATCCCATATTACAATAATTAATAAACATGGAAAAATTTTCCATCCTAAAGAACTAAAATAAAATTATTAAAGATCATTAGATTTAAAATCTAATAGAAATTATTCCTCATTATCAATTCATTTATGGAAACCAAAAATGGCTAGTATATTCTAAGACAACATATATGGATAAAAATTCATTTCATTGATAATTCACAAATATTTCTATAATGATACCTAGTGATCTACATAATTAATTCCATAGATAGATAAATTAAAAACCAATCAAAGCATTCTTAATGAATATTCAAAACCCAAAAAATTATAAAAAGGTCATATAATTTTCAGAATCAACATATATTTAATACCAAAACAATAGAAGTTTAATACCAAAACAACATAACATAGCTCATAATGTTATATAACAAACATGTGAAAACATTTATAATATAATCACCAAAAACATTATGATAATGATAGTCACTAAAAAAATATTTATGAACACATATTAGTTTCCAAAATATTACTCTATCCTTATTTCTAAAATAAATTAACAGATAATCCAATATATTCAACATATCAAAAAGAAGATGAATTTCATGAATGATATCAAAAATCACATTTCCATCAAATCGCTAATTTTTTTCAAGGATAACAGTTATTCAAAATTTATTTTGTCAGTATAAATAATCTCTTATTCCCAAATAATAATTATTACCTCAATATGAGGCATATATCAAGGGTCATTTACCCATCAGTTACATATTTCCCAAAATTATTTTCTTACAACCAAGTCACTTTTCTAGATTTTTAATACCATTCTATATATGGTGTAAAATATATAATGAGAAACTACTATAGAAAAATTTCTGTATGATTAATAATCCACATAACATACAGAACATGTCATAACATCAATGATTAAAATCATAATTATCTAAACCCATAAAAATAATTAAGAATTAAACATTCTTAATAAACTATTAACCATGATTTATCATCTTCTTCCATAATTCTTCTTTCCTCCAATATTGAATATGAATCATTTCATAAGATTAATTAATCTCAATGTAATCATTATTCTTACATTTAATCTAAGAATTAATTTTTAAATTATTTATAAATTTTCAATGAATTCCATAATTGCTTAATCAACAATAGAAAAACCAAATTTCCTATATAACAATATTCATCATCTTCTCAATATTTTCCTCTAAGAAATAAATTCTCATAATTCCTATAAATTAAAATTTTAGAACAATCAATTGTTGGTGAAACCTTATGGAAACGATAATTCACATTCATTAGGAAAACCCATCATTTCACTTTTACTTTAAAATTTACCTTATTGTGAACTTTTTTTCAACCCCCAAAACATATTCAAATTCTATTGAATAATTTAAATAGCTGAAACTTCCCCCATTCATGACATATATGAAGATGAATATTTTCCCCATAGTATTCATTAAAATTCATTTTACACTTATTTGGTTAATTTGAAAAGTCACCTATGTTTATTTTGTTAATAATATATCAACAAAGTTGGTCAGGTAAAATCAAATGATATTATATTTAAATCCCAATTCATTTGGTATCTCTTGAAGAAAATTGTTGAATCATACATCACATTAAATGTAAACACGATTCCTGTAAGTTCCACCCATTAATAAAAACCAAAATCATAGTGTGACAAAGAGTTGTGAGTAATCAACAAATCAGGATAAATCCTTCACAGTATATCTGAATTACGAATCATTATTTTAAGTAAATGCCTCGTTAGGATTAACCAAGGTCATATAGGGTTATTATCTATTAAAATAGTTCATAATTTATCATAATGAAAATGTGAATTTACCAATGCATATCCCCTAAGTGTGACTATCTAGGTGTATAGTACTAGGTCCACTCATCATGCATCGATGATGATCAAGTTAATACCTAATCCACCCCATTTAGTTTTTTAATCACTAGGTGAATCATTTACACCACTGCATCCACTTTCTAGAGTGTTGGAATGGATTTATTTTTAAGGAATACCATACAACATTAGTTATCAAAACATAATATGTTATATTATACATATTCTTATAATAAGGGTTTACACCAAATTAATATATTAGTTATTTAAAAAAATAACTAAACTATACATCTATTACAAATAAGGTGAAAAAAAATTATATACATAAATATTACATATTATTATATAAATATACATTATACATCATTTTAATCCATGCTAGAATAGAAAAGATTTTGTTTATTTAAAAAATAGTTATACATGAAGAAATTATATCTGTAATAACTATATCATTTCCCACATAGTTATTCCCAAATATTGCCCTTTTTATGCAAATCATACATAGAAAATTTCCCTATATACTGTGGAAAATGAAACATGAAAACTAGTAATCGTAGATGATCAGTAAGGGTAAAAAGGAACATATCAATCAATGATTATAAATAAGAATATCATCTCTAAAATGGCATGAGAACATGATCTTTACAATTGCAATTCATTCCCAACAACTTATAGCTCATATTCATGATTAATGGAATAAATAATTTATATTCATAAAAATGACTCACAAAGGAATCAAATAACTTTATTCATAAGAGAAACATGTTTGTATAAGATTATTTCATAAAAGTATAGGTGTAAAGTGTGGAATAATAATAATCATTTAAATATTATATCTAGGCTACCCAATATCATATTCATCACAAGTTAGGATTATGATAACCACCTATTTACCTTCTTTAGGCTTAGGATAGCCTCTCGTGTACCCTTATTAGACTTTAGCTAATCATTTGTGTACCCTCTTTTTGGATTGGGATAAACTCGCATATACCCTTTGAGATTATAAATAATTAATCTTTAAATAAATAATTTGGGGTCCATAATTTACCCACATATCACATAATTATAACCCATTCATATGTATCTCAAAGGATCATGTTGTAATTTATCATTAACATAAATATTGACCTGTAGAAAATAAAATATGACACATAAATATTTAATCATCAGAGTCAAGAACCATCCAAATAAATAACATATATGTAATCATTGTATAATAATACTAGTAAATCAATATAAACATCAAAGGATATTGTTATAGACTAAATTACTTTAAAAGATCACTAGAATATTTCACAAGTAAAATACCACTTTTATTTTGAAATAACTTATTTAAATTCCAAAAAATTCAAAATTTATTTAGTAAAATACTATCCATGAAAAGAACCATGGAAAATATTAGTGGTATCTTCAAAGAAAATGCATCTCACGATGTTAGTAAATATCATTCATGTATTTTATGATAAAATAATTAGTCCTTACCAATTTTATATAATATTTAGAAGTACATTGTTTGGAAAATGAAAAGAAGATTTCTTTTAAAACATTTCACATAAATAAACATGTTGTTAAGAATGAATTTATTAAATCCTTGTTAAATGGTATTAAAATTATTGTAAACAGTTTAAATGAAACGTAGATATGAAATAAAAATATTCTCAACCAAAGAGAGAAATAAATTTGGTTCTCCTTAAAAACATTCTTTTAAACTTTCGAGTGCATAGGGAGATTAAAATTAATGGAAGACATTATATATCTAAATGTAATAAGGGTAGATGAAAAGAAATTATATTATATATAGATATATCATATATTTTAATATTCAAAAATTTAAATATAAACAAACCTCATAAAAATTGATATTGTAATGTAAAACCCTTACCACAAGCCCATATTGGTTGTTAATAAATCAACCCTACTATATATTAAATTTGAATTTATTATACTTCTATAACAGACCATATGAATACATATAATTCCATAATTTCATCTTATATCATTTTTACAGCAATTTTTTAATATTACTTTATCAAAATAATTATATCTAGTTACTAATTGTTTGATTTTTCAATTATGTTTCAGTTCAGATGTTATGGTCCTTTCACATGGATCATGGTTGCGTAATATCTAAAATCATAATCATGTAATTATTTTTATATTTGATCATTAAATACAATTTTATAATCATTCATATAAATGGATGATGAAAAATAAATTACATCAATTGTAAGAACCCGGTTTTTGCTACGAAAGACTTAGGAATATTCTTGATAATATTCCAGGACAGCGCCTTCAGACGGCGTGCGATTCTGAGCCCCGGAGTGGCCGGAATTAAATTTTCAGCGCGTTCACACTGGAAATGCTAAATAAATGGTATAACTCCTAAACGGAGTTCCGGATAAAAGATACGAGTGTACGGATGGGTCCGGAGTGGGGTTTTTACCCTAGGAACGGCATAAAACTTGTCGGCGCGGGATGTTTGGACCCCTCGCCCGCTTCTGGAACGTTAAACGGATTAAATAAATTAATTAATTCATTTGATGTTGAAACGCTTCTATCTCTTAAACGGTGGCTCGGATTGGGAAACCGAGGGCACCGTTGAGTTCGGAGCGTTCCGTTTACACTAGGAGGGGTATAAGTTTCGCGGGCGCGGGCCTTTTGTGAAAAATGACTCCAGGGGCGTTTTCGTAATTTAGCAGCTTTGGGCGTTAAATTTTATAACTTTTGAACGACATCTCGGAATAAAATTCCGAGACCGCCTATGAGCTCAAAGTTTGGTTCTTAACCTAGGGGAGGCTAAATCCCGACCCAGTCAGGAGTTCGGGTTCGGGGCTGTCGGGCGGGCGTTTAAGTGATTTGTACTTAAACACCCCCCCTCTTCTTCTTCTTCTTCTTCCTCAAACCCTCCTCTTCCCCTCTTTCACCTCCGGAGAGGCGAGCTCTGGCGAGGTGACTCCGGCAAGGTGCGGTGGTGCCGGCGGGTTGACGGCAAAGCGACGGGCATCACCCAAGAGGTAGAAGTCGTTTTCATTTCGTTTTAATTTCCCGCAATATTTGAGCCCAATTTATAGCGTCGAATTGTTATCTGATCGTCGATCGATTCCCATGGTCGCGTAGTACGTTATCCGAGCTTTCCAATTCTTGTTTCTGATTCGAAATACGACCTTTGAAGCCTCCGCAACGGCTCGGCGAAGATCTGCGGGTTTTTGGGGTTTTCCGGCCGGCACGGTTGTCCGGCGATCTCCAGGCGGTGGCGGTATGGTGGTCCGGTGGGTTTCTATGGCAGAGGCTGGCCGAAGGTTCCCTCCCTGGCGGTGGCTCCCCTCCATGGCGACGACGCTCTTCGACGTGGCAGCAAGCCCCGGCCGCGGCGGCTTCGCGCAGCGTGGAGCGGAAGGACCGGCTGGCTGTGCCGGCCGGTGGACCCGGGATACCGGGGTCGCACGCCGCGACCCCATGGAGGAGGCAGAGACCTGCGCCTGGTGGGTCTTCGTGCGGCGAGGCTATCGGCCAACGTGGCGGGTCTGCAGGCGGGCCGCCAACCGGCACCGGTCCGCGCGGCTGAGCCGCGGGCCGATCCAGGCCAGTCCAGCCCAAGGGGTTCCTCCCCCCCCCCTTCGGACGCCCGTAATTCTCAATACGGGTGTCCGATTTGTACGCCGTCTGCGGCTGTGGGGCCGTATCGTCGATGCGGACATGTTGAGATATTTTCGGGAATTTTTAATTCCCGAAATGAGGGGCCGTGAAGGCACGACGTGTCTTTAAGTGGACGAGCGTTTCTCCCGAGATTCTTGTTTTTGGCGGCGCGGACGCATCAGACGTCCGTTTTGAGCGCCGTCAGTTGAGTTGGGACCCTGGCACCGGGGCGAAGATTTCCAAAGTGGTTTCGTGCGTTGAAACTAAAGTTGAGGCACGGGCCCCACGACCCGTCTTTCGAGCTGCGTGCAGCGTTTCACGACATTTTGTCGGACGCCCGTTCGGGGCGTGTGAGCAGTCGATGTTGGGTGTTTTTCCGAGGGCATCGCGTTGGAGCAGTCTGCCCACTGTAATTCCGCATGATGGTGCGGGCCCCGCGAGGGCCATTTCGGGATTTGACGGTGATTTCCAGCTTTATCACCGGCCGACCGTTTTGGACAAGTGGGTAGTCCATTTCGTGTACTTTTTCGAGAGGATCGCAACTGTGCGATCCGTTCGTTGGGTTTCAGGACCGGGATGCAGGTCCCACGTGGCACCGCTCATGTGCGGTGCGCCGGGATGCACCTTCTTCTCCGGATATCCATTGCACTCAAGTGAGTAGTGCTTTTGACGTGTTATCCCGTGGGAATCGCAATGGTGTGTTGCGCCCGACTATTTTCGGGGCCGAGGCTTGGGTTCATGGGACGCCGTTCGGGCGTGAGGCGGTGTTGGCGACTTTTCCATCGGATATCCGTTGAAGGCGAGTGAGTAGTCGATCTTGCGTGTTTTTCCACTAGGATTACAACGGTGCGATCCGTTTGGTTTTGCAGAGCATCTTGCGTGATCTTGTTAAATGTGGAACATGAGAGGTGCTCCGGTGGCAGTTCGTCCTACTTTGTCTGTAGCGGACCCTTGGCGTTTGATCGTGCACTCTTGGGAGAGTGATGTAAATGTTTCACGAGATGTGGTTGGTCGTTCCTAGGTCTTTGAGGTGGAGTTGATACGTCATGCCTTCGCGTGGACGCTGGGTGCCACGTGCACGATAGCCCTTGGGCTGGGGACGTGTTATACTCCAGGAGTATATGGGAGCGCTTGGAGGTACGTGTTTTTTGTACATGAGGATGTTTGTGCGCTCAGTTGGGGTTGACTTGGGGACACATGTCGTGTGGGCCCCACATGCATTCCATGATCTGTTTTATGTACTTCGACCTATCATGACGTAGAGGGTCCCTCTGTGCTAGTTTTTTTGACCAGCAGGGTGGAGTTTACCCTGGCCTGGTGCTCTTTTATCTGACCAGTAGGGTTGAGCGGTCTCCCCCCGGTTTCGTCCTCGATGGATCGGCCGGTAGTGGTGTTGGTGACGCCCAGTAATGGAACATGCAGTGAAACCCCTTTGGGTGAGTTGTACTGGAGTTGGGTGGTCGCGCGATACCCACTCCGTGTTCGGTTGGCCAGTGTCGTACCCTTCTGTAGAGATGTTCAGTGCAGTTCTGAGTTTTACCCTCCAGTGGGGCTGGGCAGTGGGTTACACATCGACTTCCTCGGGCTTACCCTCCAGCAGGGCTGGGTAGTGGGTCGCTCACTAACTTCTAGGGTTTACCCTTCAGTAGAGACTGGGTAGTGGGTCACCCGACGCTATTAGGGTCTACCCTCCAGCAGAGACTGGGCAATGGGTCACCCGACGACCTCTTAGGGTCTACCCTCCAGCAGGGCTGGTCAGTGGGTCACCCTTCGTCAAGCTCCATGTCTACCCTCCAGCAAGGCTGGGCAGTGGGTCGCCTGTCGACTTATTCCAGGTCTACCCTCCAGCGGGGCTGGGCAGTGGGTCGCCGGATGATGTGTTATGGTTTACCCTCCAGCAGGGCTGGGCAGTGGGTCACGCAGTATCTTATTATGGTCTACCCTCCAGCAGGGCTGGGCAGTGGGTCGTCGGATGATGTGTTAGGGTTTACCCTCCAGCAGGGCTGGGCAGTGGGTCACCCGATATCTGGTTATGAATTACCCTCCAGCAGGGCTAGGTGGTGGGACACCGGTTAGAATTCAGACTCAGTCCTTCCGACTAGGCTAGTCTGTGGCTTTCCTCCAAGATTACCGGAGCGGGAACCTTGGCTTTACGGGTCGGTGATGGAATAGTTTGACTTTGAGGAGGCCTCTTGACTGTAGGGAAGTGATGAGGTGTGGTTTGACATTCCCTATAACTCTCATGTTCGAGGTGCACTTTCCCCACCGAGACGCGTTCTTGTGATGCAATCTAAAACCGTGCGGGCGAGTCAGTGCCACCCAAAGCGGATAGTGTCGAGGTGCGGTGATTGAGCCCCTTGTCTTGCGGTTCGGGGCAGACATGCGGGATGCTGGGCATCGATTATGGTTATGCTTAGGACTGTTGGCGACTCTTTTCTTGGGCTGAGCTACGGGACGGAGATCCCCTTATGATGTTGTTCGGGCTTCTCGTTGGAGCATAAGGATATGTATATACCTTGTTAGAGTACCCACTTCTTGGGCTTGGTTACTCTCCCTCCAGGAGAGGCGAAGGTGCGTGGGGTATGCCACGTGCTTTCCGTGTCTAGCTTCTAGTGTTTGGATGAGTATACTCTCCTGCTATAGGTAGCGAAGACTTGACGGGAAGTTTATCTTCTCACCGTTTCCATCTCCTTGTGCCTGGATGAGTCTACTTCCTTTCTCTTGTTGGGTTGAGCTGGACTCTTTACTGTACTCTCTGTTGTACCCCTTTACTTTCCTGTTCTCTCTACTTCTCCCCCTTCGGTACCTCCTTTTGTTGCTCCCTCGAGCCTTCATGGTATCCTACTGGGTATTTTTATACTCAACCCTTCTTGGGATTTGCCCGCACTTGGTGTGCCCTTACAGATGACGGACATGTGGAGTGTGACTTCAGTGGAGTGTAGGAGCTTGGGAGCTTGGACCGCGTGTGGTGGTCGTGGCCGGGTTCTAGGTGGGAGACCCGTCAACTGTTTCTTTTTGTTTACCTGTTGCCGGGTTGTGGCACTTTTCTGGTTAGGCGCGTGTTTTTCCCCTTTTTTTCAGCACTTTGCTTGTACTTGTAGAGGTCGATGCACTTTCTGGTGTATATATATAGCAGTTTCCCTTTCCTTTTCTTTTCCTGTCTTTACTTTTACTCTATACTGTTGCATTGAGTTTGCTGTGTGTGTGTGTACAGGTGCTTAGGCAAAGGCCTCACTGAGATATTGTGCCTTCGGCGCTGGTCGCCAGCCCCTGGCCTATGGAGGCGGGCTTGGGGTAGTTGTGGCTCGAGCCTGGGTAGGGTCGGGTCATGACAAAGTGGTATCAGAGGTGGTTCGTTCCTTGGGACGCTGTTTGGACGTCCCTAAAATAAAAGGAATTGGTTGGGATATAGGGCAATAGTGTTAACGTGTCTCGAGAGCGGCTCTCAGGACATGAAGTCCAGTGATGGTGCGGCGGCCGACGTATCCATTCACCAGGACCTTGATAACCCGCTTGTCGACTCGGCATGTTGAGACAATTGTTGCAGGGAAAATTGGTTTGTGCATCACATAGGAATGAGTCTTGACTGTCCTTATTGAGTCATCTCCCCATCGTTGTTTTTGTGGTATATACATATATGCTCATCTAACCGTGGCACTCCTTGATAATATTCAGGACGTCTCCGCGAAGATAGCCAGCCAGGATACCAGCTCTGGTTCGTGACGACGACCCTATGAGCTACGATTCCACAGTCCAGGACCCATCGTGCGAGCCCTTTTCCCCGGGTGGGCCGGTAGCAGCACCCCCATCTGTTGAGCAGAAGGCAGCTTCAGTATAGCATGCTGAGTTTGAGGGCAGGTTGAGCACGCTCCGTGAGATCCAGCAGTAGAGACCACTGAGGTTCAGTGGTGAGCCAGACCCTCAGGCAGCAGAGGTTTGGCTCGAGGTGGTGGTTAGCCTTTTCAGGCTTGTGTAGACGCTGACAGATCAGAGAGTGGCTTTGGCAGCCACCCTTCTTCATGGAGCAGCACGGCGTTGGTGGAGTCTGTTGACTTGGTTTCTTGACGAGTCGTCGCTTTCATGGGGCGACTTTTAGTTGTTGCTCCGTGAGGAGTTTTTCCCCTCCTGCTTGTGCTCCATTCGGATTCAGGAGCTTCTGTAGTTTCAGTAGGGAGGGTGATGGTGGCCGAGTACGCGGCTAGTTTTGCAGATCGTGCACGCTTTTACCCGAACTTGGTCCATGATGACAGCCTTCGAGCGCGGAAGTTTGAGCAGGGTCTCCGCCGAGAGATTCATGCTGTCATAGTACCCTTGGGCATTTCCACATATGCCAGGGTGCTAGAGCAGGCGCTGGTGACAGAGGGCTTCCCGTCATGTTTTGAGGTTGGTAGTGGCAGTGGACGCGACGGAGCCGAGACGTCTGTCGTAGCTAGCAGGCGCCGGAGGACAGGGCCTCGATGGAGGTGTCCTTCCCACTGCCGGTTTCAGAGACATGGTCGTATACCACATGACGAAAAGGCGCAGGGCCTCAGCCGAGGATGCCCTTCCGTGAGTGGAACCCGGGAAGTGGTCGTAAACCACAGTGGTGTCGGAGGGCACCAGGGAATCCCAAAGAGCACCGGTGCTATGCTTGTGATGGGTGAGGTCACTTGGCACAAGACTGCCCGACCCGAGTTGCTGAGAGCATCAGGTATGCAGCAGGTGCACCACCACAGTATAGGCAGCGCTGTGATCGGGTAGTACCCAGAGAGGTGGTTCTAGCAGAGGAGCTGGAGGAGCTGGTAGAGGGGGGACGACTTTACGAGTCCCCCTCCCCCCATCACCACTAGGCAGTCCATGCCAGGCTCTGGGAGTTGACGGTTGGGACCGCGGGTAGCCGCAAACTTTGGATGTCTACGATCCTGCAGAGCATGGGATGGTGAGAGGTACCCCTTGCGACTCTTCTACCTTTTGCAGTAGAATTGTTTGGCTCTGCATGTGAAAGGATTTTCCTCCCTGCTCATCGTTTGAGGCGTTACCAGGGTGACGCAGGGCGTCGGGTGCAACCCTGTGTTGGTAAGGAAAAAGGCGGGGGACCTTTTCTTTTAGTCGATGGTGTCGACTCCATCTCTCATCGAGCGTGTAACAGAGCCTCGGTTGTGGAGTCTTTCAGGATCAAATATCCTTGGGTGTTCCACCATAAGGATATTCTGAAGGAGGGAATCACCGGGCCTTGTTTCAGGTGCGAGCGGTGATTCCAATCGCGGCGTGCGACGTAGAGGTTTGTCCAGGGAGGTGAGCTACCCCTGAGGGCCTTCGGACCGCTTGAGACTGTGCAAATGGATGGCGAGGTACCCTACCGCCTTGCCCTAACTCTAAAGTCTGGAGTGGGTGCACGACATCGGCAAGGGCTGACCTCACGTGAACAGATCAATCTTTTGGTCTGTGTTTGGAGGCATAGAGCTGTGCATGAGTTCTTCTGGGTATGGGAAAGCCAGATGTGGGCTTAGTACCCTATGTTGCTCCCTAGTTTTGATTTTCGGGGATGAAAAGCCTGAAGGAGGGAATGATATAAGAACCCAGTTTTTGCTACGAATGACTTTGGAATATTCTTGATAATATTCCAGGACAGTGCCTTCAGACGGCGTGCGATTCCGAGCCCCAGAGTGGCCGGAAATAAATTTTCAGCGCGTTCACACTGGAAATGCTAAATAAATCTGATAACTCCTAAACAAAGTCCCGGATCAGAGATCCGAGTGTATGGATGGGTCCATAATGGGGTGTTTACCCTAGGAATGACATAAAACTTGTCGGCGTGGGATGTTTGGACCCATCGCCCTCTTCTGGAACGTTAAACAGATTAAATAAATTAATTAATTCATTTGATGTTGAAACGTAGCTATCTCTTAAATGGTGGCTCTGATTGGGAAACTGAGGGAACCGTTGAGTTTGGAGCGTTCCATTTACCCTAGGAGGGGTATAAGTTTCGCGGGCGCGGGCCGTTTGTGAAAAATGACTCCAGGGGCGTTTTCGTAATTTAGCAGCTTTGGGCGTTAAATTTTATAACTTTTGAACGGAGTCTCGGAATAATATTCTGAGTCCACCATTGCACTCATAGCGTGGTTCTTATCCTAGTGGAGGCTAAATCCTAACCCCGTCTGGAGTTCGGGTTCGGGGCTGTCGGGCGGGCGTTTAAGTGATTTGTACTTAAACACCCCCCCCACTCTTCTTCTTCTTCTTCTTCCTCAAACCCTCCTCCCCCCTCTTTCACCTCCAGCGAAGCGAGCTCCGGCGAGGCGACTCCGGCAAGGTGCGGTGGTGCCGACGGGTTGACGACGAAGCGACGGGCATCGCCCAAGAGGTAGGAGTCATTTTCGTTTCGTTTTAATTTCCCGCAATATTTCAGCCCAATTTATAGCATTTAATTGTTATTCGATCATCGATCGATTCCCATGGTCACATAGTACGTTATCCGAGATTTCAAATGCTTGTTTTGAATTCGAAATCTGACCTCCGAAGCCTCTGCAACGATTTGACGAAGATCTACAGGTTTTTGGGGTTTTCCGGGCGACACGGTGGTCCGGCGATCTCCAGGCGGTGGCGGTACGGTGGTCCGGCGGGTTTCGACGGCGGCGGCTGGCGGTGGGTTCCCTCCCTGGCGGTGGCTCCCCTCCCTGGTGATGGTGCTCTTCGGCGCGGTAGGAAGCCCCGGCCGCGGCGGCTTCACGCGGCGTGGTGCGGAAGGACCGGCCGACTGTGCCGGCCGGTGGACCCCGGATACCGGGGTCGCACGCCGCGACCCCGTGGAGGAGGTAGAGACCCGCGCCTGGAGGGTCTTCATGCAGCGAGGCGACCGGCCCACGTGGCTGGTCTTCAGGTGGGCCGCGAACAAGCACCAGTCCGCGCGGCTGATCCGCGGGCCGGTCCGGGTCGGGCGGACCGGCCGGTCCAGGCCGGTCCAGCCCAAGGGGTTTCTCCCCCCCCCACCTTCGGACGACTGTAATTCTCAATACGAGTGTCCAATTTGTACGCCGTCTACGGCTATGGGGCCGTATCGTCGAGGTGGACATGTTGAGATAGTTTCAGGAATTTTTAATTCCCAAAACGAGGGGCCGTGGAGGCACGACCTGCCTTTAAGTGGACGAGCGTTTCTCCCGAGATTCCTGTTTTGGGCGGTGCGGACACATCAGACGTCCGTTTTGAGCGCCGTCAGTTGCGTTGGGACCCTGGCGACGGTGCGAAGGTTTCCAAGGTGGTTTCCGGCGTTGAAGACGAAGTTGAGGCGTGGGACCCACGACCCATCTTTCGAGCTGCGTGCAGCGTTTCACGAATTTTTTTCGGACGTCCGTTCGGGGCATGTGAGCAGTCGATGTTGGGTGTTTTTCCGAGGGCATTGCATTGGCGAAGTCTGCCCGCTATAATTCCGCACGATGGTACGGGCCCCGCGAGGGCCATTTCGGGAGTTGACGGTGATTTCCAGCTTTATCACCGGGCGACCGTTTTGGACAAGTGGGTAGTCCATTTCGTGTACTTTTTTGAGAGGATCGCAATGGTGCAATCCGTTCGTTGGGTTTCAGGACCGGGATGCGGGTCCCACGTGGCACTGCTCATGTGCGGTGCGCCAGGATGCACCTTTTTCTCCGGATATCTGTTGCACTCAAGTGAGTAGTGCTTTTGACGTGTTTTCCCGAGGGAATCGCAATTGTGTGATGCGCCCGACTGTTTTTGGGGCCGAGGCTCGGGTTCACGGGACGTCGTGCGGGCGTGAGGCGGTGTTGGAGACTTTTTCGTTGGATATCTGTTGGAGGCGAGTGAGTAGTCGATCTCGCATGTTTTTTCGCGAGGATTACAACGGTGCGATCCGTTTGGTTCTGCGGAGCCTCTTGCGCGATCTTGTTAAATGTGCAGCATGAGAGGTGCTCCGGTGGCGGTTTGTCCTACTTTGTCTGTAGTGGACCCTTGGAGTGTGATCGCGCACTCTTGGGGGAGTGATGTAAATGTTTCACGAGATGTGGTGGGTCGTGCCTGGGCCTTTGAGGTGGAGTTGATACGTCATGCCTTTGCGTGGATGCTTGGTGCCGCGTGCACGATAGCCCTTGGGCTGGGGACGTGTTCTACTCTGGGAGTATACGGGAGCGCTTGGAGGTACGTGTTGTTTGTACATGAGGATGTTTGTGCGCTCAGTTGGGGTTGGCTTGGGGACACACATCGTGTGGGCCCCATGTGCGTGGCATGATCTGTTTTACGTACTTTGACCTCTCGCGACGTAGAGGGTCCCTCTGTGCTTGTTTGTTTGACCAGCAGGGTGAAGTTTCCCCTGGCCTGGTGCTCTTTTGTCTGACCAGTAGGGTTGAGCGGTCTTACCTGGTTTCGTTCTCGATGGATCGGCCGGTAGCGGTGCTGGTGACGCCTAGTAATGGAACAGGCACTGAAACCCCTTTGGGTGAGTTGTGCTGGAGTTGGGTGGTCGCGTGATACCCACTCCGTGTTCGGTTGGCCAATGTCGTACCCTCCTGTAGAGATGGCCAGAGCAGTTCTGAGTTTTACCCTCCAGCAGGGCTGGGCAGTGGGTTACACATCGACTTCCTCGGGCTTACCCTCCAGCAGGGCTGGGCAGTGGGTCGCTCACTGACTTCTAGGGTTTACCCTCCAGTAGAGACTGGGCAGTGGGTCACCCGACACTATTAGGGTCTACCCTCCAGCAGAGACTTGGCAATGGGTCACCCGACGACCACTTAGGGTCTACCCTCCAGCAGGGCTGGGCAGTGGGCCACCCATCGTATAGCTCCAGTTCTTCCCTCTAGTAAAGCTGGGCAGTGGGTCACCTGTCGACTTATTCCAAGTCTACCCTCCAGCAGGGCTGGGCAGTGGGTCTCCGGATGATGTGTTATGGTTTACCCTCTAGAAGGGATGGGTAGTGGTTCACCTAGTATCTTATTATGGTCTACCCTCCAGTGGGGCTGGGCAGTGGGTCACCGGATGATGTGTTAGGGTTTACCCTCCAGCAGGGCTGGGCAGTGGGTCACCAGATATCTGGTTATGAATTACCCTACAACAGGGCTGGGCAGTGGGACACCGGTTAGCATTCTAGACTCAGTCCTTCCGACTAGGCTAGTCTGTGGCTTTCCTCCGTGATTACCGGAGCGGGACCCTGGGTTGTACTGGTCGGTGATGGAACAGTTTGACTTTGAGGAGGCCTCTCGACTCTAGGGAAGTAACGAGGTGTGGTTTGACTTTCTCTAGAAATCTCAAGTTCGAGGGGCACATTCCCCACCGAGACGCGTTCTTGTGATGCGATCTAAAACCGTGTGGGTGAGTCAGTGCCGCCCAAAGCGGATAGTGTCGAGGTGCGGTGATTGAGACCCTTGTCTTGCGGTTCGGGGCAGACGTGCGGGATGCTGGGTATCGATGATGGTTATGCCTGGGACTGTTGGAGAATCTTTTCTTGGGATGAGCTACGGGACGGAGATCCCCTTACGACGTTGTTCGGGCTTCTCGTTGGAGCATAAGGATATGTATATACCTTGTTCGAGTACCGACTTCTTGGGCTTGGTTACTCTCCCTCCAGGAGAGGCGAAGGCGCGCGGGGTATGCCCCATGCTTTCCGTGTCTAGATTCTCGTGGTTGGATGAGTCTACTCTCCTGTTATAGGTAGCGAAGACTCGACGGGAAGTTCATCTTCTCACCGTTTCCAGCTCCTTGTGCCTGGACGAGTCTACTTCCTTTCTCTTGTTGGGTTGAGCTGGACTCTTTACTGTACTCTCTGTTGTACCCCTTTACATTCATGTTCTCTCTACTACTCTCCCTTCGGTACCTCCTTTTGTTTCTCCCTTGAGCCTTCGGGGTATCCTACTAAGTATTTTTATACTCACCCCTGCTTGGGCTTTGCCCACACTTGGTGTGCCTTTGCAGACGACGGACAGGTGGAGTGTGACTTCAGTGGAGCGTAGGAGCTTGGGAGCTTGGACCGCGTGCGGTGGTCGTGGCCGGGTTCCAGGTGGGAGACCCGTCAACTGTTTATTTTTGTTTACCTGTTGCTGGGATGTGGCACTTTTCTGGTTGGGCGCGAGTTTTTCCCCTTTTTCCTTTTCAGCACTTTGCTTGTACTTGTAGAGGTCGATGCACTTTGTGGTATATATATAGTGTAACACCCCGAGCTTCCACGATACGCTTCTCATTCAATAATGCAATAGCTTGCATTGTACGCAACTTCGAGTTCTAAAACACCGCGACTAATCAAAGTAGCCGTTATGAATAGTAATAACCACTTTTTAAAATTATAGAAATTTTATATTTCAAAATGGACTTCATTTTTGGATTCGGAATATCAAAATTAGCCTATGTTGAATTTTTGGTATTTTTCTGAGAACTTCTAAATTTTTATGAATAGTGAAAAATACTTAAAACAACTTTTTAATCAAAATAATTTATTGTGATAAATTATACTATTTAGTGGTTTTAAGGTATAATTAGAATATATTTTTACCATTTTATCCAATGGTGGTCATTAGAATTAATTTAACATTGAAATTGGACATAAACAATTGCCAATCTTTTGATATAAATTGTTTCTTAAAAACACGCTATTTGTCGTAACAACGGGAATTAATTATAAAATTAATTAATGAAACTTATATGTTTGGAATTTTGTAAAATAGACATCATTTTTGAATTCGGAATATCAATTATAGCTTAGGGTGAAATTTTGGCCTTGTTCTGAAAAACTTCAATTTTTTATGAATAGTGAAACCACTTAGTGGTAGTTAAATAACTGATTTTTCGTTTAAATGAAATATTACCACTTCTGTGATTTGATTTTCAAAAATCCGACATACATGGTTGTCATTAAGAAGTAAAATGTGGTTCAATGAGATTAAAATAATTTTTTGGTGAAAAGTAACTTTTAAGTTCTTAATCGCGATTAGAGGTAATTAGTGTAGTTTAAGGTACAAATAATGTTTTAATAATATGAGATGAGAATGACACTTGTACTACTCCTATTGGATGAGTCATGGCCGACCAAGAAAACCCATGGGTCAACTTGGGGACCCCATGGAACCACTTTAGTTGGAAAATGACATTAATATATATTTATTTAATGTTAAAATTAAATTGACACAAACATGCGTTATTTTACTAAAACAGTTTTTAAGTGGGGTTACAGAAGTCCAAATTTTGACTATAAATATTTATTATAAAGATAAAAAGATTTACTACATCATAATATTTTTTTTTATAATTTTTAGACATTAAATAAATTAAATTATTTATGACATCATTATGATGCAGCGATGACCTCCTTATTTAACGATTTTAATAAAATGAAAGGATAATGTAAAATCCAAGGCTTACACTTGTCCAAAGACTATTGGATGGGTAGATTTAGAACCCTTATCACCTTATCCACGAATTATATAAGTGCGGGACCTTTAGAATCCGAAAATCATTGTGTAATAATGTAACATTTCAATCTTTCCAAAAGAGCCCCTCCTCTCCACTTATAAAAGGCCCCCACCTCTCCAACCTTATTCACACCTTCAAGCCATTTGGCCCAGCCAACCTCTGCCCAACTACTCTCCCAACATCCCCCTCTTACTCCTAGAAGCCTCACTTTGGGCATAACTCTTCCCAAGGAAGCCTTTGGCTCAAATCAAAAAGAGTTACCCGATTTTGAGGTAATGTCTACTCTAATGTTGTTTTGTTTTATTTTTCTTCTACAACCCCCTAAACTCTTTTTATTCATTTCTTTTGTAACAAAAAAAGTATCCTAAATATACTAGGATGTTGTTATAAGAAGTATTCGAGCTACACTTACACACACCTACATCTAATGGTTAAAGAACATACGGTTTCTGTGGATGGTGAATTTCTGCCTCACGAAACGATGATTGTTCAACACTCATATAACACCTTCAAAGGTGGCCATTAAGATGTCACTATATTTATATATGATATATAATGTGTTTATGTTTTACTTATGCTTCTGTATTTCTCATTTATGGCATACTTTATGATTTCCATTATGGGTAAAACGCGATAATTTCATTTTAGGAAGTGCGGACTACCGCCCCCTCAAACGGATTTGAATCGTTAATGCCATATGTGGGATGTATAAAGGATGGATTAAATGGTATTATACACTATATTATACTGTAATTATATTATAAATTTATATCATTATGATTCCGTTCCATTAAATACGAAATAGAAATGAAAGTAGCATTCATGCGTACGTACGACTTACCGTCTCCATGAACGGTGCATTTCATTTCTTACCTCTAAATGTTACGTGACATTATGAATGAATGTATATACTGGATATATATCATATATATTATATCTACATCATGAATATATTTCTGGATATAATGGATATTTCCCCACATGAACAACTTGAAATTATAGGATGTTTATTTTTGACTCAAGTACCAAAGATCGACAAAACGACCGTTATTAACATAAATAATTACATAATGTTCATAACATGGTAATAAGGGATATAAAAGGAATAATGAACATGAAAAAGGTTCTTAAGTAAATAGGAATTAACTCTATTTTATTATTCCGGATGTTAAAGAATGGTCGAGTCAGGACAGGACGCAAGGTAAGGGAACTTCTTAACCCAATTTCCATTCTTTGGGTTAATCTCCTACTTTCAAATTATGTCATGATATTATTATGTACTATTTTGTTTTTTTACATTATTTATGTGTACCTATAGTGAATACACATAATAGATCTATGTTATTTTAAAAATGATCTTTTTAAGGATTTCGTCTCAATCTCCTTTCATTGAGGCATATTTAGTTTTATACACAACTTTATTTTATACGGTGTATAAACCCCTTTGACTTTTACGTTTATTAAAAAGGATTTCTTTTATAATTATGTGATTTTTAAATGATTTCAAAAAAGTGATATTTCTCTCCAATATATGAAAATCCAGTTCAAATGTATACGTATTTAACGCAAGCTTAAAAATGTTTTCAGAAAACCTGACTCTCGAGTGTGGTAGACAGGAAGGGATTGGGCGTGGACCCATCATGGCCTGTAATTAGTCGAGCAGTCTCAGAATTAGTTATTTTGTTTTCAGAAGCTTGCTTAATGTTCTCATAAAAACACTGGAGTATATTTGAGCAATTTAAAATCTAAGTATCTTCTAAAAAAATGCATCGGTAGGTCTCATGAGACAACTAGACGTGGAATTGGCTGAGGCCCTTTCCCAATTTGATTTACGGTTTTGGCCGAGGCCTTAATCATTTTAGACGTCTTGGCCGAGGCCTTGACAAAATGTTTCCGAATGTCTGGCATTAGACATTCCCTCATTATGAAAGTGGTTATTGATATTTCATGTGATCATTAGACCAGTAGAATATCCATGTGATGAAGTGAATGGCATTATCTCATTTTAATTTTGCCATATTATGTTGATGTTCAAGTTTAAAAGGCTTTTGTTTTAGTTATACATTGCCTTAAATTTTAATGTTTATTTATGAAAGCTTCCGCTATATTGTTAACCTTACTGAGCATCCGAGCTCACCCCTTTCAATGTTTTAATATTTTCCAGGATGTGAAGAAGTATTTTATGAATGACCTGCAGGGATAGTCTGAAGAGGATAGAAGTGTGGACTATGGAGACTATGTTATTATAGTTTTTCACTTTGTGATGTAATGTAACATTTATGAATGTATCTAGTGTTTACAAGTCTACTAAACTAATTGGTCTTTCGAGACTTGATCTTTTGTGATCATGACAATGTTACGAAGTAATGCACCGGCTCTGGGTAGCTGGGGTCGGGGCGTTACAGTTGGTATCAGAGGAAGTTTAGTACAAACCTTGGTAGCTAGATTTAGATAAACTCTGACTAGAGAACGAAGACCTAAGATGAACTTTGAGGATTAGTATAGAAGAACTTCCTAGAATTTTGGTATTGTAGAGATTTTGTGAGTTTTCCGAGCAATACATCCCTGTCTGGATACGAGCAGGTAGAGGCGGCTCTAGCACAGATGTACCTAGGGGTAAAACCCGAAAACACTGCTTTGAGCTAGACTCAAATGGGAACTGGTGCATGACAACGGGCCTTGCTGCACTCTTGGTTACGACACTCCCGAGGGATATGCTTTGGATAATTCTCATTTTCTTTATAAACCACTATGAAGGGTTACGAGTATATACTTCCTCAAAGAAAACATTTTTATAATTATGGATTATATCCATAATTAGTTCAATTTATGTTAAGTGTTTTACAAGTATGGAATTATGTATTTTGATTCATAAACTAATCTAGTTTATGCCATTATTTAGAAATGGAACCTAGTGGAAGGAATGGAAACCGTATCAGTGCACGCACTCCATGTAGGGATTGCACTCCTGCTCAAGATAATTATGGTGGAGCTAGTGATACAACTGGTGCTGATCAGCTTCTCACCATACTGGGACAACTCACGTAGGTTATGAATAACAACCTTACTCGTATGGAGAACCCTGATCCAAAACGTGGAGGATCAATGCTAGACCGTTTCATGAGGCAACAACCACCAACCTTCAATGGGAGTACAAATCCTATAGTAGCTGAGAAATGGATAAATTCCTTAGAGAAAATATTCCATGCCTTGGGGAGTAATGAAAGAGAGAAGGTTGTCATGGCAGTTTACCGCCTCACTGGAGATGCCGATCAGTGGTGGTCGCTGATTCAAAACACAAAGGAAGATGATGACGTATCGAATATGGAATGGAGGGAGTTCAAAGAGCTTTTCTTAGAAAAATACTTTACTCGTGACCATCGAGCAGATATGGAAAGGCAATTTTTGAGTCTAAGGCAGAAGGAGGATGAGAATCTCGCAAAGTATGAGGCTAACTTTACAAGGTTAGCGAGGCATGCTGCCGATTATATATGTAACCCAAGAAGTAAGATTGATCGTTTCTTTGATGGTTTAAAACCATTTCTCCGTCGATATTTAGTATCACAATCCTTCTCATCATACGAAGATATTGTCTCGTGTGCTATCAAGACAGAAAAGGAATTCTCTAAGTCTTATGACAACAAAGTAAAGCAAGAGAAGAAGAGAACGGTGGAACAAGAGACAGATAAAGGGAAAAAAGGAAAGAAGGGTTTTCCATTATGTGATAATTGTGGGAAGAATCACCCTGGTACGTGCCTAAAAGTAATGGGAGTTTGTTATAAATGTGGAGAAAAGGGTCACCAGGCTCGTGATTGCAAGGGAAAGAAAGAGGCTGTCAAAGTTTAATGATACAATTGTAGGGAAATGGGGCATTATGCAAATAAATGTCCTAAGCGTCAAGGAAACTTACCTCAGAAAAGGCCAAGGGATCAAGGACAATCTTATGCTGTGACTACAGTTGAAGCAGAATAATTAACGTATTGGTGCTTTTGGACTCAAGGATTATATTCTGGTTATAAGAATAATGTGATATATATAAAGATTGTACTGTAGTACTTTTTGATTTCAGTAAGGTTTTAATATGATTAAGGTAATCATATTTTTAGTATGTGACAATAAGAGAAACTTTTCTTTGTTTGGGGAATCTGATGTTACAATTGATTTTGGAATTTATAGACCTTTTAGAGAAAGTCTGGACGGAGGTATTTTGGATAACTATTAAGGTTGGAATGGATTAAGTTGAACCATGGATAGTATTGTTTAAGGTCAAAGCATTTCTGAAGATTATTTTTGGAATATTATAATACTATAGTTTTAGGAAAAGGACAACCTGCAGGGTGGGGAATAACCCGTCGCGTCGGACAAAGCTGCAGGAATCGAACACACAACCGTTGTGAGACAAGCCTTTATTTCCAACCACTAGCCTACAGGAAGTCCCTGGTTATTACGAAATAGTTTTTCTAATCTAAATGGTATGTGTTAAAATTTGGAACCTTATACAATTAGGATAAGTATAATATTTTTGAGTTCTATTATCTTTTTGAGTGAAAGATGAGTTGAAGGTTGAAACTCTAATTGTCAAGCATAAATATATATATACCTATCTCTTATTCAATGAATAAATTAATTCTTAAACTTTAGTAAAGAGATATTAAATCAAAAAAATGTGTTATCCTAATACCTTATGTCTTGTTGAACTGATGATATTTTAAATCAACATAGATTGAAGGCTTTGAGGCCCTCAATTTGACAGTTGATTGTGAATGATGACCTCAATCATTCCCTACAAATATTTACGTTTTTCCTCCAATTATATGTCTCTAATTTCCACCAATGTTCTCCTTATCAAGATCATAATTTGGTGGTGACTTTCTTATTTCCATTTCCCTCTTATTAAGACTAAATTTTATTAACCTTATTTCCGATGTGGGTTTTCCTCAAAGGTATTTTCTCTTTTCAACCTTTTATTTTCAAAGAAAAATTTCAAATTTAGAGGACACAATTTATTGAAGGAGGGGAGAATGTAACACCCCGAGCTTCCACGATACTCTTCTCATTCAATAATGCAATAGCTTGCATTGTACGCAACTTCGAGTTCTAAAACACCGCGACTAATCAAAGTAGCCGTTATGAATAGTAATAACCACTTTTTAAAATTATATAAATTTTGTATTTCAAAATGGACTTCATTTTTGGATTCAGAATATCGAAATTAGCCTATGTTTAATTTTTGGTATTTTTCTGAGAACTTCTAATTTTTTATGAATAGTGAAAAATACTTAAAACAACTTTTTAATCAAAATAATTTATTGTGATAAATTAAACTATTTAGTGGTTTTAAGGTATAATTAGAATATATTTTTACCATTTTATCCAATGGTGGTCATTAGAATTAATTTAACATTGAAATTGGACATAAACAATTGCCAATCTTTTGATATAAATTGTTTCTTAAAAACATGCTATTTGTCGTAACAGTGGGAATTAATTATAAAATTAATTAATGAAACTTATATGTTTGGAATTTTGTAAAATAGACATCATTTTTTAATTCGGAATATCAATTATAGCTTAGGGTGAAATTTTGGCCTTGTTCTGAAAAACTTCAATTTTTGATGAATAGTGAAACCACTAAGTGGTAGTTAAATAACTGATTTTTCGTTTAAATGAAATATTACCACTTCTGTGATTTTATTTTCAAAAATTCGACATAAATGGTTGTCATTAAGAAGTAAAATTTGGTTCAATGAGATTAAAATAATTTTTTGGTGAATAGTAACTTTTAAGTTCTTAATCGCGATTAGAGGTAATTAGTGTAGTTTAAGGTACAAATAATGTTTTAATAATATGAGATGAGAATGAAACTTGTCCTACTCCTATTGGATGAGTCATGCCCGACCAAGAAAACCCATGGGTCAACTTTGGGACCCCATGGAACCACTTTAGTTGGAAAATGACATTAATATATATTTATTTAATGTTAAAATTAAATTGACACAAACATGAGTTATTTTACTAAAACCGTTTTTAAGTGGGGTTACACAAGTCCAAATTTTGACTATAAATATTCATTAGAAAGAGAAAACGATTTCCTACATAATAGTATTTTTTTTATAATTTTTAGAAATTAAATAAATTAAATTATTTATGACATCATTATGATACAACGATGACCTCATTATTTAACGATTTTAATAAAATGAAAAGATAATGTAAAATCCAAGGCTTACACTTGTCAAAAGACTATTGGATGGGTATATTTCAAACCCTTATCACCTTAGCCACGAATTATATAAGTGTGGGACCTTTAGAATCCGAAAAGCATTGTGTAATAATGTAACATTTCAATCTTTCCAAAAGAGCCCCTCCTCTCCACTTATAAAAGGCCCCCACCTCTCCCACATTATTCACACCTTCAAGCCATTTGGCTCGGCCAACCTCTGCCCAAATACTCTCCCAACATCACTCCTAGAAGTCTCACTTTGGGCATAACTCTTCTCAATGAAGCCTTTGGCTCAAATCAAAAAGAGTTACCCGATTTTGAGGTAATGTCTTCTCTAATGTTGTTTTGTTTTATTTTTCTTCTCCAACCCCCTAAACTCTTTTTATTAATTTATTTTGTAACAAAACCAGTATCCTCAATATACTAGGATGTTTTTATAAGAATTATTCGAGCTACACTTACACACACCTACATCTAATGGTTAAAGAACATACGGTTTCTGTGGATGGCGAATTTCTGCCTCACGAAACGATGATATGTTCAACACTCATATAACACCTTCAAAGGTGGCCATTAAGATGTAACTATATTTATATATGATATATAATGTTTTTATGTTTTACTTATGATTCTGTATTTCTCATTTATGGCATACTTTATGATTTCCATTATGGGTAAAATGCGATAATTTCATTTTAGGAAGTGCGGACTACCGCCCCCTCAAAGTGATTTGAATCGTTAATGCCATATGTGGGATGTATAAAGGATGGATTAAATGTTATTATAAACTATATTATACTTTAATTATATTATAAATTTATATCATTATGATTCCTTTCCATTAAATACGAAATAGAAATGAAAGTAGCATTCATGCGTACATACGGCTTACCGTCTCCATGAACGGTGCATTTCATTTCTTACCTCTAAATGTTACGTGACATTATGAATGAATGTATATACTGAATATATATCATATATATTATATCTACATCATGAATATAATTCTGGATATAATGGATATTTCACCACATGAACAACTTGAAATTATAGGAAGTTTATTTTTGACTCAAGAACCGAAGATCGACAAAACGACCGTTATTAACTTAAATAATTACATAATGTTCATAACATGGTAATAAGGGATATAAAAGGAATAATGAACATGAAAAAGGTTCTTAAGTAAATAGGAATTAACTCTATTTTATTATTCAGGAGGATAAAGAACGGTCGAGTCAGGACAGGACGCAAGGTAAGGGAACTTCTTAACCCAATTTCCATTCTTTGGGTTAATCTCCTACTTTCAAATTATGTCATGATATTATTATGTCCTATTTTGTATTTTTACATTATTTATGTGTACCTATAGTGAATACACATAATAGATCTATGTTATTTTAAAAATGATCTTTTTAAGGACTTTGTCTCAATCTCCTTTCATTGAGGCATATTTGGTTTTATACACAACTTTATTTTATACGGTGTATAAACCACTTTGACTTTTAAGTTTATTAAAAAGGTTTTCTTTTATAATTATGTGATTTTTAAATGATTTCAAAAAAGTGATATTTCTCTCCAATATATGAAAATCCAGTTTAAATGTATACGTATTTAACACAAGCTTAAAAATGTTTTCAGAAAACCTGACTCTCGAGTGTGGTAGACAGGAAGGGATTGGGCGTGGACCCATCATGGCCTGTAATTAGTCGAGCAGTCTCAGAATTAGTTATTTTGTTTTCAGAAGCTTTCTTAATGTTCCCATAAAAACACTGGAGTATATTTGAGCAATTTTAAATCTAAGTATCTTCTAAAGAAATGCATCGGTAGGTCTCATGAGACAACTAGACGTGGAATTGGCCGAGGCCCTTTCCCAATTTGATTTACAGTTTTGGCCGAGGCCTTAATCATTTTAGACGTCTTGGCTGAGGCCTTGAAAAAATGTTTCAGAATGTATGGCATTATACATTCCCTCATTATGAAAGTGGTTATTGATATTGCATGTGATTATTCGACCAGTAGAATATCCATGTGAAGAAGTGAATGGCATTATCTCATTTTACTTTTGCCATATTATGTTGAAGTCCAAGTTTAAAAGGATATTGTTTTAGTTATACATTGCCTTAAATGTTAATGTTTATTTATGAAAGCTTCTGCTATATTGTTAACCTTACTGAGCATCCGAGCTCACCCCTTTCAATGTTTTAATACTTTCCAAGATGTGAAGAAGTATTTTATGAATGACCTGTAGCGATAGTCTGAAGAGGATAGAAGTGTGGACTATGGAGACTAAGTTATTATAGTTTTTCACTTTGTGATGTAATGTAACATTTATTAATGTATCTAGTGTTTACAAGGCTACTAAACTAATCGGTCTTTCGAAACTTGATCTTTTGTGATCATGCCAATGTTACGAAGTAATGCACCGGCTCTGGGTAGCTGGGGTCGGGGCGTTACATATAGCAGTTTCCCTTTCCTTTTCTTTTCTTGTCTTCACTTTTACTCTGCACTGTTTCATTGAGTTTGATACGTGTGTGTGTACCGGTTCTTAGGCAAAGGCCTCCCCGAGATATTGTGCCTTCGGCGTTGGTTTCCAGCCCATGGCCTATGGAGGCGGGCTTGGGGTAGTTGCGGCTCGATCCCAGGTAGGGTCAGGTCATGACAAAGTGGTATCAGAGGTGGTTCGTTCCTTGGGACGTTGTTCGGACATCCCTAAAATAAAAAGAATTGGTTGGGATTTAGGGAAATAGTGTTAACATGTCTCGAGAGCGGCTCTCAGGCCAGGGAGTCCAGTGATGGTGCGGCGGCCGACGTATCCATTCACCAGGACCATGATAACCCGCTTGTCGACTCGGCATGCTGAGACACTTGTTGCAGGGAAAATTGGTTTGTTCATCACATAGGACTGAGTCTTGACTGTCCTTATTGAGTCATCTCCCCATCATTGTTGTTGTGGTATATACATATATTCTCATTTTACCACGTCACTCCTTGATAATATTCAGGATGTCTCCGCGAAGACACCCAGGCAGGATACCAGCTCTGGTTCGTGATGACGACCATGTGAGCTATGAGGCAACAGTCCAGGACCCATCGTGCGATCCCTTTTCCCCGGGTGGGCCAGTAGCAGCACCCCCACCTGTTGAGTAGAAGGAAACTTCAGCAGAGCAGGCTGAGTTTGAGCATAGGTTGAGCGCACTCCGTGAGATCCAGCGGCAGAGACCGCTGAGGTTCAGTGGTGAGCTAGAACCTCAGGCAGTAGAGGTTTGGTTCAAGGTGGTGGTTAGCCTTTTCAGGCTTGTGCAGATGCCGACAGATCAGAGAGTGGCTTTGGCAGCCACCCTTCTTCGTGGAGCAGCTCGGGGTTGGTGGAGTCTGGTGACTCGGTTTCTTGACGAGTCGTTGCTATAATGGGGCTACTTTCAGTTGTTGCTCCGTGAAGAGTTTTTTCCCTCCTTGCGCTCCATTCGGATTCAGGAGCTTCCACAGTTTCAGCAGGGAGGGATGATGGTGGCTGAGTACGCGGCTAGTTTTGCAGACCGTGCACACTTTTACCTGGACTTGGTCCATGATGACAACCTCCGAGCGCAGAAGTTTGAGCAGGGTCTCCGCCGAGAGATTCGTTCTTTCATAGTACCCTTGGGAATTTCCACATATGCTGGGGTGCTAGAGCAGGCTCTGGTGACAGAGGGCTTCTCGTCATGTTTTTCGGTTGGTGGTGGCAGTGGGTGCGACGGAGCCGGGACATCTGCCATAACTAGTAGGTGCCGGAGGACAGGGCCTCAATGCAGGTGGCCTTCCCACTGCCAGTTTCAAAGACGTGGTCGTATACCACTGTGGTGAAAAGGCGCAAAGCCTCATCTGAGGATGCCCTTCCGTGAGTGGATCACGGGCCGTGGTCGTATACCACAATGGCGCCGGAGTGCACCAGGGCATCCCAGAGAGCGCCGGTGCTATTCTTGTGACGGGCGAGGTCACATGGCTTGAGACTGCCCGACCCGAGTTTCTAAGAGCTTCAGGTAGGCAGCAGGCACACCACCATGGCAGAGGCAGCTCCATGGTCGGGTAGTACCCAGAGAGGTGGTGCTAGCAGAGGAGCGGGAGGAGCTTGTAGAGGGGGATGACTTTACGAGTTCCCCCCCCCCCATCAGCACCAGGTAGTCCACGCCAGGCTCTGGGAGCTGACGGTTGGGACCGCGGGTAGCCACGAACTTTGGATGTCTACGATCCTGCAGAGCATGGGATGGTGAGAGGTACCCCTTGCGACTCTTCTACCTTTTGCAGTAGAATTGTTGGGCTCTGCATGTGAAAGGCTTTTCCTCCCTCCTCCTCGTTTGAGGCGTTACCAGGGTGACACAGGGCGTCGGGTGCAACCCTGTGTTGGTATGGAAAAAGGTGGGGGACCTTTTCCTTTAGTCGATGGTGTCGACTCCATCTCTCATCGAGCATGTAAGAGAGCCTCAGTTGTGGAGTCTTGCATGATCAGATATCCTTGGGTGCTCCACCATAAGGATATTCTGAAGGAGGGAATCACCGGGCCTTGTTTCAGGTGCGGGCGGTGATTCCAGTCGCAGCGTGCGACATAGAGGTTCGTCTGGGGAGGTGAGCTACCCCCGAGGGCCTTCGGGCCGCTTGAGACCGTGCAAATGGATGGCTAGGTACCCTACCACCTTGCCCTAACCCCAAAGTCTGGAGTGGGTGCACGACATCGGCATGGGCCGACCTTGCGTGAACAGATCAATCTTTTGGTCTTTGTGTGGAGGCACAGAGCTGTGCGTGAGTTCTTCTGGGTATGGGAAATCCAGATGTGGGCTTAGTACCCTGTGTTGTTCCATAGTTTTGCTTTTCGAGGACGAAAAGCTTGAAGGAGGGAATGATGTAAGAACCTGGGCTTTTCTACTAAAGACTTTGGAATATTTTTGATAATATTCCAGGACAGCGCCTTTAGACGACGTGCGATTTCGAGCCCCGGAGTGGCCGGAATTAAATTTTCAGCGCGTTCACACTAGAAATGCTAAATAAATGGGATAACTCCTAAAAAAAGTTCCAGATCAGAGATGTGAGTCTACGGCTGGGTCTGGAATGGGGTGTTTACCCTAGGAACGACATAAAACATGTCGGTGCGGGATGTTTGGACCCCTCACCCGCTTCTGGAACGTTAAACGGATTAAATTAATTAATTCATTCATTTGATGTTGAAACGCAACTATCTCTTAAACAGTGGCTCGGATTGGGAAACTGTGGGCACCGTTGAGTTCGGAGAGTTCCTTTTACCCTAGGAGGGGTATAAGTTTTTCGGGCGTGGGCCGTTTGTGAAAAATGACTCCAGGGGTGTTTTCGTAATTTAGCAACTTTGGGCGTTAAATTTTATAACTTTTGAGCAGTGTCTCAGAATAAAATTCCGAGACTGCCATTGTGCTCAGAGTGTGGTTCTTAGCATAGGGGAGGCTAAATCCCGACCCCGTCAAGAGTTCGGGTTCGGGGCAGTCGGGCGGGCGTTTAAGTGATTTGTACTTAAACACCCCCCCCCTCTTCTTCTTCTTCTTCTTCCTCAAACCCTCCTCCCCCCTATTTCACCTCCTGCAAGGTGAGATCTGGCAAGGCGAGCTCCAGCAAGGCGACTCCAGCAAGGTGCGGTGGTGCTGGCGGGTTGACGGCGAAGCGACGGGCATCGCCCAAGAGGTAGAAGTCGTTTTCGTTTCGTTTTAATTTCCCAAAATATTTGAGCCCAATTTATAGCATCGAATTTTTATCAGATCGTCAATCGATTCCCATGGTCACGTAGTACGTTATCATATCTTTACAACTCTTGTTTCGGATTCGAAATTCGTCCTCCGAAGCCTCCGCAACGGCTCGCCGAAGATCTGCGGGTTTTTGGGGTTTTCCGGCTGGCACGGTGGTCTGGCGATCTCCATGTGGTGGCGGTACGGTGGTCCGGCGGGTTTCGACGGTGGCGGCTAGCGGCGGGTTCCCTCCCTGGCGGCGGCTCCCCTCCCTGGCGATGGTGCTCTTCGGCGTTGCAGCAAGCCCCGGCCGCGGAGGCTTCGCGCGGCGCGGAGCGGAAGGACCGGCCGGTTGTGTCGGCCGGTGGACCCGGGATACCGGGGTCGCACGCCGAAACCCCGTGGAGGAGGCAGAGACCCGCGCCTGGCGGGTCTTCGCACAGCGAGGTGACCGGACCACGTGGCCGGTCTGCATGTGGGCCGCGAACCGGCACCGGTCCGCGCGGCTGAGCTGCGTGCAGGGCCAGGTCGGGCGGACCGGCCGGTCCAGCCCAAGGGGTTCCTCCCCCCCCCTTCGGACGCCCGTAATTCTCAATACGGGTGTCCGATTTGTACGCCGTCTGCGGCTGTGGGGCCGTATCGTCGAGGCAAACATGTTGAGATAGTTTCGGGAATTTTTAATTCCCGAAAAGAGGGGCCGTGGAGGCACGACATGTCTTTAAGTGGACGAGCGTTTCTCCAAAGATTCTTGTTTTGGGCGACGCGGACGCATCGAACGACCATTTTGAGCGCCATCAGTTGCGTTGGGACCCTGGCGTCGGGGAGAAGTTTTTCAGGGTGGTTTCGGGCATTGAATCCGAAGTTGAGGTGTGGGCCCCATGACCCGTCTTTTGAGCTGCATGTAGCGTTTCACGGCTTTTTGTCAGACATCCGTTCAGGGCGTGTGAGCAGTCGATGTTGGGTGTTTTTCCAAGGGCATCGCGTTGGCGCAGTCTACCCGCTGTAATTCCGCATGATGGTGCTGGCCCCGCGAGGGCCGTTTCGGGAGTTGACGGTGATTTCCAGCTTTATCACCGGGCGACCGTTTTGAACAAGTTGGTAGTCAATTTCGTGTACTTTTTTCGAGGTGATCGAAACGGTGCGATCTGTTCGTTGGGTTTTGGGACTGGGATGTGGGTCCCACGTGGCACCGCTCATGTGCGGTGCGCCGGGATGCACCTTTTTCTCCGGATATCCGTTGCACTCAAGTGAGTAGTGCTTGTGATGTGTTTTTTAGAGGGAATCGCAATGGTGTGATGCGCCCGACATTTTTCGGGGTCGAGGCTCGGGTTCACGGGACGTCGTTCAGGCGTGAGGCGGTGTTGGCGAATTTTCCACCGGATATCCATTGGAGGCGAGTGAGTATTTGATCTCGCGTGTTTTTACGCGAGGATTACAATGGTCCGATCTGTTTGGTTGTGCGGAGCCTCGTTCACGATCTTGTTAAATGTGGAGCATGAGACGTGCTCTGGTGGCGGTTCGTCCTACTTTGTCTGTAGCGGACCCTTGGCGTGTGATCACGCACTCTTGGGAGAGTGATGTAAATGTTTCACGAGATTTGGTTGGTCATGCCTGGGCCTTTCAGGTGGATTTGATACGTCACGCCTTCGCGTGGACGCTGGGTGCCTCGTGCACGATAGCCCTTGGGCTGTGGACGTGTTATACTTCGGGAGTATACGGGAGCGCTTGGAGGTACGTGTTGGTTGTACCTGAGGATGTTTGTGCGCTCAGTTGGGATTGACTTGGGGCCACACGTCGTATGGGCCCCATGTGCATGCCATGATCTTTTTTATGTTATTCGACCTCTTGCTACGTAGAGGGTCCCTCTGTTCTTGTTTGTTTGACCAGCAGGGTGGAGTTTCCCCCGTGTTGTTTGTACCTGAGGATGTTTGTGCGCTCAGTTGGGATTGACTTGGGGCCACACGTCGTGTGGGCCCCATGTGCATGCCATGATATTTTTTACGTTATTCGACCTCTCGCGACGTAGAGGGTCCCTCTATTCCTGTTTGTTTGACCAGCAGGGTGGAGTTTCCCCTGGCCTGGTGCTCTTTTGTCTGACCAGTTGGGTTGAGCGGTCTCCCCCTGGTTTTGTTCTCGATGGATCGGTCGGTAGCGGTGCTGGTAACGCCCAGTAATGGAACATGCACTGAATCCCTTTTGGGAGAGTTGTGGTGGAGTTGGGTGGTCGTGCGATACCCACTCTGTGTTCAGTTGGCCAGTGTCGTACCCTCCTGTAGAGATGGCCAGAGAAGTTCTGCGTTTTACCCTCTAGCGGGGCTGGGCAGTGGGTTACTCATCGACTTCCTCAGACTTACCCTCTAGCAGGGCTGGGCAGTGGGTCGCTCACTGACTTCTAGGGTTTAACCTCCAGCAGAGACTGGGCAGTGGGTCACCCGACGCTATTAGGGTCTACACTCCAATAGAGACTGGGCAATGGGTCACCCGATGACCTCTTAGGGTCTACCCTCCAGAAGGGCTGGGCAGTGGGTCACCCGTCGTCTAGCTCCAGGTCTACCCTCCAGCAAGGCTGGGCAGTGGGTCGCATGTCGACTTATTCCAGGTCTACCCTCCAGCGGGTCAGGGCAGTGGGTTTCCGAATGATGTGTTATGGTTTAACCTCCAGCAGGGCTGGGCAGTGGGTCACCCAGTATCTTATTATGGTCTACCATCCAGCGGGGCTGGGTAGTGGGTCGCCAGATGATGTGTTAGGGTTTACTCTCCAGCAGGGCTGGGCAGTGGGACACCGGTTATCATTCCAGACTCAGTCCTTCCGACTAGGCTAGTCTGTGGCTTTCCTCCGTGATTACTGGAGCGGGACCCTTGGTTGTACGGGTCGGTGATGGAACAGTTTGACTTTGAGGAGGCCTCTCGACTGCAGGGAAGTGATGAGGTGTGGTTTGACTTTCCCTAGAACTCTCATGTTCGAGGGGCACTTTCCCCACCGAGACGTGTTTTTGTGATGCGATCTAAAACCGTGCGGGCGAGTCAGTGCTGCCCAAAGCGGATAGTGTCGAGGTGCGGTGATTGAGCCCCTTGTCTTACAGTTCGGGGAAGACGTGCGGGATGCTGGGAATCGATGATGGTTATGCCTGGGACTATTGGTGACTCTTTTTTTAGGCTGATCTATGGGACGGAGATCCCCTTACGACTTTTTTCGGGCTTCTCGTTGGAGAATAAGAATATGTATATACCTTATTCAAGAACCCACTTCTTGGGCTTGGTTACTCTCCCTCCAAAAGATGCGAAGGCGCGCGGGGTATGCCATGTCCTTTCTGTGTCTAGCTTCTCATGGTTGGATGAGTCTACTCTCCTGCTATAGGTAGAAAAGACTCGACAGGAAGTTCATCTTCTCACCGTTTCCAGCACCTTGTGCATGGACGAGTCTACTTCCTTTCTCTTGTTGGGTTGAGCTGGACTCTTTACTGTACTCTCTGTTGTACCCCTTTACTTTCCTATTCGCTCCACTGCTCACCATTCAGTACCTCCTTTTGTTGCTCCCTCGAGCCTTTGGGGTATCCTACTGTGTATTTTTATACTCACCCCTACTTGGGATTTGCCCACACTTGGTGTGCCCTTGCAGACGACAAACATGTGGAGTGTGACTTTAGTGGAGCGTAGGAGCTTGGGATCTTGGACCGCGTGCGGTGGTCGTGGCCGGGTTCCAGGTGGGAGACCCATCAACTGTTTCTTTTTGTTTACCTGTTGCCAGGTTGTGGAACTATTCTGGTTGGGCGCGTGTTTTGCCCCTTTTTCCTTTTCAGAACTTTTCTTGTACTTGTAGAGGTCGATTCACTTTGTGGTATATATATAGCAGTTTCCCTTTCCTTTTCTTTGCTTGTCTTTACATTTACTCTGCACTGTTGCATTGAGTTTGCAATGTGTGTGTGCACATGTGCTTAGGCAAAGGCCTCCCTGAGATATTGTGCCTTCGGCGCTGGTCGCCAGCCCCTGACCTATGGAGGCGGGCTTGGGGTAGTTGCGGCTCGAGCCTGGGTAGGGTCGGGTCGTGACATCATTTCATTGATATGATACTCATTATGAATGAAGGAGTGATGTTTTCATATTTTCATTCATAGATCACCAAGAAAATATCATATATAGATTTTTTGTAAAAATGATATTATCGTGGACCTTATAGCTATTTCCTCTCAACATATCACAACTAAAATTTCCTTAGGGGTAACTCTCTTCTTTTCTCCTATGTTTATGAAAAATGTTAGGCCATATGGGAGGCAAGAGATCTAGTTTCATCAATCCAATTTCCATGTGGGTGACTTGTCGTTAGTCATTTTAGTTTATTCTAATACCAGATTTGAGGATAATAAAAATAAAGTATGGATGATTCATTCTCAAAATGAAATACGTGACTTTAATTAATTTCTCACATTTAATGTTCTCATTGATATGGAGTTATCAGGATCAAGATTTACATTGCGCAACAACCTGAGTGTTCCTCAAAGAATATGGAGTATGATGAATCATTGACACTCAATCCATAAAGGTATAGACTTGTTCCCTCAATCTTCAGTTATTCAAATTACATTTTAATCGTCCATTCATTATCTATTGTTATTTCATCTTAAAAAATAAGTGTGAAAACCAAGATCCATATTATATTCATGAAACGAGATCCATATTGATGGTTTTCGTTTGGATGTTAATAGGTCATGGGACTAGATAATCCATGGATCATATTGGGTTGGGATATCTAATCAACTTTAATGTCTACAAAAGGATATTCTATGGGGGGGCCATTAAAATAACTTGTAACTCTAGGATTGAATAGATAGATGAGTAAATTAATAAGATGGAAGAAGGCATTAAAATGTAATGGGATGTTTATGCTTTTATGTACATATTAAATAAAGTTTCTAGAAAATAAATTGATAGAGATATAAATGTATTGTAAGGACATATATCAGGCTTATTTTCTGAGAGAAAGGGACATGAATAAATATTTATCCAATATATTTTTGGAAGAAAATAAAACAACTAGGAGGACCAATCTAAATCCTAAATATAGTTCCTTTATAGATAAAATAAAGGTGAATGGAGGCCTAGAAGTGGAGAACACAAAGAATCTATTGGTGGTAATAGAAATGAACACACGAGGGGAGTGGATGAAGGTGGCTAGTGACAATAGTATCTTGAACAACATTCATTCCCGCGTTCATATATGGTAGAATTATTCCATGTGTTCTATTCATTAAGAACTATAAATCAATGTACATGTGCATAGTCTTAACCTCAAAACCACTCGAGTTCCTAGTGGGATCCTATGTCCTTTTTACATTTTTAATTAGGACACCAACATGGCTTAAGTTTTGGATGCATTCTAATAATTTATCAATGGTGGTGTATTGATCAAAGCCATATGTGCCTTTAGGATGGTTTTCATACCTAAAGTTATGGATCCATCTATGATTAACCACTATAGTCCCATATTCTTATGAAATTTCACTTAAAAAAATCTCTCCTTCCTCCTAAAAAAACTATATGAGAGGTTTCATCTAATACTTATTGTTAAGGAACATCATGGTTTCGTATAAGGACGAAGTATCCAAGGGGCAATCGCATCACTGGATAAATTGTTGATGGAATTAAAAATAATTATTTAGGGCATAAAATTATGATGAAAAATGATTGAAAATATATTATTACTATCTTAAATAGATATATACTGAGAGGGTTATAAGACACTTTGTTTTCTCAGATAGGGTATGTGAATTTTTCTTTAGATTCTACCCCTTGCCTTGAGTTTCAATGTCCATCATGTGTAAGATTCTAATATATTTTAAATAACTATTGGGACTTAGATAGGGTGACCAAATATATCTCATTCGCTTTATCCAAGTTCATGAAGCTCTTAATATAAACATCTACTGTTGTATAGAAGAAGGCAAAATAACTCCTTTTAGAAGTAGGGGTGATACATCCATAATCTATCACTTTATGTTTCAAGATGATATTATCTTTCTCATCAATGATATTAAAAGATATATTGATATATTCCACCACACTATGGAGGATTATGGTTCTTATAGTGGAAAATAGATCAATAAAAATATGATCAATGTGTTCTTACTTAGAAAATTCACAAGAAAGATAAGTGTAATCATACAAGATAGACATGACATACCAAAGTATTCCTTACGGATGGATTTTCTAGGAGTTCCCATTTCAGATGAAAAGATTTAAAATGTTTTATTCAACTGTATTATCAATAGAATAATTTGGATTATTCTTAATTAGAAGAACCAATTTCTCTCTCATCAAGGGAGGGTAACCTTGGTTACCTGTTTCCCAACCTATACAATAATTCTTGTGATTTATATTATTAAACAACCCAAGAAAAAAATTTATAGGATAGAGAAAAAAATTTAATGGCCTTATATGTGATTCCCACTAGAGAAAAATATTTCATTACACCTCTTAGTAAAGGCTGGTGAATTTCATTGATGTTGGTGGGAATAATCTACATAATGTTCAGGAATCTCTATAGATTATTCAAGCTATGTTTGCCTCGAATATTAATGATGAAAAATATTTATTGTAAAGGTATGTGAATGTAAAATAAGGTTATGACTAGAGATCTAAGGGTGAGGGTTTAAGGAGGTTGTCAAATCTAGTGAGGTGCATGGATGATCATATGGATATATTGAGAGAAAAAGTGAGGTGGGTGGAGAAAAATATTGATATTTGTTTTTTGAAGGATAACTAAGTAGTAGCCTGTAACGACCCAAAATTTCATTAATGGAAAATCCCTCTTGATCCAGTTAAATGTTTCTTTATGTTTTTATATGATGTCAACTTCTTTAGTTTAACGTTAAGATTTGTGACTGTTACTTTTATAGCCGTTGAACAGTGATCATCTGGGTAGTTTAAATATAAGGCTTTAACGAACCAATTTTCTACTCAGAAAAAGGAAGCGATGGCCTCATCCAGTAGAATTGCCCCTTACGAAGCCCATTTGTCGGAGCTCGGAAAGGAGGTGGCGTCTTTGGGCTTTTCCCTTGACCAAGCCCAAGCTGAGCTTCATCAAGTCAAGCTCGAACGTGATCGCCTACGGGAAAAATGGAAGTTGATAGAGATTACCACTCGAGCAATGTTATCCGAGCAACCCCAAGAGTCTGTCACCATCGCACACCTTACCCTTAGGTATTATGCGGCTATTTTAAGGGGTTATGTAACAAATAAGTAGAACCATGTTGATGTACATTATTTTTTTTATATATAATAATGAATATAATTTCTAGTCATTTTTGATACATTGTAATTAGTTTTTAAAGTACAAATGGTGTTTTTAGTTATTATTTAATTAAGAATTATATTATATTAAATTAGAGGATTTTTGAATTAAATAATATTTTAATAAAATATTATTATTAATATTAAATTAATTGTCATTAAATATAAATGATCTTATAATTTTATGAATGCAATTAAAATGTTTATTAAGGTTTGAAAGCCATTTCTGTCAAAACCCGTGAATTTCTTTATAAATGTCGGTTTTTATTTTAAAAGTGAAAATTCACATATTTAGAAAATTATTTAGATAAAATAAATATTATTTTTGGAATCAGGACGTCGAAATTATCCAACGGTGAATTTTTCATAATTTTCTGAGACAGTCCAATTTTTGGGTAAAAATTAAATACCTTTTAAATATATAATGTGTTTTATGACATCATAATGACCCAATGGTGATGTAATAAAATACCATAATCCTTAGGTTCGGACAATATATGTTTTATCATTAAAATAATGAGGTTTTGGGTTTGTTTGACTCACTTTTCAAAGCATTAATGGAGCCCTCAAGACTTATTCAACACTTTGCCTTTTTTAATTAATTTCCATGGGAGTGTGACTCACCTCCACATAAGCAACCCTAATTTTTTAATAAGTTCGGACCTTGGCCTTGTAAAATATTGTTTTCCTCTCTCCTTTTCCAGAAACCATGGGCAAATACCATGGGATGGTTTGTGGTTTGGATTATTTTAATATAAGGGGTCCCAAACCTAAATAATAAAGAATTCTCTCACCTTTCCTATATAAACCCACCCAAGCTCCCACTTCCTCCTCACCCAAATCCCTTGAAGTTCGTCCAACCTCTGCCCTACTCTCTCTAGAATCCTCTCAAGGTACCCCAAGCTCCCAAGAAGCCTCTCACAAGCCTCTCTCTAGCCTTTGGAAGCACACTTCCAAGTAAGGGTTTTTCTTCCTTTCTCATTTTTGTCAATTTTCTTTAAGTTGTATTGCCCTTTTAATTTAATTTATGAATGTTGGGGTATGGTTTTGCACCTCTCCCATACTGCCCTCTTATTGTTTTAATGATGGGAGACCCCTTTCTCTCTCATTAAATGCCTCCCATGTACACCCGTTACTATGCCGAAATTCCGAAAGGAACCTTTTTCTCCTCTTCTATATTCAAGCAATACTTTTGTATCATGAATCTAAATTCCTTTTCAATTGTTGGGACATGTATCTATATGACCTTCTTACTGTCCATTACATGTAAATATTATGAGGAACCCCTTTCTCTCTCATCAGCCTTTTTTTATGAATTCTTATGTCACGCCGTTACGCTGCCGAAATCACACCGATTTTTTTTAAGCCATTATTATTGTGTAGTGAATACCATGCCCATTTCTCCATCAAGGGTATTCACCTTTATGCACGTTTACTTATTGATTGTAAAGTTTCATGTATGAATTCCACATTCCTTTATCGTGGAATAAATGATTATGTTTTATGAATCCATGTTTTATGATCCATGTGGCACACTTATGCATGAAATGAAATGTTTAAGAAGGGTGCGCCCTGATAGCGCTCCAATGCATTGGGTAAAGTATAGTATCATGATACGTCATGTGCAATGAGTGTTGACTCATGCTAATTCAAGTGCAACGAGGGTTTACTCTTGCTTCAAGTGCAATGAGGGTTTACTCATGCTCCATGTGCAATGAGCCTTGGCTCATGCTAATTCAATGTTAAGTGTTGTTGCCACATTTCCATGTTATGATTATCATGCTTTATCATGCCTTTATGTTCATGTCTCTCTTATGCTCTATTGATATGCCTATTGCCTAACATGTATTGTACTCCTCATGTTATTAATTGTGTACTCCCTTACTGGGCTTTATAGCTCACCCTTTTCTTATGCATGTCCTCAGGTTATCCCATGCAATGCTAAGTACGAAGGATTGTAGTGGTCATGTAAAGGAAGTTTTCAATAAGGATGTTGTATTTCATGTTTAAAGTTTTTATGTAATGATCCTAATCCCCAAAGACACTAAACCTCTCGATCTTCTTTGTTGTATCAAGTGAAGTTTTATGTAATAAAGCATGTTTAAGTTGTAATAAAAAGCAGGGTTGCCACAGTTGGTATCAGAGGATAGGTTTAGTTATTTTTGGGATTAGGAAACCCTAGTAAAGCCTTAGATACAAGACTAAGCATAATAAAAACATCCCTAAGTTTTGGTAAGTACTAAGTAAGTGGTTTATCAAACAAATACATCCCTGTCTGGATACGAGCAGGTAGAGGCGGCTCTGGCACAGATGTATCCTAGGGGTAAAACCCGAAAACACCGCTTTGAGCTAGACTCGAACGGGAACTGGTGCACGACAACGGGCCTTGCTGCACTCTTGGTTACGACACTCCCGGGGGATATGTTTTGATAAATTCACAATCTTAGTATGAACCCTTATTAAGGGAAAAATGCCCCTAAGAATATATGTTAGAAGGAAGATCATGAAAAGCCTGGATTGAATGCTATAGACTCATGAGTTAAAGAGATTAAAGTTTATTTATAAGTCATCAACTTTTGTCTTTGGATTACCCTTTATGTGTTACCCCTAACTTTCCTTTTATTCCAGCCAATGGCCGGTAATAGGAGAACTCGGGCTAACAACCGTTGTGAAGATCAGTGCGATGATTGTACTAATGAGATGCCCAATCCGATGGGAGCGAGAATCGCGAACTTTGTCACGCTTCTCTCTCAGCTAACTCAAGTTTTGAATAGAAACACTGGTCAAGAGGAACGTTCAACCCCCCCTAAGAAAGAACAAGTCGCTATTGAAAGCTTCATGAGACAAAGGCCTCCTACGTTTAGTGGATCATCCGATCCCACGATTGCTGAACAATGGATCAACTCCATTGAAATGATATTCTCCATCCTCCAATGCTCTGAAAAAGAGAAGGTTCTCCTGGCGGCTTATCGTATGGAGGGTGAAGCTGATCAATGGTGGACGTTGATCAAAAATACGAAGCCTGAGGAGGAGATCGAGGCTTTGGAATGGAAGGTATTCCGGAAGATGTTTTTCGACAAATATTTTCCACGCACCCTCCGTCTTAAGATGGAAAGGGACTTCCTTTCCCTCAAGCAGAAAGATGAGGAATCTGTGGGAGCGTACGAGGCAAACTTCACAAGGCTTGCACGATACGCTTCCGGCTTTGTCGTTACCCCCGAATGCAAGGTTGACCGCTTCTTTGGTGGGCTGAAGCCTAGCTTGCGGAAAGAATTAGCGATCCGTGACTTCGACAGCTATGAGGAAATTGTGCGATGTGCCCTCAAGGTTGAAATGGAGATCGGAGAATCACAGGGGTATCATGGGGACAAGAAGCGGAAGGTGGACTTCAATGCTGGTGGTCCGATGGATAAATCCAACGGCGCTAAGAAATTCCAGCACCCCACTTGCCAAAAGTGTGGAAAGAAGCACCCTGGAAATTGCCTTAGGGGGACAAGAAAATGCTTCAAGTGTGGAAGAGAAGGGCACCTAGCTGTTAACTGTCAGCAAGAAGGACCCGCGACTGCGACGGAGGGGAGGAACGCTCCGTTCGAACCTCAACGCGTTGTTCAATGCTTCAAATGCAAAGAACCGGGTCATTTTGCGAATCAGTGCCCTAATCCAAGGGTTATCGGAGGCAATCAACAACCTCCAAGACAGCAAGGAAGAGCTTTTGCCATCACTTCTGCCGAAGTGAACCCCGACAACGAAGTGGTGACAGGTACGCTAGTTATTCATTCAAGAATAGCGAACGTACTTTTTGATTCAGGTTCTACGCATTCTTTTATATCTCAAAAGTTTAGTAGAACAATCCCTGCACCACCACAAACCATGGAAGTAAAGATGTCGGTGAGTACGGCAAATGGGGCAATCATTGCATCCCATGAGTATAAGTCCTCCCCTGTTATAATCTGTGGATTGAATTTCCCAGCGAACCTCGTCATACTCCCTTTGGTGGAATTTGATGCAATTCTTGGCATGGATTGGCTTTCCTTATATAGAGCCAACATAAATTGTCGGGAGAGGGAAATCACACTCCATATGGAGAATCGACCCCCGATTCTTTACAAGTGTCAGGAGGAAGATGAATCTCCTTTAGCTCCATCATCTCAAGCATGGATATTACTGCCTTATGAGCACGCATATCTGGCTCTTATGATTGAGTCCAAGGAAGAAACCACCCTTGAAGAAATGCCTATTGTGAGGGAATTCGCTGAAGTATTTCCCGAGGAACTTCCGGGTCTTCCTCCAAGAAGAGATGTTGAGTTCTCAATTGAACTTATACCTGGGGCGCTACCAATATCCAAGACTCCATATAGAATGGCTGTGGTTGAGCTTGAAGAACTGAAGAAACAACTACAGGAGAATCTGGATAAAGGGTTTATACGCCCAAGTGCATCACCATGGGGTGCACCAGTCCTCTTCGTCAAGAAGAAGGATGGGTCAATGCGGCTTTGCATCGATTATCGTGAACTTAACAAAATCACGATAAAGAACAAGTATCCTCTCCCAAGAATCGATGACTTGTTTGATCAGCTGTGTGGAGCTCAATACTTCTCCAAGGTCGACTTGCGGTCGGGATATTATCAAGTAAGGGTGAAGAAGGAAGATATCCCCAAGACTGCTTTTCGTACAAGGTACGGGCACTATGAATTCATAATAATGCCTTTTGGACTCACCAATGCTCCAGCAATATTCATGGACTTGATGAATAGAGTCTTTAGAGATTACCTAGATAAATTTGTGGTAGTCTTTATAGATGATATTCTGATATACTCCAAAACCAAGGAGGACCATGAGGAGCATTTAAGAACTGTACTGGAGACTTTGCGCAAGGAGAAGCTCTATGCCAAGTACAGCAAGTGTGAGTTCTGGTTGAAGGAGGTCTCATTCTTGGGCCATATCATCACAAGCAATGGGATATCTGTGGACCCCTCCAAAACAGATGCAATTGAGGGATGGCCGAGGCCAACATCGGTAACTGATATCCGTAGCTTCTTGGGGTTAGCTGGATATTATCGACGATTTGTGAGAAACTTCTCACGATTGTCCAACCCTCTTACCAAGCTAACTCGAAAGGGAGTAAAGTTTGCTTGGAGTGATGAATGCGAAGAAAGCTTCAAGGAGTTGAAAAGGAGGCTTATCACTGCACCTGTGCTCACTTTACCCACAAGTGGGGAGCTTTTTGTGGTATTCAGTGATGCTTCGAAGAAGGGCTTAGGATGTGTGCTGATGCAGAATGATAAAGTGATATCCTATGCCTCAAGATAGTTGAAAATCCATGAGCGAAACTATCCAACGCATGATCTGGAGTTGGCGGCGGTGATCTTCGCCTTGAAAATCTGGCGGCATTATCTCTATGGGGAGAAATGTGAGATATATACTGACCACAAGAGTCTTAAATATATATTCACACAGAAAGAGCTTAATATGTGCCAGAGAAGATGGATAGAGCTCATAAAGGATTATGACTGTTCAATACATTACCACCCTGGGAAGGCGAACAAGGTGGCGGATGCCCTAAGTAGAAAGGATCCAGCAATTCTATCAATGATGAGAATTGAGAAGGATCCAATCTTCTTAGACTTGATGAAGATGGACGTGGGAATCATAAAGAAGGGAACATCATCAATCCTTTCACAAATGATTGCTCAACCATCTCTTTTGGAAAGGTTAAAGGATGCTCAAAAGGATGATGCGAAAATCCAAGAAAAAGTGGAAGCTATCAAAAAGGGAAAATCCTCAGAGTTTAATGTTAATGAAGAAGGAATTGTGCGGTTTGGGAAAAGACTATGTGTCCCATCAAGTTCGGAGCTGAAGAAGGAACTTTTGGATGATGCACATAGTTCAAATTTCTCTATTCACCCAGGGAGCACAAAGATGTATCGAGATCTCCGAGAAAACTTTTGGTGGGATAATATGAAGAAGGAGATCGCCGAATATACATCAAAGTGTCTGGTGTGTCAGCAAGTGAAGGCAGAGAGGAAGAAGTCTAAGGGGATGATGCAACCATTGCCCATACCAGAATGGAAATGGGAGAACATCACCATGGACTTCGTCACTGGACTTCCAAGGACATCCAAAAGCAACAATGCAATCTGGGTTATTGTGGATCGTCTTACAAAGACTGCACACTTCATTGCTATTCGAGAGGATTTCTCTTTGGATCAACTGGCACGGATATATATCAGGGAAGTGGTACGGTTGCATGGAGTACCACTATCTATTGTGTCTGACCGAGATCCAAGATTTACCTCTAAGTTTTGGAAGAGTCTTCAACATGCTCTGAATACTGAACTGAACTTCAGTACGGCCTATCATCCTCAAACTGATGGCCAATCCGAGCGGACTATCCAAACACTTGAGGATATGTTGAGAACGTGCTCAATGGACTTTAAAGGAGGATGGGATCAACATCTTCCTCTAGTTGAGTTCTCTTATAATAATAGTTTCCACTCGAGCATCCAAATGGCACCATATGAAGCCCTGTATGGGAAAAGGTGTAGAACACCAGCATGTTGGGATGAGGTCGGTGAACGTAAGCTGCTTGGACCAGAAATGGTCGAAGAAATGGTGGAGAAGGTGAAAACCATTCAGCAGCATATCAAGGCGGCCCAAAGTCGACAGAAGAGTTATGCAGATAATCGTCGACGAGACCTTGAGTTTAATGTCGGAGACATGGTGTTTTTACGCATATCTCCGTGGAAGAAGGTCATGAGGTTTGGAAAGAAAGGGAAGTTATGTCCAAGGTACATCGGCCCCTTCGAGATTCTTGATCGTGTTGGGGCTGTGGCATATCGACTAGCACTTCCACCTACTATGGCCAAGGTGCATGATGTCTTCCATGTATCCGTCTTAAGGAAGTACATACCAGACCCTTCACATGTACTCTCTTCTGAGGTGGTACAATTAGAAGATGATCTTTCTTATGAGGAGCAACCAGTGAAGATCTTGGATCGTAGAGAAAAAGTTCTACGAAATAAGACAATGCCCCTCGTCAAGGTGTTGTGGAGAAACCACAAGTTTGAAGAAGCAACTTGGGAGTCGGAGGATATGATGAAGCTAAGTTACCCACATTTGTTTTAGTGTGGGGAAAGGAAAATTTCGAGGGCGAAATTTCTTAAGGGTGGAATGTTGTAACGACCCAAAATTTCATTAATGGAAAATCCCTCTTGATCCAGTTAAATGTTTCTTTATGTTTTTATATGATGTCAACTTCTTTAGTTTAACGTTAAGATTTGTGACCGTTACTTTTATAGCCGTTGAACAGTGATCATCTGGGTAGTTTAAATATAAGGCTTTAACGAACCAATTTTCTACTCAGAAAAAGGAAGCGATGGCCTCATCCAGTAGAATTGCCCCTTACGAAGCCCATTTGTCGGAGCTCGGAAAGGAGGTGGCGTCTTTGGGCTTTGCCCTTGACCAAGCCCAAGCTGAGCTTCATCAAGTCAAGCTCGAACGTGATCGCCAACGGGAAAAATGGAAGTTGATAGAGATTACCACTCGAGCAATGTTATCCGAGCAACCCCAAGAGTCTGTCACCATCGCACACCTTACCCTTAGGTCTTATGCGGCTATTTTAAGGGGTTATGTAACAAATAAGTAGAACCATGTTGATGTACATTATTTTTTTTATATATAATAATGAATATAATTTCTAGTCATTTTTGATACATTGTAATTAGTTTTTAAAGTACAAATGGTGTTTTTAGTTATTATTTAATTAAGAATTATATTTTATTAAATTAGAGGATTTTTGAATTAAATAATATTTTAATAAAATATTATTATTAATATTAAATTAATTGTCATTAAATATAAATGATCTTATAATTTTATGAATGCAATTAAAATGTTTATTAAGGTTTGAAAGCCATTTCTGTCAAAACCCGTGAATTTCTTTATAAATGTCGGTTTTTATTTTAAAAGTGAAAATTCACATATTTAGAAAATTATTTAGATAAAATAAATATTATTTTTGGAATCAGGACGTCGAAATTATCCAACGGTGAATTTTTCATAATTTTCTGAGACAGTCCAATTTTTGGGTAAAAATTAAATACCTTTTAAATATATAATGTGTTTTATGACATCATAATGACCCAATGGTGATGTAATAAAATACCATAATCCTTAGGTTCGGCCAATATATGTTTTATCATTAAAATAATGAGGTTTTGGGTTTGTTTGACTCACTTTTCAAAGCATTAATGGAGCCCTCAAGACTTATTCAACACTTTGCCTTTTTAAATTAATTTCCATGGGAGTGTGACTCACCTCCACATAAGCAACCCTAATTTTTTAATAAGTTCGGACCTTGGCCTTGTAAAATATTGTTTTCCTCTCTCCTTTTCCAGAAACCATGGGCAAATACCATGGGATGGTTTGTGGTTTGGATTATTTTAATATAAGGGGTCCCAAACCTAAATAATAAAGAATTCTCTCACCTTTCCTATATAAACCCACCCAAGCTCCCACTTCCTCCTCACCCAAATCCCTTGAAGTTCGTCCAACCTCTGCCCTACTCTCTCTAGAATCCTCTCAAGGTGCCCCAAGCTCCCAAGAAGCCTCTCACAAGCCTCTCTCTAGCCTTTGGAAGCACACTTCCAAGTAAGGGTTTTTCTTCCTTTCTCATTTTTGTCAATTTTCTTTAAGTTGTATTGCCCTTTTAATTTAATTTATGAATGTTGGAGTATGGTTTCTCACCTCTACCATACTGCCCTCTTATTGTTTGAATGATGGGAGACCCCTTTCTCTCTCATTAAATGCCTCCCATGTACACCCGTTACTATGCCGAAATTCCGAAAGGAACCTTTTTCTCCTCTTCTATATTCAAGCAATACTTTTGTATCATGAATCTAAATTCCTTTTCAATTGTTGGGACATGTATCTATATGACCTTCTTACTGTCCATTACATGTAAATATTATGAGGAACCCCTTTCTCTCTCATCAGCCTTTTTTTATGAATTCTTATGTCACGCCGTTACGCTGCCGAAATCACACCGATTTTTTTAAGCCATTATCATTGTGTAGTGAATACCATGCCCATTTCTCCATCAAGGGTATTCACCTTTATGCACGTTTACTTATTGATTGTAAAGTTTCATGTATGATTTCCACATTCCTTTATCGTGGAATAAATGATTATGTTTTATGAATCCATGTTTTATGATCCATGTGGCACACTTATGCATGAAATGAAATGTTTAAGAAGGGTGCGCCCTGATAGCGCTCCAATGCATTGGGTAAAGTATAGTATCATGATACGTCATGTGCAATGAGTGTTGACTCATGCTAATTCAAGTGCAACGAGGGTTTACTCGTGCTTCAAGTGCAATGAGGGTTTACTCATGCTCCATGTGCAATGAGCCTTGGCTCATGCTAATTCAATGTTAAGTGTTGTTGCCACATTTCCATGTTATGATTATCATGCTTTATCATGCCTTTATGTTCATGTCTCTCTTATGCTCTATTGATATGCCTATTGCCTAACATGTATTGTACTCCTCATGTTATTCATTGTGTACTCCCTTACTGGGCTTTATAGCTCACCCTTTTCTTATGCATGTCCTCAGGTTATCCCATGCAATGCTAAGTACGAAGGATTGTAGTGGTCATGTAAAGGAAGTTTTCAATAAGGATGTTGTATTTCATGTTTAAAGTTTTTATGTAATGATCCTAAGCCCCAAAGACACTAAACCTCTCGATCTTCTTTGTTGTATCAAGTGAAGTTTTATGTAATAAAGCATGTTTAAGTTGTAATAAAAAGCAGGGTTGTCATATAGCCAATAATCTCCTCTACATTGGATGTTCATTAATAGATATAACATATAGGGAGGTAATCGTTTTTCATGTTTTATCAACTCAGTACTACATGGTAATCATAAAACACTATATACGAACAGAATTTTGGTGTACAAACTATATAGGTTCTTCTTCTGGGACTCGAAAATGGGGCATTTCTATAGTAAGGATTTTCATGCGAGGTTGTGTGTGAAAAACAATACAAATGAAATGAAATTAATTGTTCGGTGTATGGATATCCATATAAAATTAAAGTTTTTACTATGGTGCTTATGGAATAAATTTATCCCCATTTAGAACAACATTCAAGAGGAAGGGACCCATTTGAGTTTATCGTTTTGTGGTCGTGATTCTCTTATCATAGAGATCATTTGGCATATCTTACCTAGTAGTGACTAGCCCATTTACCTTTGGATATTCACATTACAGTGCATAGGAATAAATACATAGGTGGAGTACATTGGAGAGATTACATCATCTTGGTTTAAAGGCATCAATTGGGATTGTTCTGACATGAAGGCTCATATAGTGGTTCATGAAGCAGTGTGTTGAATAATTTAAAATACCAAAAACTAAAAGGAGAATGATAAAATGTCATATTTCCTTGTCATAACAATATGTTTTAAGTCACTATTACTAGAATTAGGTTATATCCTTTATGTATGGGGTTTGTGGCCTCCCTAAGAGGACTCTTTTTAGCATCCCACAATAATCCATTGGGTAGACCAGTACTAGTAGGGGAAGATGGATCAGATGGTCGCCTCTAATACTAGGATTAAATTTGAATATGGATGGATCTTGTGAGTGTAGGGTAACTAAAAAAGTTGAAATGGTACATAATGACATGGGTTCATTTTTTATAGGATTTAGTATTTTCTTTGGTTCAAGGAAGTCCATCTGGAATGAATGGGGGTCTTTGTATAATGGACTACTACATTGTGAGATCATTAAACTAAATATTATTGTGGATAAATATGATTTTTTATTCTAATTTGGTTTTCATGGAAACAAACCTTCCATTTCATGGGTTTTCCATTATATTATTATTCGTTGTAGAATGAACTTTAATCGAGGAATTGAGTCCATAAATATTTTAAGAGATGTTATCTTCTCTATGATCTCTTTGGTCAATCCGTTTAATGCTAATGACGTTTTTATTATTTATCATTATATTTATTTTATTCCAAATTATTGTAAGAGAATCTTTAGTGGTGATTTCCTCAATATCCACTAGTTCACCCCCAATGATTCGTCTTCATGTTTTACAAAATCCTAATAAAAATTGATATTTTATGGGGAATAATAAAATTTTGAATTTAAAAAACACATGTTAATATTCATTGAAACTAAAATAATATTTTATAATAAAACTATCTATACATGCTTATATTAATCATTATAATTCCACACATTTAAAAATTAAAAAAATGAGTTCCCTATTTGATTTACACATGTAAATATTAGAAAGGTTTTTCTTTTTCTTTTTTATGATGATCGTCAGAATTAGTAATATTAATGTTAGTTACGTCGATAATGGTGAGACCGTATTTTCTAATGAATTGTTTTATTAAAATTTTTAAAATTTTACCTAATAAATTAAATTTAAATAATATAAATTTTTACTCTAATATTATTTTTAATCCTCTATATAACTATATTAGAACTCATTCAATTGGAAATAAATTCTCATTATGATTATGAACAGATAATTGTTAATATTTATATTTCTAAGAAACATTTTTATATATAATATAACTTAATTTAAAATTTGATTTAATGATATTTAGAAAATTAATTATAATAAATGGATATATAATTATTATTAAATTAAAAAAAAATGGTAATATTGGTTTCATTATATTTTTAAATAAAATCTAGCTTACATACTTAATCACAAGTTACCATTAAAAAAATGTAAAAATATAAAAATATATGGAGAATACATCAAAAATGTTTCATAATGTGTGGAAATTATTTCATTTTAGTATTTATATAATAAATATCCCACCCATAACTTTATTATTGACATTTAGAGTCATTTACTAAGGAATAGTTTAATGATATCATTAAAGGATAAAAAGTTTTTTTTTCAAATGTTCCCTTTTCCTCACATATAAAAGGGGGATCACTTCAACCCCTCCATGTTTACACTTAATAATAAAATATTCCATGAAAATATATGCAAATTTTCTCTAGTATATAATTTTTTCTTTCATAAGAATTTGTTCTCACTATGTAATTTTAAGGCCCTAAGTACATGTGTGATCTCTAAGAGAAGATCAAGTCTCCAACGTATATATTAACCTATTCATAATTTTTCTATTTAATACTAAATACCAAAATATAATTTATCATTAAAAAAATAAATAATTATAATTATTAAACTTATATTTTATTATATTACTGTAATAAAAATTATTTATTTCTAACTATTTGTTAAGAATATCAAAAGTGTTGATTGTGTGATGTGCAGTCTACTCCCTCCACAAAGAGATACCTTCAACTTTTCATTCCTATCACTCATATTTAGATATATGGTTTTAATGGATGAATAATTATATATGTTATATAAATATAATTCATAAATTTCAAAATTATCATTCACTTCCATTCCCTCTTATTTATTGAGAAATAAAGACATTAATCATACTTACATATAGAACACCATCTCCACGAGAAATGATTTTCCTTTTTAATAACCACCCATAATTTATGGATTTAAAAACATATTTCAATTAAAAAGATATTTCAATTATACTATTAATATTATTAATATCATTAAAATATTTTACAACTATATCAACCATAGTCAACATAAATAAGAATTTTGAAAACAATCTATTAAATAACCTCATGTAATCGGCATAGGAAGGAAAACTGGTTAATACTTACATAATATATGAAATCTAAAGGATACTCAAATATTAAACATATCAAAATATATTTTTTAATTATGTATTTAATAAACCTAATTTAATTATTCGGGAAATTAATCGTAAGTACATAGTGCATTTGGAAATGAGGTAATAGTTTTTTACACCCCCTTTGTTATTTTTTTTCAAGTAATCATTATTTTTTCCCCATTACATAATTTATTATAATGAAACAATATTATTTTTATATATATATTCCTTAAAATATATACCTTTTTTAATATCCTTTCCATTGTTGTGGGTTTACAAGTTTCTAGCTTCCTATGAAGTTCCCACATACACGTAAACCCAATTTAAGTTGAATTTCCTATTTCTGGTATCATGTCAAGATTTACTCCAATGAATTTTTTTTAAATAATTAATATATTTTAAAATGCCACATTATTTTATAGATAATCATTTTTTTCAATTCTAATTATATGGATAATCATTATATGATTATTTTTTAAAAAATTATCTTTACTTATTTCATAATGGGTCACCCAAGTAGTTTTTATTATTATTTCATCTCTAGTTTGTTAAGATGAATTTTTTTCACATGAATTCCTTGTTAAATAATTGAATCACTTTTTCAATTATTAATGTGAAAAAAAAATTAACTCAATCTGCTCTTGGGAATTATTATTATTTAGCCATCAATTTTTTATTTAAACATAATTATAAAACCCACTTTATTCTCATGGGTTTGATGATACTTATGGTTCAATTATGGTTTCATTTTCTCATGTTTCATGCATAAGTATGATTTTAATTATGGTATTGGTGGTCCCAAAATTAAATATTACTATAATTAATTCAGTGAATATTTATAACTCATGAGATTTTATATATGGAATTAAAGATTAAACCTTATCCACTCGGGGAATTTGTCCATTTTGTATGGTGTGCACGGGGCTAGATTAAGAATATTATATTATATTATAGGGGACTAAAATGATATATCCATATAATGCATTGGATAAAGATTTATATCTCTTGAGATGCCATGTTAGTGATTAGGGAGTGAACATAGTCCACTATTGGAATGTTTCAATATTGGTTACGGGGGAGTGAACCAATCCACCATGGGACAATGGTCACTATATAACAATATTCTTGGGAGTAATTATTGAATTATGATTATGATGTCATATCTTAGGTTTTTTAACATATATATGATTCTGGGGGATTATGATTACATTTCTTTATACCTTGTTTTATTTTATATCTCAAACTCTTATATCATAGTACATATTTGTTATTTTGATATTATATGTACATACTTTATGATTTATGGAGAGATTTTATTTTTTATTTTATTTTCTTATGAAATTTATCAATGATCTTGTTTTTTGATATTTTTATGATCTAGACCTTGATGACATGTCACTTTTTTTTCTCTTACTGAGTGTTTATTCTCATACCTTTCATATATTTCTCATCCCCATGTTATGAAAAATGTTTATCTTATAATAATTTTATGAGGGGTTCAAGAAGATATTGGATATAGAGAAATTTTTACAAATATTATAAATTAAGTGTCTTATATAACTGGTCCTTAGAGACGTTAGAAAAAAATTTATCCTGATCTGTGTGATATTACTGTTACATGTAATGTAAAAATTATTAAAATTAAAGAAAAATAATGATATGTTTTGATTGGTTATTCATACATATCTCACCATTATAAAACCATACCTAGGGAATAAAATTCCTAAACCAACCCACCAAGGGTTACCATACATCACTTATACTCATTGACTATATATCTATCATCAAACAACATCACATGATAAGACCTATATCACCTACCATTTTCAATCCCTTGTTTCTTGTGGGTCAAAAAAATGGTCCAACTAGTTACAATGATACAAACATGTTATATAGGAAAACATTATATAATTTATTATTGACACAATATAAATTTATATACAAATTTTCACTAGATCATCAATCACACACAACACAAAAATATAATGTGAATCATACGTGATAAATATTATATATGTATGAATTCATCTTACTACTCTGGGCCAAGTTTAAACAAGTAAATAATATATTCAAATCAGTAAATCATGTATGAATAAAAATCTCTAAAATAAAATAACCATTGATAGAATTCTCATAACCATGGTAACCTAAACTTCCCACTAGATGGCGGTTTATGAATCAACAGACTAAGTTCCATAAAAATAATTTAATAAAACTAATATCAAAAAATTATTCCATAAATATAATTACATAATAAAAAACCCTTATACTATTTTTTAGTTAAATTGAAAAAATATTCAAAACATCACTCTAGTTGGGTCACAACATTGTCTCATTCTCACCACCCCATACACGTGAGGCTACTGACTAGTGGCGTAGACCTTGATCGTGGGTTGATGAATCTATAACTAATATATCTTAACCATAAATAATTATGAAATATCCAAACATCAACCAACATTATATATCCAAGTATGTAGTATGGAATTACATACTATGAAATCCAATGAAACATAAGTATACACCCATTATATGATAGTTGACCAATTCAATAATATATCATATACATCCCAATATATCCCCACTAGACGGATCACATATGAAAAAAAGGAATAAAATATTCCAGGATGCTCTAATGATGACTATAGGAAACACCTCAATCCTATTTTTAATAAACGTCTAGATGCTCCGGCATGATAAACTATGAAACCTGTGAATACACCTACATAATATGTTTGAGGAATATAAGCCTGCAAAGGATCTCATTAAAACTCTATGATACAAATCACGGCTGGGTGTCACAAATTGACCATAATATATTCCATTATGTTCATTTGTATGTAGAAGGAAATAAATTACAAAAAATGTAGTATACAAGAATGAGTGTTTTCTTATCATGTGATAACCAAGACATCACATCACATATATGTGTATGGTATTTTCTTGTAACACCCCAATAATTATTTTATATTTACATTTAATTTTTCAATAGGTATTTAAGGGCTTTCTTTAGAGGTAACTCAGATTCAAAAAGAACTCTAACAAGTAACTATTTATAACCATACATTAAAATTGGTAGTAATGAATAATAATATCTACATTATTAAAAATATTTCAAAACTTTTTAATAAATTCATGTTTTTTATCATTTCGTAATAAATAATTACTCAATTTTCACTAAAGTCATTTAATGCATCAAAAATATGTTTCATAGAAAATGGTTTTCATTTCATTTCTTCCATAGAGAATAAAATCATTTTCTTCTGTTCTATGAAATTTTATTTTAGTAATTTTTATAAATTTTGAAATCATCTTGTAAATATTATTATATAGTGAATTTTTAGTACATTTCAAAAAAATATTTTTAGTGAATAGTGAAAAATACCATTTTTTGTAAAATTGTCAGTTATTTTCATTAAATTCAGTGATTTTAGTCACATTATATTTTGAATTTTATATTAAAGTATCTAAATTATACTTTAATTATATATAATATCATTTATTAAATTGTAATTGTATTTATATTATATATTTAAATAAGTTAATTTTTTCACATTAAAAATATATTATTCGAAATACTATTTCTATATGAATAATGTCTTTTTATCATAATAATTTAAATTAATAACAATTTATTATTGTTTTTAATGAAATTTAAATAATATATATGAAAAATACATATTTTTTACATTCATTTTATGTTTTTTACAATCTATGTAGTTGAAGTAAATTCAGTTTTCTGGATAAAAATTCATTTTTCAAAAACCATGTCTTCATTATGTTTTGGGTGCTTATTTAATTTTAAATTATTAAACATTTATAAATTTAATCTAGTTAAGTATATTCCTTATTTTGAATCATTATAGTTAGCATAATTTAATAGTTTGGACATAATGTTTTTTCCCAATGATTGGTAAAAATAGCAAACTTTTTTCGGCATGTATAGTCAAAATGGGTTTAGCATTAGTTAATATAAGAGATAATTGTAATGATGTGACATAAAATAGTATAATTATTACCTAATCAAGATATTTAAAAATTATATTTCCTCTTATTTGAATCGATGATTTTTTCCACTTTCACACAAAATTGACCTTATATTATTGAAATTATTTAAGTAATTCTATGTGTATAGCTCAGCTAACTTCTAAAAAATGTCCTCTTATCCTCCATTATTCACATAATTGGAGACATAAAACTCATAAAATAACATATATAGAACCTTATTATATTCCTTCTCATAATTCTTCTTCATGTGGTATTCTTTAATTACCAATCATTCAAGGATTAAGCTGCAATCCAAGTGAGGTCTCTCAAAGGAGTGGAATAAATCTTAACAAAACTCAGTCAATATTATTTCAGCATACACCTTCTCTAAACCTATTATATAAATAAAAATATGATGACAAAAGTATCATAAATATACTGATAAGTTATTACTGTTATGTCACAACCATTTATCAGACCTTCTCCATCTAATGGTAAATGAATGTATCACTTGTGTGTATGTGGCTACTGCCTTTACATATCGATATGATTAATTCTTAATCACCATCAGTCATCGTCAAATACTAGGATTAACAATATAAATATATATACATATATATATATACTATTTATGATATAAGTTTTATTCAATAATTGTGAATTATTATTTTAATTTCCTATCTTCCACCTAACCAAAAGTTGAAAACATCACTCATGTGTACGTACAGACTACCATCTCCACAAACTGATCTTATTCATTTTTCATCACAACATTTTTTGAATTATTAAAAACAATTAATGAAAAAATATTTCATTACCCAGCCCCCAGGGCCCATGTTGTGACTACCCCAAGCCCGCATTCCAAAGGCCAGGGGCTGGGGACTAGAACCAAAAGGCGTATTCCCTAAAACTAGGAAGGCAATGCCTTTATAACCTATAAACTCACACAACTATGCACAATGTAGGATAAAAGAACAATGTATAACTATATAGTAAACAAGGTGTGTACAAATGGAAAATGGGCCAGAATACAAGCCCAACTGGAAAGTACAAGAAAACTGGGATGTAAAAGTAAACTGGAATAACTCCTGTGTACTCCCGCCAATGATCTTACCTGAAGGGTAGTTACAAAACTTGAACGGTCTTCACTACGGTACGCCTCGTATAAATTCCACCATTGATCTAACTCTATTCCTGGTACCCTCAGCCTTGATCAATGATGTATGTCGTCTGCACTAAACACAATAAGGTGCGGGCATAGCCCGTGCAGGGGTGAGAAAATTGATAATTAGTAGGGACCCCCAGACCCTCGAAAGTCTCACAAAATCCAAAATGGATAAACCAAAAATCATGAAAACAACTGACCACCCTACTTAGGTATATGCCCATACATATACCATAGTTGTCGAGTAAACACATCTCAATCATGAGAAAACAGAAAGCCCAATTCAAAATCCCATAGCTCAACTGTACCATGATGGAAATAATAACATGAAGGTAACACCATGAAGTTAAGTAACACAAAGTTAACACCACACAGAAGAATACCAAAAAAGTATCACCATGATGGTAAGTACCACAATGGTAAAACCACACAGTATAATACCAAAAAGGTATCACCCTGATGGTTTGCATCACAAAGTTATGCCACACAGATGATTACCACACAGGTAAATACTCCGCTCACATCAAGTATAACATAAGTACGAAAGTAAATATGATTAGATGTAACTACATAATCATCATACTCTATTACAATGTAGACCCAAATAGGATCCTAAATCATCAGACCCACGTAGGATCCAAGTACAGCAGGCCCATGGAGGATCCTAGAGCAATCCTCCATGGATTCCTAGAGCAGATCCAAGTGGAATACTAGAACACAGACCCATGTAGGGTCCCAAATCCCATACCCACATAAGAATATAAGGCATAGACCCACATAGGATCCCTTTCTCATATTAAAGCCAACCATTGGGTTCCCACACTAAGTTCAATTGATTCTGGGAGGGTGCTCTCCTCAAGCACAGATTGATACTTCAACTACCATGAAATCCCAAAAATAAATAACCCAATGGACTGCTGCAAAATAGGGGTCTCAACCCTATAGATGGTGCGTCAATTGGATGCCTGGTCGGTATGTTATTGGACTTTTAGTTCAGAGGGATCACTGGGTCTGGCCTGGCCCGCAGGTGCGGCCCCCTAGCCTGTGCTGGCCTGCGGCTAGGTGGCCCCATGGTGGGGTCCACCCTAGCCTTCATCCAAGCGGGAGGCGACCCTTGGGTACCTCGAATGTCTGGGCCGTTCAGGTTGGGTAGCTGATCGGTTGGCACATCGTGGCACAGGCAGCTGGCACGCGGGACCAAGGGTCCCTCTCGGCTCCCCAGCCGGCTGGACGACCAGCCCACCCGTGCGGCACGATCATGCAGCGTGCCTCTATTGGCAGTCGACAGTAAGCCGACCACCCACCTTCACTACCGTGGCCTCATGCTGCAGCCCATGATATTCCACGACTGATGGGTCCCAGCACTTCTTCGGCAGCATCGTCACACTGTCGTCATCGTCGCAGTCGCCCAGAGTGTCAACTACCATTCTCGAGCCCCACCGGTTCCAGTCACTGGCACTAGTTGCTGGTGACATTCCTCGGGTCACCGGGTGCGCCCCTGTGCCCCGTTCATCATTCAGATAACTCCCACACTCAACTTGGAAGTTCACCATCGATTCAAGGCCATCATAACCCACAATGGTTACAAATAGGTTAGGTCGTGTTCGTTTGGCCCACACCCTCCGCATTAGAGTGGTATCAAGAGGTTTAATTGTTCTTAGATCAAGAAGATTGACAAGAATAGGGTAAGGGGTATTCAAAACAACATTACCTTCCTTGATTCTTCATTGGAGGTGTCACGATATGATGTTGGTGAAGGCGAGGAAAAGACGGACGCCAGTTCGCCATTGATGAAGATGTTCCTCGTCGGGGATCCTTCAATAGAGTTCTTCATTTTCGAAAGTGTTCTCAGTTGGAGAGATTTTTTCTTCACCATTATCCCAAGCTCTCCATTTCCAACAAATCCCCCAATTATGAGGTGAAATTCCAAATTAATAATTTTAGGTTAATTGTTATGATGATCCCATGATTCTGTTAGGATGATAATGATTACTCTCAACCATGTCTTATCGACTCATGTTATTATCTATCCTCTTTCTGGTATTTTATCTCATCCTTTATTTGATGTATATCATCAGGTTATTACTTATAATAAGTAGTACATGGGGGCCACTAAAAATCTAGAGAAGGCGAAAGTAAATAATTTCTATTTTTTATTTTGTAAATGTTATTTATGGTCTTAATTTTTCCATGACACTAAAATTTTGGATCCTAGATTGTAACAATTTTATGTTGTTTATGTTTAAAATGATGTAATAATAATTTATGAAAAATTAGATTTGATATATATTTGGTTTGACCAGATAACCTATATATCATATGGAATCGTTAAATTTTGTCATCCTTTCCATATAATATAAAATTCATAAAAGGAGATATGCACCTTGGTAGTGTAACTCAACACCACATTTCATAGGGTCCTATGTCATTATCTCATCATTTTGTGCATCAACATAAAATATATTAATTTAATAACATTAAAATCACATCCCTATATGTATCTCCCCTCAAATATCCTATATATGTATCTCATATTGTATCATGGCTCACAACTAAATCTATAGTCAATCTGGAGGTAACCCCACCACCCATGACACATATGAATTCCAACCCGGCCATGTTGGATGAACATAATTAGAATAATACAACCCATACTCTTTGGGTAATGTCCCATGGCTATCTCATGCACTGGGTAACACAACTTGGGTGTAAGACATATATTTCACATCCCTATTTATAGAATCATATATTCATATATATCAACCCACATATGATTACAGTTCAATAAAAGACACTAATCCACTAATCAAATCCTATTGAACACATTGTAATACCCATCTTGCATGAAAAGGAATTCATATAAATACTCATATCTAGTCAATTAAAATCCTAAATATAAAAATCATCATTGGTTAACGCAAGTGGAAATTATTCAATAGGACCAACTAGACGCAAGATTCAATTAGTCAGTCTTATTTCATTTCAATTATTGAATCATTAATTTGGACATGACTCCAATGGACATTCCAAGAAAATGATAACTTATCTCACTAGGATACTCATTACCAAGATAATAGAAGCAATTTCCCAAAACCCATACTGGGTCCCATATCACCAGCCATAAGAGATCACTGAAGCCAATCAAACTAAGGAATCCATCCTTGTTGCATCATATCATACCCTATAATACTCTTCATGCTAACCATATTCACTATGTCTATTACACACCCATGAGGGGATGTTCCTAGAATAGTAAAAAGTGAAAGGTTATCGCACACATAATTCATCTGAGAAATTTTACCCTGCTTTTTATGGTTTCCTTCGAGGACCTAAACAAGGATATTTAGAACAATTTATGATCCCAAAGACCTATCCTGGAACCCTTATATACTCATCTATAACCCTCTCCCACTTGATGACATAATCATCATGCAAGAAAAAATCACATGAAATATAAGGGAGAACTTCCTCAAAACCAAAAAGGCATTAAAATGTAAAATTATTAACTTATGAGTACATGTATCCTCAATCCAATTTACCCTAACCATACAACCACATGGAGGAGTTAACATACATGCATCAACTTGTATATTTTTAAATATTACATGGACCTCCAACCTTAATATAGAAATTACCATTCACATGATAAGATCTCTTATAAACAACCACTGTAAAGTACATAACCCTAGTATCCCAACGTTACTAGTAACATTATTATATTTGTACAAGATACAAGTGGTCACATCCCAAAAGAAATGAATATTTTAGTAGTCTTACAAAACTAGATACATACTTTAATTTCACATTTCATTTATAAAAATAAAATACAATTTCATATTTATTTAAGAACACAATTGTAACCTTTCGAATATTAATAAATATAAAACATAAACCTCTTGACTTCTTTAGGAAGTAAAACCTAATAAATTAATGATCCTAGAAACTCTGTAATGGTATGTATACAAAGTATTCTTTCATGGATAAATAAGTCAAACTAAATATGGGATTGTAAATATCAGGAAAAAACATGAAATTTAAAAAATAACTTGAGTGTGATGAAAAATATGGTAGGAATAAATGATGGACAGGAAATAAATATAAATAATTTAATTCACTTGAAATTTTTCAATGGAAATAAGAACTATGAAAGTGATCAAATGGATATCAATAAATAATATCGTAATAATTTAATGTAATATTTAGGTCATTATAAACTTAACATCAAGACCTCGTGATAGGATTTCATTCATAAATGGGTAAGGCATCAACCAAAGAAGCAAATTAGATTGTCATATGAGACATATTGATGAATCTATGGTCAATATTGGGTCTTTCCCATCAATTACTAAGTCCAATGTATTCATCATATAAAATGGGTGTAACATAATCCTTGTAAAAATTCTTATTGAAAAACTAAATTAAAAAATGTTAATAATATCCCTAATTATTAAACGCAATCATAAACCATATATATTAATTTGGAAAAGTTTAACAAAATAGTTCATCCATAGTAATGGATAATATTCACCAATGAATGTTGAAATAAATGAATATATATTAAAAAGATTCCATGAAAATAACTTTTGTAAAATAGCCTTTTCATTTAGAAATAACTAATATAAAATCTATAATGCATCCAAAATATTAATGAAAATATTTTATTGTAAAATATCCCCATATAATTTTAGGTAATATTTAAATTAATTATTGTTCATGTTGGAGGAAAATTTTGTTTATACCGAATAAGTTTCAGAAAATTCACTTCACACTTTTGTAAATAGTAAAATAATTCCTTGTTCGAAAAACCACATGAAGATTCATTTAAACCTATTTATTTTAAAAAAAGGGTATAAAAATATTTAATAAATAATTAGAGAATATAAAAAATATTCTTAAAAACATTTTAATGAATAAATGGATATATAATAAAAAAATTTCTAAAAGAGTAGAAACACAAATTTGATTTTCCTTAAAAATATGGTTTCAGTATATTTTTTAATTAAAGAGTGAAAAATTATGGAAAACAAATAATTATCATAAATTTATAGAGGGAAATAAAATATAGGGGTTTTTAGATATTATTATTTAATAATAACCTAGTGGAGAGTTTAACATAATCAATATCAAATAATGATGAGATTTTGAAATGAACAATTACCTTAGGATTAACACCAATCATATGTGTCTGAACCACCTATATAAAAAATATAGATTTATTACACTAATATTAAAAAACATAATTATGTATATCATACAATTTATGATTTACTTATTATATTTTATCATGTGTTTAATAATAAATCTTGGTTAAAATCACATTCCATGTTAATATTTACTTTTTTCATGTTTGCTTTAGCTCAACAGCTTCAGTCCTTATACTTTAATCATGGTTCCATCATCACCATAATATTAACCAAAATATAATTATCATAAAAATTCTAATTATATATATATATATATATTCATAAAAAATGTTATATATTGGAAAATGAGTTACAACATTCATCAATATAGTAGGCAACACGTACATATGAACACTAATTTCATTTTTTGATGGATAGAATAAAAGAACGGTAAATAAAAATTGAACAATAAATAAAATTTTTTATATAAAATATATCATATATATTCATTAAATCAACCCTTTATATCATACATTTAAATATAAAATGAAATATATATCATGTCATTTCATCGAGGTGGTAGTCCACACGTATGCACGAGCAACGTTGCCATTTTCCAACGAATTGGAAGGTATGAAGGTAGATGTGATTTTATAATTCTATAAGTATTGTTTTTTAATAGATAATATATATATATATATATATATAACAAAACCTTCAGTATTTCTAGTTGTGAGAGAGGAATGTGAAAAATGAATTACATAGATTTACAAGGATGTAGTCCTCTATACTCATGATCAACAGTTTCGTATCCCATTTAATAGAATATTAAATATATATGTGATATTATATTAACATAATAAAATAAATTTATATGTTATATACTGTTGTAATTATTTCATCATAGTAAAACAATATTTTAATGGGATAGAGGTAGAAATAAAATGAAAAAGCATAGCCAATGCCAATACCTCTTCTTCAGAGAACCTATATAAGTTTATACTGAAATTCTTCTTATGATGGTTCTATGATCAAATGAATATATGATGTGGGGGATATTTATGGAAGTAATTTTGTTGATTCAATGATGAAAATAAATTATTATAAAAAATGTAGAGGGGAGGCGAGGGGTGCCCTTTTATAAGTGCGAGGGGGATTAGGAGACTTCCTCAAAATAATACAAAATGAGGAGGTCATTCCAAAGATAAATTCTTCGAAATATACATATATTCTATTATCGGATAATATAAGGTTTAAATATGTCTATAAAATTGGATTTAGTCAATTTTTATTGGAATACTTACCCTTATCTTTTGATTTAACACCCTTGTTAACTAATTTTAACCTTAATTGTGGTAATTAATTTTTACTTGTTGTAACTATTTATTATGACCAAATATTAAGTTGACCTTATTATCCAACATTAAATATTCTTATTTTAAATATAGATTCCATTTTTACTAATTATATTCAAATAAATGGTACATATTAATTTAAAAAAAAAACTCTTAGTCCCGATGAAAATTTAATTTTCGAAAGAAAAGTTTTCATTAGGTATATAATATTTTTTAAAATCATCATAAGATTGATTATTATGAAATAAATTTGATTAATAATAAAAAAAAACTGAAAAAATGTTACTTTTATATCCATTTAAAAAAATATTAATTTTTAAATTCATTAAATTAAAATATAATTTTTAATAAAAATCAGTATTTTTCACTATTCTTCAAAAAATTAATATTTTCTGTAAATAATTCTAAAAAATTCACTCTTATATATTTTTTCCAATTTTATTTAAAACAATATTTTCATATTCTCTAATTAATTTAAAAAAATGATACAAATTAATTTTAAATTATCTTTTTATAAATATACAAAACAAAATATTAGAAAAATGAAGTTTTTAAGCACAAAATGGAATTATTTTTATCCCTTTCCTAGAAACAATATTAAATTATTGGAAAAACATATGATTAAATATTTAATATATAAATAAAATTAAAATAATTAAAAAATAGTTATTAATTTAATTCATTAAATGATAAACACATTTTGAGTATAAAATCAGTTTTTCATAAAAATATTTATTTTCCATTAAATTGAATTTTTTTATTTCTAATCAATTGATTACCAATGAATTTTTTTATACATTTATAACTAATATATATTCAAGATTTATTAAATTATATTCATTCCACAAATTTAATCACTAATTAATAAAAGTTACATTTAATTATGGTTTATATAAACTCAGTTTTTTCGGTATCGCAAGCAATTGAAGAGATTAAATTTAAGGAAGTGTGTCATAAATTATTAGGCTTATACAACCATGAAAAAGACAAGTAACTCCAATCTCGAACCTTTACATATGAAAATATTTGATAAAAACACTAAAAAATTAATTATAAAATTTTAATTAATTAAAAATTCAAAATAAATATGGTATGATAATTAAAAACATATCAAGTTATTCAACATTATTGATAGCATTTCCAGCCATGTAGTAAGGACCCTGGATTTTCCTCGAGACCATCATGATAAAAATCCAAAACACTATACACTCTTTTAATCCCCACATTAATATAATAAAACAAAATATAGTTAATAAATAAATTAAATATCATAACTTAAGTAAATCATCACACAATGAGTGTTATTTCCACTCTTTGTTCACACCATATTACCATCGCACGAATATTCCTTACGGATTGGTTTGGATTTCATCATTATTAGGAAAAATATATAATGAAACCGTAGGAAAAATAACTACGATCAAATAAAAAATATTGGAAAGATTAATAGAATTGATCAGGGATGAGAAGCAACCTTTAATTGTTATACAAGGACATTAGAAACTACCCCATTCATGTGGATTCAATGGACAAGAAGAGGGGAGTTGGTTTAATGGATATATCCATAGCCCCATGGTTTTTATATTGTTTAAGGTACCAAACATATATTTACCATTATTACCATACTACGAAATCCCACTAATAAATGGTATATAAACCCATGTCTTGTTACACATTATGTTTAACAAAATAATATATAAACACAACAAAAAAATCTAGAGGATGAAAGTTCCCAGTAAGGATAATTGTATCACAAAGTGTGGGAGAGTGAATTAGTGATACTTTTTCTTTTATGTTTCCTCTAAATTTAAATAACCTTCACCTATTGTAAAATATTGTGGTCTCAACAAACACATATCCATAGGAACACAATAACTTAAAAGGTTCACTATTCAATAAGAATACCTACATACATGGTATGGAATGGAAATGATCAATACCACACAATACACTAGAATACAATCATTGTATTATAATGAGTAGGATATACCCTTTCACTCATTTATAACTTTGAAGACAATCTAAAAGTTTGTGTTCACCCTATTAGAATAAATAGGTTAAAACCATATTTTTGTAAAAATGAATGTTACCTGTAATTCTTTTCAACTTCAAAAATGTATTATTTTTTAAAAAGTTATTTAATATCATACCTAAAAGAGAGGTATGACTTCAAAGAATTTGATTTACAATTCAAGTCTTATTGTCCAGTCAAATCATCTCACTCAGATTCTTCAGACCCGATTTCCAAATCTGATATGCCAACTCTAATCTTCAAATTCGATTTCCCAATATGATAGATGTTAGATCTATCAGAATATGGTCACGACACTCCATAAAACTTCCTTCCCCAGCTTAGAAATCCCAGTATGGAAATCCTTGATCTGATTAATTTATCGTGATACGATGATCAGCTAAATATGATGAAAAGCAGAATCCAATAGATATCTAAATATGATTATTATTGAATACGATGGAAAAATATGTAATGTTCTCATAATATCTCTTCTCATTCACTTATATTAATAAAAAATTCATCAAGAAAGGCTCAATAAGAAAAATTATTTCTCTCCATAGAATGTCGTAGCTTTTATCTCTTTTATGAAGATTAAATGAATATCAGTCCACTAAAATTTATGATGCACCTCTCCCATTATATATGTGACTCATTGAATATTTTGGAACAAATCCCAAGATCTTTCTCACTCAACAAAATTATTCCAAATCTTGATTTACCATGAATTTAGGGTAAAAATCATGACTTCTTCAACTCTTCTCGAATCTTCTTGAACATTCTGATATTTTCTATCAACATCCACAGTTCTTTTCACTTTCTTTTCAAACATCTTTCTGGATCCTATTTTAGAGTCTGATTTTTCTCAACATGATTTCATCATTATGATTCTATATATAAATTTAATATATAAATGAATAAATTCAACCTCCAAATTGATAAAAATCCATCTCTTTTCCTTTTCTCTTCTCTTGATCCACATGTAATACACATATTCCTTATCTTGACCCACTTAAAAATCAAAAAAATTTAATTTTATCCCTTTTAAATGGTTAAATACATTATTTATCACTTTAATTTTCATTCATATGTCCCAAAAAATACCTTCCCGGTGTATGATGGAATTAGAAATACTATTAGAATATTCATTTTCTTTCAAATACGACACCACTTTTTAGCTTCTTTCTCTTTTACCTTCAACTTTATTCATTCATAATCTTAATCTTGTATCATAAATTATTTCATAAATTTAAAAATATATAGGATCAAATTTAGCATCTTCAGATTTTTAAAGGAAATTATTACAACATCCCTTTCTTTCATTAACACTATTCTTTCCTTCTCATCCCGAATCTGATTATAATGAGTTAGATTTTCTAGAATACAATACAAGAAGAATGTGATCTCCATCTCCCTTTTCATTTCTGTCTAGATCCGATTAATCTAAATACTATCACCATTATCTATTTCACATATTCATTCATCCATCAAACATGCATTATTAGTTACATGTCATACTTATTATTTATGAGAACTCTATGATCAAAAAATCATCATCAGATTTGATTTATCATAATTATAGACACCCTAATTCTTCATCAACCATATTCATAGTGAATCTTTGGACTATTTATTTCCTAAAAATTTCTTATTTAACATGATTTATTTATCACTCCAGATTCAGAATGAATCGAATGTGCCTTTTCTTCCCGTATCACAAGAATATGATAGTCCTTTTCAAACATTGTTTGTCTGATTCACCAAAAAACGACATCCAGACCAAATTAAACCAAATAAAAATTGAGGTGAATTTATTTTATTCTTAAACATCCTTAACAATAAAAGGAAACTCTTGAAAACAATCACCTTACTCATTATCTTGTTCCTAACAATATCCTCCTTTGGATTTTTCTATCAAAATATATTCATATATCACTGAACATTTTATCATGAATAAATGTATTACATCTCAACAATTATAATATTACATGAGATAACTCCTTATAGAAAATAATAATCCTTGATAATAACCCCATGCTATCCAAAAGTACTAATTGTAAAAAACTTCTTTATCTTCCTCGTCATTTCTTCCCCATTCCTTCAACTTTTTTGGAATACAAAACAATTTCTTTCTGTAACCACTCTTACAAATAGTTATAATAGTTCACACACAATACAATGTTGAATTCATATCATACCCACAACTCCCTCTTTTCTAATGTATACAAATGGATAGATTTATAAAACAATAAAATAATTCTCCCATCTTATAATGCAATCCCATGTTAAGATGAGAGATGCATTAGAAACACATAACTCAACCTTGATTACAAAGGGTTTGGAAGCCGATGTTCATATTCAATTTAGAAAAATATTCCTTCTATTATGTTTTTTGAAATTTTTATAAACTTGTTCAGATATTGGAACATACACCAGTATTAATTATTTCTTCTCAAAATTCTCTTTAATGAAGTGATATTTTATATACATATGTTTTGAACAAGAATTTTGAATAATATTTTTTGTGATATTGATTTTACTTTTATTATCGCAACCCAAGAGTAAGGGTAACATCAATTCAACAAGTAAATCATCCAATTGAATTTTTATCCACATAAGTTGAGTAGTGTCTTGAGTGGAAGAAACATACTCAACTTTATCTGTACAGAGATTTTTTAATTCCATTTTATTGAATTCAAACAAACAAAATTCTTTCCCATAAAGAATACTCTTACTTATGTGGATCTATTATCATCATAATTTCATGCCCAATCATAATCTAAATACCCAAATAATTCAATACTATCTAATCTGCCATACGTGATTCCAAATTTTGTTGTGCCTTTTATGTATCTCAGTTTTCTTTTTCTAGAAAGTAAATGTGATTCATTTAGGTAACTCTTAAATTATCCACATAAGGTAATAGCATAAAAATGCCATCTCTCGAGGCACTAAATTCCACAAACATTCTATCAGCTTCTGAAATTATCTTTGATCAATTTCATTTACTTCTCTGTATTTACTCAAATTTGTTCCCACTAGAAATAGTGTTGAAATATGTTTTGAGTTTTCCATGCCAATCCTCATCAGTGGTTCCATAGAATACTTTTTCTAAATAGAAAATTGTATTTCTTCCTCTAAAGAAATTTTAACCCAAGACAGAATTTCATTTCCCCCAACATGGACATTTAAAAAAAATCCATTTCTTCATCAAATATTTCACAACATCTTTCATCATTCCCTATAAAGATAATTTCATCAACATAAACAATAACGATGAGTAAATAATCTTGAATTTTTCAGATGAAGAAATTGATATTCACTCTTCCTATCATAAAAATCATCTTCCTTAAGCAAGTATCCAATTTGGAATACCATGCTCTCTAATCATGCTTTATCCCATAAAACTCCTTCTTCAATATACACACATTACATTCATCTTTCCTGACACAATTCCACAAGGTTATTCAATATTAACCTCCTCATCAAGATCATCATTTATGAATGTGGATTTACATCCATTTGAAAGATCGTGTAACCTTTTTGTGTAGTAATAGTAAAAAATATTCTAATTTTTTCTAACATTTCCACTAGAGAAAAGGTTTCTCAAAATAAATACCCTCAATTTTTTAATACCCATTGCATAAAAATATTTTCTTGATTGTTATAACTACACCTTCTTTATTCAGCTTGTTCAAGAAAACCCATTCTGTACAAATAATATTTTTGTTTTTTGGATTGGTTATGAGGTCCCATGTTTCATTATATTCAATCTTATCCAACTCTTAATTCATGGATTGAACCAATTCCGAATATTAAAAATTTTCTTCATCATCTTTCATATCCACTTTTGAATACAAACAAGTATGTTTAGTGGCAATTTTTGTTCCCCTTGTTTGAACCTTCTGATGTTAATCCCCAATGATATTATAAGCATCAACTTTCTTCTTTATCCTAGGACGATATTATCATATATCTTTTTCATCACTAGAATTAGTTGAACTTGATTCTTCTTCTTGAGTATGAGTACAATGGTTTTTATCCTTATCAAAAATAGTTTCCTGTATCTTGGTCAACTTCTTTTTCTAACTGAGTATGTTTTTATTCCTCAGATCATTCAATTACATTAACATCAATAGAATCAAATATTATTTTTGTTTATTTTTTAGAGCATATATATTTTTCTCTATTCAGATAAGATCCAAAAAAGATTCCATCTTCTCCTTTTTTTCTAACATTCTATAGTTTCAACCTTTATTCTTTATAATAAATGGACTCCTAAAAACTCTAAAGTGTATAAAACTAGTTTGTTTCCAAAAAATCAATTCCTATTGGTTCATATCTAAATTAGGCGTATAGAAACAATGTTTATATATATAAATAGTAGCACTCATGGCTTTACTTTAAAACAAATGAGAAAGTCCATGTTCAAGTAACACAATTCTTCTCATTTCAACAAAACTTATATTATTTATTTAAGCAAACTCATTTTTTTGGAGTATAAGGGGAAATATACTAATGAATAATTACTTGATTCTCCAAATAACATTCAAATTCTTCACTTCTGTATTCACCACCAATGTTTATTCTTAACTTCTTCAAATAATATTCACATCTCTTTTTATCGTTCCTTCTAAAATTTTTAAACATTTTCAATGTAGTTGATTTATGTCAACCATATAAAACACATGTACTGAGAATAAAATAATGAATGAATTTGATGAAGTACATATCTCCATTTTTTTAATGAATTCTCATTTTTCTGCTGATATTGCAATAAATCAACTCTAGGTGTTGTCTTGAACAAATCTCAATGATCTTATGCACAACATTTGTAATCATTATTCTCTAAAAAATATTGAAAACCCAATATCTTCTGATTGGTAAATCCAGAATTCCTCAGAAACTATCTCATTTAGATAACTTGTCATGTTTCTTTGACTCATGTGTCACAACCTTTTATTACAAAATTTGTTCTCTTAAACCATACTCATGTAACACGAGTTTTTTATTTCATCGACATGAAACAAGTCTCCCTTTATACATTGGACTCTTATAAAAACCTTCCCATGTTCATAACTTTTCACAAAAAATCCAAACATTTTGAAGATAACATTGTAACCCTCATCACAATATTTTGAAAGACATAGAAAATGGTGTTTCAACACATCAAAAAACAAGTTTTTTTTATTTTATATTTTCATTCACAATGATGACTGATGTAACACCTATAATTTTCAAGGATTCGTCATTGCCAATGTCACTATTTCTTCATCAAAATATTTCACATTATTCAATAAATTTAAATCTACAATCATATGAGAAGTACATCCACTATCAAGATTCCATGGTCATTCTCCTTTTGTAGCTTAAATGTGGTTTCAACAATAATATCTTTATGTTATTCCTTTTCTTTCATCATCTTCAACTTCTAATAATTTCTAAGAATATTTTATTATGAAGGTAAAAAAACAAGACACCCCTTTTCAAGATTTCTAGGTTTTTCACATCTTTTGAAAATATTTTTCAGGGTTTGGAACCTATTTTTAATCTTCTCATCAACCTTTTCAGGTTTATTTGAAACAACCTTTTCTGATTTATTTCATTTAGGAGATTGAATCCTTATTATCCATTGCCTTCCAAAACCTATTAGGTAATGAAAAAGTTGTTGGTTGAATGAACACAATTTCTTTTTCTTCCATCCCCCACAATACCAAAAATAGACATAAAGTCTTCACTTTTTCAATCGTGGACACATACATAACTTTCCCAACTTTTTTCTTCTCAGAAACAATTCAAATTTTCCTCTCACCCTTTGAATGTAACTTTTATTGAACTCTTTCAAGTTTCTCATTCTGATAACTTTCACCAACATCAGTAATTGAGTTCAAGAAACATTTATTTCATGTCATATATTGAAATAGATTTTTTTGGAAAAGTTCCAACTCTTTATCTTTTGATTTCATCTTTAAATACAAATGTTCATTACAATTATTTTCTCATTCAAGATATTTCATTAAATCATAAATTAATTTACCAAATTAACTTTATCTTCATAAAAAGATTTTTGATTTCTTGTTGAGGATAATTCATCTTCCAACTTTATTGATCAAGCCTTGTGGTCTTTCTCAGACATTCTTTTGAATCTTCTTTCAAATGAAATTTATGTTTAGTTTCTTCTTCCTCAAAACTGATACTTCCCAATTTTTCATCATTTACTATTAAAATTTAATTATTCCCAATACCTTGCTGAATTGAATTTTAGGGTTCAACATCAATGTATTATTCTTCTTCATAATTAGATAGAAAACTTCTTCTTTTTTATTTTAATAAATTTCTCTTTTTACCATTCGAATTCAATTTCCCTTTTTCTTCCTGTTTCTTCCAAGATCTCATTGGATTTCATTCTTCTTCACCACTATCCTATTATTTTGTTATTTGAGTCAAAAATAACTTCAAAGTGTCCAATGGCACCACATTCAAAGCATTGTAATGGATCTTTCTCTTTGTATTTCCCTATAACTAATTTCACATTTTTAGTAAACAAGGATAAAATATCATCAATTATTTTTAAAGACCTGATTTTCAGAATTATGATCATCAACATCATCTTTAATTAGAATACTTTTTGACATTTTTTTCCTGGAATCATTGAAAGACATTTCTTTATCAACTATTATTTTTATTTTCATATATTTCACCCTTATAATTTCATAACAGATGAGAGTGTTATATGAATCATATAGAGATAATGTTTCAGGATCTTTTTATTATAATAAATAAAATTTTGCGTCACACATTCTAGGAAGGATTCTCAATATCTTATAAATATCTATAGAATAAAATAAATTTTCACAAAGAGATCTAATTGTACTGAAATTTTCATTTACTCTGGTAAAGAAGCCCACAACAGATTCAAATTCAACCATCCTCAAATATTCATTCTTCAATCTCTAAATTTGTAAATTTGAGTTCGTTACTTTCTATTTTCTTCTTATATGTTTTTTAATTTCTCCCATGTACCTTTAGCTATAGAAACACCTTCCACCCTTAATAATTCACTTTCTAAAAGTAATGATAGTAAATCATTCCATGCCCTTCCATTAATTGGAGAAAACCCAAGTATTTTACCTTCAAGAACCTCATAATTGATAGAAATATGAATGGGAAACATTTTATGTTTACAAATATAAAAATCTAACCATCAAACATCATAATACTTTTATTGTTCACTCTATTAAAATTCTCTATTAGCAAAGAATTATAGAACAAATCGTATGTTTTGATACTAGTTCAAAGTTCCCATTCAGGATAATAGTATCACTAAGATGGGGAAGCATGAATCATTGATACATTTTATTTTATATTCCCTTGCAATTGAAACAAATTTCGACTCCTGTTAAAGATTTATTTCTCTCTTTAAAAATAACAAGCATGCATCCACAGGAACATAAGAATTGTCAAGGTTCACTATTCAATAAGAATAGTTCCATCCTTGGCATGGAATAGAAATAATTCAATACACCACAATCCACTAGAAATCAATACTTTTATTATAACATATATGATATACCATATCACTCATGTGGAACTTTAAATAGTATCCAAATGTGTGTGTGAACCCTCTTAGCACAAATATGTTAAAACAATATTTGTGTAACAAAGCGTGTTACATGTTCTTTTCAACTTCCCAAATGTATTCTTCTTGAAATAATTAGTTAATTATTTACATATATTTTAGTAAGAACTTCAAGGAAATTGATATATAATTCAAGTCTAATTATCTAATATGATATACTCACTCCGATTATCCAAATATGATCACCCAATTTGATCTACCTACTCCTATATTCAAATCATATTTCTCAATATGATAGATATATATCAGTTAGGATACGATAAAGAAAATTCATAATACATCCTTCCTCATTCTAGAAATCCTAAAATGGTGACCCCTAATCGTATTAATTCATCTCGATATGATGATCATACAAATAATATGACAAAAAGAATCTGATAGACAGGTGAATATGATGATTATTGGATACAATGGATATCTGAGTAACATTGTGATCTTATCTCATCTATTTCAATTCTCTTCATCAAAACTACATAAAAAAAGTCTCCATACAAAAACATATTTCTCTCCTTAAATATTTAGAGATTCTTTCCTTTTAGGAATAATACATATGTACCAGTCTATTAAAAATTATGATGTAGTTATCTCCTTTTATAGGTCACCCATGGATAGTTTAGGAGGGAATATCAAAATCTTTCTGACTCATCAAAATTAGCAAAAATCACATATTACCTTTTATTTAGGGTGAATCATGACTTTTTAATCTCTTCTCAAATCTTCTTTATCCTTCTTGAATCTTCTATCAACTTCAACTCTTCCTTTGACATTCATTTCAAGTATTAGTATGGATCTGATTTTGATTTTTGATTTTTATAAATGTGATTTCTTCATTATGATGCTTTGTACCTATTGAATTTATGAATAATGAAATGCCAGCTCCACATTGACCACAAATCAGTCTCTTTTCTTCAACTCTTCTCTTTATCCACTTGTAATACACATCTTCTTTCTCATGACCCAATTGAAAATAAAAAACTAATTCCACCCCTTTGAAATTTTTGACTGCATTTTTTATCACTTATATTTTAATTCATTGGTCTTGAACAATTATTTCATTAAATATGATAGCATTCTGAATCTAATTAACAGATTATTTTTCATTTGAATATGATACCACTTTTCAGCTTCTTTCTCATTTCACATCAACTATATTCATTCACAATATTCAACTTGTATCATGACTTCTTTCAAGAATTTGAACATATTAAGGATCAAATTTTCCATTATCATATTTTTCAATAGAAATAATTGTAACTTCCCTTTATTTAATAAATACTCTTCTTTCCTTCTCATCTTGAATCTGATTTCCATGAATCTGATTGGTCTGGATACAATCCGGTTGAATAATATCTCTATCTACCTTATTCATTCCATCTATATCCTATCAATCTAAATATGATTCAAAGTATCTATTACATATATTTTATCTTCCTTCAAGCTTGCATCATATGTTTCAAAACTAACATAAGATTTATGTGAACTGAAATATAAGAAAAGAATTGTCACATTTTAATTATCATAGTCATGCATGCTCTGAAAATGCATACTCTCATTTTTCCTCAACTAGATTTTGAGGGTATCTGATGACCATTTACATCTAGAAATATTTTTCCCTAATATAATTGATTTCTCACTCCAGATTCAAATTAATCTGATGGGTCTTCTCTTCCTGTGTCACCTAAATATAGTGAACCAATTCAAATATTGTAAGTCTGATTATCCTATTACGATGGAAAGACTGAATTTCACCAAATACAAAGTGAGGTGAATTTACTTTCATCTTAAACATCCTTGTAAACAAAATAAAGCACTCAAAAACTATACCTTTCCTCATCATCATGGTCCTAATAGAGGTCTAGTGTCTACGGATGAGTATACAATTAAATAAAAATACCTTTAAAGAAATTCTAGATCTTATATTTTAAAACATCATAACATTATCTTATATAAAATTGACCTTATAATACAACATATGATGTTCTAATGAATACATAATTGAAAATGGTGAGCTATAAATCCTTATAAGGTAATAAGTAGAGTAATCATGATATGTATGAGACAAAATTCATATCATGATTACAAAAAGAGAATATTATTATATAATCATAGAAGGAAAAAATATAATCATAACATCATGTTGTCTATGGAATGTGGAAAAAACATAAAATGTTTCAATATAATCATATGTTAAGGATCAAGGATAATATTTCATAACATTGTGTTCTATGTTAACCACTTATGCATCATACACGGTATCGCATGAGATAGAACATTATAAAATTCATAGGAACTCACTCGGGGTAAACACTTCATATTTCCAAATCTATATGCTCTTCATATATCATATTTAATATGAAATAATTTCATTAGTAACCCATGAAGGATGAAAATGAGTTTTATATTGAAATAATTGTGTTAATAAACTTTTAATTGAATGATAATTTCAATATTTCAAACCAATGAGAAAAGAATGTGGGTCTAATATAGATAAGTACCAAATAAAATAAGTATAACTACATATATATATATATATCCATTATGGGAAATAGGATTTGGTATTCATAATGAGAGAATGTGGTAAGTAAAATAAAATAATTATTTGGCCTGCAAAACGAGTATAGAAAATATTCAATTGAATGTTGATAAAGATAGAGAAAGGAAGGATATCACTGAAAAAAATATTTAGATGGTAATGAAATTATTTTAAATGTATTAAAACATTGTAATTTGAAAATTATATATTTTTTATAAAGGTATTTCTTAAATAAAATTGTACAGTAATAAAATCTATTAAAATACCTTTAGTTTCCTAAATATTGAGGGGAAATTTCTTAAGAGGATGGGATCCTTTATAATGGATAAACTAAGAATCTAATTGTGGGTGTTAGATTGGGACTAAATTAAATCAGTTGGATAGGTGGGTGTCTATATAAAGCTTTTTAGAATTATTTCTTATTTTCCAAATGCATCCATTCCAATTCTATATTTTTGGAAAATGCATTTTCCATAGGGTACCCATGGTATTGGATCAAGGATTATTACATTAATACTGTATTTTTCACATTTTTCAGTTTGATATATTGATTTAATATTTCATATTACATTTTCCATTTGAATATAATTTTTCCTCAAAATAATCTTTAGAACAACATGAATTCTATTTTTGAATTTCAAAATACATTTATATGTTTAGAAACTATTTCAATAAATTAAAATAAACAATACTAATAAAATAAAATATTTTTGTAGATAAAATTATATTAATTATTATATCATTATTACATATTTATTATGTTATAAAATATACCCAAAATACATAACTACATTTTTACTATTCACTAAAAAAAATATTATTTCATTAAATTCTCAAATTTTCACCCAAACCTATTTTCAACATAGTGATTTCAAATATAGTGTTTATTTTATCATCATAAATTATTATGTATTATTTATAGTTTTTTTAAAAAAAAATAACATTTCTTATAAAATAATACTTTCATATAGAAACACATTATTTATTTAGTTTGAAGAATTATTAAAATTTATAATTCCACTTGATTCGATTCATAAAGAGTATAAATAAATAAAATAACATATTTAAAATAAGGTTTTAATACATTTTTATTAACTTTCAAATGGTTATTCTATTATTATAGTGGGTATTGTTACTATTACATTATGTATATAGTGATCACATTGGAATTATTAGACATTTATCTTGTAACAGTCAGATCATAATGGTCAAATTTCCTTTTACACCCTATATATAATCCATCATTTTATTAAGTCATCATTCACTACTTCACTTAAAATTGTTTTACACTTCCCCTAATAATTTCTATCATATTCCTAATGTTTCTCATTATTTATAAAGTTTTTTTGGTTGGAGTGATCTTCTTCGATGAATTAGAGCCTATGGATTTTTCAGTAGGGTTTTCATTGTTCATTAATTTTTTATTTCTATATTATTATTCACTATTATTGAAAATAATATTTCATTATTTGTAATGTTCCTATGAAATTTAATAGTCTTTTATATGTTTTAATCATAAAACATAATAAAACAATTATTGTAAAACATCAGTTATTTCACTAATAGAATGAATTTTTGAGTCATTACATTCTCCACCCCCTAAAAAATCTCCCTCGAAATTCCATTTCATATATTAATATAAAAAATGATGGTAGTTTTATTCACTACTTATTTGGTTCCGAAGTTACATCTTCGTATTTAGGATTCCACCAATATACATGGACTAGTTGAGTAGTTTTGTTTTATAGTACGTTCTATAATCCAAGATCATACATTGATTTATCTTATAAGAGTGTTCAATCACCAATTGTACCACCTTGAGATTCAATAAATGTGAGGGATATTTTATGTACTTCCTCAAGAGGGATACATATAACATGTCCTGATCATGAGAAAATATTGGTGGATGTGCATGTAGATAGACCAAAGATCTGATAGGATCAAGAATCTTAAAGGGATAACTATATCTAGAATATAGCTTTCCTCATCTTATAAATCCTTGTGACCTTCTCCAATGCATATATATATATATTAACAATTTATCATAGTCTATAAACTCTAAGTATCATAAATAGTTATTATCATAACTCTTTTATTGAATTTTTACAGCCCTGTTGTGTTTTTAATGTCCTTGACCTTAATCAAAATATTTTATTATTGTCCAGATCCCTATAGATTCTATTTTCTCTCTTCATCCCAAAATATTAGATTTTAGTATACTATCCAATAGAGGAATTTATAATGATCAATATAAATGAACATGTGAAAACTATTGTTTTATGATATCTTGACCAAATGATGAATTTTATCTCAACCTCCATTGAAGTCCATATAATAATATCCAAACATGTCCTGATGTTTCCAGATAGTATGTTTCGATTGGATGTTACCCTAGGGGTGATGATATGAACTGATGTTCAACTCTATGTTAAGAGATTGTTGGAGTGTCTTCAATAACATCATAGTGAACCTCATATCTAAATCATATATAATAGATAGTGGTATTCCATCCAACATGGACAGTTCTCTACTTTGAATAATTCCAAATTCATTAAGTGATAATTTCTCCTAAATTAAAATTAAGTGTGTAATATTTTTAATATGGTCCACCATAACGTGTATGGAATTATGAACTTTGGTTATCTTTAGAACAATTGTTAAAAATTTCATGGTGATGTTCTCCAATTTTCCATGAAGATATGGGTAATGGCTTTATTACACCATTGGGATTTTTCCTTTATTCAATCACATATAGAATTAATAAGAACACTGTTGTATATTCTGTAATAACCTTCTTTTTATTGTCCCCTCAATAGATCTCATTGATATATTTCTAAATCATTGTGCTCCATGGGTGGATAGATAATGTTCACCCTTGAGCATCAATCAATTGATCCTTCTTTATCTCTAGATATAATTGTACACATAGGCATAACCCGAATATCATGACTCCATTTCAATAAATTTTGACCTCTATGGATTTACCTTTCCTTATAGTATAGACCATATTTTATATCTCTATGTAATTCTATTTGTATTAATGTATATTATCTAGATTGGATGGTTAATGAATCATTTGATAATGGTAGGATGGTGTTTCTTCCTTTATTATTCATATATCTATCCTTTACATTTCAATGTATCTTGTATCCTTCTAAATCCTCATCCTGTAAAAGATTACAGGATATTTTCTATAAAAATCCCCATCCACATTATTTACTTTCCTATGATTGTAGTGGATTGAGCAGTTAAAATCAATGATCATCTCTAACCATCATCATTGGTTGATATTGATGTCCATCAATGCGAATTTATTCCTTATAATCATCTAATATTCATTTATTTCAAACTACTCTCGATAGAGATAATTCCACTTAATTCTTAATTTGAGGGTCACCATAACTAAATCTACTTCATATGTTCGATAATTCCACGCATGAACCTTCAACTATTTAGAGTCATATGATATTACAATATCAATTTACATTTGGACTTATAATAAGCCCTTTTTGAATAAGAATTTAGTGCATAAATCCTTCCCCATATATGGATTGTTTGAGTATAAGTGTGATGATTAGACACTTATTCAAGTCCATAGATAGCTCTTAATATTTATTAGTCAAAAAAACAATAAACCCATTTAGGTTAGACTGGTTATCTTTTTTTATGGTCATGATTATTTTCTAAAAAATCACTGATATTACATATCTAATTTTAGGATACAATTGGTTTTTGTTATAGATTTTTTTGGGGCCATTCCACACCCATAATTATCGTCAAAGGGTCCCCAAATATCCCTTTCATGATATAACATTCCCCTAAATTTATTCTCACTCACTCCAATACTCACATTTACTATACAATTTATATATTTTCTCAAATACCATTTTCTTAAAAAAAGATTAAAATTTTCTTCATATTCCTCCTTAATTTTGAATAATATTAGAATATCATTTATAAATAATGAAAACAAAAATTCAAGAAATCTATAAACACCAAATTCATAAAATCCATTAATATTAGAGGAGTATTAGTGGATCTTAATGAAATAAATATTAACATATACTTCCCACTCCTTGTTTAAAAGGTAGTCTTGGGAGTATCATCGTTCTTCACTATTAGTTAGAGATTTCCTAAATGAATGTCCACTTTAGAGGAGTAATGGACTATATACAACTAATCAAACAAGCCATCAATTCTTTAAAGGGGATAATTATTCTTTATCACATTCATGTTTTGTTCACATAATCAATTAAGAGATTAATTCACCAATCCTTATTATTAAAAAAATATTATTGGGGAACCCTATGATGAATAACTTTTGTGTATAAAACACTATCCAATAATATCATGTAGTTTGTTATTTTAATATTCTAGTTTAATGTTGAGTATTCTATTGATTGTCTTCTGTGTAGGAATATCTCTAGGTAAAAATTTAATTGATAACTAAACCTCATAGTTAATATGATGAATAGTAAATATTTTAGAGAATATATCAGCATAATCAATTGTAATGGGAATGTTTTCAAAAGTGATCCTCTCATGTATCTTAGTCATTTATGATAGTTATACTGGCTTATGAAAAACAATATCCATTCTTGAGAATAATTTTACAATGTATATTTGACCTACACCTTAAACGTGTATTGAATTAGAGGATGATTCAAGACATTGATAGTTATTCACTTCTATCAAAAGTTTATGATAGATCTAACTAACGATATCCAATCCATAACTATTATAACATTGAGCTAAAGGGAGTTTGACATGTTTTTCTAAAATATTGTGTCAAAAAATATTGACTGGAGGAGAGTAATATTTGTGGGATGAAATAATTTAATTATTTAGTATTTTTATCAAAAAATCAATCTCCGTGTTTTGAGATGGTGTTTTAGTAGTTCTATTAATCATTTAGAAAATAAAATAATCTATAGAACCAGAACAAAATATAATGTTTTAAATTCTTTAATTATTAACTATTATACCAAATCCCAAAAATATTTTTCAAATCCACCTGAGATGTGGTAATAGAATAATCACTTACCTACTCTTATGGCCTTGGATGTTGTTTTCATTGGTAATCGTTGACAGCACATTCCATTGGTAATAGGTTTCCCATAGTGTTTTGGTTTAATATTGTTGAAACATTGGACAATAAGTTGTAGATTTATGAAAACCTTCTTTTCTTCCATCACATTTGTGGGATTATTTATCTTCCCTCGCCATTGATTGTCTTGATTTTATTCTCTTACACATTTTCAACACTTCCTTTTCACCTTGATGATGTTTCTATGTAATTTCCCAAAATTAAAAAGTAAGAACATTTTATCCAATAGCATGTATAACATGCAACACCAAGCATGTAAAGGAATATAATGTCCTGAGACTTCATAATATATTATATATATTAAATAAATTCAGTATATATTTAAATCTACATAATAGTAAGTTATCTTTACTAAAAATAAATAACAAGTTTCAATGATAACATGTGTTACAAATATGAATGAGATTTACAAAACACCAATATATTATTAAAACATTATTATTCAATATAATTAGACTAAAAATAGACGTTAAATTAGAGGTTATTAATAGTATTAATTAAATAATAAAATTATATGGTTTACAAAAATATAATATATTTTTAAAGTTTCCCAATTAATTAGAAATGAATATAAGAACCAATTGAATATAAATGGAATGTTTTTATAGAAAATTATTTTTATTCTCACAATGGTGTTTTATCATAATAAATTTAATTAATTATAATTAGTGAGTGATATTAATTTAATATATATATATATATATATATATATTATTAACTCAAATGTTTTCTTTATTCTTAAAATATATTTTATAGTCATAAGATAAGAAAAGCACCATTTTTATGCACAAAAATGAAATATTCTTACAAAGGAAATTTTGTCTTCTTATAATGACATGCCTATTTTGAATACGTTTTTTAGAAAAATTTTATAGTTTATATGTTAAAATAAACAACATTTTTGATTATATAACCTAAAAATTATCTTATCATAAACTTTCTTGGTTTTTATAGGACGTTTAACTTTTTGATGAATAATGAGAAATACCGAATTTTAATATTAAACAATTTCGTTAACTATTTGATTAATAAGGATAAATTAAAATTTTTATTGGTTTTAAATTTTAATTAGATGAATTTTTTATAATTTAATCCAATTTATTTCAATCTAATAAATTTGAATTTGAAATTGGCTATAAAACTATCCAAATCTTTAGAGTATTTTTATTCTGAAACTCTTCTTTGTCATCAGTTCTACGAGATTAAATTTAAATTACTTTATTTAACTTCCCTCGTCATAACTTGGAAAAATAGTTTCCTTATGTGGAATCATAACCATTCATACTTTATATTAATGTCAAATTAGTTTTTTAATATATGTATAAGTGAATGTTATAAAAATTAATTACAGTGATTAAAAGAAAAATTAGCTTAATAAGGGACTACAAAAAAATCATAATGGCCAAAATGACCTAGAAACATATCCAATATAACTTTTATGGCCATATTTCTACCCTATCCTCACTTTTATATAAATTTACACATTATTTGATCCACTTTTATAGAAATAGCGTGGGTGGAATTCCCTTTTAAAAAATTTATAAGAATGTCACTCCTCATTCACTATAAAAAAGCACTCATCCCTCCCACCTCCTCACAGATATCAATCCAATTTAGATCAACTAATTTCATCCAAAATAGATCCTAATTATCCTTAAACGCATCCTAAAATCGTCCCAATGGGACTAAATCTATCAAAGTAAGCCATTTGGTGCAAACCATAAAGAGTTACCCAAAGAAGAGGTGACATCATTCTTTGAACACTTTTTCTTTATTTTCATTCTCCACCCTCTAATATCATCTTATTACAAGATTATATAATATTAAAATTATCCTCAATATATTTATTTGTTTTAATTATAAATTTTTTAACTACACTTACACACAATTACATCTAATGGGTAAAGAACTTACCGTTTATGTGTACAGTGAAGTACCACCTCACAAAATGATGTCATTTTTTTATGACCCGCCTATCATATCTATAAATTGTGATAGAAATTCTATTTATATATGTTATATATGATATTTTTAATTTCTTTGGGCTTCTTTAGTTTTTATATAACACATGCCCTTATGCATTCCATTTTTGGTAAATATGATAACATCATTTGTAGATGTGTGGACTACTGCATCCTCAAAATGATGTGATTCCTTCATGTTATACACTGAATGTATAAAGGATGATTTAAATAAACTTATATGAAATATATGAAATAAATATGATGATTTTATTATAAAAAACATATGTATAATTTAGTTTTCATTTGTTTAATACGAAAAAAAATGAAAGTAGCATTCATGTGTACGTACAACCAACTCTCTCCATAAACGATGCATTTCATATATTATATAAATACATTAGATATTATTATAAATAAATAAATACCAAATATATATATGATTTTTAAATCAGGGTTTAAATTCTTGGTATGATAAAACCATGATAGGAACATCACGTAACAAATAAAAATATACAAAATAAACTATTCAATTACCACCAAAAATTATAAAAATAATGAATGGTTATTAACAAAAGTGTGTTATGATTTTATAAGAAGTTAATATATGATATTATAAATATGAGTATGGTTATTTTATTATTTATTTAAATGTTTATAACTCTTATACATGATGTTAAAGGACGTTCGCCCAAAAAGAAATGCAAGGTAATGGATTCTTGTCTCGCTTTTCTTTCTGTGAGGCATATGCCATTCCCACCACTTAATTCTTTTATATGGTGTATATACATACCATTCTGATATTAATTAGTTATTTATATTATCTTTTAGATATATAAATTTTCATTGTATGTTATATCTTTCATTAGGATTATGATTCAATAGTTACCAAGTAAAAAAAGGTACTTCATTACAATTTCCATTCATTAAGTCATACTTAGCTGTTGCGAAAAAAATTTCTTATATGTGGTGTATGTACTACAAATTTAAAATTCAGTATCATGAAAAATTCATTATTCAGGATATTTTGAGTTCTAATGGATTTATTTCATCAAATGGGATTCGAATTAATAATTACCAAGTTGAAAAGAATTTCATTAAATAATTTATTTTCTTTTAGTTATATTACATCTTTTTTGTTCTTAAAATTATAAGATTATGTTTTTAATAAAATATTACAATATATTGTTTCATTTTAAATTTTTTATTTGGATTTACATTTGAATCATATAATCTATTTTTTGATTGATTCTCATATCAACATTATTGTATTTTCAAGGGTTTAATTCACAATCTCATTTTGATTGGGATTATCTACACTTGAATTTAGATTCAAACAAATTATTTGATCATTTCCTAATAAACCCTTTATTTTATTCTCCTCTAGTTATTCACGACATTTTTTGAGTAATAGTACCATTTTCCCACTCATTCGTACTCAAATTTTTTTTTGAAATATTCTTTAATAAACCTCGACTTATTTTCTATCCTTAGTCGGAGAACCTATTTCAAATTAAAGCCCTATTTTTGGGAAAAGTTTTATAAATATTTTTTAAACATTCCAAAAATGATTTATTAATGAAATGTTTACCGTTCTTTTCTATTGCAAATGTTTTCAATGGAATCTTCTTTTCAATTTCTGAAGAATTTATTTTTCTAACCATTTGACCTAGAAAATTGAATTTTCTTTTGACCTTGTATGGCATGTACAGATTTACCCACCATCATCTCATTGACTCTTTCTTTGAAAGATTAAAATTTTAATTTTCAAATTAAATATTTTCAAATGTATTTCCAAATAAAATTATTTTCATAATGTTTTTCCCAGTAAAATGGATACAATATTTTTTTTAAAATATCGTTTCATAGTATTTAAATTCATCAATGAAAATAGACCTTTATTTTTAGTTTATAAGGGTGATGTTATATTGATAATATCCTTATTCGTTTCTGGATGGTTAATGATTGATTTGGCCAAGGGTAATATTGAGATTCACTTCCTTGATTCCTTTATTAATCCCCTAGAAATATATAATTTTTTATTATCATTAAACATTTAATTTCCCATAATTATCCCCATAATTTATCATGGATCTGCTTTTACCAAATTTATTTAACATTTTAAAATTTTGGTTACTTCTATATTTATTTGATTATCTGGGGAGTTATTGATATATATATACATATTCTGTATTCAATTTTAATATTTTATAAGTAATATTGTCTATTAATTAAATAGATTATTCGATATGAGGAATGTAGTATACATGAAATGATGGGTTGGGACCGGAATTGATATAGCCCCTTGATGCATTAATTGGTTCTCATGAGAAAAATAAGTAACCTAAATTAAATGGTTTTCTACCAGTAGTTTAAAACCACCTTGTGAAAGCCCTTGACGGTAAAGGTTTTTATATTGCTCAAACAAAGCATCCAATAATTAAGAATTTATTTTATTTAGAATCATTATTTATTATTAATGAAATTCTCACTATTAAAAAGTCTATGGATGAATTTTATTCTCAATTTATTGATTAAATACCTTGTATTTTCAATTTTTTACTTTTCCTTGTTGATTTTTTCCTTATCAAGATATTTTAATGGAGTGAATTTTTAGTTATTTACCTTAAAATATTATTTACTCTCTTCCATATTAGTTATTTATTACAAGGAATGTGTTCTTAGTTATTAATTATCTACATATACTATTATAATTAATTCATTATTGTTTCCACTATACATGACTCATACTAAGCATTTGAGATCACCCATATTACATTTCCATATCCCTATAATCCAAGAAGTATATTATAAAAGTCATAAAAGGAATAACATGATGGAATAAATATATTATCATCAAAATAAAAAAAATATGTTGAAATTAGTGTATTTGTTTGTAATAAAAGACTCACTAACACAAAACTGACCCTTAACAGCACTAGAAATGGCCTTTATTAGCACTAGAAAAGTGCTGATAACATGAGAGACGTTAAAATCCCATGAATTTTATCACTGCTAAAAAAGAGTGGATAAAAGGGACATTTATCAGTGTTAAGAAAATCATTGATAAATGGGTCCTTTATCAGTGATTTTAAAAATAGAGATAAATGTCACATTATCAACGCTTTTAAAAGTAGTGATAACGGTGTCGTTTATCTTTTCTTTTATTTTTTTTTGCTAAATGAATCCATTATCTGTGACTTATTAGTGATGAGAAAGGGATTTTTAGCATCTTTTTAGAAGCATTGATAAAGTATACCTTTGTCACCAATTTTAGAAGTGCTGATAAATATGTCCTTTATCAGTTCTCTGAAATTTTTTGATAAATGTGTTCATTATATAATCTTTTAACAGCACCAATAATGTGCGATACTGAATTGTGTTGTAGCAAAACCCTGCATCACCACTGTAGTGTGTTATAATAGCAGACTTCAGCAGTAGAAACACACCAAAAACACACAAAAAACACACCAGATATCAAAAAAAATTAGTCCCAATATAGAATTTAAATGAAATGAAATTTACCACACAATTACCAGAAAAAACTCTATATTATAAACATTGCAAACATTGGTTTTTAAAATAATATAAATATAATATATTAAATACATTAAAAAAATCCTAATTATCATTGTTACAGTGATTTACACTGAATTTCTTCGTCGAACTGCCAACACTACAGGAGCATCTTCAAACAAACCAAATCAACTCGAAAAAAAGAATTCTCCTATATAGGAAAAAAAATTATAGAGTAATATGAATAATAAATAATTTAAACATAAATATTAAATAATAAATTAATTCTTGGGATAATAATTTTACTATGAAAATATCAATAAAAACATTGTAATTGAGTAGATGCAACGACATTTTTCATCCTACAAAGGTAATTGATTGAACTTGAAAGAAAGTGATAAAATCAACACAGAATGGGTGAAAAGGTTTTGAGCGATCTGAATCACGAATGTTAGACAGAGCACCCCAAATCAGATTAACGAATAAAACTATATAAGAAAACAATTATTACATGAGTAATACTAAAAATAAATAAATTAAACATAAATATGAAACAATGCATTAATTCTAAGTATAATGATTTTACTGTGAAAACATCAAGATTACATCTATTATTGAGAAAAGATAGTGTCGTTTCTCTTCCCATAATGGCATGAAACATGGACATAAACATTATAAAATAAAAAAAAACTCTTCCAGGAGTAATGAAAATTAAATCAATGTTTTATTATATAATTTTTTGATAAAATATAGAAAGTGTATCATAACATTACCTTTACATCCTTCCAAAGGGTTTATTTTTTCAAGTTATAAGCTAATAAAAAAACTCAGGATTCTTTTCGCAGATCACTGCTATTGGTTAAGTACCACTTAGCATCACATCTACTCAAGAAATCCTTCCCAGAGTCCCCATGATGCTCTCATCCCACACACGATCACCACCATATCTATCATAACACCATTCAGCATTCAGTTTTCCTTCCCTTCTTGCACCCATTTACTACTTGTAAATAAACATGATGCATGTAGTTGCATTCATATAGTTAATGGGTGCAAGAAGAGAAGTAAAAGTGAATAATGAAAGGTGATATACTAGACATGGTGGTAAGCATTTTTTAGATAAGAGCATTGTGGGGATGTTGGGAAAGAAGTTCAGGATAGATGTTATGTTAAGCGGTAGTTAAAAAATAGTAGTGAAGGTCACAAAGAATCCACTATTATGTTATTAAATTTTATATTGATGCACAATCAATCGATGTTTTTGATTCATTAATCAAAGGAACCAAATTGACATCAATATTCTACCAATACACTATATCATTAGAAACAAAAGCATAAATGAAAAAAAAGAATATAAATGAACCCACACACAAAGAACAAAGATTGATTTCCAAAAAAAATATTCATCTCCAAACTTTCACAATAGAAAAATGGTAACCAATTTATGAAAAGCTAACCATTTAAGGGTTCACATTAAAAAAACCATTTTAAGTACAAAAGGATAATTTCATCAGACTTTTATAATGAAATATATATTCAAAATAGCCCCAAAATAAGAACGAGGAAACTCCTAATGTCTTCACCCCAATATGGGAGAAAAAAACTAAGCCAATGTGTTTATGCTTCTTTCACAACAACATAGAAAAAAATTATTCTTACACAAACTTCTCAAAATGGAGATCCTTGGAGAATAGGACTCACTTCACGATCTTTGGATGAATACCCCCAATGAAAAGAAAATATTTCAATAGATCATATTAATCCAACTCTATATAAAATTAAACCATCTCTTTGAAATGTTCAACATAAGCCTTCACCATTTGCTGACCTTGCTGGACACTAAGGTTCACTTCCCTTTTCTTTGCTTTCACCTACATAGTTATAAACCATCAGACAAAGAGGGACCTACAATCATCCTACATCATCACAAAATGAATCATTGGTGGGGAAAAAACACCCATTCTTCCAAAGTTGGACACTCAAATAGACCCAGAAACGGATGAACTCTAACCACTTTGGGAGTTCCAAACACTCTGAATACATACTCATCTTCCTCATGCCACTTCACTACCTCTAATGATCCTTGATTACCGGGAAATATGGGAAGAAACTGAGGAGAAATAGAAATAGGGAGACACCCACTAGACACATTGGGGACCTTTTTTGGAATCATATTCTAAATAACCCAAAAAATCATAAAATCAGGTTCCTAATCAACATAAAACACAACCTAAAGGAATATATCCAGCCAAAACAAATGTCTCAAAATCCAAATTTCATAACAAAACAAGAATTATCTATTAGAAAAACAATATTTCATTTCCAATTTCAAACCACCTTATTCTAAGGACACATTTGAGTAAAAAAATCCACATTTTGTTTTAAGAAAAACCACTTCGGGAAAACAATTTTCCCCTTTCCAAAAACCTTTTTAGAAAACCAATCCAAGATGATCCACAAAATAAAGCACTCAAATTGGCCAAATGGAAGAGTAATAAGTAAAAACCCATACTAATACACTATTTTTCTTCAAATACATTGCACAATTGTTATCATTAATCTCTTTTCATTCTTCCATGATATAAAACTTCACAATTTCATCCTAGAATAAAGACATTAAACTTTATACTCTCTATCATCCAATTTTAAGGATGATAAACATCACAGATTGATCCTGGTAGAAATGAATTAAACTACACATTGTATCTCATCTTGGTTATAAGACATTAAACTACAAAAATTCATTCTGGATGAAAGACATTAATCTTCACAACATCTCTTGACTTGGATGCATGACATTAAATTGCACAAATTCATCCTGAAAATATGATGGTGAATCAGAGAATGTATCTCATCCTAGTTTCATGAAGTTAAAATACATATATTTTTATTGTTATGAAGCCATTAAATTCTACAGAGGAGTCATACCATCTGTGGTAAGTAGATGAGAGGTACGGTTCATCATTGTAAAGAATAGTGAAAAAACGCAAAATGTAGAACCCAAAACATCAATAAAAGATATAGGAAAAGTTGAAACTAATATATATTGGATTATATACTTGTTTTTTATGGATCATATGGGAGTCCCACTGATAGTAGAGGAGTTCTACGACAGCTTCAAAATCGTGATGAGTGAGTGCTGGTGGGGGTTTTTAAAATAAATCAAGAACACTTTTAACAGTGCTTTCAAAAAAGTTATTATAAAGTTCCCTTCATCGGTGTTAAATTAACATGTGATGATAAAAGAGATCTTTATCAACGCTAAAAAAGAGCAGATAAAAACATCTTTATTAGTGCTAATATTTTAGCACTGATAAACATTCTTTTTAATAGTATAATTTTGGCTAATAATTATTTAACTTTATCAACTCTAAAAAGTTAGCCCTGATAAAGGATTTATTTAAATAAATTTATTATGATTTTATAATTATTAAATACATATTATTATTTATTTATAATTAAATAAATACTTGTTTTAAAACTAATCATTATTTATTTTTAATATTTTTAAATAATTATTTAAAAATATATTTTCAACATTATTAGTTGTTATATAATCTTAAATACATGAATTTTATAATGAGTATAGTTTAAAAATATTGAAAAAATGGATAGGTTTTTTATATTAAATATAAATTATTTAAAAAATATGGATATAGATATATACTAATGTAAATACGAATACATATTGAAAACACTAAAACATAATAAATAAATATATATCAATAAATAATATAAAATTATCATATTCAAAAATAAAATAAAAAATAATAAAATGATAAAAATTAGTACTCTAATTATAATATTTTTTTAAATAAATTAATAAAATTTATGGATTAAAAACATAATATATTAAATGTATCATGTTAACAATGAAATTCTAAAATATACTGAAATTTAAATAACATACAAAAATTTTAGGTTTATGTGTTTCTATATATTGTATTAATATATTTTTGTGTGTTTTCGCATATAAAATGCATTAATTATATATATATATATGTGTATGTGTGTGTCTGTGAAATCAATGTAACACGCAACTTTTGATATATATTAAATTGAAAATGTAAACAATATTAAAAATGAGTACGACATTATTATGTTTTAGGTTAACATTTTATTCATTTTATATATATTCATATTTCATATATATTATTTATAACTACTTATAGTATAAAAATATATATTATACTTACTATTTTTTATTAATAATTGATTCATTAATAAATTTTTAAATAATTTTATAATTTATTATTTTTAGAAAAAATATTTGAATATATACTAATTTATAAATCTGAACTTAATATGTAAAATTTATCAATATTTATAATTTATATATATATTAAATTTATTTGGTTATATCAATAATCATTTAATTAATAAACTATTTAATATCTTTCTTAATTTACTCATTTTAATTTTTAATTAATTTATTTGTTTCATTTTATTCATTTTACATATCTATATTATTAATATATTCTATTTAACAATTTTTAAGAATTATATATATGTTTATTCATTTCTAACAAAAAAAATTTCATTAATGAAATTGTTACCTTTTTAAATTTAATTTTCTGAACCATTATTAGTGCTAATAAAGCACTGATAAAGTTTTTCATTTATTAGTAACTTATTTTTAGCGCTCATAAAGGGTAATATTTATCAACGCTAAAATTAATGTACTAATGAAGGGTAACCTTTATCCGTGAAAAAATAAAGCACTGATTAAGGGGCACTTTTATCTGTGCTAAACAAAATGCACTAATAAAGGGTACTTTTTATCTGCTCTTTTTTAGCACTAATAAAGGCCCCCCTTCCTCAATGTTTTTTTTAGCACTGATAAATATAGAATTTCACGGTAAATTTTTCTAGCTTAGATAAATTCAATAGTTGTGAAGGCCAATTTTGAAGTAGTGACTCATGGATATATATTTTTTACCAAGAATACTAATCTCATGGTCCTTTGGGATTGTATTAATTCTAATTATGCCAAAGTAATAGCAGTACACACTGGCTTAAGAATTAATGTTTTCGAGTGGCCACAGTTGGTAGTTGTGGATGTTTAATAGCAACCATGGGAACTAGATTTATGAAAATTTAGGTTGAAGAATATATCATTAAGATAACATTTGAGGTCAATTATAGAAGATCATCATTGAATTTTGGTAAGGTAGATATTATGTGGGTCTTCCTATAAATACATCCCTGGATGGATACTATAAGTGGACATGTTTCTGATATGTACGTACCTGGGGATAACAACTTTGATAAGGTATGTCATACTACACTCGAGCATATCCTAGTACATGATAATGGTTCGTACAGTGCACCAGGATTGACACTCCTAGGGGATATGCTTTGAATAATTCAAAATTTCTTTATAAACCACTATGATTGATTTGAGTAGATGATATTAATGAATGAATTTAGAAAAATATAACATGTATTAGATTGGAAATAATGAGTCTAGATGTCAAGATACAACCCTAGATGACCCTGATCCGGTCACCTGAGGTGATCCATGGCATGGTCCAAAGGGTGTTCTCAATCCCCAAAGGTGGGAAACTAGTGTCGAGCATCAACAGAGTAAACAAAGTTTATGATTTCACTATATAAGAATTAAATAACTAAAAATAGAACATATAAACAATGCATCCCAATATATATATATATATATATATATTAATATCCAGTCTGAACATTGTTTATATAGAACTGAAAATAGAGGGACTAAACAAAAAAGCAAACTACACCTGACAACACCACATCTCTATGTGACCCCAAGGGTCACCCTATTAAATAAAGGACAACAATTATCCACGGTGAAAATACCTTAATAAAAATGTTCCATAAGCTAAAAACAATAAATAAATGTACATTTGAGTATTAAAACTCAACAGGCATGCCCGAATGAATCTATTATCAATGCACATCCTTTTAAATTAAATAAAAATTAACTTCAACTTTGAAATAAAATAAATTAGAGTAATCATTTTCCACAAACGTTTCCACATTAAAATAAATCACAATCCATTTCCCTTTTTCCATTAAAAACCTCCTTCTTTTTCTAAGAATGAACCACTGATATTTTAAAGATAAAGGATGAAAGAATGTGTAATGAATTTCCCAAATATTTTTCCATAGACATATAAAAACAATTTATCATTTTTAGGGATAATCCACATGTTAAAACCCAGAAATCCCATGGAAGTTTTTTTAATACATAGGATTTTTATGAGTCCGCCAAAACTAACGGCGCTAGATTCTGAGGCCCGGTGTGCCTGAAATCAATTACTGATGTTTTGATTGGGTACATTTAGTAAATGTACAAGCAGGTTTTTATAACTTTTGAACCATTGCTCGGAATTGAAATACAAGAGCACCGTTGAACTCATAGTATCGTTATTCTATTAATAAGACTTTCACTTCGATGGCAGTGAGTCGAGGATAAAAATTAGTTTTTGGGTTTTCCTGTGAAGTAATAAAATAAAGTAAGCTCACCTTATTTTATTTTTAACTACCATGTGGAGGTTGGTAGTTAAAACCTCCACGTGGCGGTTATAGGTGGGACCACCACACCTTAACCTCCCTCATGAGGTTATGGTGGTGGGGCCCACCTGAGCATAACCTACCATGAGAAGTTATGACGTTGGGACCACACGAGGCTTAACCCCCTATTAATGGAGGAGGGTAAAACCTCCTCAACTCCACATTAAATGGGGAGAAACCCCTTGACCTTCTCCACCTTAATGGAGCCAACTCCCCTTTAATTTAATTTGCTCCACCTCTCAAGAATTAATTAGGTGGAGCCACATAATTTAGATATTCAATTTGAATTGTTATGCCAACTCCACCCCATTAATTAAATGATTCAACTCATTTAATTAAATCACCCAATTTGAATTTACACCAATGAACAAAATAGATCATAATCTATTATTTGGATACGATTTCATTTTCGGTGGTGTGGAGATAATGGAGGAACTTGGGAGAAATATTGGGAGAAGGCTCCCAACGATGAACACCTTTAAAAACGAAGAACAATATTCCTCGACTTTCTTCCTCAGAACCCCCTTCGACGCGGGATGTCTTCGACCGATCTTCCCTCCTCATCGTCCTCAATGAACTGACACATGAGCATGGATTGGAAGTGTGTGGTGGACGCGACGAACAACGACAACATCTTCTTCTTCCCGTGACTTCATCTTCGAGCAATGATCAAAGGTAGGGTTTTACCTTGAGTATTATTCCTTTCATTCGTCTTATCTTCATTTAAATGAAAACGATGCGATGTATTGTAAACAATTGTTGTTCAACTTTCTTCCTCTTTGCTGAACCATTTGGTTATCATCCCTGAATGCAGAGGGTGCGTCCAAAACTAACATGTCCCGACTCCCCCTATTGATCTCTTTGGGAAGTTTCTTTTGGAATGGCGACGAAGAGGCAATGATGCGACGAAGGTGCCAACGACAAAGGCCGCGCTACCCACGACCTCCATGAACCACGCTACCCCCGCGGTTCACTGCTATTTCAGGCCGAACACTGTCGGCCCGCCTGCCCGTCGGCCAAACCGAGCCTTGTCCAGTGCCTAGCGGGATGTTCGCACACTGGTTACGCGCCCCGCCTACCCGCCCGTGCGCCCTGTCGGCCTAATCGCGCCCTCCCGGAGCCCCGTGGTCTACCCACGCACTGCCTGCTTGCCCCACCGGCCTACCCACGTGCTGGTCATTCCCCACATGCCCTGCACATGCCCTACCCAATGCCATGACGGCCTACCCATGCCCTGTGTGCCCTACCTCCCTACCCCCCCCCCCACTCGCGGCCTGCCCACGCCACGGCTCCCGGTCGAACCAGTCGAGCCGCATCGGCCCGCGGCGTACTTTACGACATCGCTTGCCGAATCGGCTTGGCATTCTGGGTAGAGCTGCCCAATCCATTCCCCAAGTGGTGTTGGCCGAACTGACCCTAGCCTCTGGGCCGAGCTGCCTACGCGGCGACCTTCGGGCCGAACCGCCCCAGCAGTCCGCTGGGCCGGGCGCAGCTGACCGACCAAACCTAGGGGGCTAACCCACCCAGCGGGCTGGGTCAGACCCAGTGGGTCGGACCGGGTTGGCCTAGACCAGGTCAGTCCAGTCTGGGTTGGGCCAAGTCGGTCCGACCGGGTCGGACCAGGTCCAGGCCCATTACTGACCACGTTACTTCCTTTGGTCATATCATTGGCACCAGATGTTTGTTTGATGAACCGTCAGCGGCACTGGTTTTCATGGAGAACAAAGGTATCTTTGAGTATACCTCACTGGAGTTCGGTGTAATTTTTAGATATAGTTAGGGTGGATCGTTCATGAATCCAACCGGGCCCCTGGGTCTAATAAGCTAATAACTCATAGAACGGGCATCTGATTGACATGCCCTCTGTTGTGTTGAGACCCTTATGACGAGATGGACCATGGAGATACTTCCTCGTGGGACATGGTAGAAGTTGACATGTAGAAACTTATATTGAAGAGTTGACCCTCCAGAAATCAACTGTTCATTATAGAAACCCTATGGCTGGTTGTGCACTGACCACTGTTAATATATCATGTGTTGGCCCAACAGTACTAACGATTTTTCATGGATCAGGTGTTGGTCCGATAATTATGACTTCTGTTTCTGGATCATGTGTTGGTCCGATAGAATAGCTAGTCCTGGATCATGTGTTGGTCCAACAGCTTTAACTACTGCTCCTAGATCATGTGTTGGTGCGACAGTTCTGACTTATCTTCTTGGATCATGTGTTGGTCCAACAAAATAGTTAGTCTAGGATCATGTGTTGGTCCAATAGCTCTGATGACTCAGTGGCTATATCTGATCATCTCTATCTCTCTACATAAGTTGTATACATGGGTGAGTTGAGTTATTAAGTCTTTTGTTTCCTCATGATTGAGATGGATTACATGATAACTTAGGTATATGTATGGGAATATAAATAAGTGGGGTTATTTATTGATTTCATACTTTGTGGTTTATCCTTGTCAGACTTTGTTAGACCATGAGGTTATAGAGATCCCTACTGAGTATTTTTATACTCACCCTTGCATGGTCTATGCCTGCACCACGTTGTGTTAGATGTAGATGACATACAACACTGACTGATTCAGAATCGCAGGACTGGATGGTACCTAGAGGTGGACCTTACAATGAGTCAGTGCACGGAGGAGACTGATGAACAAGGAATGATGAGGAGTCCATCTGTGCCTATCCTTCAGGTAAGAACCCCGAAGGATGACCTTGTGGCTGCTTTACTTTTCTTCAGTTTTACTTGATTTTCAGTTGAACTTGTACATTTCTGTAGGGAATGTATTTCCAACCCCCTCTAATTTTACTCACTCTTTTTTTATACATCTTCACTTTGTGTTTTTCTTTCAGCTCATACTCAGTTGTGAGAGGTTACTCTACTTAAAGTAAATTACTTCCTAATTTTAGAGTTTTATGCCTTTTGTGCTAGTCTCTAGCCCCTGGACTATGGAAGGCGGGCTTGGGGTAGACACGGCACGGGCCCCGAAGGATGGGTCGGGACCAATTGATATTAGAGGCGTCAGTTCTACTGCAGAACTTAGGAATATGATGATTCTTTTCTGTGAAGAAATAATTTTAAGGGTACTGAGTGTGGTCTTCAGTTCAGGGAGTCCAATGTTGGTGTGGTGGCCAACGTATCCGTACACAAGGACCCTGACTTCTGATTTCCGACTCAATGCACGAAAACACTGATTGTGTGTGTAATTTAAAGAGTTTTCTTGGTGATATATTGAGTCATCTCACCAAGTACAACTTATTGACCGCGGCACACCTATTTATTTTCCGGATTCCTCCACGCAGATAGCCTTCTAGGGTTCTAAGAGTTGGGTGCACAGATAGCCCACCGAGTGACGAGGCTTTAGTGCAGGACACTATCCCAGAGGATGCACTAGTGGTACCACTACCCATTTGGACACCGATGCCACTAGCCTCAGTAGTAGAGGTTTCATGCCGCATGAGCGTGTTGCATGAGTTCCAGCGCAAGTGGCCACTCAGGTTCAGGGGCGAGATGTACCTGCAGGCAGCTAAGGATTGGCAGGAGGCTGTGGTGAGAGTCTTCAAACTGGTAGGGACACCAGTCGACCTTATGGTGATCCTTGCCACGATTCTCATTCAGGCAGTATTTGGTAGATAGTGGAGCCTAATGCTCTAGGTGCATGACGAGGCAACACTACTCTGGGCAGCCTTCGAGAGACTGTTTTGGGCAGAGTTTGTCCCAGCCACCCTACATGCAGTGCGAAAACAGGAGTTACTGCATCTACAGCAAAGTTGAATGAATGTGGCACAGTACTCAACAAGGATCACCAACCTCTCGTATTACTCCATAGATATGGTGCGGGACCCATTCTTCAGGGCTTGAGCCATTGTGCAGGGGCTCACGCGAGAGATCAGAGCTTCGATGATCTCCCTCAGCATCCTGATGCGGGTGGGGGTGTTAGAGAGATCCCTCATAGTGAAGAGTTTCCTTGCTGAGTAGTCACCAGCAGCGAGACCCATCACTAGTCAACATGCAGTGGGGTCTCCTGCAGCTGACAATAGACAGATGTCATAGAGGCCCAAGCGGACCAGGCCTTTTGGTGGATGACCTTAGGACACAGGTTCAGTTGTGTGGGGAACATGAGATATAGCCATTCATTCCAGGAGTGGGAAATGCTACTCCTGCGGCGGGTAGGGTCACATGGCTCATGACTATACGAACCATCGTACTAATGATCAGTAGATAGTTGTGGGACCGCCCAGCCAGAGGCAGAGGTTTGATTAAGATGGACCACAGAGAGAAGGCGGACATGCCCGAGGAGATGGTCATGCAGCAGGAGGTGGGTAAAGATTCGAGGTGTTACCGCCACCACCGTCAGGAGGTCCACCCAGACCATTGGGAGCAGGAGGATAGGGGAGAGCTCAGCTCCAGGAAGCTGAGGCTTATAACCATGGTGCTCTGGAGATTATTCGAGGAAAGATCTTTGTCTACTCCACCTTAGTTGTAGTTCTTATAGACATAGGTTCCAGTCACACTTTCATTCCCACTACCCTCGTTCGGAGCTTGGAGATTCCGACAGAGCCATTGGCTCGGTCTTTACTGCTAGATACTCCTACAGGAGTAGACTCGACGATTATGCACTGGTTCCAGCAGTGTGAGCTTACTCTTAGAGATGAGAGATTCAGCTGGGATCTCCTCGTAGTGGCTTCGAGGCCTTACGAAATCATCTTGGGTATGGAGTGGTTATCTACAGTTCATGCTCAGATCGACTGTATTAAGCACAAAGTGCAGTGTGTCCACATGGATGGGACCAGGTTCACCTTCACTGGCAAGAAGGGAGCCTTTTCAATGCAAGATAGACTTACTCGGAGGAGGGGGCAGCCAATCCCTCATTAGTTGGAATGCCTTACCCTCAGAGCAGTTTATGTGGGGAGTCCAAGCTATCCTATAGTGGTGGACCAGTATGCATATGCTTTCCATGGAGATATTCCAGGACTACCTCCTCACAGAAAGGTGGAATTATACAATGACCTGTACCCCGGGACGACACCGATATCTACACTAGAATATCGGATGGCTCCCGCTGAGCTTCATGAGCTGAGGGTACAGCTAGAGGACTTACATGGGAAGGGATTTATCTGGCCCAGTGTGTCTCCTTGGGCATCCCCGATTCTGTTTGCCAAAAAGGAGGATGGGAGTTTGAGGCTTTGTGTTGACTATCGTCGCCTAAATCAGGTGACCGTGAAGAACAAGTACCCACTCTCGAGGATCGACGATCTCTTTGATCAGCTGAAGGGGGCACATTGGTTCTTGAAGATAGACCTCATAACAGGCTATCACCAGCTCAGTGTTTGAGATGATGATGTGCAGAAGATGGCCTTTATGAGTCGGTAAGGCCACTACGAGTTCTTGTTTATGCCCTTCATGGTAACCAATGCTCCATCACTATTCATGGGACTCATGAACAAGATATTCCAACAATTCCTTGATCTATTTTTGGTATTCTTCAACGATTACATTCTGAACTACTCAACTACTGAGGAGGAGCATGCCTACCATTTGCAGGTAGTACTGGACACACTCCGAGAGCACCAGCTTTATTGAAATCTCTTGAAGTGCTAGTTTTGGATCCAAGAGGTTCACTTTTTGGGACATGTCATCTCATAGGTTGGATTTGTAGTGGATTCAGCAAAGATTGAGGTGGTACTTTCTTGAGAGTCACCTAGGAGTGTGTTGGAGGTATGGAGTGTCCTGGGTTTGGCTGGTAACTACCGAAGGTTCGTACCAGACTTCTCCAGAGTTTCATCACCACTATTATCCTTGACGAAGAAGGGGAAAACCTTCTAGTGGTTGGAGAGATGCCAGTAGAGCTTCTAGAGCTGAGGTAGAGGCTGACTAGTGCCCCCATATTGAGGCTTCGAGAGAAGGCGTAGGAGACGTAGTCCACTGCGACGCCTCAGAGACCATACTCGAGTGTTTTCTGATGTAGGAGTGAGTAGTGATCGCTTATGGTTCTCATCATCTTAGACAGCATGAGCAGAACTATGATAACCATGACCTGGAGTTAGCAGCAGTGGTATTCTCCTTAAAGATGTGGTGACACTATCTTTTGGGTGAATGTTTTACTGTGTACTTTGATCACAAGAGTCTTTGGTATATCTTCTCTCATAAGGACCTGAATCTGAGATAGCACTGATGGCTTACGCTCCTCCAGAACTATTACTTCGAGATAGTCTATTCTCCTGGGAAACGTAATTTTGTTGTGGATGCTCTCATTAGAAGATCTGGTATACAGATACTAGGAGAGCAAACATGGAATCTAGTTGCCTTACAAATATCCTTTTTGGATAGGGATAGAGAAACCTTTCTACAGTCTCTTACAGTCACACCCCCACTTCTTTAGCGAGTCATTGAAGCACAACATGGAGATGCTGACAGCGAGACATGATGTGCTCAGATAACCACAGGGCAGGAACCTGATGGATTTTCTGAAGGTAGGGAGCACGCCATCCTCTTCAGAGGACGTACTATGGTTCCAGTGTCACTTCAGGAGTAATTTTTGAGGGGGTTACACACATCCCCTCTAGATGTACATCCGGGTGTGGAAAAGATGTATCAGGACCTCAGACGATAGAACTGGTGGCCAGGTATGAAGAAGGTCGTAGCAGAGTTTGTCTCACGATGCCTCACTTGTCAGCAAGTCAAGGCAGAGCACCAAGTACCAGTAGGATTGTTTTTTTCCTTTAGAGGTCCCAAAGTGGAAGTGGTATGAGATATCCATTGACTTCATGATCAGTCTTCGACATACATCCAGGGGTCATGACATGATTTGGGTGATCGTCGACCGACTCACCAAGCCGGCCCACTTCCTTCTGATCACAGAGCATGGTTCAGTAGAGAGCATGGGATGCCTCTATGTGCAAGAGATTTTGAATTTCCATGGAATACCTTCAACAATTTTCTCCGATTGTGATGCATGGTTTACTTCCCAGCTATGGAAGGGGTTGTAAGAGGCTTTCAACACACATCTTCGTCTGAGCACGGCCTTCCATCCTTAGATAGATAGTCATACTGAGTGGCCCATATAGACCCTCAAAGACATGCTACATTCTTATGTCCTCGACTTCAGTCTCATCTAGTAGTACCACTTACCTTTGGTGGATTTTTCATAGAACAACAACCATCACTCCACCATAAGGATGGTTCCTTTTGAGGCATTGTACATGCGACCTTGCAGATCACCCTTGTGCTGGATAGACCCTGGGGAGTCAGCACTGGTGGGACTATAGATGGTACAAGCTACCGCGGAGAAGGTGCAGATCATCTAAGAGCAGATTAATACAGCAGAGAGCAGGTAGAAGTCATATGCCGACAGGAGACGGAGACCTCAGGAGTTCGAGGATGGCGACCACATCTTTTTATGGTTCTCACCTCAATGAGGTCTACAGAGGTTTGCCCAAGGTGGAAAGTTATCTCTAAGATTAATCTAACCTTTCTAGGTCCTCAGTAGATTAGGTGAGGTGGCTTACCACTTGGCTCTTCCACCTCATTTCCACAAGCTGAAAGACCTCTTCCACGTATCCCAGCTGAGAGGATACATGCACGACTCTTCTCAAATCATCGATAATGGAGAGATGGACATCGATGATGGGGTGACTTTCGCAGAGGTTCTAGTGGCTATTGAGGATCGACAGGAGCGGGTCCTATGTGGACGATCGATACCTCTGGTGCTCGTTCGCTGGCAGCATGGGAACCTGTAGGAGAGCACATGGTAGTGGGAGGCTTAGATTCAGGCTCAGTATCCCCATTTGTTCCCTTAGTTCTAGTTGTAGAATACGGGGACGTGAATCCATGAGTTGGGGAGAATGTTAAAGACCCAGAAATCTCATGGAATATTTTTTAATATAAGTGATTTTTTAGTCTGTGAAAATTGACAGCGCTTGATTCTGAGTCCCGGTGTGCCCGGAATCAATTTACGATGTTTTTTCAGGTACGTTCAGTAAACGAATGGGCAGGTTTTTATAACATTTGAACCAGTGCTCAGAATTGAAATCTGAGAGCACCATTGAACTCGCAGTGTCGGTATTCTCTTAATAAGACTTTCACTTTGACAGTAGTGAGTCGAGGATAAAAGATAGTTTTTGGGTTATCGTGTGAAGTAATAAAATAATGTAAGATCACTTTAATTTATTTTTAACCGCCATGTGGATGTTGGGTGGTTAAAACCACCACATGGGAGTTGGAGGTAGGACCACCACACCTTAACCTCTCTTGGGAGAGGTTATGACGTGGGGACCACAGAGGCTTAACCCCTTATTAATGGAGGAGGGTAAAACCTCCTCAACTCCCCATTAAATGGGGAGAAACCCCTTGACTTTCTCCACCTTAATGGATCCAACTCCCCTTTAATTTAATTTTTTCCACCTCTCAAGCATTAATTAGGTGCATCCACTTAATTAAAATCTCCAATTTGAATTGTTATTCTAACTCTACCCCATTAATCAAATGAGTCAACTCATTTAATTAAATCACTCAATTTGAATTTACACCAACGAACATAATAGACCCTAATCTATTATTTGGATACGATTTCATTTTGGGAGGAGTAGAGAGAAAGGAGTAACTTTGGAGAAATATTGGGAGAAGTCTCCCAATGAGGAACACCTTCGAAAATGAAGAACGATCTTCCTCGACTTTCTTCCTCGGAACCCCCATCGACGCGGGATGTCTTCGACCACTATTCCCTCCTCATTGTTTTCAACGAACCGACACATGAGATTGGATTGGAAGTGTGTGGCAGACGCGACGAATGATGACAACATCATCTTCTTCCCGCGACTTCATCGTCGAGCAATGATCAAAGGTAGGGGGTTTACCTTGAGTATTATTCTTTTCCTTATTCTTATCTTCGTTTAAAAGGAATCAATGTAATATATTGTAAACAATTGTTGTTCAAATTTCTTCCTCTTTGTTGAACCAATTGTTATCATCCCTGAACGCGGAGGGTGTGGGCCAGACTAACATGGTCGGACTCCCTCCACCGATCTCTTTGTGAAGACTCCTTTGGCATGGAGAAGAAGGGGCAATGTGACGATGAAGGTGCCAATGAAAAAGGTCAGGATACCCATGGACTCCATGAACTATGCCGCCCCTGCGGCGCCCCGGTGTTCCCGGCCGAACACCACGGCCCGAACCGGCCCGAGCTATGCCGAACCGGCATGCCTGGCCGCCACCGGCCGCTAGCCGGCCTGCCCACCGGCCTAACCGAACCCTTCCCGGGCCCGGAGGCCTACCCGCGCACTGCCCGCGCACCCCGCCAGCCTGCCCGCATGTTGCACGCATGCCCCGCTGGCATAACTGCGCCATGAGTGGTTCCCTACGGCCTGCCCACACCCCGCGCGGCCTACCCGCGTCCTGCACGATGCCCTACCGGCCTGCCCGCACCCCACGCAGCCTGCACGCACCCTCCATGGCACCCCCCTCAGCCTTCCAGTGCCCCGAATCTCGGCTGAACAGGCTAAGCCATGCCGACCACCCGAGCCGGCCTGCGGTGTCCTTCGCTGTGTCTCAAGCTGAACTGGCTTAGCTTTCCGGGTCGAGCCACCCGAGACCCGCCTCACGTGGTGCTGGTCAAACCAGCCCCGACCTCAGAGTTGAGCCGCCTACGCGGCGACCTTTGGGCCGAACCGCCCCTGCAGTCCGTTCGGTCGAGGCTAGTGGACTGGGTCGAACCTAGCGGGCTGACCCGCCCAGCGAGTCGGGACACACCCATTTGGTCTGATCGGGTCGACCCAAACCGGGTCGGCCTAGTCTTGGTTAGGCCGAGTCGGTTCGACCGGGTTATATCGGGCCCTGGCTCATTACCGACCCTGTTACTTCTTTTGGTCATATCTTTGGCATCAGACAACCATTTGATGAACCGTCAGTGGAACTGGTTTCCTTGGAGCACGACAGCCCATTTGAGTATACCCCAATGGAGTTCGTGGTAATGTTGAGATACGGTCAGGTCAAATCATACACGAATCCAACCGGGCCCCCATGACTAAAAAGAAAATAACTCACAAACCGGGCATTTGATTGACATGTCGTCTGTTGCGTTGAGACCCATATGATGAGACGAACCATTGAGATACATCCTCATGGGATTGGTGGCAGTTGAAGCATCAAAAATTAGTTTGAGGAGCAGAACCTCCCAGAATCAAGCGTACTTTTGTGGAAACCCTATGGCTAGTTGTGCATAGATGACTGTCCTGGATCATGTGTCGGTCCGACAGTACTAACGACTGTTCCTTGATCATGTGTTGGACCGATAGTTCTGACTTTTTTCCCTAGAACATGTGTTGGTTTGACCGAATAGCTTGTGCTAGATCATGTGTTGGTCCGACAGATCTAACGAATGTTCCTAGATCATGTGTTGGTCTGACAGTTCTGACTTCAGTTCCTGGATCATGTGTTGGTCCGACAGAATAGCTGGTACTGGATCATGTGTTGATATGATAGCTCTGATGATTCCGTGGCTATATATGATCATCTACATCTCTCTACATAAGTTGTATACCTGTGTGTGCTGAGTCAGTAACTCTTGTGTTTCCTCTTGATTGAGATGGATTACTTGATAACTTAGGTATATGTATGGGAATATACCTAAGTGGGTTTATCTGTTGATTTTATACTATTTGGTTTATCCTTGTTGGATTTTGTGATACCTTGAGGGTCACGGGGTCCCTTCTGAGAATTGTTATACTCACCCCTATATGGGCTATGCACGCACCATGTTGTGTTGGATGCAGAAGACAGACAATGCTGACTGAGGTTGAGTAGCAGGACTGGACGGTACCTAGTGGTGGACCTTACAACGAGTCGGTGCACGGAGGAGACTGACAGACATGGAGTGCTGAGGAGTCCATCTATACCTACCCTTCAGGTAGGAACCCTGGAGGATGACCCTGTGGCTACATTACTTTTCTTCAGTTATACTTTCTTTTCAGTTTTACGTGTATTTCCGGTTGGGCTTCTATTTCCTGCCCCCTTTACTTTTCAGCACTCTTTTGTATATAGATTTACTTAGTGTTTTTCTTTCAACTCGTACTTTATTGTGAGTGGATACTCTTCTTAAAGGCAATGCCTTCCCAGTATTAGAGATTTATGCCTTTGGTGCTAGCCTCCAACCCCTAGCCTATGGATGGCGGGCTTGGGGTAGTCACTGCATGGGCCCTGGGGGACGGGTCATGACAACACACTATTCCAAGAAACAAGAATAGAAATTACATAACAAGGGAAATAGATAATTCCGTATAAGAGTAGCTAACCAACCATTTATCATAAATATCTTCCATAATAAACTTCATTCCAATATAAATGGGTGGACCAAAGATCTTGTGAATAATCCAAAACATATTAATCTAACTAGTGCTGCAAACATTCACAAAAAATTCAATAGTTATGCCAGGATCTCTATGTCAAGATGTATAGAAGAGTGTGATCAAACCAATTGCAATAGAACAATTAATCACATACACATATATAATAATCAACACAGCAGTTATTACCTAAGCCACTCTAAGGACTAATATCTTACCTTAAAAAACATAAATCACAAAGGAGACCATAGAGAGGTCCTCCCCTTTCAACAATAAGAAATGGGTCACAAGGATTCCACTGCCACAACATCCCTCCCATGAAATGTAAACAAGTTAATGGAATTATCCAAGGATGGTTTTGATAATAAAAACTTTCACTATTTTCACAAATTTCCAATCATTCTTCAAGCACTATTCACAAAACTATTATTTATCAAAGAACTGAATTACCATTCAAAAACATAGAAAAGGCACCATTTTCCACTTCTCAATCATTTTATAAATATCTTTCAAACATTCAAAACACATTTTCAAGACAAATCTACTTTTATAAATATTATAAATAGTCCAATAATCAACCTCACATGTCATTCAATTTTTTCAAAATCCAAATACAATGTTCCTTTTAGTTTAACCCCACTTTGAAATCCTACTCAAGGGACCCATGTCGTATATTCACAAATCAAAAATTCATCTAAAAATCCAAACCATGATTCAAATATTAGAAAACCTTGACAATGTCCAATGGAACATTTTATCAAACACTTGATGTGAAACATTTAACAAGACAATTGTATTTATCGCAAAATAAATGAAATCACTAATTTTCAAACTAAACTAGCGTTTAAATGATCACTCAACAATATTTCATATTCATGGGAGGTTCGAACAGCAAGAGACCAATGAATATTAAATTAAAAAAGGAAATTGCCAAGGGAAAACTACCTCAATCTCATGGTTCTTCCACAACACACACCCCTAATAACCGAGAAAAGGTTCTAAGAGACAAGATCTACCAAGAGAACCATAAACAAACAAAACACCCACCATAAATCAAGATAAACATAAACAATAGACCCAATGGGAAATGGGAGGAAGATATCTCAAGAGAAAATGGAATAAAGAGAAAGAATCAGAAGATATGAGATGATTTAATGTGAAGATCTAGCATAAAATCTTGATGAAATCATAGATCTACACTATATGAGAGAGGAGGAAGCTAGGAGATGACCCTTAGGGTCTCAAAAACTACTGAAAGGGGAGGGGAGGAAATTTTTTTAAATTTTTTTTGGGGGAATACATTGAATTTCACATTTTTTTATCTGGGTAGCTCATGTTGTTTTCCTAATTGGTTTACCAAACCATGGACCAAATGTGAACCCCTTACGAGACATAACTGGATACCTGTATGGGCTGGCCACATGGTTTAAAAATTATGTGCCAACTATATTAAATAGTTTTTTCTCAAGATAGTGGATTCCCACACACCATAATAAAGGTTTCACTAACCATGCATGTGCCATGCACCCTTGACAAGAATAACTCTAAGGATTTCACGATTTCCTTGACCACGCCGCATAATTTTCCCAACACATGCACAAACCATGTGCTATATGAAAAACATACCAAAACTCAATCATTAACCCCCATCAAACTTGAAACATGAGAGCCAAATCTAAGGCCAAAAGATAAACCAGATCAAAGGTCAAAAATAAACATTCGGGTGAGAAGAAGATACCAACCATTAACACTTTAGGCCACCAAAAAGTCACAAAATATTCCAATTGATCTACCAAAGTATAAGTATTTCCCCAATAAAAAAATCGAACCTCTTAATAAAAACATCTTAACATATAACAAATGGAACATATACCTCTTGAATGAAATAAAGAAACAAACTAAAAAAATTTCTTGTGAAATTAATGGAAACTAGAGCCACAATATCAGTAACAAACCTTAGAACATGACCATAATGGAATCTTTAATGAATACCAACACTCACCCAACCTAAAAAGAACACAAAACAATCAACCACAAAGAATCAAATACATACCATACCCACATCCATAATTAAACCAGATTCAAAACAAGCAAGTTTGGAACTGAATCGCCATCATGAGAAAAAAAAACTAACACCAAACATGTTTAAGAGAAAATTAAATTAGATCCTTGGTGGCTCTCGCAACCCTTAAGGACCAACTAGATTGAACTAATAATGCGGGACAACACAATAACATTCCAACACAAACCAACCAAAAATTCTCCCACATAAGCCAACCAACCCCACCAAATGAGGGGCTACTAAAATAAACACTATCCAAGAGGAAATTATACCTCAGGAAAGAAATATACAATAGAAAACTATAAAATTTCAAGATCCCCAAACAAGAGAAAAGATAAGAACAAGGTCCCAAGATTCCTTGGGATTCATGACTACACACTAGCTTCACTCTGAATCATGTAGATAGAGCCCTGATGTATGAAGGATCTACTAACTCATAGTCAAGAGCAGAAAATACCCGATCAAGACCCTTTATTCCAACCGGAATGGGGTTTTATAGGACAAACACTCATCTTGTTAGATAAAAATTTGATCTAGATGCTCAATTACAAGAATTTGAATTGTAAGTTTAAAAACATTCATATTTAACCTTAAGTAAAACATTGTTTCACAAAGTTAAACAAGGTAAATTCACAAGAACTCTATGTTCTAAAAACTTTCAAGGTTCCGGAAATATGGTTCCAGAAATGAATCTTAATGAAAGTGTAAAAGGAAAAGATTCTACCTTAAAGAATATAGAATATTATTAATCAGATTACATAATAGAACAAGAAATTATATGAAATATATAATTTCTTACTTTAAAAAAAGCATCAGAAAAAAAACCTGAAACAAAGAAAGAAACAAGTGTGAAATATTTTAACCCAATGAGTAGGGTATCAAACAACCTTGGATAAGGTTCCCTTTATTTATACATTCAAGAAATTTTGTCTTACTCCCACCAAGGTAATCCCTTAATAGAAATATCAGAATCTGTATTTTTATCCTCGCAAGCCCTCAAACATTAAAGTAGTCAATACCTATGTCTTCCTATCCTTAGAAGTTCTCAATTGTACATAGCAACAATCAGTATCGCATGAATCAAGGTGAAAAAGATGTTCAGTATGCACAAGGAATGTGAGTCTCTCACTCTATAAATCACTTCAGTGTCATGAAATTTCTAGAGTGATGGATCAGAAATGAGCTCATTCAAATGATATCCTATTTATAGGAACTTATCCCATGATCAGCTCCCTCCTCTAACGGTCATATTTTTTCATTAATCTCGGATGGACCTGTACACATGTCACTCAAACAACTGTTAGTTAGAAACATAATGTAGTACATCATTCCATAACTATAATAGGTTTATATAAAATAAGGTTGCTTAACCAAATCTATTTTTCAGAGTTTAAGGAAAAATAAATGTTCTAATCCTAAGAAAATAAGAATTTGGAGACTATAAATCAAGGATATTCAAATAAAATTTTCCAATGAATTCAGAACTTGAATTATATATTCTTCGGAATACAAATTCTTAAGAATTAAGAGTCTGAATTCTATGGAATTCGGAGTCTGAATTTTGAGGAATTCAGTGTTTGAATTTCATAGAATTAGGAGTGTGAATTCTGAGGAATTTGGTGTCCAAATTATTTGGAATTCAGAGTCTAAATTGTATAGAATTCGGATTCTAAATTCTGAGGAATTCAGAGTCTGAATTATGAGAAATTCTGATTCTGAATTTCAAAGAATTTGTAATCTCAATTTTAGAGAATTCCGAATCTGAATTTTAGAGAATTAATCATCTAAATTTTAGAGAATTTAGAGTCCAAATTTCATAGAATTTAGAGTCTAAAAACAGAATACTCTATAACCAAGGATTTATAGGATTCTGAGTTTTTAGATATGAAACATAATTTTACCCTTTATAAATGAAAAGTGTTATATTTATAGAACTATAAAATGAAAAATAAATACATAGGTAAGGATAAAACTTTCTTGAGGAAGGAAAATTTTCCTTATTATGAAAATTATTAGGAAAGAATATTTTTTTTAATATAGAGTGTTTGTGATTTTCAAAACATTTAGGAATATAAAATTCAGAATGAAACCTTATTGAATCAACAATATCCCCCTTTTTGGAAATCAAAAACTCCCTTAAAAAGAATATAAGGACATAGAGTTTTTCTTTATGAACAAAAAAGAAAACTTATCTCCCTTTAAAAATTAATCATAGTGAATAAGACTAACTCCCCCTTAGGTTTTGAAATCCCTAAAGATCATATTCTTGATTTCTTGAATGGGATTTTACATTTTCTTGTATACGAAAATCTTCTTTGATAAGAACTTCCACTTACTTAGGGAAATCACTTCTTTACTTAGAATTATTTTTATCATTCATTTCTCCCCCGTTGTGATTTTCAAAAAGGAATAAATAGAATGGAAAAAATGGTTCTTGAAAAATTAGTACTAAACAAACAATTATCTAAAGAACAACCAAAATTCCATTATGATTGAAAAAAATTGTACAAATAAGAAAATACTATAAAAGATCTGATTTTTGAGAATTATCCTTCTTTCTCCTTCAGCATAAACTTCTTCACAATAGATTACAGCTTCTTAATCTCCATGTGATCGTCTTCAAATCACTTCAATAGTTGAACATAATCTTCACTTTTCTTTTCCAAGGATTTAATTTTTTTCCAGAGCCTTAAGACATTTTTCCTGATCCTTCAAGACTTCTTCTTTCTTAGCCGGCTTTTCTTCAATCTCAATTCTGATATCCCTTTCCCTCTTCTGATTTATAACTACTAAATTAAGCTTTCCAATCAATTTATTGACTTATTGCTTCCGGTTAGTCTATTTGAGAGTCATATATTCCTCAAAACTCATTGAATGATCATTAAGCCTCTTGTATTCAGTGTCAAAAGCATCATTCACATCATCTTGAAATTCAAAAAAGACTTTGAGCTCTTTGATAGTATTTATTGACCTTCTTGTAATCATCATGATTGATCTTTTATGAGCCTCTTAACCAATGAGAAATGATTTAAAATCTTCCTCTAGTCCAAAACATTTATCCACATGCTTTGAAACTGAATATAATTTCTGATTGAACTAATGCTAAAACAATTGGCATCTTGAATCTATACATGAGAATAATCGAACGGTATCAACCAAATTTTTCCAAGACTGTAGCATAAAATCAGGTCCAAGAGAAGACTATTCTAAATCAGAGTGCTTGGTCGGTGAGGATTGTTTTTCAATATCCTCATCATTCCTCTTCGATAGAGCATGAAATTAATTATTTTTCAACACAAATTTACTACGTGTATCCACCAACATCTGCTTTCCCTTATCAACTCTTAGAATTATTTCTTGTGTAATGGGAGATTCATGCTCAAAATCTAATAACTACACAATCTTATCTTTCTATTTATTTTATTTCTTGGCATCTGCCACAACATCCTCTGTCTGAATAAAATCATGACAGCTGCTTTCTTCTTCAGATATACTATTTACTTCTTCCTGACCCTTACCATCTTTTCCAGGTGATGTAAGTTTCAAGGACAGAGCTTCTGAAGTTCAGATTGAATGTTTCTCAGAAGGACTTTCCTTCTCATGATAATATTCTACTTTCCTTATCTTGTATTTTTTATCATCGCTTCCTTATTATTCTTCTTCATCATCCTCTTCTTTTTCTTAGACTATTTATTCTTGTTGTTCATGTTCCAAAATTACTAACTTCTTTCCAAGAGTCACCGGTACTGATTCATTCAAAAAAAATCCGGTACCTAGTATTGTTCAGAGGCTTCCTCGGCATCTTTGAAGAGATATTGTACTATCTCACCTTTGGAAATTTTCTTTATTTGCTTCTTTTATTTTTCTAGATTCTCAAGATTCTCGGTAGCCATCAAATTCAAGGATTTTTCCTCAATAGGATTCAAGCCAAAAATAGGCTCCCATTCTTTCATATACTTGATATCTTACCTAAACTTTTCCACTACATCATCAGCATTTGTCTTTTGCTTTTTGGATTTGGAGGTGTAGATTGGGTTTCCTTAGCCATATGAGTTTTCTCTTTTCTCTTCAGGTTCCCTTCCCTTCCTCTTCCTTCCACCCTTCTTGGATGTCTCAGCCACTTCTGTTTTCTTTGAATGAACATCGATTTTGGCATCGGACAAATCATACAAATATCTAGATTGACTATTAAATCCTACTTTCATCCTTCTTAGAGTATTATAACTCAATAACATTACATTGAAATTCATTGTCTTGGAACTAAAAGTAATTTTGAATGACTGAAGGCAAAGAACTATAATTTTTTAGAGTATAGCGAGATACGTCATAATTTGAGACTTCAAATTCCCATTCTTGATGTTCTCAATCATAAAGAAGATTTACTTGACCAGATTCATCTTCATGAGGTTCATCATGAAATCCAAAATATAGACGTCACTTTTCTTCAGGGAATCCTTATCCCCTTTTCTCAGAATAAAAAAAGATTGAACCCACAATTCAAGAATATGGATGTTTGTAGATAGATGAACAATCTTCAGTGTCCTCACACCTTTCAAACCAAGACAATATAGAGTCATCTCCTAATAAAAATATCTTCATACATCAGGTAATTTATGAGTACAGAATTCTACTTCACCCTCATAAGGAATTGAAATTAAACTTGTTGCCTTGTTGTAGGAAATGGAATAGGTTTTCCCATAGATCTTGAAGGAAAACATATATCTCCCTCCTTTGTAGAAGAAACATGATGACTCATAATATTAAATTAACAACTCTAGATGGAATGGATCCTGAGCCTTCTATTATGATATACATAACCTCTACCAACCATTCTCTTTGATATTCTTTGAAATAATAAATTCATACATAGCATAGATTTTCGGATTGATCATCCTTTCTCTGTAAATATGCCACTACTATATTTCCATTACTGAAGACATAACTTTTTGAGGAGAGTCTCTTACAAACATTCCAAATGGAAGAAAACCTGAAGACTCAGAATGGGCTTAAGTACAGGGGAATATTATCAACAATCCAAGGCTTGAAAATCGATATGGGACAAACATGAGGGGGTTATTATAAAGGAATTTGAAATGACATTTCAACTTCCTTGATTGATCCAATAGTTGAATAAATTCTTGATCAAATTTGAGAGTTATGATGAAAGTTAAATAAAAAAAATTTTAGGTTCCGATCTTTTGAGGTTTTTTAAGAAAAAACATTCATATTTAAAGAAAAGTGAATATGAAAAAGTTTCTAGAACAAGATAAAAATACAAACATGTAAAAAGACAAATACTAAAATTAAAAAGGGAAATCGTACTTCTAGATTTATAAGAAAATTATTCATAATGGGTAAAAGATTTCTTGAAGTTCTTTAGATTCTGAAAAATTTTGTTTACGAAAAAAAAAATTGATTATGAAATTTTAGATTACGAAAATTTTGATTACGAAAAATTTTGACTATGAAAAATTTTGACTACGAAAAGTTTTTAATAACAGGCATATGCACCCCCCTATGGAAAGGAGTTTCTTACTATAAGGAGATAGGTTTCAACAAGAAGTTAATATGTAAAATTACCTTACGGTCATCATTCCTAACTTCTGTTTAATATATTCAAATTTATCAGAGGGTAATGATTTTGTGAAAATATCATCATGTTGATCATACGTTGGGATAAATTGAATAATGATATATACTTTTTTTGTGTGATCCCTAAGAAATTGATGCCAGATATCTATCTTTTTTACAAGATAGTGTTGCTCCGGGTCTTTACTAAGGGAAATGGCATAGGTATTTTCACACAACATTTTTTTTGGTAAAACTCTTACCATAGCCTGACAGTGTGTATTGAATTAACAACACTTGAGAAAAACAACATCCAGCTACTACCTATCCAGCATCAACAGTGGAAAGTTATACTAAGTGTTTCTTTTAACATGACCAAGAAACTAATGATTTGCCTAAGAAATGACATGTTCCAGATGCACTTTATCTATCCATTCTACATCCACTAAAGTTAGTATCTGAGAAGATTTTTAAAACTAAATCAATTCCAGAAGTATAAAAGAGTATTAAATCCATGGTTCCCATTAAGTAGTAAAAAATACTTCTCACTTCCTTTAAATGAGATTCCATAGGATTGTATTGATACCTTTCACATAAGAATACTGAAAACATTAAGTCTGGACAACTTTCTGTCAAGTATATTAAGATTCCTATAATACCTCTAAATGATGTTTAATCCACTGGTTTCCCAACTTCATCAAGATCAAGTGAATTTGAGGTACCATTGGGAGTACTTATACACTTGGTGTTGTCATATCCATACTATTTAAGAAGATATTTAATATAATTATGTTGAGATATATAAATTCATTCTTGTTTTTGAGAAATTTGAAAACTAAGGAAAAATGTTTACTCACCCATCAAAGTAATTTTGAACTTAGTTTTCATTTGATTCGCAAATGAATCATTTAAATATTTCTGAGTTGTGACAAATATAGTTTCATCAACATAGATTTGAACAAACAAAACATTTTTCTTATCATTATTTATAAAAAGGGTTGGATCAGCATCCCCCATAATGTAATTTTTTTGTAACAAAATTCATGTAAGTCTACAATACAAGGCTTTAGGGGATTTTCTAAGTCCATATACATCTTTGGTATGTTTGAACAATTGTTTAGGATGTTTTTTATCTTCAAAACCTAGGGTTGTTCAAAAAAACATCCTCTTGAACATATCCATTAAGGAAAGCACATTTAACATCCATTTGAAAAAGGTTAATGTTGAAGAATGTCGCAAAGGCATGTAGAATACAAATAGAATCAAGTCTAGCTACTTAAGCATAGGTTTCTTCATAGTTTATTTATTCTTGTTGACTATATCCTTTAGAAACTAATCTAGCCATATTTCTTACTATGATTCCATTTTCATCACACTTATTTTTGAAGACCTATTTTATTCCAATAACATATGTTTCCTTAGGTCTTTCAACCAAGGTCAAGACATTATTACTTTTGAATTCATTTAGCTCATCTTGCATGGATTTTATCCAATCATCATCACTTAAGGCTTCATCAGTGATTTTTTGTTATAATTGAGAAAGGAATGTTAGATATTCTACTTCATTTCATAAGGAGCTTCTAGTCCTTACAAGTTGATTTGCATCACCAATGATACTATCATTTGGATGATTCTTAAGAAACAACTGGTTTGGATTTTTTAAAACCTAACAATCAACCAAATGTATGAAATATTCTCAGGTAAACATCTCAGAAACATTTTCCTGAACATTTTCCTCATCATAAGGATCAATTAACAAAGGTTGATAATTAGTTTTTGAAAACACATTCATAGATGTAGGTTGAGGGGGTTTAAAAACAAAAGGATTAGTTTCATCAAAATTAACATGTACTGTTTCTTCAATAGTACAAGTAATTTTCTTAAAAACTATATAAGCCTTAGAAGTTGTGGAGTAACCTATGAAAATTCCTTTATAATATTTGGGGGCGAATTTATGTAAATTAACTTTAGTATTCAGAATGAAAACTTTGCATCCAAATACCCTGAAGTATGAGAGTCTAGGTTTTCTACCATTCCATAACTCATTGGGGGTTTTATTAAGAAAAGGTCTAATCAATGCTCGATTTATAGTATAACAAGAAGTACATATATATTCAGCCCAAAAATGTTTGGCTACTGATTATTCACTCAACATGGTTGTTTTTATCTCGTGAAGAATTCTATTTCTTTGTTCGATAACACCATTCTGTTGAGGGGTTCTTGGTGCAGAGAAGTTATGAATAATTCCTTTTCTACTAAAAAAAGTTTCAAAATCAAAATTTTTAAACTCTCTTCCATGTTCGCTATGAATAACTATAAATGGAAGGTTTTTCTCATTTTTAACTAGGGTTCTAAATATTTTTAAATAATAAAACGCTTCAGATTTCTTTTCTAGAAAATAGTATCACGTTAATCTAAAGTAATCATCAACTAGGACAAACACTTAGTATTTTCCTCCAATGATTCTAGTTTGTGTTGGAACAAAAAAGATCCATATGAACCAAATATAATGAATTATATGTTGAGACTTCTCCGATTGATTTAAATCTTGATTTTTTTTTCTTACCATATTGACTAGAATCATACGCTTTTGAAGAATCATGTGTAAGCTCTGGTAGATCCTTAACAGGTCTTTTCGTATAGAGTTTATATAATTTCTAAAGGTTACAGTGTCCTAAACATCAATTACATTACCAAGAATGTTCTTCCATTGCACTAAGACAAGGTAGATCTTGGCTACTAATGTCTTATATGATTAGTGTGTAGACATTATCTTGCCTATGGAGAGAAAGAATAAACTCTTCCTTGGAATTTTGTACTAGGAAATTATCATTACTAAAATTAATTTGGTAACCTTTATCACATTATCTTGCCTATGTACTAGTTTGTACTTAATACCTTTAATAAAAAACCATTTTAAATCACTGTTTTTCCAAAAAGAACACTGTTACATATACCAATAATTTCTCCCTGAGCATTATCACCAAAAGTTACATTTCCTCTTTTCAACATGATATTATTTTCAAAGATGTTTTTGTTACCAGTCATATGATATGAACATCCACTATAAATGTACCATATATGTCTATTGGTACTATCTTTATTTTTCAAAAAATAAAAGTGTTTTACTTTTGGAACCCAAAAATTTCACAGATCCAGAAACTTCAGAAAGAAAAATTTTAGGTATCCACATTTTCATAGAAAAATAAACTCTAAGAAAACCTAAATACTGAATTTTGTTTAACGAACTATTTTTTCCTAATGTCCACCACATTGACATTTAGTGAAAAATAAATCACTTTGGGGAATAAAATAATTATTTCTAAAAACTGGTTTAGAATGAGTATAACCAAATCCATAATTATTCCTTAGAGGTTGAATTTGGGAATACATTTTATCAATGTTTTCCTTACATAAGGTAAAATTTAGAAAATAATTCCTCAAGGAAAATATTTCTAACATTAGTCTAATATGTATATTTTTATCCTCAAAATCATTAGTTTTAGCACTATAGTTAATCTCTAAAATATTTTTCGTAGAAATTATGTTTTCAAGATCCTTGGAACGTTTATCCTTCTCAGAACTAACGTCATCAAGGTTTTTCGAAATACTTTCAAAATCATAAAATTTTATATCAAGAACTTCAAAATGATCTAATACTTCTTTATAATAAATATAAATTCTATAGTTTTCCCTATCACATTTTTTCTTGATTTTAAAATTTTCATTCTCAAGAAGCATAGAAAACCTAGAAACTTCTACATAAGTAGGTAATGTATTATCTTCATCAGAAGAATATTCTCCATTCAAAGATTCATAATATTTATTATCACTGTAATTTTCATTTATGGAGACATTAGTTATGAATTCAGCATTGTGTACCTTGGCCATTAAAAAATCATTTTCAATAGGTAGTTGGAAATTAGACCAAGATTATTCTGACCATAAGATTCATACTCTAATGACTCATCAGAAGAATCTCCACCACTGGCACTCCAGGTGTCGTTGGCATTAAAAACATTCTTATATTTAGCTTTGTATTACTTATTTCTGTTTATATCAGATTTATTTTCTTTTCTGTCATTTTTTCTTAAGCATAGGATACTATAGCCTTATATGCCCTGCTCTTTTACACTCATAACAAGTGATATCAGAGTTTTTCTTGTCATTTTTTCCTTCTTCTTAAATCCATACTAAAAGTCTTTCTTCCCAACTATCTGGTTCATCCTTCATGAAATTTTAGCTATCTCATACTTAGAATTTTCACTTTCACTTTAGTTAGATAAAGTAGTGACTTTATTAGACTTGGATCTAGTAACTTTTTCAGGAGTTGTAGTAGTGAAGTCTATACTTCCATTGCCACTATTCTTCTTATTAATACTAGAATCTCTTTTTATTTATGTCTCATGTTGGAGAAGAGTTATAAAAATATCATCAAGAGTAATTTGAGATAGTTCTCTATTCACATCAATAGTTGTTCTCTTAGATTCACACTCATTAGGCATGATATCTATAATCTTGTCCACAAGTGCCTCATCATCTAAACCTTTATCACCCATTGATTGTAAACTGTTAAAAATATTCATAATCCTTTGTTGAACCTTGCATAAATATTCTCTATAAGTAAATATAAAACCATGATATTCTTCTCTAATCATAGCTATTTTAGTTTCTATAACATTGGATGTACCAAAATGAGTAACCTCCAATTTCATAATATAGAAATTTGTAGCTTCACAAGAAGAAATATGATTATATTTATTCCTGGTCATGGAACACAACAAAGTATAGTGTACCTTGTAGTTTTGTTGATATTCCTAGTTTTCAAGATTCGTAAATAATCTGACTTCCAAATCATGAATCTTGTAATCTCCAATATGCATAATGAAGTTTTCCACACCAGTATTAATAACAAAAGTCTTCATACAATATCTCCAATATAAATAATAATTCCCATAAAATATATGTTTTCTAGTATCATTTAGATTGTCAATTTAAAAAATATTCATTCCTTCCATCTAAAGAAAATTTCTTCCCACAGAAGCTTGTTAATAGTAAAAGTTTGTAAACAAGGATAAAAATCCTAAGCAAGGAAAATATTTAGAACAATGAAAACATAAGCAGCACAACTTATAATTGAATATAAGTATTTCAGAAACCTAATTTGATACCAATTATAGGATTGAAATATTATGTAGATGCTCAATTACAAGAGGTGAATGAATTATAATTTTCAAAACTATGGGTTTTAACCTTATGAAAAAACTTTGTTTAACAAAGTTAATTAAGGTAAATTCACAAGACCTATTAGTTCAACAAACATCCTAGGTTCCAGAAATATGGTTCTGGAAATGAAACATAAGGAAAGTTTACAATGAAAATATTCTACCTTAAAATGTAAAGAATCTTATTATCAGATTACATAAGAGAACAAGAAATTATATAAAAGATATCGTTTCTTATTTTTAAAAAATAGTTTAAAATAAACATGAAATAAAACACGTAACAAGTATGAAATCTTTTAACCCAAAGAGTAGGGTTTCCAAAAACCTTGGATAAAGGTCTTTTGATTTAAACGTTCAATAATTTCTATCTTACCCCCAAAATAGTAAGCCCTCAATAGGAATATTAGAATCTATCTTGCTATCCCTGCAAGACATTCAAACTGTAAGGTAGTCGGCACATCTATCTTCCTATACCCAGAATTCCTCGATTGTACGCATCAAAAATTGGTGTTTCACGAAGCAAGGTCAATAAGATATTCAGTAAACACAAGGCATGAGAGTCTCTCTCTCTAGAAATCACGTCAGCAACATGCAATCTCTATAGTGATAGATCAGCAACGATCTTGTTCAAATGAGATCCTATTTATAGGTACTTCTCCAACGGTTTTCTCCCACCTCTAACGGTCATGTGTTTCCTTTAATCTCAAAAGGACCCATACACATGTCACTCAAACAACTGTTAGATAGAAATAGAATGTACAACATCATTTCATAACAATAACAGGTGTATGTAAAATAATATTTCTAAACCAAATCTATTTTTCAGAGTCTAAGGAAAATTAATATTTTAGAGTCTAAGAAAAAATAATTTGGAGACTATAAATCATGGATATTTGAATTCTGTTTTCCAAATAATTCAGAACCTAAAATCTATAGTCTTCGGAATATTAGTTCTAATGAATTCGGAATTGGAATTCTTAGGAATTCAGAGTCTGAATTCTATGGAATTCAAAGTCTGAATTCTGAGGAATTCAGAGTGTAAATTCTGAGGAATTTGGTGTCTGAATTTCATAGAATTCAGAATCTTAATTTTAGAGAATTTTGAGTCTGAATTACAAGGAATTCAAAATCAGAATTATAAGGAATCCAGAGTTTGAATTATGAGGAATTCAGATTCTGAATATTAGAGAATTCAGAATCTGGATTTCATAAAATCTGAAATCTGAATTTCACAAAATTCGGAGTCTGAATTTCAGGGAATTGGGAGTCGGAATTTCAGAAAATTCGTAGTTTGAAAACAGAATACTCTATAACCAAGTATTTATAGGATTCCGAGGTTTTAGATATGAAACCTAATTTTACCCTTTAGAAATAAAAAAGAGTTAGATTTATAGAGACTATAAAATGAACAATGAAAACATAGGTAAGGAAAAAATCCATAGAGAAAGGAAAATTTTCCTTATTAAGATAATTCTTAGGAAAAAATAATTAGCCATAAGATAGATTATTTGTGATTTTCAAAACATATAGGAATGTAAATTTCATAAAGAAAACTTATTGACTCAACACATCTTTCTCCCCTTCAAACAAAAAACAGAGATGAGTCACACAAAATAAAACACCTCCACTCAGGTGTGATAGGATTTATAACCTTCAAAAGATAAACAGGTTTCATTGAAAATTTGATTTCTTTGTGGATTCAAAGCATCTCCTAAAATCAAAAATGAAAGATAACACCACTGGGAACAACCTCCATAGTATAAAGGAAAAACTAAAACAAAAAGGGACTTCAAACTGGGTGAGACAGCACTCTACTTCTACAAACAGGCTACACATCGCTTCTTAACAACACACTGATAGAACCATTTCCTATGGAAAAAGTACCAATAATAATGATGGGTATTTAATGTGATTGGAAATAATAAATTATCATGATTTGGAATTCCATTCCAATAGAACACTATGTTCCTATGATTAGTAAAAGAAAATAAAAGATTCTAATGCCTTATAATTCGCTGAAAAGTTCTAAAAGCTTCTACACACTTCCCCATTTCTTTTCAAGAATTCCCCTCATCACTTCCATGAAATGAGGGATGGATAACCACCTCAATCACCCCTACCATGTCATATTCAACGATAATTTTTTTCCGCACCACATTGTCAAGAGATGTTAGAATTAACTCCAACTCCAACTGTAGATACGGATGAAGCCCACACTCGAAATCCTAAGCCTTCAAGTAATAGTCTGCAATATACAACAGATCATATGGAACACGGTAAACATAGTGACAATAAAACTAAAATAGTGAACTATCAATTTTCTTTAGATAAAACTTTTCTATTCCCTTCCTTACCCTCATCATCTCAGAGAATTATTTTCAGAGAAATAATGACTTGATGAACTCCCAAGTAAGATCTTCCTAAGTTTTGTTTAGAGATACTAACTTCCACCACTACCATGGTGAACCATTGAGCATAAAGGGAGTGAGCATTACCTTTAATGACTCATGAAACTTAATGAGACTAAAGTTGCCATCATTATTTTTCATCTACTATTCTTCTTTGTGAAGATCCTAGTGACTATAAAAGAGAGGTGGATTTAACTTTCTAAACATAAGGACAATATCCTTTGGTTGATCAATTGGAAATCCTGCTAATGGGGTACCACTCGTAGTTGTGCCATGAATATCCATTTAATCTTCCTGGGGAAGACTCTTGAAAAAAAAACCAAGAGAATTATCAAAACCAAATCATCAACATGAGTTTTCAGAATCAAAACAATTCATAAACAACACTTCCCAAACTGTATAAAAAACAACATTAGTTTTCAAAATAGGAATGTTTTTCTCTTCAAAACACTTTCAAAAAGAAAACAAACTTGGTAGATTTTTACTCTCACCAATGGTTTTACATAGATTCTCACTAACATGCACATTCTCGTCCCACCTCGAGCACCATCAACTCATTCCATACTTGGAAAACATCTTCCCTCATCATCACCCATCCTCATTACACACATATCCATGCATGTGAACACCCAAATAAATACCAATGTTCAAAACAAACATTTACACTATCTAAAAAACATTCTTCCCATGTTTTTCACAATTTCAATCCACTTCCCATCTCAAAATTTGTAAAAATTTTAAGAATCCCACAATACACCAAGTCAATAAACATTTCTAGATTCCACATCCCAACCAATTTAAATACTAGAAAAATTTAAATACCTTCAATTCCCATCCAAAACCCATCTCATCTTATACAAATAATTTTTCAGTAGCTTAAATAATTACATTTCATTAAAAACATTTTATAAGATCCACTTTCTCATTCATTTTTTAACTAAAAATGAAGTCTCATTTTCTTGTTTCCTAAAATCAAATGATTTCTATTTCAAAATATAGTATTAAAAAATTCCAGAGTAATACTTCCCAAAATAGATACTAAAATAACATGGAACTCAAATCAACTCAAAATGGGAAGCTGGTTTTGATGGGTGACTTGTTTATATCATTGGCTGTCATATTCCAAGCACACCATTGTCACTGAGTGTATTCTAGGGCCTTGTCCCCAGCTACACATGGCTTTCTAGGCCACGAAATCTCACATAGGCCACTAGAACCACTCACTTTGCAAATCCAAAAAACCAAACAATCCACAAGAACCAAATAGACCAAATTAAACCATACCACAAGGAAACTCAAGTCTTATTATAAAAAGTGATGGCCATTAACTCCATCATACACACAGCCCAAGGTTTTGACAGTCCCACTTCATCAACCTTGAAAGTCCCAAATAACATAGAGAACTCTAAGAGAAAGGTCCTTAAAATATTACCTGCTCTAATACGAGTTTTTCAGGACCCATCCTTGGTCAACACTAAAACAGCCACCCTAGACGATCTGTGTCATAACTCAAAGGGTGTTCCTGATTCCCATTGGATGGAAACTAGTTTCGGACATCAATAGAGTAAAAAATTGTAATGACTTCTCCCAAAAATAAATAAATAACTGAATAGATTAATGACAAACAAAACCTCCCAATATATATCAATATAAAAACGAAACATTCTTTATACAAAACTAGAAATACAAAAATTGAATGAAAAACCAAACAACATCGATAACCACACATCTCCATGTGAACCCAAGGGTTACTCTTTGATACCAAGAACAACCATCTCCCATGATCATAGATACCATGTTGAACATACGCCACAAAATAAAAACTAGAATGAATTATAGTCGTGAGTTTTAAAACATAGTTTGTGATCCCAAACAAATCTATTCCCAATTCACTTCCATTAAAATACATTAAACATCTTATATATGTTTGAAATAAAATATATTAATGTAATCCTTTTCCACACAGATTTCAACTTTAAAAAATATCATTACATTCATATTTTTCCATTAAAAACCACATTTATTTTTCATGAACGAATATCTTTTATTTCAAATAAAAAGAATGAAATAATGTGTAATGTGTATTCCAAAATATTTTCCTTGAACACCAAAAAAACAATTTATCATTTTTAGAAAGAGGCCGCACAATTCAATAAAATAAGACCAAAAATTATACAACAAGGGAAATGAATAATATCATATAATAGTAGAAAACCACTCACACATCACAAGCATTTTCTGTAAGGAACTATGTTAAAATAGACATCGGTGAACATGGGAGATCAAGAATAATACAGAACATAATAATACATGTTGAATCGACCTAGAAAGCACGCCTCACTCGAGGAAATAAAAATTAACTCACAAGCTCGACCACACCACACCTGGTACAAACCAAAGGGGGCCAATCCCATTGTAATAATAAAAAAATATATCCCATATTATGGTCCATTCTCTAGTGTGTAATCTAACTAGTTAAGAAATAATTCTTAGAAAATACACTAGTTGTGTTGGGTTCTCCATGTCAATATGTATAGAAGAGGGTGATCCAAGTGATTCCCACTGATCATCCAATAAAAACACATATATAATGATAAACATAATCTCCATCACCCAATCCACTCCAAGGACTGATATTTTGTCTTACAAAACATAAATAAAAAAAGAGTCCATACAGAAGACCTCTCATTTCAGCACTAGTTAATGGGTCACAAGGATTCTATAATGATGAAATCCCTCTCATTAAATATAAACAGGGAAGATAATTCTCCAAGGATATTTATGAAAATAAACACTTCTTTAATTTTCACATATTGCCAAACGGTCCTCATGCTCTTTTAACAAAACCATTATTAATCAAAGAACCAAATTTCCTTTCACAAAGAGTGAAAACAAACCATTTTCCATTTCTCAATAATTTTACAAATATATTTTAAGAATTCCCAATGAAATATCAATACATATCCATATTTATAAATTCTCAAAATTTTAAAATCAACAACATCACATACCATTAGATTTTTTAGATTCCAAATACACCTTCACTTTGATGTCCCGACCACTTTGAAATCCTATTTAGAGAACCCAAGTCCTATTTTACATATCAAAAAAACTAAAAAAACCAAACCAAGATTTAAATATTAAAAACCCAAAAAAAATTCCAATGGAATATTTTATCAATCAGTTGGTGTGCAAAATTTAACAAAAAAAATTGTATTTCTCACAAAACAAGGAAGAAATCGCTACTTTTTACATCAAACAAGCTTTCCAAAGACCCCACATCAATATTTAATATTCAATAGAGAAGAAAAAATAAATAAACCAATGAATATTAAATTAAAAAATGAAGTGAAAATGTAAACCTACCTCAATCTCTAGGCACTTCCATAATGCACACTTGAATCAACACCACCAAGGTTCTAAGAGCCAAGATCTACAAGAGGAACGTTAAAAAACAAACCCCCCTACATAAATCAAGAGAAACAAATACTGTAGACCCATATGACCTTAAGAGGAAGAGATCGTAAGAGGAAATGGAAGAAAGAGTAAGAAGGGGAAGATATGAGAGGATTTACCTCAAAGATATATCCTAAAACCTTGAAAAAATATTAGATCTACACCATGGTAAGGAGGTGGATGCTTGGAGAACAAGGGGAGAGGTCCCTTAAGGTCGCAAAAAGAAAATGGAGGTGAAGGGAGGAATTTTGGGATAAATATACTAAGGGAGGATACTTGGAATTTCAATAAAAATTTGATCTAGGAAACTCGCATTGCCTGACCACACAATTTACCAAACAGTACACCAACCGGGCACCCCTTGCTAGACTTACCTGGGCACCTATATGGGCTAGCCGCGTGGTTTTCAAACCATGTTCCAACTATTCAAAATGGCTCTATCATGATATAGTGGCTAGATTCATTCCTTAAACATGGTTTGACTAATCATGTGTGGGTAGTGTTCCCTCAACTAAATCACTCCAAGGCTTGCACATTTTTCTAGATCATATCGCACTCTTTTCCCTACCTATGCGCAGACCCTGCACTAAGGGACAAACACCCCAAAACTCAAACATTAACCATGTCACACCTATTAATAAAAATCTGGATGTGACACAATATTTAAAAACCCTTAAAATTATAATATGGTTTTTCCTCATTGATAATTGTTGTTCACACTACGATTTATGGTTTTAGTCAATGGATAGAACCTGAAGGAGTAAAGTTAACATTGAACATTAAGGTAAACTTTGTGACAATGAGAAACCAAACAAAGTTTTTATTGGATTGAAAGATATTATGTTAATTCTTAATCATTTCTCCTAAAATATGATTAACAACAGATACCTTAACCTACTTTTCAACTCACTAAAGAAAATAAGGATGGTGTTTTCTAAGATCTAAAGAGGTGGATACCATGAAAAGTATATGTTTTGATTTACATTATGCAAGAAATATAAAAAGGAACCCACGAAATTGTCTGAATGGAAGAGATAAATACTTCATCTGTGGAAATAAATGCTTAACGAAAAGAATTACAGAGGAAAAATAAGAGTCAATTAGATGGTATTAAATCTCTTCTAAATGATCCATTGGTAGTTAATTGCCTTAAATGTGGAGAACATCGCCATTAACTGGGTCAATTACCTATTCTAAATGAAAAATATTAAACCATGGAAGGACATATGTAGAAATAAGTGGATAATGTTTTTATTAATGACATTTTATTGAAACCCTTAGTTAAAATGTTATTTAATAACTAAATTTAAAGGATTTACATAAATTTTTTTTGGGAATTATAATAATATTTTATATTAAAATGAAAAAATATATGTCCGGTGAGAATTCATAATGTATGGGAAGGCCACGAAACTTGAGCTTCTAACTAAAGTATGATGAGGGATTAACGCCAACCACTGACCTACAATATGCCATGGGTAATATTTAATTGTTTTTAGTTAAACAATTTGATGAATAAATATTAATAATGAACCTATAGAGATTATTTTTATGTTTTCATATTAATATATCAACTATATAGGGTTTGTAGAGTAGTTAGACACAAATGGAAATACTTGTCACTCTTGTATGGGCCTTGCGATCTATTAAACATATATTTCACTACTTCTGGTAACAATGAAAATTTTCGGATATCCATTTCATCGAGTAAGGGATAAATTAGAATTGGCTCGAAGAAAAACCAAAAGATGAATTTTTTCTTATTAAATTGAAAAATATCAAGTATATTTCTTTATATTCTTATTAAGTAAAATAATTCCTCAATATTAGAAAAATGATAAAAAATGGTTCCCTGATACATTAAATTTTATTGAACCGATGGGCTATTAAATCATCAAATATTTATGAATTTGATACCCTCAACATTCCATTTATAATTTAATTATTTTTTATCAATTACCTCAATCACTACCTATAAATATTTATTCTTTTTCTCCAACTATTTATCACTACTTTACACTAATATTCTTTTACATATAGACCAAGTTATATATTAGTTCATGTGACTTTATACTTCCCATTCTATCTTTTCTAGATGATATTTTAAGAACCCTTTTCATGATGTGGGATTCAACATAGTAAATATCAAAAAATATATTACCAAGATCATGTTTAAATTTCATGGACCCAATTCAATAAATGTGGGGAGAACATAACACCCTGAAATTTAAAAGTAAGAACATTGTATCCAACAGTGTGTAAGACATTCAACACCAAGCCCATAAGGTAATAAAATATCCTGAGACATTATAATATATTTACTATTTTATTTAAATTAAAATCGATTTAAGTCCATGTAACACTAAGTTATATTTCATCACATTCAACAGTAGTTTCTTTGATAACATTCGTTATAAACAATACCAAGTTTTACTGAACCACAATATAATATTAAAATATCATTATTTTATATCATAAGATTTAACTTAGAAATTAAATTAATGATTATTAATAGTATTAAATAAATTATAAAAATATATGGGTGAAAAAAATATATAATGAATTTATAGGTTACAAATTAATTATAAATGGATAGAAAAACCAATTGAATATAAAGGGAATGTTTTTACAGAAAACTGTTATTATAATAAAAAATGTGTTTCACTTTAATAAATTAAATTAAATAAAATTATTAAGTCATATTTTTGTAATATATATATTAAATATTCAATAAAAAATTTACATTCATCCAGCCGATTTTATAGGCATAAGATAAGAACAAACTTAATTTTACGTATAAAAAAACAATATTTTTATAAATGCAATTTTTCCACCTTTTGATGATGAAAATATTGTAAATCCCATTTTGGGAATTTTTTAATTTTTATATAGAATAATAATCTTAATTTTTGAAATATTAAATTTTAAATTAAAATATGACAGATTTTTTTATTTTTCTATGAGGTTTCATTTTTTATGAATAATGAATTATTCTGAATTTTAATTCAAACAGTTTTTTCATATAATTATTTTATATGGATAACATATATTTTTTTATTAATTTTAAATTTTAATTAGATATATTTTATATCTATTAATCAAATTTATTTCATTTGAATCAATTTTACATCGAAATTGGAAATAAAAATATCTTAAACTTTTTAACATTTTTACATTAAAAACCTCGATTTGTCATCCAATCTATGAGAGTAAATTTAATTTAATTTCTTCCAATTCAAGGATTTTAATTTGATAAAATTGATTTCATATTCTAAATAATTATAATTTATAATGTATAAACTTTTAAACTTTTTATCAAAAAATATTAGTAAAAGTAATTACAATTATTAATGTGGTTAAGAGAAACATCAGTTTCATAAGGGACTATACCTTATTCTTAATTAACAAAATGACATATATAGTTATCTGAAATCCATTTTATGGCCATATTTAGACTCTATACTCCATGTTTTTTCAAATTTTTCCATTATTGAATCCACTAGTCATAAAAAACATTGTCGAAGTTCCCTTTTCTAAAATTTATAAGAATGCCCCCTCCTCAACTATAAATAGGCACTCAACCCTCCAACTTACTCACACATATCAAGACACTTTCACAAAACAAATATATATCCAAATAACTCCAAAAAATACCTCCCCTTATCCTTTAATACTGCCTTTGTGAATAAATCCATCCATGGAATCCCTTTGTGTAAACCAAAAGGAGTTTCCCAAAGAAGAGGTAACATCCTACATCTTGCTTTTTTGCATTATTTTCGTTCTCTACCCCCAAAACTATTATATTTACAAGATTATATAATAATAACATGTCATTAATATACTGATTTTTTTCATTCTTAGGGTTCTCCCTCCACTTACACACACCACTATGGGAAAAATCAATATTTGCAAGGTGTTATTAGCGAAGGGAATAAATCTCATCACAAATAAACCGTCCAGCAAGTTATTTACGATGGGGAAATTTCCCCGTCGCAAATTACCAATTATTTGCGACGGTTTTTCATCTGCCGTCAAAAATAGTTTGGCGCGACTTCCGCGCCAAACCACGCGAATATTATTTGCGACAGGGAGATGTCTCTTATCTCAAATGGTTTTGCGCGACTTGCACGCCAAACCGCTGGGCTTGCGCACTAAACCACGCAAGAATATTTGCGATGATACCCGTCCTAAATACCCGACGACGATTAATAACTTTTGGCGATGGGATGTTGTCCCGTCACGAAAAAAGTGTCGGCAGGAACAATTTGCGACGGGCCCCGTCGCAAATACCCTTTTAACCGCTGACTGTAATTAATGCGCGCGAGGGTATTTGCGACGGGAAACCCGTCGCAAATAACCCCGTCGCAACTATGAGTGTCGGCAGGAACTATTTACGATGGGCCCTGTCACAGATACCATTTTAACCGCCGACTGTAATTAATGTGTGCGAGGGTATTTGCGACGGTCCCCGTTGCAACTAATCTAACCTATATATACCCTGATTCGTTTTTTTCACAAATCACTCGGATCTTCTTCTCTCTCTCTCTCTCTCTTTATTCTTCAGTTTCAAGGAAAAAATTTCTTTGAGTTAAAATTTTTTATCCGAGAGCAATTGGAGGACGCCAATATCTTCAGAATATCTAAGTTTAAGGTATTTATATTTATATTTTTTTATATTTTTTTTGTTTTTTATGTTAATTTTTATTGTTGTTTATTAGTTGTAATAAAATTAGATTTCAATTGATTTTTATTTATATTTATTTTTAGTAAAAAATTGAAATTTTTAGTGATACTTATAAATAATTAGTGTTAATTAGATATAATTAGTAATAATTTGTAATAATTAGTAATAATTAGTAATAATTAGATATAATTTGTAATAATTAGATATAATTAGTAATAATAAAATATAATTAGTAATAAATAGATATAATTAGTAATAAATAGATATAATTAGTAATAAATAGATATAATTAGTAATAATTAAATATCATTAGTAATAATTAGATATAATTAGTAATAAGTAGATATAATTAGAAATAATTAAATATAATTAGTAATAATTAGATATAATTAGTAATAATTACAAATAAAAAAATTACATTATCATTAATTAGTAATAATTAGTAATAATTAGTTATAATTAGTAATAATTAGTAATAATTAGATATAATTAGTAATATTATCAATAATTAGGAATAGTATCAATAATTAGTAATAATTAGATATAATTAGTAATAATTAGATATAATTCGTAATAATTAGATATAATTATTAATAATGAGATATAACTAGTAATAATTAGATATAATTAGTAATAATCAGATATAATTAGTAATAATTAGATATAATTAGTAATAATTAGATATAATTAGTAATATTTAGAAATATTTAGTAATAATTAGTAATAATTAGTAATAATTAGTAATAATTAGTAATAATTTGTAATAATTAGTAATAATTAGTAATAATTAGTAATAATTAGAAATAATTAGTAATAATTAGTAATAATTAGTAATAATTAGTAATAATTAGTAATAATTAGTAATAATTTGTAATAATTAGTAATAATTATTAATAATTAGTAATAATTAGTAATAATTGGTAATAATTAGGAATAATAAGGAATAATTAGGAATAATTAGTAATAGTTAAGAATAATTAGGAATAATTAGGAATAATTATGAATAATTAGTAATAATTAGGAATAATTAGAATAATTTTTAATAATTTGTAATAATTAGTAATAATTAGTAAGAATTTGTAATAATTAGTAATAATTATTAATAATTGGTAATAATTAGTAACAATTAGTAATAATTAGTAATAATTAGTAATAATTAGTAATAATTATTAATAATTAGACATAATTAGAAATAATTAGTGATAATTAGTAATATTATCAATAATTAGTAATATTATCAAAAATTAGTAATGTCCTCAAAAATTAGTAATATTATCAATAATTAGTAACAATTATATATAATTAGTAATATTATCAATAATTAGTAATAATTAGATATAATTAGTAATAATTAAAATATATATTTAGTAATAATTAGATATAATTAGTAATAATTAGTAATAATTAGAAATAATTAGATATAATTAGTAATAATTAGTAATAATTAGTAATAATTAGTAATAATCAGTAATAATTAGTAATAATTAGTAATTATTAGTAATAATTAGTAATAATTAGTAATAATTAGTAATAATTAGTAATAATTAGTAATAATTAGTAATAATTAGTAATAATAAGTAATAATTAGTAATAATTAATAATAATTAGTAATAATTAGTTATAATTAGTGACAATTAGTAATAATTAGTAACAATTAGTAACAATTAGTAATAATTAGTACTAATTAGAATTAATTAGTAATAATTAGTAATAATTAGTAATAATTAGTAATAATTAGTAATAATTAGTTTTAATTGGTTATAATTAGTAATAATTAGTAATAATTAGTAATAAAAAATTATATTAACAATATTTATGAAAATACAATATTAATATTATTAAAATAATAAAAAATTTATTAAATATTAAAATTATCAATATTCGCAACAGGCATTGCTCTATTCTTAACATGTTCAAATCTCAAAGGGTCACCAATTGTCAGGTCATGCACAATAAAAAGTTTATGTCATCCATTTTCAATGTAAACTCTATAATTGTCCTTGCATGGCTGATCGCCTCGCAAGTAGTGTTGCAATAGGACAACCCAAGTCATGCCCTTATCATCTATAAGAATCAACTCACATGACCATTTACATAGACAATTATTCCTTGAAAATTTAAGGGAAAGACACTGATATCCCTTCAAATTTTTAAGGAGGAATGATCTTTGTAAAGGGAGCGATATGATTCTTAGAGATGAGAACGTCATTACTTTGGTCGTCCTATTACAACACTACTTGCATGGTGATCATCCATGCAAGTACAATTGTAGAGTTTACATTGGACATGGTTGACACAAACATTTTATTACGCATGACCTGATAATTGGAGACCCTATGAGATTTGAACATGTTAAGAATAGAGAAAAGCTTGTTGAGAATATTGATAATTTTAATATTTTATAAATATTTTATTATTTTAGTAATATTAATATTGTTTTTCATAAATATTGATAATATAATTTTTTATTAGTAATAATTATTAAATGAAAACGGTTTGGATAATGAAGGTAAAGTTTTAATAATCTCCACAACGATAATAACCAAATTTCCTTTCATTATTCAATCAGTTTTCATTTTTCTAAGTATTGGTAAGTATTGCTAAATTAGTAATAAATTGTAATAAATTGTAATATTTAGTAATAATTGGTAATAAATTGTAATAATTAGTAATAAATTGTAATAATTAGTAATAATTAGTAATAATTAGTAATAATTAGTAATAATGATAATTAGGAATAATTAGGAATAATTAGGACTAATTAGAAATAATTAGGAATAATTAGGAATAATTATGAATAATTAGGGGTAATTAGTAATAATTAGATATAATTAGTAATAATTAGGAATAATAAGAAATAATTAGCAATAATTAGAATTAATTAGTGTGAGAAAGATGCAATTAAATGAGCCGTCGGACAAAAGAGTAGTCGTCAATCCACTAGAAATTGTGTCACCCTTAATTAATGATAATTATTAAGTAGTTTTAATTATTTATATTCTTTTTTCAGATTGTGTTTTTATAATTTCAGATTATTCACAAACAGTGATGATTTTATTTTTTATGCAGAAAAATATGGAACAAGGAAGTCGAAATCAGTAATTATTAGACAATTGCACTTGGATAAATCAGCACAGACATCCAAATGGTTCTAGTTTAAATAATGTATATAGTGAGGGTGTTGAAGCTTTCTTAGTATTTGCATCATCAAAACCAGAATATGTTTCAAAAGGCAAAATTATGTGTACTTGTAAAAAATGTGCTCTGATAATGTTTGACACATTTGACAAGGTTGGGAGACAACTCTTGCGGTTTGGTTTTAAACCTGATTATGTTTTTTGGTATCATCATGATGAACACAGTTCCAGAGAAGATCCTAATAACTGGTTTCTGGATCCATCACAGTTTCAAAATTTATTACATGATGTTGTAGGTCCATCTGTGCAACAAACTGAAACACATAATGATATTGATTTAACTCCTAAGTTGGAACCATCTGAATTTTATGATTTGTCAAGGTCTGCTAAGGATGCATTATATCCTGGTTGCAAGATAAGAAAATTAGAAGCGATTGAAAAATTTATGGCTATTAAATTAGATAGTGAAATGTCAAACAACTGTTTTGATCAGATATTCTCTTTGGTTAAAACATTGTTACCTGAAAGAAATGTGTTGCCTGCAAATTACTATGAGAGCAAGAGGCTGATTCGTAATCTCGGAGTTAGTTATTGGAAGATTCATGCATGTCCAAATGATTGCATCTTATATTCTGGAAAAAATGAGTCATTGGATAGGTGTCCCACATGTGGAAAATCAAGGTATAGAGAAGCTCAACCAGGGAAGTGTAGATCGATTCTAGTAAAATAGTTGAGATATTTCCCCCTTACACCCAGGTTGCAGCATTTATTTATGTCTCATAATACAATGTCAATGATTTCATGGCACAAAACCAATATTTCAAATGATAATATCTTGAATTATCCATCTGATAGTGATTTATGGAAACATTTTGACCATTTGCATTCATCTTTTGATATAGAAGCCTGAAACGTGCGATTGAGTCTTTCTAGTGACTGTTTCTGTCCATTTGTTTCTTATGATAGTCAGTATTCATATTGGTTTGTCTTTATAACTCCATACAATTTGCCTCCATTGATTTTGATGAAGGAGCCTTATATCTTTTTGACTCTATTAATCCCAGGAAATCTGAAAAAGAATATATTGATGTTTATTTGAAACCATTGATTGATGAGTTAAATGCAATGTAGAGTGATGGTGTTAATACATATGATGTTGCTTCAAAACAAAATTTCATATTAAAAGCTGAATTGATGTAGAAGATTAGTGAATTTCCAGCATATGGCATGTTATCTGGTTGGAGTACACATGGTCTGAAATATGGTCTTTACTGTATGAAAGAAAACAAAGCCTTTATGATCATCAATGGAAAAAAACCTTTCTATTTTGATTGTCACTGTAGATTTCTTCCAACCAATCATCATTTTTAGAGGAAAAAATATCATTTTAGAAAAGGTTAAATTGAAAGGGATGAACCTCCAAAGATGATCTCAGGTATAGAATTTAAATATGTTGTATTTTCATTATCCCCATCACATTTGGACTAACAGTAAACCAATAGAAAATTCCTAGCTTTGGGAAAGAACATAATTGGATAAAACAAAGCATTTTTTGGGATCTTCCATATTGGTCTGATTTTTTGGTCCTCCAAATGTTGGATGTTATGCATATTGAGAATAATAGTTTTGATAATTTATTTCATACAATTTTGGATACACCGGGTAAGACCAAAGATACTGTAAAGGCACGATTAGATCTTGCCCAAATTTGCAGGCGACCAGAAATTGAACTACTGGAAAATGTCAGATCACAGAGGTTAATGAATCCAAAATAAGATTATACATTGTATAAAGAGAGTCTCTTATTATTTTGTTAGTGGATTGCGGATTTGAGACTTCCAGATGGCTATGCTTCCAATTTGGGTAGAGATGTTAAGACTGGTTATATTACTAGATTTAAAATTCATGATTTTCCTGTTATAATGGAAAGAATTATGCTGATTGGATTCAGAGGTTTGTTGAATTCTATGATTTGGGATTCGATAACAGACATATCATATTTTTTGAGACATTTGTGCAAAGACAACAGACTACAATGTGATAAGAAAACTGGAAGAAGATGTTGCTATAATTATATGTAAACTGGAAAAAATCTTTCCACCGACCTTCTTTGACTCAATGGAACATCTGATATTACATTTTCCACATGAAGCTAAATGTGGAGGTCTAGTACAGTTTCAATGGATGTACCCATTCGAGATATGCATGTAGAAATTGAAGAAAAAAGTACGTAACAAAGAATCAGTTGAAGGCTCAATTGCTGAAGCTTATTTTCAAGAGGAAATTCCTTTTTTCTGCTCTCACAATTTTGAATCTCAATATCCCTCAAAACAAAATCACATGGGATGAAATGAGGGGAATGATAATGATGAAATGGAAAATAAATTAATAGTTTTTAATCATCCAAATCTTGGTTTCGGTGGAGTTAATGAATAATGGCTTTCAGATGATGAGCATCACAGAGCTCAAACATACGTTCTGCTCAACTGTGAAGAAATGACATCATTTTTCATGTGAGTGCTTCTATCACTTATTCTATAATTTATGTCACAGAATTTAAACTTATTTTATTTGTAGGTTATATGATAATCATATCAAGAAACAACTTCCACAAATTATAACAGCTGCTCTTGAAGAATGCAGGAAAAAAATTCTCAATGGTTTCAAAAACTGGTAGCATAAATTATTGATGGTTTAATATCAATTCCATTTATTATTTATTATATTGATAATTATTATAAAAATTTTCAAGTGTTTTAATATACTGATAAAATTGATAAGTGATTGTGTATATTGACTAACCCACCATCCAAAACGGTTAAATCTTATAATGTATTTGTAGAGAATGGTTTTTAAATTTCATACACATGCATACGAGGAATCAAAAAAACAATTAACAGTGGAGTTTTCTTGAGAGGATCACATCACAGAGAAAATGAAGTTGACTTTTATGGAATTTTGGATGAAATTATTGAGCTATGTTATCTAGGATAGAATTACATAACAATGTTTAAATGTTGGTGGTAGGATACTGAGAGAGGCTTGCGTGTTCATCTGACTCATGGAATATTTGATATTAAATATAAAAGTCTTCTTGCAGTAAATGAACCATTTTTACTATCTCAACAGGCACATAAAATTTATCATGAAACGTACTGTGCTACTTAAGGAGACTTGAGCGATTGTTGGAGCATAATAAAAATGAAATCTCGAGTAAATCTATTTACTCAAACTGAATGTGGTTCCGCTTAAGTGGAAGGAATTGAAATTTTTCAAGAGAATGCTCAAAATCCATATGATTCAAAAAGATACGTGAATATCGATGATGACACCACACAATTAAGGATCGATGGGGATAAAGATGTTAATGATGTTACAAATGAATTTTAAATGACAAGAGATACTGAAACATAAACTCATATGGATATTGATGATGCTGGGGAGGAAGATGAAAACATTGACATTGATAGCTATGGAGAAGAGGATGAAGATGAACATTGACACAATTAAATGTTGGTTATAATTATAACTAATATATATCTATATATAATAGTTATTTTCAACTATCTTATAACAAAAATCATTTTGTTTTTTATATGGACTCTGATCTATTGCATGAGTTAGAGAAGGCAGAGCTAGCTTTGGATGATGGGGATGTGGGATCATCTGACCCTCATCCTACTGGTGGTTCAGGAGGTACGCAGAGGGGGTGCGGTCTTGCGCGACTGATGATTCCTGACCCAATCCCCGAGTGACGTCCATGTCTTGGTTTTGATCCACGCACACGGAGGTATGGTAACCTGTATATTTTAGTTATATTTAATTAATTTATTTAAATATATACTAATTTTTTGATTATTTATTTCTTTTTCACAGTTTTGAGCATGTAGCTATTGGACAGGGGAGCGCTATATTGCACAATTATTTTTCTCATCCATGGATCACATGGGAACAGATTCCCATTGATGTGTGACGCGACATGTTTCATCATTGGCTGGTACATAAATAAATAATATTTATGTTGAAATTTATTTTATTAACTACTTGATATTATAAATTATTTGTAGGTTTTATGGTATCCTATCAATTATAGTATACACGACGCTATCTACAGAGTATGGTAGGTTTCTATGCGTGACCCTTTTCGTCAGTTTTTTCACAATTAGAGAAGGACATCCATTAAGAAAGCAGGAGTGACAGAATTTGATGAGTCGTGTAGAGCCCACCGAATAGAGTACATTTCATCTCATGTTTGGGATGGATTATGTTTACACTGGTTGGGTGGTGGATTTCAGAGGAGATCATCAGTGGGATGGAAGAACCGGGGGAGACAGGAGGTGACGCATCGGGCTGGTAGTTGTATATTCAGTTCGTATAGAGATCATATGGTAAGTATATTTTTAAAATATTTTATATAACTTTAAATATAAATAGTAAATTTTATATTTCTGTAGGCAGTCGAGAATCCTGATATTACGGAGATTGACATTTATCAGATGATGTACAATGATTCAACCACTGGAGAGATTAGAGGTGATCGCCAGCGTTAGATTGTGGTTAGTATTATTTTTTCAGTTTGACAATTAACTGCCTATAATATTTTCTCAATTTAAATTTTAAATTGAAATTGAAGGAGTCATATGAGTTTGCGACCTCTCAGAAACAGGCTGAGAGTCAGGACGAGACGACTGAGCAGACCAGTGCGCACCATTTTGATGAGGCGGCATGGATGCAAGGGACTCAGTATGGTTTTCAGAAAGGCAGATTAGTTGGTATCGACACTAATTTGAATCCTGGTACTTATTATGGTACTTCTACGATGTCGGCGTCGAGCTCGAGAGGAGCTTGTGGAGAGGAATCATCTTATGTCTCACGGTATCAAGAGCAGTGGTGAGCTCAGGCTGAGCTTATAGAGACTTTGCAGATGCAGCATGAAGAGATGTGTCGGTGGCAGCAGCAGTAGGAGCAGCATCATGAGGAGCAGATGTGTCAATGGCAGCAGCAACAGTAGTAGCATGAGGAGGAGATGCATCGATTGCAGCAGCAGCATCACGAGCAGATGGAGTACATGCGTCGTGTGACTCATAGTTTAGGGATGGAGTTTCCCCCACCATATCCTTTAGCTCCTCCACCTCCTCTAGACGATGACCCCCAGTGATTTTTTTATGTTAAAAACATTTGAATTTAACATTTTAATATAAATTATTTACATTTTCTGTCTTTTATATCGGTTCAAATATTACATAATTTAATTTTTAATATTTTTTATTTTTTTTATATTTGTTTGTGAATATTGAGAATTTTAATAATTTTTATTTTTTATTATTTTAATAATATTATTTTTATTTTATGAAATATATTTTTTTAGTATTATATTTTTTAATGTTTAAATATTTACTAGTAGTAATAATAATAATAATATTTTTTTATTTTTTTATTTTTTTGTGAATATTGAGAATTTTAATATATATTTTTTAATAATAGTGATATTATTTTTTTATTAATCGTAATTTTATTAAATTTATATTTTAAAATTAATTTATTAATTGTGACGGGACCTTTTGCGATGGGACCCCGTCGAAAATAGTCTGACAAAATAATTTTTTAAAACATATTTGCGATGAGACTACTTACCTGTAGCAAATACTTTTTGGCGACGAGACCATCGCAGAATTATATATATATATATATATTGTGACGGGACGGTGGGCCCGTCGAAAAAACTATTTGCGACGGGCCCGTCGCGACAAGGTTTATGTATATATAATACATATCATCACATACTTATTTGCGACGGTGATGTTTTCCATCCCAAATACCATTATTTGCGACGGACCCGTCGCAAATAAAGGTATTTGAGATAGCATTTTATACAAAAGGCTATTTGCGACGGGGCCCCATCGCTAAAGCCGATTTGTGATAGGATACTGTCATAATTAATCTATCTCAAATACCAAGAATTATAGTAGTGCACTTCGATCTAATGGATCACAAACTTACCATTTTTGTGTATGTTGAACTATTGTCTCACAGAACAACATTATTTGTTTTTTATATTACCACCTCTCATTGTTGGGAATTATGATGGAAACTATATTTATATTTGATATATATGATATATATAATATATATATGATTTTTTCATTTTTATATTACACATACCATTATTATTTCCATTTTGTGTAAATATTATAACATCATTTTTGGATATGTGGACTACTATCATCTCAAAGCAATGTGATCCATTCACACTATACATGGAATGTATAAAATATGGTTTTAATTAAAATTTATGAAATATATGACATAAATACTAAACTTGAATTATAATAAAGATTATGAAATTTAATTTTCATTCCTTTTATATGAAAAATAAATGAAAGTACAATTCATGCGTACATACGACCTACTGTCTCCATGAATGGTACAATTCATTTATTATCTATAAATATTATGTATGATTATTGGTACATATATAATGAAAATATATCATACTTAAATGATGTTTTAAATCCATTAGATTATGTATCCATGATAGGAAAAACAAGATACAAGTCTAAATATACTTGAAACCCCAAGAAATTAACATCTAAAATAATTAAAATAATAAAAGGTTATTAAAAAAAATAATAGGATATTATATGATGTAAATATATGATATTATAATTATTATTATGGTTATGTTAAAATTTTTTGACCTTTTTAAAACCCTTATGAAGGAGGTTAAATGACATTCACCCTAAAGGAAATGCAAGGTAATGGATTCTTGTCTCACTTTTCTTTTCATGTGGCATACACCATTTTCACCACATACATATTTTTTGTTTTATATATACTACCCCATTTGATATATTATATAATAAATTATTTTATATTCATGTTATCAAAATTTTCATATGAATTTATCACTTTCAGGGGGCTTATGATTCCATAGTTACCAAGTAATAAGGGACTTCGCCTCAATTTCCACTCTTTGAGACATACTTTATTGTTGTGTAGCTTATTTCATATATATAGTGTATGTACTAATAGTTCGACATATTATATCATGATTAATTCATTATCCATTATATTTTGAGTTTTAAATTTATTTATTTTAACAAACTATATTTTAATTATGCATTACGAAGTAGAAAAAAATCTCAAATCACAATTTATTATCTTTTGGTTATATTACTTCCTTGTTGTCAATAATATTCTTTGATTATGTGTGTAGTAAATTTTTACTATATATTATTATATTTACACTTATTTTATTAGAATTGAAATTTTACATAAATAATATATACATTTATTTATTCATAGATCCATATTATGGCCTTTTCACATGTTTACTTTATAATCACATTTAGTTCGGGATTATTTACACTTGAATTTCCATTAGAGAAGATTATTTCATCATTGTCTAATAAAACCTTAAATTATATTTTCTTATGGTTTTTCATGTCCTTTTCTAATTAATTGTTCCACTTTTTCACTCTATTCTACTAAAAAAATTAGAATTTGTTTTTAATAAATCCCAACTTCATTTCTCTCTTTATTCAAATAACCCGTTTTCTTCGAGAAACCATGTTTTCTAGAAAGGTTTAAAAAAATTAACCTTTCCCAAATAATTTTTTAAACATATTTCTACCCATTTATATATCTAAAAAAAATCAAATAAATCTTCTCGTCTATTTCTGAACAATGGATTTTTTTAACCTTTTTACTGCACAAAACGAAAGTTCTTTTTAACTTGTACAGAAATTAAATATTTGCCTGCCATCATCTCTTCCAAGATTCCATTGAAAGGTTAAATGGTTAATTTTTAAAGATAAATCCTCCAAAATTAATTTCAAAATAAAAAGATATTCAAAAAAATCAAAATCAAAATTATATTTTCCTCGAGAATGGTATTAAAAGATATATAAATATTATTTCTATTCATCATAGATAATAACTCATTCTTTTCACTCAAATTGGGATATGTTGTATTTATATTATTCATATTAATCATTTAGATGGTTTATGGTTGATTTGGACAAGGATAGTGTTTACATTCACATCATTGAATCCTTTTTCCCCTTGAAATATCCAATTTCATATGATCATTGAATATTGAATTTTCCCTAATTATCAATATAATTTATCTTGGATTTAATAATTTCCTAAACCATAATAAATTTTTTTATTGTGTTTACATTGATATTTATTTTATTATATGTGGAAATATTGATAAATCGATATTCACTATTTAACATGGATATTTCATGAAGCATATTATCTATTAATTAAATAGATTATTCGATATGAGGAATTCTTTGAAATGTAATAATAGGTAGGGACTAGACTTTACATAGCTCTTCAATTCATCATCAATTTATCCAGATACAAATAAGTTGCACAAATTTAATGGGTTTCTACATGTAGTTTTAAATCGTCTAGTTAAAGGTCTTAATAATATATGTTTTTTGTGCCTCTTCCATTATGTCCAATAACTAAGCATTGTATTCATTTTGATTCATTATCTATTACCTATGATATTTTCTACATCAAAAAGTCTATAGATGCATTTTATTCTCATTATATTGATAAAATGTCCTGCTTTTTCACTTTCATACATTGTTATATTGATTTTTCCTTATCTTGTTATTTTAAATGGGATGTGTTTTCATTTATTTACTTAATAATATTATTTAGTATATTATTTCATAGTTATAGATTTCATGGCATGTGTTATCAGTAATTACCTTTCTGTATTGACTACTCTCATTGATTCATTATTGGTTCTACTATACTTGACCCATACTGAGCATTTAAGCTCACCCTTATTATGTTTCATTTCCCAGGAATCCAAGAATTATACTGATAAGGACATGAATGGATAAGCAGGACGTAATAAAGTAATTATCTTTAAAAGAAATAAAATAAGGAAATTATTATATTTATTTGTAATAAAACACTCACGTATATATCTGGTTTACCAAGACTAATAAACTAATCATTTTTTTAGGATTTGATTCCTTCTAGTAATAAAAAAATGGTAGTAGACCTTGGCTCTGGGCTTACTGGGGTCTAGTTGTTACATTATTGTATGTTTCTTTTAGCATTTATGGCATGTGTGTAGTTAAATATTCTTATTATTAGGAGAATTATCTAATGATACTCTCTAGTTAAGCTCAATTCTATACTGCTTATCTCTAGTACTATGGGAATGCTTAGAATCACTAATCAACATCTTAACATTCTGGTAATATTGAAATATTTCATCATAGATACCAAAGTCTTGAATCACTAAATCTTTTTTAAGACTCATATTTAAACCCCTAAATAGGTAGAATACCTTACTTTTGAGGTCAATGAAAATGTATTAGGTATGCAATTAAATCCTTATGACGTGTCATTATATTCCGTGATAGATTCACTATCTTCTTTCCTAATTCTAAGGAATTACCACCATAAATTATTGTATAAAGTGTTTAAAAATTATGTATCGAATAATATTTTATCGAATCAATACAACTCTATGGATTCAATGTCTTTCTTGGGCTTAGTTGTAATGTCCCGGATTTTTTTCCATGTATTATTTTAATATTATTTGGGAATTATTTTGAGATCAGGCTCTGAGACGCCGTGCAGTTCCGAGGACCAGTGAGCCCAAAACAAATGTTTGAATTTAATTTAATAATTAATTTACACATGCATGCGGTTTTCCTGAAAAAGTGGAATAACTCCCAAAGGGGTTCTCGGATCAGAAATCTGAGGGCACCATTGCGTTCAGAACAATGATTTTACCTAAGGAAAGGCCTAACTTCAGCTGGTACGGGTCGGTGGTGAAATTTGGTTTTTTGACGCAACACTAATAAAATATTTAACAAAAATATTTTATTTATGCAGCAAGATATTTAAATCTTATATCTTTTATCCTCTTTAAATAAGGGCTTGCGCCGGGGTCCAGGGTTATAACCCCATAACCCTGAAAACACATGGCGGCTCTGGAGGCTCTGGAGGAAACCCCCAACGCGACGGTGAAGATGTTCTCGATGGATTTTGACGGAAACAACGATGCGGCGAGCGGATCATCGCCGACAAATGCAGCGAATCTAGGTAGGATGTTGATTTGACATTCCAATCACCATTTTTGATGTCCACGACGAACGCAGACTAATTCATGAACAGATTAGCCCACGGATTGATCGTTCTTGCGGGATGGGATTTTGCATGGATTTTGGGGATATGATTCTTGTTTTATTTTGGTTTTGTTCAACCTTCTAATAGTGACGGACCAAGATCGACATGAACATAAATAGAGGTTCATCCCTCTTGATTTGTTGTGTTCTTCATCCCTAATTCTTGCGTTCTTCGTGAGTGTTCTTTGCGTTCTTCATGGGGCGATGAACAACGGATCGTTGCGAATCTGTTCTGTGATGCAACGATCCAAAATTGAAGGATCAACACCGCAGTTATCTCGTGGAGGTGCGACGACGGTTTCGGCGGACAGATCGAATCGGATCGGAAGAAATTGTTCTTCGGACGATTTCTGCTCAGATGGCCGGAATCAGATTTAGGAGCCGATTGAAGGACCGGAACCCACAAATTCGCCTTCATGAGGACGAGGCGACCCTGCATCTGGAGTTTCGCAGAAAAAGGACATGAGGATCGAGATCTGGAGGTTCGGCCGAGGCACGCGGAGGAAGACCCGGTTTCTGGAATATTCCCGACTACATGTTGTGTACTTTTCTACACGGCGTGTGTTCGTCGGTAGGGTTACCCGGCGTGTACTCCGGGAGTACAAGGACACGGGCAGGATACACGGCCATGTACACACCGTGTATACCCCTCCCCGACCAGATACACGGGATACCCCGTGTACTGGTACACGGGTAGGCGACACGGACACGGGCAGAGACCGTGTATGGGCACATGGCCAGCATTCACGGAGCGAGCCCAGGTGCTCAAACACGGCGTGTGTTTTCTTCTACACGCCGTGTAGATTCTTTCTATCCAGCAAATCCAAAGGACACGGGCCGTTAACACGGGCAGCACCCGGAGTCAAGGAACCTATCATGTACTTTTCTACACACCATGTAGTTTGGTTTTGCACTGCTTGAACGAAGGGCACGGGCCATTTACACGGGTAGTACCCAGGGTCAAGGAACACGGCGTGTAACCATACTACACGTCGTGTAACTTTTTCTTCATGTCTTAAGCCACTTTCCTTCTGTGACTTGGACTAGTTCTTAGGGTTCGTACCCTTGGCAATCCCCTGAAGGTTCTGGTTTCTACTCTTTCATGCAGTATGAACCCTTCAGCAGGACTCTCTGAATAGAGTTGTTGGAATCCCCTCTTTGAGACCTAGATCCGGATCCTCTATTCATTCATGGAACCTGGGGTAGAGTTCTTGGTATCGACGTGACCAACATTACGCGGGTGCTGATCTTCTGCTTAGCAGATTAGCTTAGACTAGGTTGTCAGAATCACCCCATGGGTTGGCTGTGGTCCTCATCTGAGCATCTTGTTCCCACGGTACATGTGGAGTGTGTTCTCTCGAACGATTACTTCGTATCTCTCTGTTCATACCTATGAGTGTGTTCTCCTGATGGTATGCTAAGTGGAATCTTCGAGCTGGATCCTAGTGGCAGTTTTGCAAAGGTCGTTTGTGTATGAGTATATCTGGATATTCTTGTTATATGTTCCATAGACATATACTGTGTAGAGCTTATTTTACCATTCATTGTGGTATTTTCCTTTGTTGTATTTCCTTTGTGGTTTTCGGGTTTCCTACTGGGCATTGTTATACTCACTCAAGCACAGGCTTTTCCCACACATGTCGTGTCTTGTGCAGACGAGCGAGCCTTTGACAGGATTCTAGGCGGACCAGGACGGGACGGTACTCAGTGAGATCAGACGGGCCGAGGTGTGTTCATATGGCTATAGACTGCAGTTCCAACAATATTCTTTCAAGGTTGGACTGTGTTATAGACTTTCTTTTTGGTGGGATTGTACACATGGCCCAGGGTTATACTTCTTTGTACATTACTTTCCTGTCATACTGTGTGGTTGGGTTTTAGTATATGCATGCATCTTTTCCTTTTATTAGTATTAATTTTCAGCTTTGTGAGTTTGGAGATGTGTGTGCGTGTGTACAGGTTTATAGGCAATGCCTCCCATGTTAGTAGCATACCTACTCGGTGCTAGTCACCAACCCCTATCCTATTGGAGGGGGGCTTGGGGAGTTGCGGCTCGGGCCCCATCGGGACGGGTCGTGACAGAGTGGTATCATTGGTGGTCGGTTCTACCATAGGACCGAGAGTCTGTGAGTTGGTTTGGGGAAATAGTGTTATGTTTTTCGACTTCGGATCTCAGGCCAGGGTCCCCATTGTTGGTGCGGCGGCCGACGTATCCACACACCAGGGCTCTGATAACTTGCTTTTAAACTCGGAACATGAAAACACTAGTTGTATGGGGGAAAATAATGGTACATGCATCATTTAATAATGGGTTGTGGTTTCCATGTGCTTCTTGAGTCAGCCCTCCAGATATACTCACTGACTGTGATACATCTTGTTTCTTAAACAAGATGCCTCCACGATGTGTACCCGCTAGGATCTAGCAGCTCGATCACGAGGATGACCCCCTCAGTGACGAAGCTTCGATACAGGGACCAGATCCCCCAGTTCTACCACCAAGTGGCATGCCAGTTATTCCACCACCCGTGGGGCAGTGTTTAGCGCCTGCTGTACCAGTGGAGGAGGAGCGCAGGCTGAGCGCCCTCCACGAGTTTCAAAGACAGAGACCCCACAGGTTTCGAGGTGAGCCCAACCTCCAGGCAGTAGAGGACAGGCTTGAGGCAGTGACCAGAGTCTTCCATTTGGTCCGGAAACCAGCAGACCAGATGGTGATCCTGGCAGCGAGCCTTCTGCAGGGCTCAGCAGGGCGATGGTGGAGTTTGGAAATCCGGACTCATGTCGAGGCGACTATTGCATGGTTGGAGTTTGAGAATCTCTTCAGAGAGGAGTTTTCACCAGTTACCCTAAGAGCGGTACGTATACAGGAGCTTCTTCAGCTTCAGTAGGGAACCATGATGGTGGCTGACTATTCATCGAAGTTTACCGACCTCTCGCGGTACTCGATGGATATGGTCAGAGATCAGTAATTTAGATCTCTGACTTTTGAGTGGGTCTTGCGCAGAGATATCTCAGCTAGCATCATCCCTATGAGCATTCCTACTTATGCTGGGGTTCTCGAGCGGGCTTTGGTGGTCAAGAGCTTCCTGGAGGATCATGGACAACTGACAGTTGTCAGTAGTGGGTGAGTTGGAGCAGAGACCTCAGCGGCAGGGAGATGACGTCAGGGAACCAGGCATGGTAGACGTTTCCAGAGGAGATCCCAGGACAATGGATCAGCCTTACGGGGTTCACAGGGTGCTTACAGCCATCCTCGAGAGAGGTGGTGTTACTCATGTGACGACATGGGAAATCTCGCTCGATATTGTCCGACCCGCCGTGCTACTAACACGGGAGCAGTGGATGGACCACCGAGGCAGAGGCAACGTATGGAGCAGGTAGATCTGTGAGGTGGAGGACGTGGAATAGGAGTGGGGAGAGCAGGTGGAGGTGGTCGGTGTTTCAACCCTTTCCACCACCACCCCTAGGAGGTCCACCCCAGGCTCAGGGAGCTGGTGGACAGAGGCATGGGCAGCTGCAGGCGGTAGAGGCTAATGACCCAGGTACTCCCGGAATGATTAGAGGTACTATCTGTGTCTTTTATACTCTGGTTTCCGTATTGATAGACACAAGTGCTATTCATTCCTTTCTTGCTGCTTATCTTGTTCGAGACCTTGAGATTCCAGTTGAACCGTTGACTCGACCCTTACGCTTAGAAACACCAACTGGAGAAGATTCAGAGATCACACACCTTTGTAGGCAGTGTGACCTGACCCTTAGAAGCGAGAGTTTCGGTTGGAACCTCATGGTGGTAGCTTCGAGGCCTTACGATGTAATTCTTGGTATGTATTGGCTATCCACAGTTTATTCCCAGATTGATTGTTTTAGGCGAAGGGTGCGGTGTGTCCACAGTGATGGAACGAGGTTCTCTTTTGTCGGTGAAAGAGAGACCCAGGCAGCACAGGATGGACTCGTGCATAAGAGGGGATAGCCAATTTCACACCAGTTGGCTAGCGTAGCCCTTGGTGCAGAAGATGTTACGAGTTTCCGGTTTCCCACAGTGGTGGCTGAGTACGAGGACGTCTTTCCAGAGGATGTCCCTGGGCTACCTCCCCGTCGGGAGATAGATTTCTGCATTTAGTTGCAACTCGGGACGACTCCAATATCAGCATTGGATAATCGGATGGCTCCTGCAGAGCCTTGTGATCTGAGGATGCAGCTGGATGACTTGTAGTATAAGGGCTTTGTGAGACCCAGCGTTTCACCCTGGGCGGCCCCAGTGCTGTTTTCCAAGAAGTCGGACGGGAGCTTGAGGCTATGTGTGGATTACCGGAGCTTGAATTAGGTGACCGTGAAGAACCGGTATCCACTACCGATGATCGATGACCTCTTCGACCAGTTGAGAGGGGAATGATGGTTCTCAAAGGTTGATCTATGATCATGCTATCACCAATTGCAAGTACGGGAGTAGGATATACCGAAGAAGGCTTTCAGATGTCGCTACGGTCACTATGAGTACTTGGTGGTGCGCTTCGGCGTGACGAATGCCCCGGAAGTGTTAATGGGACTCATGAATCGGATCTTTCAGCCCTATCTAGACCAGTTTGTAGTGGTATTCCTCGATGATATCCTTGTGTACTCTGCGTCCGAGGAGGACCACACGAGACACATAAGGATGGTTCTGGACACACTCTGAGAGCACCAGTTTTATGGGAAACTCTCGAAGTGTTAGTTCTAGTTATAGGAGATCCACTTTTTGGGGCACATTATCTCAGCAGATGGTGTAGCAGTGGACCCAGCAAAGGTGGAGGCAGTGCTAGCATGGAAGCCACCCCAGAACGTGACGGAGGTGCGGATTTTCCTTGGGTTGGCGGCATACTATCGGAGATTTATCCATGATTTTTCGAGGTTTGCAGCACCCATGATAGCTTTGACCTGAAAGGGACAACCTTTCGTGTGGACCGAGAGGTGCCAGAAGGCTTTCCAGCAGTTGAGACAGAGTCTGACAAGCAGCCCAATCGTGATATTACCGGAAGAGGGTGTTGAGTACGTAGTGTTCTGCGACGCATCAGGAACCGGGCTTGGTTGTGTCCTAATGCAGAGGCAAGTGGTGATTTCCCATGGCTCACGTCAGTTGAGACCACACGAGAAGAACTACACGACCCATGATCTCGAGTTGGCAGTGGTAGTATTCGCATTGAAGATGTGGCAGCACTACTTGATGGGCGAGCGGTTTACCGTCTACTCTGATAAAAAAAGTCTCATATATATCTTTTCTCAGAAGGATCTGAATTTGAGACAGAGGCGATGGCTTAAGTTCTTCCAGGATTACGACTTTCAGATCATTTATACTCCTGGGAAGGGGAACGTGGTGGCAGATGCTCTTAGTAGGAAATCCAACTCACAGTTACTGGATGAGGCGACAAGGAAGTTACCCTCTTTTCATTTGTCCTTCATGGATAGAGATGAGGGAGGTTACCTTTAGTCTATGGTTGTTACCCCTCCACTCTTACAGCGAGTCCGGGAAGCACAACGTGAGGATGCTAGCTGTGAGACTCCACGTGTTCAGATATCCACAGGTGATGATATTGATGGATAATCAGAAGGAGGGGAGCACGTTGTCCTTTTCAGAGGGTGCACGGTAGTACCAGTGACATTTCATGATGAGGTTCTGAGAGAGTTCCATACATCCCCTTTGGAGGTGCATCCTGGTGTGGAAAAGATGCACCAGGACCTCTGACGTCAGTTCTGGTGGCCAGTGATAAAGACGAGTGTTGCAGAATTTGTTTCTCGGTGCCATACTTGTCAGCAAGTAAAGACTGAGCACCAGGTTCCAGCTGGTTTGACTCAGCCCCTTGAGGTGCCAGAGTGGAAGTGGGATGGGATATCCGTGGACTTTGTGATAGGTTTACCACGTACATCCAGGGGACACGATTCCATCTGGGTAATCATTGATCGACTCACCAAGTCGGCCCACTTCCTAGACATACGGGAGCAGAGTTCAGTAGAGAGCTTGGGACGCCTCTACATGTAGGAGATAGTTCGGCTTCATGGAGTACCATCCACGATCGTCTCAGATTGTGATTCTCATTTCACATCCCGGTTGTGGAAGGGATTGCAGGAAGCTTTTGGGACTCAGTTACACTTGAGCACAGTGTTTCATCCCCAGACTGATGGTCAGACAGAGTGGACCATCCAGGTCCTGGAGGATATGTTATGAGCTTGCATACTTGACTTCGGTCATAGCTAGGAGGACCACCTACCACGGGTGGAGTTTTCTTATAACAACAGTTATCATTCCACTATTGGTATGGCACCAATCGAGGCTCTATATGGGCGACCTTGTAGGTCGCCACTTTGTTGGACTGACCTGACAGAGTCATCACTCATGGGCCCAGAAATGGTGAGAGCTACTACAGAGAAGGTGCAGGTCATCCAAGAGCGGATGAAGACTGCACAGAGTCGGCAAAAGTCTTATGCCGATCAGAGGAGGAGGCCTTTGGAGTTTGAGGAAGGAGACCATGGGTTCCTTTAGGTATCACCTCGACGGGGATTGCGGATATTTGGGTGAGGCGGCAAGCTATCTCTGAGGATCGTTGTCCCTTTTCAGGTTCTGAGTAGAGTTGGCGAGGTGGCGTATCGCTTGGCTCTACCCCCTCAGATGGACCGGGTACACAACTTCTTCCATGTGTCGCAGATACGTAGGTACGTGCATAATCCATCGCACGTCATCGACTGGGGAGATCTGGACATTGACGAGGGAGCGAACGTTGATAAGTACCCAGTGGAGATCGAGGATCTGCAAGATAAGATCCTTCGTGGATGAGCTATTCCCTTGGTGCATGTCTGGTGGTTGCACAAGAATCTCTAGGAGAGCACGTGGGAGCAGGAGGCTCAGATTCGCGTGCAGTACCAACACCTTTTTGTGTAGTCCTAGTTTTGGATTTTCGAGGATGTAAAAGCCCTAAGGTGGGTGTGATGTAATGGCTCGGATTTTTTTCCATGTATTATTTGAAAATTTTATGGGAATTATTTCGAGACCAGGCTCTGAGACGGCACACAGTTCCGAGGCCCAGTGATCTCGGAACAAATGTTTGAATTTAATTTAATAATTAATTTACGTGCACGTGTTGTTTTCCTGAAAGAGTGGAATAACTCCTGAACGGGTGCTCAGATCAGAAATCTGAGGGCACTGTTTTGTTTAGAACATTGATTTTACCTTAGGCAAGGCCTATCTTTGGCCGGCACGGGTCGATGGTGAAATCTGGTTTTAGGACGAAACTGTAAAGACACGTAAAATTCAAGGGAAAATTTTTCTTATTTTTCTTTGGGATTTTACAAGAACGTGGTTTCTGATGGCACTGGATTACGAGGCCTGGTGTGTCCGTAATTTCTATCCAAATTTTAGCTCGGGTACGTTCAGTGAACGAACGAGCGGGAAATTCTAACTTCTGATCGGAATCGAATTCTGAGGGCACCGATGAAACCACAACGCCGATAATTGCTTAGGAACGCCTTTTCTAGAGTTGTGTTTTCTCATTATGAGTTGTTTAAATTTGTGGATTAAGTGTGAGTGAAATAAAATTTCATGAAGAATTTTATTTCTCTTTTCCATGTGTTAGATCCTAGGTGTAGGAGTTAGGGTGGGACCCACTGATTGCTAGTTTCTCTTGAGTGGATTAAAGGTACGGTGGGGCCCACACGAGCCCCACCTTTTCAATTTCCTTAACTCCCTAACTCCTCTTAACCCCCCCCCCCCCCCACCACTTAAGTTGTGTAGCACTTTTATCTTTTAAACATCCCTTTAATTTGGGTGACTTTTCCTCTCCTCTCTTTAAGTATGCCAACTCACCAATTCAATTAATTAAATTAAGTTTTGAATTTTTGAATTGTGGAAAGAGTTAATAAAATAAGGATGAACCTTATTTTATTTTGGTTGGTTGTTGTGTGTGGACAATTGAGGAGAGAGCTCTTCGGTGTTTTCATCTTCATCACGAAGAACACCAAGACTTCGACGAAGAACGCCGTCACCGTAAGAACAGATCGATGTTCCTTCTCTTCTCCTCTCCGCAACCGGGGTGTGACCCCTTTTTCCGAAGATCGACGACGCACCCTCTTTCGATCTTCTTCCCGTGTCAAAAAAAAGGAGACGCCACTTCCTCCTCGGATGTTCTCCATCAATATACGGAGCTTCAACTCGCGACATCGTTTTCCGCAGCGAACACCCATTCTAGCTACGCTCAAGGTATGAGTTATTTAATTATTTTGTTCGTGTTTACCAATTTGTCGTTCTTTGTGAAATTACCACCAAATGCTATCGATTAACGAGAGGGGGCCGGACCGCACAAACACGACCGACCCTCCTCCCTTATTCGTGTGTTTGTTTCTTTGTGGTTTGAAACGAGTATGGCGCGGTGTCGTCACACCGTGTGTGATCGTGCGACAAGAAATGTGCGGCGCCATCGCGCCGCACCGTGGAAACGAACAAGGACACGACGCCGTCGCGCCGCGTTGGAGAAACTCAAAGACACCGCGGCCGAAGCGAGGCCGTGGTGGAAGAGCACGGCGCCGTCGCGCCTCACTGGTCGACCAAGGTCGCGGCTGGTTCCGGGCCACGGCGAAGCAGGGTGACTGGCGGCTGGAGACGGGTCGCCGGCGTCGGAGTAAGGAGGGGACCGGCCGACGCCGGTCCCGTGGAGCAAGAACCGGCCAGCCAGGGTAGGCTGGTCGGACAGGGAAAGAGCTGGGGGTCAAAACCCCTGGCTGGCCAGCTGAGCGGCCCCTTAATTGGGGCCGCAGTTTCCGAACGGCGGGGGCAGCGCCCCCCCCCCCCCCCCGCATAACCGAACGGCAAGGCCGTTCGGCCGAGCCAGCTGGCGCCACGCGCCAACGCGCCCAGTAGCCGGGCTACTGGACCAGGCCGTCGAGCCGGGTCGCACCCAGCTGGGTCAGGCCGCGCCCCGCCGGCCCGACCCAAGGGGTCTCGGGTCGGGTCAGTCCGGACCCAAAACCCCCATTTTCAGGCCCTTTTCAGTCTTTCACCCATATCTTGAGTTGTAGACCTTTGATTGATGCACTGTAAGCGGTTATGCGGTCCTTGAATCGAGACAGTCATTTCGGTATATTACACTCAAGGTTTCGGAATACTTTGGGTTCGGCCGGGTTGGTTCGGATACAAAACCAACCGGGCCCTCAGATCGGAAACGCTTATATCTTGAGCTCCGGACGTCCGATTGACGTACCGTCGACTTTCATGGATTCCTCTAAGTGAAAAGGTTCTTTTGGATTACTCCGCTCAAGGTTTGGATGCTGTCGGAGTGTGGTCGGGTTGGTTTGATCATGAAACCAACCGGGCCCCTGGAATGAAAAAGCCAATAACTCACAGACCGGGCGTCCGATTGACACGTCGTCTGTCTCGTTGAATTCCTCTTGATGAGACAGAAGTTTTGGAATACTTCGCCCGAGTTTTGGTTGCTGTTGGATAGTGGCCAGATTGGATTGTACCCGAAATCCAACCGGGCCCTTGGAACGGAAAAGCTGTTATCTTCAGACTGGACGTCCGTTTGACGAACAGTCAGTGGTGTTGGTGATCACGTGGAGAAACGGTACCTTTGAGTATACCCTATGAGAGTTCAGGGACCAGTTGAGATACGGCTGGGTTGGTTTGCACTCGAAACCCACAAGGCCCCAGGGACGAAAAGGATAATAACTCCCAGACCGGGCATCCGATTGACGCACCGTCTATTGCGTTGAGACCCTTATGACGAGGAGGTCATTTGAGATACATCTTTGTGGGTCTGTGTGATACATGGAGTATTGACCAGTAGCTCGTGGAGCAGTCCCTCCCGGAGGCGAGCTTATGGAGTACGAAGACCGTGTAGACGACTTAGACCTAACAACTGCTTGACCGACTCGACTTGGAGTGAGTCGACTAGCCTAGTGGACGGAGAGCTTGGTATTTTGTGGCAGACCAATGGCAGAAGAAGCGCCTTGTAGTTGGCAGCAGACCCGCGGTACTCGACCGGAGGAGTACCTCTGTAGGCTATTAGGGGGAGCGCCTGGTATTTGGCGGCAGACCCACAGCGGACGGAGCGCCCAGTATTTGGTAGTAGACCCACGGTACTCGAGAGGAGGAGTACCTCAGAGACTTGGATTAGTGAGCAGCACCTCAGAGTCGTGATAAGACCACTGTACACTCTAGAGACGAGACTCTTCAGCAGTTACAGTTTCGAAAATGAAAATCCTGGATTGAGATGAGTCTATGACCTTTGTGTGTCCTCATGATTGAGATGGGTTACTTGATAACATAGGTATATGTATGGGCATATACCTGGGTAGTGGTTATCTGTTGATTTCATAATCTTTGTGTTTCCTCATGATTGAGATGAGTTACTTGATAACAATGGTATATGCATGGGCATATACCAAAGTAGATGTCTTCTGTTGAGATCTTCTTTGTGGTTATCCATGCTAGTTTTAGTGAGACCTTGAGGGTCTCAGGGTCCCTACTAAGTATCATTATACTCAACCCTGCACGGGCTATGCCCGCACCTCGTTGTGTTTGTTACAGACGACAGGCAGTGCTGACGGAGGCCGAGTGATCGAGGACTGGACGGTACCCGGAGGTGGAACACATGACGAGTCAGTATCCGGAGGTGGACTTCACGGAGAGATGACACTCGGAGGAGGTTGAGGGGTGAGAGCGTTGTGGAGGCTATCTGTACCTACCCTTCAGGTAGGATCTGTGGTGGAAGATCCAGGAGTTATGCCATCTGTACCTACCCTTCAGGTAGGATCTGAGGAGGACGACCCAGGAGCCTCTTCCATTATTCTAGCTATTGTACTTTGTTCAGTTGTAGTTTCACTTTCATTTGGGTTTGTATTCTGGCCCATTTACCTTTCAGCACTTCTATTTGTACATAGTGTTTTACTTCCGCTAGTACTCTGTGGTGTTTTGTTTAATTTTATAAAGGCAATGCCTTCCTAGTTATCGGGATTTACGCCTCTGGTGCTAGTCACCACCCCCTGGCCTATGGAAGGCGGGATTGGGGTAGTCACGACACGGGCCCCGAGGACAGGTCGTGACAAATTGGTATCAGAGGAGTCGGTTCTACCGCAAAACTTATAACTCTGATATTTTCTTTCTGTGAAGCAATAGTGTTAAGGGTACCGAGTGTGGTCTTCAGTTCAGGGAGTCCAGTGTTGGTGCGGGCGGCCGACGTATCCATACACCAGGACACTGAAAACTGATTTCCGACTTTGTGCACAAAAACACTGATTGCGTGTGTGTTTCCCTATGTTTTTAAAAGTCAGCTCAAACTAGGTAAGCTCACCAGGTATAAACGTTTGACCATGTCACGTTGTTTCTTTCAGGATGCCTTTTCACGAACGACCAGCTAGAGCCTAGAGGGAGTGTGTACTGACAGCATGTCGAGCGACGAGTCTTTAGTATATGTCCCTCTTGCAGTTGAGGCACTAGAGGAGGCACCAGCAGTAGTACCATACGTTGGGCCACTGATGCCACCAGCCCCAGCAGTAGGCGATGCACGCCACTTAAGCGCGCTGCACGAGATCCAGCGCCAGAGGCCACCCAGGTTCCAGGGAGAGACGGACCCGCAGGCGGCTGCGGATTGGATGGAGGCTGTGGTGAGAGTCTTCAGGCTAGTGGGGATGCCAGCAGACTTTATGGTGATCTTTCCTGCCAGCCTTCTTCAGGCAGCAGTAGGCAAGTGGTGTAGCCACTTGTTCCAGTTTTGCTACGGGATGACCTTCACGTGGGAAGACTTTGATACCTTCTTCAGGGTGGAGTTTGTGCCATTAGCTCTACACCCCGATCGTGTACAAGAGCTGCTGCCTTTGCCAAAAGATTTTAGATCAGTAGCCGAGTAATCTGTGGGCAGTAGACAGATGATGCAGAGGTCCAAGAGGACCAGAGCCAGCCGTACGAGGAGCAGGAAGTGTTATGAATGCGGCAGGAAGGGTCACCTGGCACATGACTGTCCGACCCCACGCACAGTCGATCCACAGGCGTTGGAGGAGACACTGAGGAAGAAGCAGCGGCGGGTGCTTGAGTAGCAGCCGAGCAGTGGACAAGGCAGTAGAGCTCCGGAAGCAGGTGGACAGGAGAGGAACTAGTGGATATGTCCCTTGTACTTCTAGTTCCATGTTGATGTTGTATTCGTGTCTTTGTACTTTGAGCTGCAATAATAGAAAGACACTTATATTGGGGATGTCTTCTTTCCTGTCCTTTTGTTTGTTTGATACTGAGAGGTCCCTGTTAAAACGGTTGACTTGACCCTCACTTTCAAGATTTCTACTGGAGGAGACCCAGTGACCTCACACTAATGCCGACAGCGTGACTCTACCCTTGGAGGCGAGAGTGACGGTTGGATCTCTTGGTAGTTACGTCGAGGCCTTACGACGTCATCCATGGCATGAATACATCATTCATGTCAGGATTGACTGTATTAGGCAATGAACGTGGTTCATCCAGGCGATGAGACTGAGTTTCTCTTTTCAGCAAAGGATAAATTTTAGAAGCTCTTTCAGATCGTAGGCAAAGAAGGTGCAGATCATACAGGAGCGGATGAAGACTGCACAGTGCAGTAAGAAACATGAAACCGTCTCCAGTCTTAGAGACTTGAGCGTGTTAAGAGTTTCAATAAGAGGAATCTTTAAGGAGGGATGAGTCCGCGGAGCAGCAGACGTGGAGGCAGACCTAGGAGAGCAGCATGAGGTGGTGTACATCTTAACATGCAACAACCACCCGCCTTAGTTATCCCAACTAGGCTCAGGGAGCTGAAGGGCGGAGGAAGAGTGCGGATGCATGCGGTCAAGGAGTGTGACCTAATGGCTATAAAAATGATTCAAGGGATAGTCTGTGTCCACTACTAGCTGATGTAGTAACGGACGTCGATATGAATCATTCCTTTCTTTCACAAATCTTGTTCCAGACCTAGAGTTTCCAGTAAGTCGTGGACTTGACCCTCACGTCTGGAGATACCATGGGAGAAGATTCGATAATAACACTTACGCCGACGGTGTGGTCAGACCCTCGAGGCGAGAGTTTTGGTTGGAATCTCTTGGTGGCAGCGTCGAGGCCTTACAATGTTAGTTTGAGTATGGAATGGGCAATAACAGTTCATACTCAAATTGATGGTATTAGGCAATAAGGTTGTGGTTTATCTATGACGTCGGGATGGGTTTTCCTTGGTCGGTGAAAATGAAACCCTAGGTTGCACAGGATAAACTCTTGCACAGGAGGGTGCGACCGATCACTCTTAAGTCGGTCAACCTTACCCTTGTGGCAACAGTCATTTTGAGTTTTAGTTCTAACTGGAATTGTAGACCTCTAGAGTTCGAGTGTGATGATCACATACTTATACGTGTCTCACCTCGATGAGGTTTACGAAGATGTGGCCAAGGCGTCAAGTTATCTCCGAGGTTCAACGGACCTTTCTAGGTCCTCTGTTGGGTAGGCGAGGTGGTTTACCGCTTGACCCATCCACCTCAGTTGCACCAGGTGCACGCCGTTTTCCAAGTATCTCAACTGAGGAGATATGTGCTCAACCCTTCGCATATCATCTAACATGAGGAGCTGGACGATGGCGATGGGGTTACTTTCACGGAGGTACCAGTGGGGATCGAGGATTGACAAGAGCAGATCCTATGAGGACGGTTGATTCCTCGGGTGCACTTTCTTTGGCAGTACGGGAATCTCCAGGTAATCACATGGGAGCGGAAGGCTCAGATGCGTGCTCAGTACCGCTTTTGTATCCCCAGTTAGTGTTAAAGCTTTACGGGGACATAAAGCCCTGAGGTGGGAGTAATGAAAAGACCTGTAAAATTCAAGGGAAATTTTTTCTTAATTTTCTTTGGGAATTTACAAGAACACAGTTTCTAACAGCACTGGATTCCGAGGCTCGGTGTGTCCGGAATTTCAATCTGAATTTTAGCTCGGGTACGTTCAGTGAACGAACGAGCGGGAAATTCTAACTTTTGAACCGGTGCTCGGAATCGAATTCCGAGGGCACCGATGAAACCGCAGCGCCGGTAATTGCTTAGGAATGCCTTTTCTAGAGTTTCATTTGCTCTTAATGAGTTGTTTAAATTTGTGGATTAAGTGTGAGTGAAATAAAATTTCATTAAGAATTTTATTTCTCTTTTCCATGTGTTAGAACCTTGGTGTAGGAGTTAGGGTGGGACCCACTGATTGTTAGTTTCTCTAGAGTGGATTAAAGGTAAGGTAGGGCCCACACGAGCCCCACCTTTTCAATTTCCTTAACTCCCAAACTCCTCTTAACCCCCCCACTTATGTTGTATAACACTTTTAACTTTTAAACTTCCCTTTAATTTGGGTGACTTTTCCTCTCCTCTATTTAAGTATGCCAACTCACCAATTCAATTAATTAAAATAAGTTTTGAATTTTTGAATTGTGGCATGAGTTAATAAAATAAGGATGAGCCTTATTTTATTTTGGTTGGTTGTTGTGTGTGGACAATTGAGGATAGAGCTCTTGGGTGTATTGATATTCATCACGAAGAACACCAGGACTTCGACGAAGGACGCTGTCACCATAAGAAGAGATCGACGTGTCGTCTCTTCTCCTCTCCGCAGCTGGGGTGTGACCCCTTTTTATGACGATCGACGAAGCACCCTCATTCGATCTTCACCCCGTGTCAAAGAAAAGGAGACTCCACTTCCTCCTCATACGTTCTCCGTCAACATACGGAGCTTCACCTTGCGATGTTGTTTTCCAAAGCGAACCCCCGTTCTAGCTATGCTCAAGGTAGGAGTTATTTAATTATTTTTTTCGTGTTTACCACTTTTTCATTTTTCGTGAAAATATGACCAAATGATGTCAATTAACGAGAGGGTCCCGGACCGCACAAACAAGGCCGACCCTCCTCCCTTATCCGTGTGTTTGTTTCTTTGTGGTTTGAAACGAGTATGGAGCGGTGTCGTCGCACCGCGTGTGATCGTGCGACAAGGAATGTGTGGCGCCATCGCGCCGCGCCGTGGAAACGAACAAGGACACGGCGCCGTCGTGCTGTGTCGGAGAAACCCAAAGACACCATGGACGGAGCGGGGCCACGGTGGAAGAGCACGGCGCCTTCGCGCCACACCGGTCGACCAAGGCCGCAGTTGGTTCCGGGCCGTGGTGAAGTAGGGTGACCGGCGGCTGGAGACGGGCCGCCAGCGTCGGAGTAAGGAGGGGACCGGCCGACGCCAGTCCCGTGGAGCAAGAACCGGCCGGCCAGGGCGGGCCGGACGGACAGGGAAAGAGTCGGGGGTCAAAATCCCCGGCTGGCCAGCTGAGCGGCCCCTTAATTGGGGTCGCGGTTTCCGAACGGCGGGGGGCAGCGCGCCCCCCCGCATAACCAAACGGCTCGGCCGTTCGGCCGAGCCAGTTGGCGCCGCGCGCCGAGTAGCCGGGCTGCCGGGCCGGGCCGCGCCCAGGCTGGGCCAGGCCGCGCCGCCCGGTCCGGGCTACGCCCCGCCGGGCCGACCCAGGGGATCTCGGGCCGGGTCGGTCCGGGGCCGAAACCCCCGTTTTTGGGCCCTTTTCGGTCTTTCACTCATATCGTGAGCTGTAGACCTCCGATCGATGTACCGTCAGCGGCGATGCGATCCTTGGATCGAGAAGTTTATTTCGGTATATTACACTCAAGGTTTTGGAATACTTTAGGTTCGGCCGGGTTGGTTTGGATACGAAACCAACCAGGCCCTCGGAGCGGAAACGCTTATATCTTGAGCTCTGGATGTCCGATTGACGTACCGTCAACTTTCATGGATTCCTCTAAGTGATACGGATCTTTTAGCTTACTCCGATCGAGGTTTGGATATCGTCGGAGTGCGGTCAGGTTGGTTCGCTCATTAAACCAACTGGGCCCCTGGAACGAAAAAGCCAATAACACACAGACCGGGCGTCCGATTGACGCGCCGTTTGTCTTGTTGAATTCCTCTTGATGAGACAGAACTTTTGGCATACTTAACCTGAGTATTGGTTGCTGTTGGATAGTGGTCGGGTTGGATTGGACCCGAAATCCAACCAGGCCCTTGGAACGGAAAAGCTGTTATCTTCAGACTGGACGTCCGTTTGAAGAACCGTCAGCGACGTTGGTGATCACGTGGAAAAATGGTCCCTTTCAGTATACCCTATGAGAGTTCAGGGTATAGTTGAGATATGGTCGGTTTGGTTCGCCCTCGAAACCAACCGGGCCCCTGGGATGAAAAGGCTAATAACTCCCAGACCGGGCGTCTGATTGATGCGCTGTCTGTTGCGTTGAGACCCTTATGACGAGGCGGTCCTTTGAGATACATCTTCGTGGGACTGTGTGATACTTGGAGTATTGACCAGTAGCTCATGGAGTGGTCCCTCCCGGAGACGAGCATATAGAGTACAGAGACCGTGTAGACGACTGAGACCTGACGACTGCTTGACCGAATCGACCTGGAGTGAGTCGACTAGCCCAGTGGACGGAGCGCCCGGTATTTGTCGGCAGACCCACGGCAGACGAAGCACCTTGTACTTGGCAGCAAACCCGTGGTACTCGACCGGAGGAGTACCCCTGTAGGCTATTAGGGGGAGTGTCCGGTATTTGGCGGCAGACCCACAGCGGACGGAGCGCCCAGTATTTGGCAGCAGACCCGCGGTAGTCGATAGGAGGAGTACCTCAGAGACTTCGATTAGTGAGCAGTACCTCAGAGTCATTACAGGACCACTGTACACTCCAGAGACAGGGCTCTTCAGCAGTTACGGTTTCGATAATGAAAATATTGGTTTGAGCTGAGTCTATGACCTTTGTGTTTCCTCATGATTGAGATGGGTTACTTGATAACTTTGGTATATGAATGGGCATATACCTGGGTAGTGGTTATCCGTTGATTTCATAATCTTTGTGTTTCTTCATGATTGAGATGAGTTACTTGATAACTTAGGTATATGCATGGGCATATACCTATGTAGAGGTTATTTGTTGAGATCTTCTTTGTGGTTATCCATGTTGGTTTTAGTGAGACCTTGAGGGTCTCGGGGTCCCTACTGAGCATCGTTATACTCACCCCTGCACAGGCTATGCCCGCACCTCGTTGTGTTTGTTGCAGACGACAGGCAGTGCTGACGGAGGACGAGTGATCGAGGACTGGACGGTACCCAGAGGTGGACCACACGGCGAGTTAGTATCCGGAGGTGGACTTCACGGCGAGACAACACTCAGAGGAGGTTGACGGGCGAGAGCGTTGTGGAGGATATCTGTACCTACCCTTCAGGTAGGATCCGTGGTGGACGATCCATGAGTTGTGCCATCTATACCTACCCTTCAGGTAGAATCCGAGGAGGATGACCCAGGAGTCACTTCCGTTCTTCCAGCTATTATAATTTGTTCAGTTGTAGTTGTACTTTCATTTGGGTGTGTATTCTAGCCCATTTACCTTTCAGCACTTCTCTTTGTACTTAGTGTTTTACTTCCTCTTGTACACTGTGGTGTTTTGTTTACTTTTATAAAGGCAATGCCTTCCCAGTTATCGGGATTTATGTCTTTGGTGCTAGTCACCATCCCCTGGCCTATGGAAGGCAGGCTTGGGGTAGTCACGGTATGGGCCCCAAGGACGGTTCGTGACAACAACAGTAATAAAATATTTAAGAAAAATATTTTATTTCTGCAGCAAGATCTTTAAATCATATATCTTTTATCCTCATTAAATAAGGGCTTGCGCCAGGGTCCAGGGTTACAACCCCATTACCTTGAAAACCTTTGGCGGCTCTGGAGGCTTTGGAGGAAACCCCCAATGCGGCGGCGGTGACGTTATTGACGGATTTCGACAGCAACGACGACGTGGCGAGCAGATCTTCGCCGACAAACGCAGCGAATCCAGGTAGGATGTTGATTTGACTTTCCATTCCCCGTTTTTGATTTCCATGACGAACGAGGACTAATACACGGACATATTAGCCCACGGATTGATCGTTATTGCATGATTGGATTTTGCAGGGATTTTGGGGACGTGATTGTAGTTTTATTTTGGTTTTGTTCAACTGTCTAACGGTGACGGACCAAGATCGACACGAACATCGATCGAGGTTCATCCCTCTCAATTTTTTATGTTCTTCTTCCCTAATTCTCACGTTCTTCGTGAGTGTACTTCATGTTCTTCACTGGGCGATGAAAAACGGATCGTTACGCATCCATTCTACGATGAAACGATCCCAAAATGAAGGATCAACACCGCAGTGATCTCTCAGAGGTGCGACGATGGTTTCGGCGGATGGATCGAAGCGGATCAGAAGAAATCTTTATTCGGACGATTTCCGCTCGGATGGATGGAATCGGATTTAAGAGCCTATTGAATGCCCGGAACCCACGGATTCGGATTGACAAGGACAAGGCAACCCTGCATCTGAAGTTTCGTGGAAAACGGACATGAGGATCGAGATCCGGAGGTTCGGCCAAGGCGTGCGGAGGAAGACGCAATTTCTGTAATTTTCCCGACTACATGGCATGTACTTTTCTACATGGCATGTGTTCGTCAGTAGGGTTACCCGGAATGTACTCCGGGAGTACATGGACATGGGCAGGATACAATTCCACGTACACGCCATGTATACCCCTCCACTACCAGACCCGGCTAGATACACGAGATACCCCGTTTACTGGTACACGGGTAGGCGACACGGACATGGGAAGAGACCGTGTACGGGCACATGGCCAGTGTACACAGAGCGAGCCCAGGAACTCGAACACGGCATGTGTTTTCTTCTACATGTTGTTTAGTTTCTTTCTATACAGCAATGCCGAAGGACATGGGCCATTTACATGGGCATCACCCGGACTCAAGGAACACGACGTGTACTTTTTTACACTCCGTGTTGTTTGGTTTTGCACGGCTTGAACGAAGGACACAAGCCATTTACACGGGCAGTACCCAGGGTCAAGGAACACGGTGTGTAACCATGCTACAAGTTGTGTAACTTTTTCTTCATGGCTTAAAGACACTTTCCTTCTGTGACTTCGACTAGTTCATAGGGTTCGTACCCTTGGCAATCCCCTGAAGGTTCTGGTATCAACTCTTTCATGCAGTATCATCCCTTCAGCAAGACTCTCTGAATAGAGTTGTTGGAATCCCCTCTGTGAGACCTAGATCCGGATCCTCTATTCATTCCTGGAACCCTAGGTAGTGTTCTTGGTATCGACGTGACCATCTTTACCCAGGCGCAGATCCTCTGCTTAGCGGATTAGCTCAGACTGAGTTGTGGGAGTCACCCCATGACTTGGCTGTGATCCTCATCTGAGCATCTTGTTCCCAAGGTACTTGTGGAGTGTGTTATCCCGGAACAAGTACTTCATATCTCTCCCTTCAGACCTATGAGTGTGTTCTCCTGATGGTATGCTTAGTGGAATCTTCGAGCTGGATCCTAGTAGCGGTTTCGCGAAGTTTGTTTGTGTATCAGTATGTCTGGATATTCTTGTTATATGTTCCTTAGACATATACTGTGTAGGGATGACTGTATCATCCTTTGTGTTATTTTCCTTTGTTGTATTTCCTTAGTGGTTTTCGGGGTGTCCTACTGGGTATTGTTATACTCACCCCTGCACGGGCTTTGCCCGCACATGTCTTGTCTTGTGCAGACGAGAGAGCCTTTAACAGGATTCTAGGTGGACCAGGACCGGACGGTACTCAGTGAGATCAGACAGGCCGAGGTGTGTTCCTACGGCTACAGACTGCAGTTCCAGAAATTTTCTTTCCAGGTTGGACTTTGTTACAAACTTTCCTTTTGGTGGGCTTGTACTTTTGGCCAGTGCTTATAATTCTTTATACGTTACATTCATGTCGTACTCTGTGGTTGGGTTTTAGTATATGCATGCATCTTTTCCTTTTATTAATTTTACTTTTCAGCTTTGTGGGTTGGGAGATGTGTGTGCATGTGTACGGGTTTATAGGCAATGTCTCCAATGTTAGTAGCATGCCTACTCGGTGCTAGTCACCAACCCCTGGCCTATTGGAGGCGGGCTTGGGGAGTTTTGGCTCAGGCCCCATCAGGATGGGTCGTGACATTAGTATTATTTTTCATCATCCAAATCTAATAAACTTATCCCTCTAGGTTATTTATAACCTATAAAAATTTATCTTTCTCATATAATTATATATGAAAATGAATATTTTCTCAAAAGTGTAAAACAATTGTTCTTTAATTAGGGTATTATAATATCCAATAATATTTAAAGGCCTTTAACGCATAAAGGGATCAATCACACCATTATTATTATTAAAAGAATGGGGCATTCAACATGATTCATGTTATTATTCATAACCTTAGTTATTTAAGATTGTATTTCAAAAAAGTAATCAACTCCCACTCGCTTCATGTTAGGCATCTCATTTGGGTAATCTTCACATTTCACATCACAATCGTTATTGGTATAATTCTATCTCATTCATAGAATAATATAAAATTAAGGAATATTTGGCTTGATAATTCTTAAATTGAGTAGTATGAAAAGACAAAACAATGAAATTAAGTGGGATAACACATAAATTAAATGTGTACCCTAAATTTGAAATTTTGATGTTTTAATCTAGGCCATCTATGGTTATTTTCATACAAGGTTCACTAGTTTTATATTTCATCATTAAATTCTATTTCAACACATTCAAATCCTCTGTGATGTCTTTTAAGTAGAAAATGATTTAAAAATCATATCCATTAGTAGGGTTAGACCAAAAGTATATATATGACTCTTTGTCTTGCATTGAGTGAATATTGAGTTAATACCAAGTCATTCTTCTCTAGGGTTATGACACATAGGTTCATCTTGGGAACAACCTACACCTAAATGTTTGTATCCAGATAAATATTTCATTTATAGGAGACCAAATATCCTTTACTTTACAATATTTTTAGGATTTTTTCCAATATGTATACTTATCCTTAGTGTTTTCACTAATAATTTAATTTTTTAATCAAAAAAATAATTATACATTTCATAGATACCAACTGTAGAAAACCATATCTCATTAAACATTATTGTTAACAAAATAATACATAAACATAAGACCATAAATATTGAGGACCAGTGACTTTGGAATATTATAAACTTAAATAAGGAAACGTTAAAAAAAAAAGAATCTTCATTATATAAACTCTAACACTTTCTCCAATGTCCCAATGATCTTATAATTTATACTATAATATATTTGGTAATGTTTAAAGGAAAATGGTGAGTTATAATTATCAATAATGGAAAAATAAGAGTAGACAAGATACATATGAGAAAAAATGTATGTCATGATAAAATAAAAACGAAATATTAACATTGAATCATGACATGAATAATATGGCATCATAACATCATGATATCAACGGAATGAGGAAACAAAATAAAACATTAAACATAAGAATAAGTCAGAAATCACAACCAAGAGATCGTAATTATGTGTGCTAAACTAACTAACCATGCACCATAAAATTTATGTCATGAGATTAAAACATTACCCAATTCATTCGTTCTTTAACTAGTTAAACCCTTCATATGTCTAAATTTTAATCTTCTTCAAATATTATTTATCACACAATATTATTTCATGGAAAACATATTGAAGATGAGAAGGGGTTTCATATGGAAATAATTTAGTTAAAAAATGTTAAAATGAAGATTATTTTAAAATATTAAACCCATAAAAAGGGAATATGAGTTTAATAAATAAAAATTCATGATAATTTTAGTAATTTTACATTTATTTTAGCACCCATGAATGAATATATTGTTCAATATTCAAAATAAAAGGGGGTGACATAGAAACTAAAATCCTAACTTTGAAACTATAATGGGAATATAAAGTGATTAATGAAAGGTGTTTAACTTTATACAATAGACCTGTCTCACTGATAAAACATCAATAGGATAGAAATGGAATGATTTTCGATATTATGAAAAAATAGAATTTTAAAAATTTGAAAGATTACTAGAATGGATGAGAATGAGTGAAATGGTAGGGGAGAGAATCCACCACTTTATATGTTACTTCCTAAACATAGAGGGTAAATCCATAGAGAGCGTGTTGTATTTTCCAAAGGACTTAATGAGAGACTAATATTGATAGGAATTTACAAATAATATTGATATTGAATGAAATTGAAGAGGGATATTGGGAATTTATTTATAAATGAAGTAAATTGTTAATTATTTTTTAAATATAGACTTTAAAATTATATATTTATAAAATTTATTTTCCCTGGGTCACCTAGGGTGTTGACTTGTCTTTTATGAAATTATGAAGGTATTTATCAAAAAATTCCATTTTGGGAACCTAACTCAATTAGTTTATATTAATTTTTCAATGAGAATACTATCAATAAAAAAATACTATTTTGAGATCCTTAATTTCCAAATTAGACTTTGGAGCGTTATCTATATGTTTGGAAAATAATTTTAAATCATTAAAATAAATTATATTTATAAAATATATTATTTTTGGTTCTATATAATCTTATATTATTTAAAAAATCATTACTACATATTTATGAGGCAAAAAAGATATACCAAAACACAAAAAAAAACATATTTTAACAATTCTGTATGAAATAATGTAGATATGATAATTCATAAAACTTTACCCTAAAATAATTTTATTTTTTTATTAAAAATATAATTTTTAGTTGATCAAAATAGATTCTTATGTTTGAGAAATAATTATTTAGAATAAAAAATACATATTTTGAATAAAATATTTTTTAAAGGATATAAATAATTTATTCAATTTAAAGAATTTTCAATTTTATAACATCATTCACATTGATTCGTAAAGTTTTTATGAATTTTTAAAAATATATTTAACAAATATTTATATACTTTGCAACTTTCCTTAGTATTTTCACAATTATTTGGTTTTTTCCACCCTGTAATATTCTTTGTTAATATTTAATATTTATTTCATTTTTCTAAATTTTCAAATAAAATATATATTCATACAATATATTTCAAGTAACCCATTAGTAGTTTTATGAATGTTGGAATTTACCACTTGTACAGTCCTTGATCTTAACACTTGATCAACCTTTTGGGGCTTTTAAAACAATAAATCATGCCCTAAATCATGTTATATAGTTGTTTCATGAATCCTAATTCAAATCTAAATATTAATTCACCAAAAAAACCTAATTTAGATCCAAAAATACAAATTTTTTCCATTAACAATGTCATAAAAATCCACATGTCATTACAATTTTCAGGTTCATTGAGACATGTTCTATATATTCAACCATTATTTATTTATTTCGTGTAAATACTATATAATTAATATCTTTTAAAAAAATTAATTTTAACTCATTGTATTTAACATTTTATTTCAAGATCTTTTTTTGTTGTATGTTGAAATATTATAAAAATCATAAGTATTTTTTCTGACCTGATCTACATTTTAATTATTCGAAATCATTTTACTTTGAAAATTCTTTTCAGGGTTTGTCATATTTTACCCATTTATTATATCATATTGTATTTCCTTTTCTTTGTGGTGAAATTACATTTCATTTTAAAAATAATATTTTTGAAATATTTTCCTACTTCAAAAAAGAATGAAAATTTGAAAATTATATTTGATCCATTATATTGGAAATTTCACGTACATGTCTAACTTAATTTACCACATATCTCTATTTTAATTATTTTTTTGTTTAAATATGTATTTTATTTTTACTTTTATAATTCCTTTTCATTATATTTGATATAAATATTTATATATATTTTATCGATTTTATTTACTATAAATTATAAATTAAATTGGAAAGGTATTTATTTTCTTACTTGTATACAATTTTGAAATTTATTCCATATATTTCTACATTACTATTATTTCATTTAAAAGTACCATCATTTTGGATTTTTTATGTTAAATTAATGGATCAAAAATATTTCTCTCTTTACTAAAATGATTTTGAAATTGACTTATCTCATTGTGTTTAAGGTAATAATAACATAACTTTATGAAAATTATTTTTAGGGTTTCTCACTCATTTTCCTTTCTTTATCTATATGATAATTATCAATGAATATTTTATATCCTTCATTGATCACCCTATAATTTTTTAATATGATTATTTTGTTTCAATAGATTTTTGGAAACATAAAATCCATTTCAAAGTTTATTCTTATGACATAACATATAAAATTATTTTATAACACATTTCATTTCTAGTTAATAATTAAATTATGATGTACACATGATTTTATATAATATAAATCTTTATGGTTAATCATTATGTGATAGGTGGGCCCAAAATTATATATCCCTATAATTAGTTGGGAAAAAAATTATATCTCATCACATGTTTTGCTTTCTTACATGGGTGGTTATCCCAGTACACAATTATAAAAGTAATGGGTGGTTATCCCACTCTATAATTTAATGAAATATGGGTTGTTATCTGCTTCCACTATAATATTAAATTATTTTTGATTAACCTTGATATTTATTTTTAATTTTTATACATATGTTTATACCATATTCTGAAATAATGTGTCTATGTATAGTGATTATTGTCTAATGATTTTATGTTCCTATGTTTTGTGGTATGAAATATTTTCATGGTGATCCTTTTATTATTTTATACTTCAATGTTAAGATCATTGATCAATATATTATTTTACATCACAAAACATTAGAGTTCCATGATAATATTTTTTTAATCATGAAATTTATTCAATGTTAATGTTTCTGGAAAATTTGTGATCAAATTGTATGTTCTTCCTAACAATTTGATATGATTTTTCCATTAATAAGTGTTGTAGATCCCAATTTTTTCTATATTTTCTTTTCCCCTAAGTGATGAAGAAGAATATTATGTATGATATGTCTACAAGGGAATAATGTGATAAGAATTTTTATAGAAGAAATGAATTTAATGTCAGGAAATAGTTTACTAATGTAGATAATCACAAAATACTATAAAGTTTTCTGATCTAGGCATGAAATTCTATCCAGGTATTTAAATAATAATTATTTGAAATAAAATAAATTATTATTATCCCATGGTTTGGATTTTGAAAAATTAATTAATGTGGATTTTAATTAATTTTTGGCTATTACATTAATAAATATTATATAATAAAATTTATTATAACCTATGATGAACTGAAAGTGTCGTAGGTTGAAATATTGGTTTAATCGTGTAAGATATATTATGATATACATTTTGTATTCACATAATATTTTTAATGATCTTATTATTTATTACTCATAGTAACCATTATGGTTTTTAAAATTTTAGGGACAGGGAGGAATCATTTAAACTAATAATTCATCTGATAATGCGGTTATTTCACTATGAAAAAACCAAATGATATATGAAATAGTGAGAAATATCATAGATATGATATCTTGTTTTATAATATATAAGAAAAACAATATCTATATCCCAAATTATCTGAACAGAAAACAATATTCTATTATAAGATTTTTAGAAAAGTGAAACTATCCTTTAGTAGAACATTTGATCAAATAACTACTAATGAACGGATCTATATAATATAAAATATGTTTTTAATATTTGAAAATTTGAATCATGAAAATATTTTTTTGGTATTTTACTGTTTATATTTTAAAGGATACCGATGAAATATATAGATTAAGAACTCAAGGAAGAAGGAATAAATTCACTATATAGAGTGGGGGGTTTAGAAAATAATAATCTTTAATAAATAAATTTTCATAACTCTTCATATAAAAATAAATTGGTAATTCCATGATCATAAGAAAAATGATGAAAAAATATTGGTTCCTTTATAGTAAACCTCACAATATGATTAAGGTATGCCTTAAACCTTATCATTGTACCCATGGGAAAAATAAATCATTTCATTGGATTTTTAAAAACATGAATCCAAAATTTACTACTTATAAGTGAATTTAAAAGAAGAAAAAATTCTATTCGATCTTATATTGGAAATGAGAATTGGACACTATCATTATTATCCTGGTTTTAAGGAAAATAATTTAAAGGTATATATTCATGTATGTTAAATTGAAAAAAATCTAGGTGTAATGATGATTCAATTATCTTCACATCAAATTTTTGTAATAAAGTACCCAGTAAATTGCACAAAAGGAATAGTGAAATTTCTAAAGTTTAAATAAATAGGATATAAAAAACATGATTGTCTAAGGGATATGATAATTTCAATGAAAAAATTATAGGATAAGAAATATCCCTTAATTATTCACAAATATTATAATGTTTGAAATATTAATTATTTGGGAACTATATATAAATTTTCTTATATAGTAGTTAATGATTTAAAGTGCCATCAATAACCTCAAAAAACAATGGTGAAATGAATATCATGGGAAATCAATTCCAACAAACTAAATCATAAAAAAATATTGGATAAAGGTATATATATTATCCACATGAAAATTTTTAATATCATTTTTTATTATAATTCTATATATTCATTCACGCCATGTAAGTTTGCCTCGATTATTTATCAGCTTACTCAATGATTTGATATTGAGTTATCTTTGAAAACACATTAGGGTGCAAGGATTGCATCCCAAGTATTTAACACTTTTTCAATTGAGGTTTATCAGAATACACATCTTAAAAATATAGTTATTATTATCATGGTTTCCTAACATTTAATATTGGACATGGATTTGAGTTCCTAACATAAATGCCATTTTAATTATAAAGATAAAAAAGTCAAATTTCATTAAAATTCATCCCAGTATTGTATATCAACAAAAATATTATTATAATATTATGTTAGAAAATAATTCCTTAATATGATTCTTGATACCTAATAATGAAGGATATTTTCACAAATGAATGGGGGAACTCAAATTTAAGACATATTGATAATATAAGAATATACCAATGTATTTTCAATGGAGCTGTCTGGTCTTCCCCCAGATCATGGTATTTATTTTTCAATTGAACTCATAAATATTTTTATATGAATATAAAAGAGGATTTAAATAATAAACCTTATTGAATTATAGGTTTTTGAAATATAAAATTAAAAATAATTTTGTAAAGGGTTTTATACCTCCATGTTCTTCTTTATGGGGTGATTTAAATATCTTTTTTATGAAGGATATATTAGTGTATGTTTTTAACAATTACCATGAGACTAACTAAATCATCATCCATAACAATTATCCTCTCCCCCATACTTGGGAGTTTTCCGTTCAATATAGAGGTGATGAATATTCTAAAAGGTGTATCTTTAATTTTGGTATTAATAACTAAGGGTGAAAAAGAGTCCACATAATTTCCATACATACATGATATGAAAAATTAATATATAATGATGATTTTCTAAGTTACATATTCTCATATATCATCATCAGTTTGATTAATTGTGTATCTATTAATTTAAATGATAATATTGTTTTATACTTTATAGATTTCATACTCATCTGTTATAAAATCTAAGAAGAACAAGAAGGTTATTTCTGGGTTTCAAGGATGATCTGATGAAAATGGAAACTTCACGATAAATTTAGTGGGTGTGAATTTTCACCACAAGAAAAATAATCTTTCTTGGATTATGCAATCAAAATCAATATTATATCTATGTATCCATTAATGGAAAAACTAATTATAAAATGTCCTATAAAATTTTATATAAAATATATTTCGGGATTTCTTATATTTTTTGGACACTATTGATGCTTTTTGAGAAATATATAATGTGTGTAAACTATATTATCCTATTTAATGTGCAATTGAGTGATGTTTTTTTAGATAAACGAATTAGGTGTCAATTTCATGGATATTAATCATAGGTTAGAAACTACCCTAATGGGTTTAGTATTTTGTTATATTCATCAATACTTAAAATAATGGTTTGTGTTGTGATCCTATAACAATGACATGGTGGTATCTTATTCCTCATGTCAATTAAATTCTTAAAAGAAATATAACCCAATTCTAGCTTTGGACTAAGCAGTAATATCATATTTATTAAATACATTGAGATATTATCTCTTTTGGGATAAGTTACGTATATATACATTGATCACAAGAGATTAATGTACATATGAGCAAAGAAATAAATAAACCCACAGTATAGGAGATGATTATAGATGATCAAGGATTATAGTTTTCCAATACAATTCATTCCTATGAAGGAAGAAATGGTGGTTATGTAATGAGAAAAACTATCCTGCTAATTTATCCATGATGTTGACTAAAAGAGGCCCAATATTACAAGATATATAAGGGATGTACATGGTAAAAAAATGGGAGTGTTAAAACCCTCATATTAAAAATTTATTTCAAAACAATCCATTTTTATGAAGATCTAGGATATATATATAGAAAATATTATGTCACAAACCAGCCAAGATATCTTATTACCCTTATAACTAGGCCGATATCAATATTTCTTGAAGGGTGTTCCTAATCCCACTAGGTTGGTGACTATCACCTGGCACCACATAATATAAAATAGGGGACAGTTCAATTTATAGTAAAAAAGAAGAAAAATAAAATTTTCATTATGCAAAATACTCCAAATGGATAATGTAATAGAAAGAAAAATAATTTATATCAAATCCCAAACGGTAAATCACTAAAGTACTAGAGGAACAAGATAAAACTCAAATATATTAAAGTTATCTACACTCCAGGTCCAAAGGGTGAAGAACATACACCTCCACCAAGAGGTCTATTCCCATTACACCAACCTGATAGTTGAAATTATAAAAAATATGAAATATAAAGGTTGGTTGTATGCTCAAAATATCTTTAGGGTCTCACCTTGTGTTCCATAAAAACATTACATAACAAATAATCATAATAATTATTTTAATTTCTTATTTAACTAAAATTCCAATATAATTTATTAGTTAAAAACATAATTTCCATTTATATTGATGAAAACATTTCAAATAGTAGATTAAGTAAACAGTATATATAAAATAGATTATCTAAATCACTATGGATGAGTAAAGAATTTTCACGATCAATGTAAAATATATCATAATAATCCCAGAAAGAAACATGGTCATCTGAATTGTAGTACAATATCACTTTGTTATAGGGTCCTTACACTCTCATGTTAATAATCAAGACAATACACACTTCCACTTAAGGGAGAGTTGCAGTCTTCTACTCCCACTTAAGTAATTATTACTTATCGGATAAGGTTTAGTTATTTTTTTAATCGTCAATCCATTTATTGGAAATTACCCACCTAGCATGAGTTCCTTGAATAACCCATTAACTATGAAGGCTTTCATGTTCTTAATAAATCAAAGAATAATGGGGAAATTATTTACAGAAAAATAAAAATATAATCTCCCCATTTCTAGTTTCAGTATTCCATTTCCACTTTGAAATACAAAACATGGTATTTTAATCAATTAATTAATTTTTTATATAAACTAGATCATAGGTTCTTATCAAATCAATTTAATACATTTTTCCTTAAAAGAATATATCACAAATATATTTTATGATTTCTATCGAATTCAAATAACACCCTAATTATCAATAACTTTGGAGTTCGGGGGTTCTTCCCAAATATTAGCGACTATACAATTTTAAATTATAATTATCACCAAATTGGTTTTTAATAATTTAATTGATCAAAATATAAATCAATCAATCAAATCAAGGGTTTATTAAATTGAAAATATCAATGGAGCCACTTACCTTTAATCATGGAATCATGAAACACAGATCTTAGAGTGGGGATTTCCAATAACAAATGATGGAAATGGATATCATAAAACACAATATAGATTCATGATAAAAAACAATGGTTTTTAGATCCATCAATCACAAAATGATCTAAAAACCCCTTTGAACGAAACAAAGAGAGAACGAGAGGGATGGAACAAGAGAAGAATTACTCACTAAAGTGGGATCGAATGAGCTTTTACATGATTCAATATTCTATAAAAGGGGTTTTGTTGTTAAAAATGGTTTATGAGAGACCCCCTAAACTAGGATATTGAGTACACCTGTGTTAGGGTAGAGCGGGGGGGAATAAATATGATTTTGGTAAAAAATATAAAAATTAAATTAAAATTAGAAATTAAAAAATAATACAGGAACTGTTTGCTGGGAGGGGGAACACTGTTATGAAAAATATATTCCCCAATAATGGTGTACATGGTTTCAACATGGTGGGAATACTATTTTTTAAAATTTTTATTGACCTTCAAAACCATCAATATCTAGGTTTGGACGGTTTACACTAGTTTGGTGCACGGTTTGTGCAAATTGTGTTATCACTGTGCATGCCTTAGAATATTCCATGAATTTAAAAAATTCACCAAAATAATACCAAGATTAATTCCAAACAAATAATGATAAAAAAGAGGGTTAAGAAGTACCTCAAAACCATAACAGTATGTTACAACGTTCCCACCAAAAAAACATTATGTCCCTAGAGATCATGTCAAGAAGTTTATATATCAAAAAGTAAAGTCCATTGGTATCTTATTAGTGCCCCTATATCCCATGTATCGTACATATCAGAACCATTCTATAGTTAAACAATAACCAAATCTATAAAACTCCTATTATGTGCATTGTTTTCAAAACCAACTATCCTCACTTGATGCTCAGTCACAGAAAAATTAGGCATAAAATCATGATCACTAGTGCTCATAACATGATATAGATCACAAATATACTTTTTTGACTATGATAAATGGAAAATGTTTTGTGTCATAATCATCTATGGGAAAAGTGATAGATGGTAATATAATTTCCCCACCAGATCAACAACCTCTTATGGTCCCACAAAAAGAAGAGTAACATTCCCTTACATCTGAATCCACAGATGAGCTAATTGAAATGAGACTTTCAAGACAACCTGGTCACTGAATGAGAACTCTAATGGTCTATGATGGTGGAGGGCATAAGATTTATATCATCTTTATTCCATAAAAATCCTTTTAAGAAACACCAGAATATTTGTATTCATCTCTCGAACCACGCTCATTCCAACCAAGGAATATTCACCATTATATGACCAACCCAACATAGATTAACATGGTCAAACATAAACGTCCTAAAAAGGAGAAATTTATGATTTTAGACTAGTCAATATTTCTATAAAAAAACTCAACTAGTCCCAAATTGTGGTCCAAATATTCACTAAAACAGAGTAAGCAATCATAAAAAATATCATCATAAATCTATCTATCCCACTCCATCATGCCCTTTTTCAATGGAAAGTAAGCTGTAATCAAATGAACCTATGATCTTAGTGCCTCCTAGAGTCCCTTAAAAAAGTGAGAAGTGAGTCAAGAATCATTATTAGAAATTATTGAATATAAAACTCCAAGATAATTAATAACCTTCTAAAATAAAGATTTCTCACCTCCTAAACTTCAGCTATATCAAAAATTATTATAATGTGAGCGGATTTGTTCATATTATTGATCAAAACAAATATATAATTATTATTTTTTTAGGTACATGGAATCCTAATAATAAATTCTATATTAATCTCACCCAACTTAATAATAGAAAATGGAATTGGCAAAAGTAAACCATATGGTCTTTGGTGGTTAGGCTTGACTTTCTTGAAAGTATAATAGTGAAAAAATAGTCAATGATGACCCATATGATACATTGACACTAGAATAATTTTCACATTTCTTAGAACATTTTTTGGTTCTTAGTTGAACATCCAATTTTTAATTATGGAAATCCCTCATCACTTATTTTCTCATGGGTAGAGGAACAATAGAAATATTCTGAAATAATAAAATACACTCTATAGAGAATGAACACTCAGCAATGGTCTTCCCACCATAAATTGTGTCTCTAATACTGTGGAATTAATCATTATTTTGGAACATATGGAGAATACTCTTGAGAAGATAAGATATCAATTAAACACTAGAAAAGACAACCTTGGCACCAATTTCCCAAACTCCAATATGCAACTGTTCAAAAAGAGCCATCAACTTCCACTCTTCTGATGATGCATTAATGAATAATTTTATAAGTTTCCTACTCAAAGCACCTATAATGACATTAAATTTCATGGAGGTATAGGAAATATTGAAATCATGAAATTTTAGTTATTCAACCCAACACCTATATTGGAGATTCAAATATTATAAGAGAAGATATAAATCACAATCTAGTGGAACAAATACGCTGTAAAATATTCTACAAAAACATATATCCACCAACTCTTAAGTGGATGAGTCATGGCTACAAGTTCAAGGTCATGGTTTTTGTAATAGTTCTCATGTATCCTATGATTTAGAGATCAATAAGCTATTCCATAATCATCCTACATAAGAACATATCCCAAAACCAAACATGATGCACCACAAAATACCACATAGACCTGACAAGACTCTGGAAGACTCAGTAATGGTGCATAATTCAAATGGTTTTTAGACTCAACAAAATAACTCCTAAATTTCTCACCCCAAACGAAATTCACTCCCATCCATTTTAGAGCACGTATCAGAGAAGAAACATTGATAAATCCATTATGAATTAGATATATTATGTATCAAAGCCCAAGACGCTCCAAATATTGAAAACATTTTCCCATTTCACACATGGAATAACAAATTTCAAATTATCTAGATCAACTGAGATACCATGTTCCAACAGTACATGTCCTAATAACATCACTTCCAAAATATAAAAATCACATTTTAATAGTCCGTCGTAAAGTGAGTTATTTATCAACATTTCCAAATCTTCTCTTTGATGACCCACAGGATCCTCCTCAGTTATAGAGTAGACAAAGATGTTATTCACAATGGCTACTAGGTACTTTTCAAGATACTCATGGATAATATTTTACTTCAAAGTCAAAAACAATTTTAGGATAATTTGTTTGATCAAAATTTATGACAAGTTTCTCATAACAGAAATACATTGTCTATAAGACAGTTTTCTAAATGTACTACCCAAGGTGACACACTTGGGAATATAAATCCTTTCTTAATTGATCATCCAACTAATTCTTAAACTCTTTCATCATAGTTTTTTACATTTGGTAAGAAGGTATAGATATCGTTTAAGTATCAATTGCTAGATCAATAGAAAAATCTAACTCACTTACTAATAGAAAACAAGAGAAATTAAAAGGAAAATTTCGGGAAACTCAGTTACAAGTAGAGGGATATCATTACTCAAAGATTCTCTCTCTAGATAAAAATAAAACACTGATACTACATTCCCTAACACTAGATAAGAAATTCCATATCTACATAACCTTGGGTCCCATTCTCCTTAAATGATATGGAATTCCCCATTAGGTTTAGTAAAGGAGACCCATCAAAGATACAAATAAATTTAGTATTTATTATAAATGATTTGATCCAAATCAAAAACAATGTCACGAGGTTTCATGTTATGAACTAGAAAATCCCAATTCGTATCAATCTCTGATAAAGAGAAAACACAAGTAGGAAAATTAATACCTTTCTCCCTCTTTATTCTAAAGAGTGTAGTAATATCTATCACATAAGATAAAAGCTCTGTATAAAGATTTATTAGATTCAAAATTTGAGTCCAAATGAATGAATGAGATGGACCGGTATCAAATAAAGCAATCACTAGAGATGAATATATAGTGATCATACCTCTTAATGTAAATGTAAGCATATTTTCTTCCACTGCAGACCCTTCCACTTTGTCAAAAAGCTTCATTCTAGACCTTTGTGGTTGTAACAACTAGGTTCGTGAACCAAATGATTTCACCATAGTACATTTTAGTGTTGACGGTATCGTTTCATTACGTTGAGAAGAATAGATATGTCATAATTTTTATATGTGATTTAAGTGTCCTTAATAAACACATATCTTAGGTTCCCCAATAAAAACCCATTTTAAGTGCCTAGGTTATCCACACTGGAAGCAATCCAAAGGGCATCTTCCAAGCACTAGAGGTCTAGATGAAACCTTTTTCATGACCCACTCTGAGAATCATCACGATTTCTCTTCCATTTATTATAACTCACACAACATCCACTGGTATAAAACGGAACCCCCATCTACTATAACCTACCAACCATATCATGTTCGGCCATCAACATTGTATCTAGAACAACAGTATAACAACAAAGCTTCATCAAGAAAACATGATAATCAATACTATATAGATGTCTTATCTCAAACCATTGGGTCATTATCTTCTCATTCAATACTATCTCAGGTGAAACCAAAAATTCTCAGTGAATAGTTTCACATATTCTAACATGGTCATGTCATCATTCTCGAGTTTTAAGAATTCTATAGCCCTTTCCATAATTGTACACTCTATATAGAACTAGATGGTGAAAATAACTCTAAATTCATTCCACCCTAATCCCTCTTTCGTTTTCCCTATTACCATAGTGTCCCACCATATCTTTCTAGATCACTCTATCTTTAAAGTTGCACATTTCATCCTGAAATCATCTAGAATCTCCAACAACTCCAAAAAATACCAATCCTCTTAAACAAATCATCATCTTATTTAGGATTATTAGAGCCTTGGAATTATACTGTCTTATTGAAAATGAACTATAAAGCATGACTATAGAATATATACTTATGGGGTTCCAGAACATGAGCCTGAACCAAAATTGGAGCTAGTGCTTGTCCTAGATCTTGAACAACACACATAATAATCTCAATGATATTCTAGTCCACAGGATGATTTTCTCATTGTGTTTCATCAAGGTAATCCTCCTAGATCCTATTCACATGTATTCTTGAAGGAATAATGATACTCTAAATCTGAAAACAATATTCAAGGTGCCATGAGATTTTTCAAATCCACACTCAAATAAGTGAAATAAGGAAGTTAATCTAATCCGATAAAAATACAAGATTTGTTTTTCTATCAATCCAAATTTAAAGTAAGAAAATGAAAAGAACAAATTCTCAAAACCCATTCCCCAAATAAAAAATTGTGACTTAAGGCTCATTATAATGAGAGATGGCTAGACAGTAACTCACAACTACCTTCTAAGTCCTAACAAGATTTCACAACATTATTCTGACATAAAGAAAATATACAAAAGATGCAACATTAAAACCACTTTTTCCGGAATTTTCTAGGATAAAATAGTACCCTAATACTTGAACATGTCCTGACATATATAGAAAAGCATTTTTTATCCCCACAAGGTGCAAACTAGCACCTGGAACCCAACTAGATAAAATAGAGATTAATTCTTTCTGTAATATAATGGAAGTTAACAAAACATGTTATATTATTTGACACTCCAAATTTGATAAAATGCAAGAAAGTCAAATAGTTATTTCAAAAACCAAAAATTACTCACCAAATTACCATAAAAACAAGATAAAACTAAAAAATCATAAAGGAATGAACACCCTAATCCCAAAGATTCAAGAACATCTAGAAACTTCAAAAGGTTCTTTCCTTTTACTAAAACATGGAAGCATTAAATATATAAATTCTAAAAGGAAAATATAGGGTGTAAACTCAAAATTCTAAAAGGGCCTCACAAAGTGTTCCATTATAAGATTACATAATAATGAAACCTAATCATGATTTCAATTTCATGTAAAATAGGCATGGTAGTATAATTTTAAAATTAAACAAAACATGCTTTTCATTTCAAATGATGGGAAAAATTAAAAAAATGGCTTATGTAAACCCTTTATATAAAACAATTTATATAAAATACAGGGCATGATTAAATTAGTTTCACAATCATTGGAATATGTATTGAAATAGTCACAAAATCCAACATGGTCATCTTCTTTATAGTACAAAATTCCCCATTATAACATCCTCGCACTCTCAATTCAACAATTATGGCAATGCCCACTCCCACTTAATGGATAATTAAAAACAACCACTCCAACCTATGCTAAAATTACTAGAGGAACAAGGTTTATTTCTTATTTTCACCATCAATCCATTAATTTAAAATTACCCTCCTAGGATGCTTATCCTAAACATCCCACTAACTATCCAAGATCTCTTGTTCTCAATAAATCAATCAATAATAGGGAAATTATTTCAATATAGTTTAATATACAATCACCCCATTTCATGTTTCAGCATTCTAATTTGACTTTAAAAATCATAACATGGGTTTTTGAAAAATTCATGCCTTTTTAAGATAAAACTGGTCATAGGTTCTTATTAGATGAATTTAAGGAACGTTTTTACCAAAATTCAATTTCCTAAATCAATTTTAAAATTTCCATCAAATTCAAATCACATCCCAATTTCTAATTCCATTGGAATTGGGGGTTTTCCCCCAAAATTCATACCAATTAAACTTAAAATTAAAATTCATGTTGTATTGGATTTTACTAATTTAATTGAATGGAACCTAAATCAATCAATCAATTAATTGTTTATCAAATGGAAATCTCAGTCGAACTACCTACCTTTCATCACAGAATCACGAAACACAACACTCATTGAAAGGATTGAAATGATGAATGGCCGAAATGGATATCAAGAAATCTTAATAATATTCAAGAGACAAAAATAGTAAATTAGATCAATAAAACACATGATTTTATAAAAACATATGTATTAAAGAAAGATAGATAATGAGAGATGGATTTGGAGAAGGTTTACTTACTGGAGAGGGAACGAATGAGAACCTCCGTGATTCAATCCACCTAAAATGGGGTTTGGAGGATCCAAAAATGGTTCTTGAGAGTCCCCAAGACCTATCATTTCAAGTAACCCATAGTCATGTTAGATCATGGGAAGAAATAGGGGTTCATAAAATTATAAAATAATTTTTGTAATAAAAATTTACCGCCTGCATGGTTAACTATGTAGGGGCCACACTATTAAAAAAATTGTGACCCCTAACTGTGCATCTCTCTAATGGGGTGTATCGTTTATACATTCAAGGAATATGGTTATTCAAACCATTCCCCAATCATGAAAACCCTCGCTATCTTGTTTTACATTGTTTACACTATGTGGGTGCACGGATTGGGAAAAATGTGTTCCAATCATGCATGGCCCATAATTTCCCAAAAAAATAAAAAATTCACCCAAAGTAACCCGAGATGAACGCCAAATAAAACATGATAAAATAGGATACCGATGTAGTACTAGATAATAGTAAAATTAAGTAATATGTTTAGTTTAAATTGGATGTGGGAAATATTTTAAACTTCAAACTTAAGAAAAATGGAGTAGTATGATTTGAAACATTAATAAGTTTCCAATAAATTTTAGAACTAATAATGAATTTTTGGATGATTCATAATGACTTCAATCTATATTCACCAAGGAAGATGAAATATATGTAGAGATCTCAATTATCACCTCCATTATGATAACATTAAGTTGTACACTACATAGTATACATCCTCGTTCAAGGAAATGATTCAACCCATACCCACTCATCTGGAAAAGGGAGAACATTTCTATTGATTTTTTCAAAATTCCTCCCAAGACATCGAAAGGAAATAATTCCATTTGGTTAGTGGTTTATTGACTTATAAAAATGGCACAATTTATTTCTATTATAGTGGTTTTACAATAGATATACATGTTATGGTATATAAAATTTAATTGGTAAGTATTTATGATGTAAAACTTTTGATTGTATCATATCAATACCGAAGTATATCATTAATTTTTGATAAAATTATGAAACAAGTATTGAATATTGAAGAGAAAATTTTCCTAGATTATCATTTGAAAAACAAATTCAAATATAGAAGGACGATTTAGAACATGGAATATTATCTAAGTACATACTCAATAAATTTTATATAATTATGGGATCAATATTATCCCCTATTAGTGTTCTTATATAGTATAAGTTTCCAATAAAACATTAAATAGTACCATAAAAGGGTTTGTATGGAAATAGACAAGAACTCTAATTTCTTATATGGAGTTAGAGAGTAATTTTATTTGGATAGGATCTCAATCATGAAATTATAAATAAGGTTCAAATAATTCAATGATATGTCACTGTTGTAAAAAGTTGATAGAAGTTATATGTAGATAATAATTAATGAGATACGTTTTTAATTTTATGAAAAATTAATCATTCATATATAGTCATAGAATTGGGTGATTGGATTCATAGAGAAGTTAAGGTTTAGATATAGATACTTTATACCCATACATATTATTGTTAATATGGGGACTATATCTTAATACCTAGAACATCCTATAAAGTTATCATAACTATATGCTATATTCTATGTATCAATTTTTGGGATATATATTTTAGACCCAAAAAATCAACTAAAATATTATGTTTTAAAATGGTAACATGATATCTCTATTGAGGAATATCCAATAGAGACATTAAATCATTGATAAAAATTACTGTGAAAAAAATCATTCATCTGGTTAATTTTTTTGCATAAATCACATATTGGAGTAAGCAATGTTGGAAATCTATGATGTAATGATAAAAATGTACCCTTCCCTATTTTATTCTTACTAATTCTATTTTTACGTTGAAATTTGTTAAATTGATATAAGGTAACACTATATATTTTTAGTGTGAAATCCCATTTAATATCGCGTGTTTGATATCTTCTCTTATAGACAACACTAACAAAAATAAACCACATCATATTTGATTAATGAAAAAAAAAACTTTTAAATAAATAGTAAAACTTTAAAAAATATATAAACAAATCATAATAGGGAAAATAAAAATTTTAATGACATCACAAGTAAATAAAAATATTTCAAGATTGAAATATTAATCAATATGATCTCTTGTGTAGATTATAGCACAGATGATTATTTTATAAGGAATATTAAATATTATAGTTATGATAAAAATTTTGTGAAAATAATTTATATAATATGATTAATGATATTTCAAAATTATGTCTGGGAATATATAGGAATTGAAAATATAAATGTGGTTGTCATGTAAATATTGGGAATATTTTTTCTTCGGGTATATAAAATCATTAGATATGAGAGTGATTAATAATATAATGTATATTTTAATATGTTTCGAGAAAATAATATTAAAAATTAAATTAAAATAATCATGATATATTACCATTTTAATACATTTGTTGATATAGTTAGTAAAAATTTATGTATTCAAATTATAAAATTCAAATAGGAAAGGAAAAAAATATGGTATCAATATATATTTAACTTCTATATGATGATCATTTTTTCAAGTATGGGATGGAGTTTACATGACTATTAATTACCATTGAACAATACTAATTTAAACTTCAAAATTTATGACTAGAAAATAACAACTCTTCAAAAAATTTCAAGAACATGGAAACTACTATTAGAACTATGCTAGCTCAATTACTACCTATGACTAGCAATATTTCCTATGTCTCCTGTAATATATATGTAGTGGTCTTAAGGGGATATGTAAAAAATTCGGATGATGTAAACTAGTAATTATATTTTAAATAAGTTATATTAAAAGAATAATTTTTTTAAATAGAATTATTATTTCTATTTCAATTATATCTCTATCTTGGGGAATTGATTCGGATTGGAATAAAATGGATTATAAGTCGAAATACCAATAACTTAAAAATTAAACTAATAATTTAATGTGAGCGGTGGTTATTATAGGTATTTCTTAACAAATGTGTCTGGTGTTAACATTAACAAAACTAAATTTAATGATGATCGATTGAATTTGTGAATTTTTTTATTGAAATTTAATATGGTAGTGTATTTAAAAATGAATAAACATGCACTTGGGTGAGTAAAATCTTTATATAGGGTAATATTATAGGAATAAGTGAAAATTTTATGTTTCTAGATTTCTTTATATTACAAAAACATATATATCCTAGATGTATGATGGATGCGTTTTGGATATTCTAAGTGAGACTATGTGTAAAAATATTAAAAAAATGAAAGAAAAGAAGAAAATACATGGTATATCATGTGGTGTATGAAATTAACTTAATGGAACCTAAAATACAGAGGTTCACCTCGTGTTTTTATTACCCCTAGATGAGTGGTTTGACCTGATCTAGTTGGAATCACTATGTGTGTGTGTGTTTGTTTCCTTGGCGGTATTCCCACTATACCATTTAGGGATTATTATGTGTATTTTTATACATGTTATATTATTATTAATATTATTACTTTTAGTGAATTAATGTAATTTAATTTATTTATCAAATTAAATGAATTATTTTAATAAAAATATATTGATAAAATTCAATAAATTGTTAATATTTAAATATTTTATTTTAATGAAGTAATACTAAATTCATTTAATGTATAAAAATGTATATTTTCAAATAATTGTTTTTATGTATTTTTTATTTTCAAAAATTATATTGATCGCATTTTATAGATGATATTAATATAATGTAACATAATTCTTTTATAATAATTTTTAAAATGGTAATATAAAATAATGTAGAAGTTAGATAAAAGTCATTACAATTTAATTTTTTCATGTGTTTTGGGTTTCCTTTAAAAATATTTTTAATTACATATATATATTTATATTAATAAAATATAAATAATTTTAATAATTAAGGATTTAAAAGTATCTAATACTGTAAATAATTTTTTTAGAGATTGGATACTGAAAAAAAACAATTACGGTGGTAAAAGATAAATGGAGTTAAATGGTAGAAAATATTTATAAAGTGACAATACATCACAAAATCATTCCAATTATTTTTAATGATATTGTATATTCTTCATTTTTAACTTTTCATGCCACTTTTCTTCCCAAAATAATTTCTTACAAAATAAATAATGTTTATAATCAAATATTTCACTCATTTTCTCCTATGAAAGGACCCCAATTCTACCCACTATAATCCAAACTCTTCATTTGGTATCCTCTACAAACTCTAAAACAATTCCCCACCATAAAATCTAATATATTGTTTCAGTGATTCTACTAAAAATAAAAAAATATGTTATTTCAATATATGTCCTCAAAATAAGACGTGTTCATTCAAATTGAGTGTTAATTTTTTATTTAATCATTTTATTTATCTTCTTCATCAACTAACTTATAGAATATTTTTAAATGCATTAATTACAAGTAAATTACATAATTATTCTTTAATAAAATTGAAATAATAGTAATGAAAAACAATATTCTTACTGATCTATTCATTATAAAATTTTCTTATTTATGTCAATTTTACCACCTACATAAATCATGTTATAAAATTTCCACAAATAAATATGGGAAAAAATGACGAATCTTTAGGACCCATTACAATAAAATCAATAAAATAATAATAAGAATCCATAAAACTATAAAAACACACATATAAATATATATAAATATATGCATAATATCTATGACTATTCTATGGGGGGAACATGGAATGGGATCTTGGAAACAATCCTCCATACCAACAAAAACATGGAATTAACTGAACTGTAACACCCCGAGCTTCCACGATACGCTTCTCTTTCAATAATACAGTAGCGTGTGTTGTATACAACTTCGAGTTCTAACACACACCAAAACCAATCAAAGTAGCCGTTATGAATAGTAATACCTAATTTTTGAAATTTTATAAATTTTATTTTTCCAAATGGACTTCGTTTTTGTATTTGTAATATCAAAATTATCCTAAGTTTAATTTTTTGTAATTTTCTGAGAACTTCCAATTTTTTATGAATAGTGAAAAATACTTAAAACAACTTTTTTAATCAAAATAATTTATATTGATAAGTTATACTATTGAGTGGTTTTAAAGTATAATTAGAATATATTTTTACCATTTTATCCAATGGTGGTCATTAGAATTAATTTAACATTGAAAATGGGCATGAACAATTTTCAATCTTTTGATATAAATTGTTTCTTAAAAACACGCTATTTGTTGTGATAGTGGAAATTAATTATAAAATTAATTAATGAAAATTATATGTTTGTAATTTTGTAAAATAGACATCATTTTTGAAATCGGAATATCAAATATATCTTAGGGTGAATTTTTGGGATTTTTCTGAAAAACTTCAATTTTTGATGAATAGTGAAACCAGTAAGTGGTATTTATAAAAACTGATTTTTCGTTTAAATGAAATTTTACCACTTCTGTGTTTTGAATTACAAAAATCCGACATACATGGTTGTCATTAAGAAGTTAAATGTGGTTCAATGAGATTAAAATAATTTTTTGGTGAATAGTAACTTTGAACTTCTTAATCGCGATTAGAAGTAATGTTAAAGTAAAAAAATGACACAAACATGAAATGTTTTACTAAAACAATTTTTACATGGGGTTATACAAGTCATATTTTTGACTATAAATAGTAATTAGAAAGATAAAAATATTTCCTACATCATAGTAGTTTTTTTATAATTTTTAGACATTAAATAAATTAAATTATTTATGACACCATGATGATGCAGCGATTACCTCATTAATTAACGATTTAAATAAAATGAGAAGATAATGTAAAATCCAAGGCTTACACTTGTCCAAAACCTATTGGATGGGTATATTTCGAACCCTTATCACCTTAGCCTCGAATTATAGAAGTGTGGGACCTTTATAATCCGAAAAGCATTGTGTAATAAAGTAATATTTTATTACTTTCCAAGAGTGCCCCTCCTCTCCACTTATAAAAGGCCCCCACCCCTACCACCATACTCACACTTTAAAAGCCTTTTGGCTCAGCCAACCTCTGCCCAAATACTCTCCCAACTTCCCTTCCTTACTCCTAGAATCCTCAATTTGGGCAGAAGTCTTCCCAAGGAAGCCTTTGGCTCAAATCAAAAGAGTTACCCAATTTTAAGGTAACGTCTTCTCTTATGTTATTTTGTTTTATTTTGCTTATCCAAACCCCTAAACTCTTTTTATTACATTCTTTTGTAACAACACCAGTATCCTCAATATACTAGTATGTTGTTATAATGAGTATTTGAGCTACAGTTATACACACCTACATCTAATGGTTAAAGAACATACGGTTTCTGTGGATGGCGAATTTCTGCCTCACGAAATGATGATTGTTCAACACTCATAAAACACCTTCAAATGTGGCCATTAAGATGTCACTCTATTTATAAATGATATATAATATGTTTATTTTTTACTTAAGGTTCATTATTTTTCATTTATGGCATACCTTTATTGTTTCCATTATGGGTAAACGCGATATTTTCATTTTAGGAAGTGCGGACTACTGCCCCCTCAAAGTGATTTGAATCGTTAATGCCATATGTGGGATGTATAAAGGATGGAGTAAATGATATTATATATGATGTTATACTGGAATTATAATATACCTTTATATCATTATTATTTCATTACATTAAATACGAAATAGAAATTAAAGTAGCGTTCGCGCGTACGTACGCCTTACCGCCTCCATGAACGGTGCATTTCATTTCTTACCTCTAAATGTTACGTAATATTATTAATTAATGTATATACTGGATATATATGATATATATGATATCTAAATCATGAATATAATTTTGGATATAATGGATATTTCACCACATGAACAACTTGTAATTATAATATGTTTATTGTTGACTCAAGTACCAAAGATCGACAAAACGAACGTTATTAACTTAAATAATTACATAATGTTCATAACAATGTAATAAGCGATATAAAAAGGATAATGAAATTGAAAATGGTTCTTAATAAGTTAGATATTAACTCTAGTTTATTATTCAGGAGGTTAAAGAACGGTTGAGTCAAGTCGGACACGAGGTAAGAGAACTTCTTAACCCAATTTCCATTCTTTGGGTTAATCTCCTACTTTCAAATTATGTCATGATATTATTATGTCTTATTTTGTATTTTTACGTTCTTTATGTGTACCTATAGTGAATACACATAATAGATCTATTTTATTTTAAAAATGATCTTTTTAAGGACTTCGTCTCAATCTCCATTCATTGAGGCATATTTGGTTTTATACACAACTTTCTTTCATACGGTGTATAAACCCCTTTGAATTTTATGTTTATTCAAAAGGAATCTTTTTATAAGAAGCGTTTTACTAAATGACACAAAGGGAATGTTTTTCTTTCCATACATATGCGGCGACAATGACTTCTCTTCCGCCGTGACCATTATTTTATTTTCGGCTTCCTCTACAAGCCATCACTTTTTTTAATTAAAAATAAATACAAAGTTTTAACTTTCTTTTATTTTGGTATTGAAGATGGTTTTGAAAGCTTTTTTATTATATCAATGTCTTGTATTGTTATCTTGTGATTGAAATGTGGAAATATTATGTTTCCTTTATGCATGTTTTATGTGATACGATTATGTTATGGTTTATGAAATGTTTAAACCTATTCATATGAGGAATGCATTGGACTTAATAAGTGACGGGTGGAGCCCGCTATAGCTCCTCAATGCATCGGTAGGTCTCATGAGAAAAACTAGTGTCTTGGCATAAGGCCTTGACAAAATCTTATTTGTGGTCTTGGCACGAGACCTTGGCTACGTGGTTATGATAGTCTGGCATTATGCATTCCATCATTGTGAAAGTGGATATTGATATTGCATGTGATTATTCGACCAGTAGAATATCCATGTGAATAAGTAAATGGAATTATCTCATTTTACCTTTTCCATATTATGTTGAAGATCAAGTTTAAAAGGCTTTTGTTTTAGTTATACATTGCCTTAAATGTTTATATTTATTTATTAAAGCTTCCGCTATATTTTTATCCTTACTGAGCATCTGAGCTCACCCCTTTCAATGTTTTAATGTTTCCAGGATGTGATGAAGTATTATAGGAATGACCGAAGGGATAGTCTAAACGGGATTTGAGTGTGGAAAATGGAGACTATGTTATTGTAGTTTTTCACTTTGTGATGTAATGTAACATTTATGAATGTATCTAGTGTTTCCAAGGCTACTAAACTAATCGGTCTTTCGAGACTTGATCTTTTGTGATCATGCCAATGTTACGAAGTAATGCACCGACTCTGGGTAGCTGGGGTCGGGGCGTTACAGTTGGTATCAGAGGCAGTTTAGTACTAACCTTGGAAGCTAGATTTAGATAAACACTGATTAGAGCACATAGCCCAAAGATAGACTTTGAGGATCAGTATAGAATAACTTCCTAGAATTTTGGTATTATTGAGATTTTTTGTGTTTTCCGAGCAATACATCCCTGTCTGGATACGAGCAGGTAAAGGTGGCTCTGGCACAGATATACCTAGGGGTAAAACTCGAAAACACCGCTTTGAGCTAGACTCGAACGGGAACTGGTGCACGACAACGGGCCTTGCTGCACTCTTGGTTACGACACTCCCGGGGGATATGCTTAGGATAATTCTCATTTTCTTTACAAACCAATATGAAGGGTTATGAGTATATAATCCCTCAAAGAAAACTATTTTTATGATTATGGATTATATCCATAAATAGTTCAATTAGTGTTAAGTGTTTTACTAGTATGGAATTATGTATTTTGATTCATAAACTAATCTAGTTTATGCCTTTGTTTAGAAATGGCGCCTAGTGGAAGGAATGGAAACCGTATCAATGCACGCAATCCATGTAGGAATTTCCCTCCTAATCAGGATAATTATTGTGGATTTGGAGATACAACTAGTGCTGATCATCTTATTACCATACTGGGACAACTCACTCAGGTTATGAATAATAACCTTACTTGTATGGAGCACCCTGATCCGCAATGTGGAGGATCAATGTTAGACCGCTTCATTAGGCAACAACCGCCAACTTTTAATAGGGGTACAAATCCATTAGTATCTAAGCAATGGATAAACTCCTTAGATAAAATATTCCATGCCTTGGGGAGTAGCGAAAGGGAGAAGGTTGTCATGGCAGTTTACCGCCTCACTGGAGATGCCGATCAGTGGTGGTCACTGATTCAAAACACAAAGGAAGATGATGACGTATCAAATATTGAATGGAGGGAGTTCGAAGAGCTTTTCTTAGAAAAATACTTTCCTCATGACCATCGAGCAGATATGGAAAGGCAATTTCTGAGTCCGAGGCAGAAGGAGGATATGAATGTTGCAAAGTATGAGGCTAACTTTACAAGGTTAGCGAGGCATGTTGCAGATTGTATACATAACCCAAGAAGTAAGATTGATCGTTTCTTTGATGTGTTAAAACCATTTCTCCGCCGAGCTTTAGTATCACAATCCTTCTCATCGTATGAAGATATTGTCTCGTGTGCTATCAAGACAAAAAAGGAATTCTCTAAATCTTATGACAATAAAGTAAAGCAAGAGAAGAAGAGAACTGTGGATCAAGAGACAGATAAAGGGGAAAAGGGGAAGAAGGATTTTCCATTATGTGATAATTGTGGGAAGGATCACCCAGGTACTTGCCTAAAAGGAATGGGAGTTTGTTATAAATGTGGAGAAAAAGGTCACCAGGTGCGTGATTGCAAAGGAAAGAAAGAGGCTATCAATGTTGAATGCTATAATTGTAGAGAAATGGGGCATTATGCAAATTAATGTCCTAAGCGTCAGGGAAACTTACCTCAGAAAAGGCCAAGGGATCAAGGACAATATTATGTTGTTACTACAGTTGTAGCGGAATAATTAATGTATCTGTGCTTTTGGACTCATGGATTATATTCTGGTTATTAGAATAATGTGATATATATATATAAGGATTGTATTGCAGTACTTGTTGTTTCAGTAAGGTTTTAATATGATAAAGGTAATCATATTTTTAGTATGTCACAATAAGAGAAACTTTACTTTATTTGGGGAATCTGAAAATACAATTGATTTTGGAATTTAGAGACCTTTTAGAGAAAGTCTGGACGGAGGTATTTTGGATAACTATATAGGTTGGAATTGATTAAGTTGAACCTTGGATAGTATTGTTTAAGGTTAAAACATTTATGAAGATTATTTTTGGAATATTATAATACTATAGTTTTAGGAAAAGGACAACCTGCAGGGTGGGGCATAACCCGTCGCGTCGGACAAAGCTGCAGGAATCGAACCCACAACCATAGTGCGACAGGACTTTATTTCCTACCACTAGCCTACAGGAAGTCCCTGGTTATTAAAAATTGTTTTTCCTAATCTAAATGGTATGTGGAATTATTTAGAACCTTATACAATTAAGATAAAAATAATATTTTTGAGTTCTATTATCTTTTTGAGTGAAAGATGAGTTTGTGGTAGAAATTAGTTGAAGAATGAAACTCTACTTGTTAAGCATAAATATATATATACCTATCTCTTATTCTATGAATAAATTAATTCTTAAACTTTAGTAAAGGGATATTAAAACAAAATAATTTATTATCCTAATACCTTATGTCTTGTTTAACTGATAATATTTTAAATCAACATAGATTGAAGGCTTTGAGGCCCTCAATTTTACACTTGTTTGTGATTGATGACCACAATCACTCCCTACAAATATTTACTTTTCCCTCCAATTTTATGTCTCTAATTGCCACCAATGTTCTCCTAATCGAGATCATAATTCGGTGGTGACTTTTTTATTTCCCTTTCCCTATTATTAAGGATAAATTTTATTAACCTTATTCCCGATGTGGGTTTTCCACAATGGTATTTTCTATTTTCAACCTTTTATTTTCAAATAAAAATTTCAAATTGCGAGGATGCAATTTATTGAAAGAGGGGAGAATGTAACACCCTGAGCTTCCACGATACGCTTCTCTTTCAATAATACAGTAGTGTGTGTTGTATGCAACTTCGAGTTCTAACACACACCACAACCAATCAAAGTAGCCATTATGAATAGTAATACCTAATTTTTGATATTTTATAAATTTTATTTTTCCAAATGGACTTCGTTTTTGTATTTGTAAAATCAAAATTATCCTAAGTTGAATTTTTTGTAATTTTCTGAGAACTTCCAATTTTTTATGAATAGTGAAAAATACTTAAAACAACTTTTTTAATCAAAATAATTTATAGTGATAAGTTATACTGTTGAGTGGTTTTAAAGTATAATTAGAATATATTTTTACCATTTTATCCAATGGTGGTCATTAGAATTAATTTAACATTGAAATTGGGCATGAACAATTGTCAATCTTTTTATATAAATTGTTTCTTAAAAATACGCTATTTGTTGTGAGAGTGGGAATTAATTATAAAATTAATTAATGCAACTTATATGTTTGTAATTTTGTAAAATAGACATCATTTTTGAAATCGGAATATCAAATATATCTTCGGGTGAATTTTTGGGATTTTTCTGAAAAACTTCAATTTTTGATGAATAGTGAAACCATTAAGTGGTATTTATAAAAACTGATTTTTCGTTTAAATGAAATTTTACCACTTCTTTGTTTTGAATTTCAAAAATCCAAAATACATAGTTGTCATTAAGAAGTAAAATTTGGTTCAATGAGATTAAAATAATTTTTTGGTGAATAGTAACTTTTAACTTCTTAATCGCGATTAGAGGTAATTAATGTAGTTTAAGGTAAAAATAATGTTTTAATAATATTAGATGAGCTTGACACATGTCCTACCCTCATTGGATGTGCCATGTCCGACCAAGAAAATCCATGGGTCAACTTGAGGACCCCATGAAGCCACTTTAGTTGGAAAATGACATAAATACCTTTTATTTAATGTTAAAGTAAAAAATGACACAAACATGAAATGTTTTACTAAAACAATTTTTACATGGGGTTATACAAGTCATATTTTTGACTATAAATAGTCATTAGAAAGATAAAAAGATTTCCTACATAATAGTATTTTTTTATAATTTTTAGACATTAAATAAATTAAATTATTTATGAGACCATGATGATGCAGCGATTACCTCATTAATTAACGATTTAAATAAAATGAAAAGATAATGTAAAATCCAAGGATTACACTTGTCCAAAGGCTATTGGATGGGTATATGTAGAACCCTTATCACCTTATCCTCGAATTATAGAAGTGTGGGACCTTTATAATCCGAAAAGCATTGTGTAATAAAGTAATATTTCATTACTTTCCAAGAGTGCCCCTCCTCTCCACTTATAAAAGGCCCCCACCTCTACCACCATACTCACGCATTCAAAGCCTTTTGGCTTGGCCAATCTCTTCCAAAATACTCTCCCAAATTCCCTCCCTTACTACTAGAAGCCTCACTTTGGGCAGAAGTCTTCCCAAGGAAGACTTTGGCTCAAATCAAAGAGTTACCCAATTTTAAGGTAAAGTCTTCTCTTATGTTATTTTGTTTTATTTTGCTTATCCAAACCCCTAAACTATTTTTATTCATTTCTTTTGTAACAACAACAGTATAATCAATATACTAGGATGTTGTTATAATGAGTATTCGAGCTACAATTACACACACCTACATCTAATGGTTAAAAAACATACGGTTTCTGTGGATGGCGAATTTCTGCCTCACGAAATGATGATTGTTCAACACTCATAAAACACCTTCAAAGGTGGACATTAAGATGTCACTCTATTTATAAATGATATATAATATGTTTATGTTTTACTTAAGGTTATTTATTTTTCATTTATGGCATACCTTTATTGTTTCCATTATGGGTAAACGCAATATTTTCATTTTAGGAAGTGCGGACTACCGCCCCCTCAAAGTGATTTGAATCGTTAATGCCATATGTGGGATGTATAAAGGATAGAGTAAATGATATTATATATGATGTTATACTGGAATTATAATATACATTTATATCATTATTATTTCATTACATTAAATGAGAAATAGAAATGAAAGTAGCGTTCATGCGTACGTACGGCTTACCGTCTCCATGAAAGGTGCATTTCATTTCTTACCTCTAAATGTTACGTAATATTATGAATGAATGTATATACTAGATATATATGATATATATGATATCTACATAATGAATATAATTCTGGATATAAGGGATATTTCACCACATGAACTACTTGTAATTATAAGATGTTTATTGTTGACTCAAGTACCAAAGATCAACAAAACGACCGTTATTAACTTAAATAATTACATAATGTTCATAACAATGTAATAAGTGATATAAAAAGAATAATGAAATTGAAAATGGTTCTTAATAAGTTAGATATTAACTCTAGTTTATTATTTAGGAGGTTAAATAACGGTTGAGTCAAGTCGGACACGAGGTAAGGGAACTTCTTAACCCAATTTCCATTCTTTGGGTTAATCTCCTACTTTCAAATTATGTCATGATATTATTATGTATTATTTTGTATTTTTACTTTCTTTATGTGTACCTATAGTGAATACACATAATAGATCTATTTTATTTTAAAAATGATATTTTTAAGGACTTCGTCTCAATCTCCTTTCATTGAGGCATATTTGGTTTTATACACAACTTTCTTTTATACGGTGTATAAACCCCTTTGACTTTTATGTATATTCAAAAGGAATCTTTTTATATGAAGTGTTTTACTAAAAGACACAAAGGGAATGTTTTTCTTTCCATACATATGCGGCGACAACGACTTCTCCGCCGCCGTGACCATTATTTGAGTTTCGGCTTCCTCTACAAGCCATCACTTTTTTTAATTAAAAATAAATACAAAGTTTTAACTTTCTTTTATTTTGGTATTGAAAATGGTTTTGAAAGCGTTTTTATTATATCAATGTGTTGTATTGTTATCTTGTGATTGAAATTTGGAAATATTATGTATCCTTTATGCATGTTTTATGTGATACGATTATGTTATGGTTTATGAAATGTTTAAACCTATTCATATGAGGAATGCATTGGACTTAATAAGTGACGGGTGGATCCCGCTATAACTCCTCGATGCATCGGTAGGTCTCATGAGACAAACTAGTGTCTTGGCATGAGGCCTTGACAAAATCTTATTTGTGGTCCTGGCACGAGGCCTTGGCTACGTGGTTATGATAATCTGGCATTATGCATTCCATCATTATGAAAGTGGTTATTGATATTGCATGTGATTATTCGACCAGTAGAATATCCATGTCAATAAGTAAATGGAATTATCTCATTTTACTTTTTCGATATTATGTTGAAGATCAAGTTTAAAAGGCTTTTGTTTTAGTTATACATTGCCTTAAATGTTTATGTTTATTTATGAAAGCTTCTGCTATATTGTTATCCTTACTGAGCATCTGATCTCACCCCTTTCAATGTTTTAATTTTTCCAGGATGTGATGAAGTATTATAGGAATGACCTGCAGGGATAGTCTGAAGGGGATATTAGTGTGGAAAATGGAGACTATGTTATTGTAGTTTTTCACTTTGTGATGTAATGTAACATTTAGGAATGTATCTAGTGTTTCCAAGGATACTAAACTAATCGGTCTTTCAAGACTTGATCTTTTGTGATCATGCCAAAGTTAGGAAGTAATGCACCGACTCTGGGTAGCTGGGGTAGGGGCGTTACACGAACAGTTAACATATACGAAATAATTTTAACATTGAAGTATTATTAGATGGGTTGTAAAAAAATAAAAATGAGTGGTATTAAGTAATATAAATATTAATAATATCATAATAGAGACAAATTGTTTCAATAATTGATTATACAAATAATTTTCATGCATTAACACATGTAAGAGTCGAACGAAGGTATTTTCATTCAATCTCTCATTTTAAGTGAGATCCTATATATAAAATATTATTTAAATTTTTTTATATTTAATATCCTTATAAAATATACTATTTATTCTATTTTTTCATTTATATATATTTAAATAACATTATATTTTCAACTCTATTTATTTTAATGTTGATTCATTTTTTTCGATGCTCATAAGGATTCACTTTCCCAATAGTGGTTATTCAGATTGAGAATCAATCATTATTTATCATACTCATTGAGAATATTTATATATAATTTATGTCAAAATATTAAATGAATTATATTTTTTATATAATTTATATATTTTCATGCTATTTAACTATCATATTGTTCATTCTGTCTATTTCATAGTTTAAGAAATTACGAAGAAATGTTTTTCTTATATTTTTCAAAATTTACAAGAATACATTATAAAATTTCTATTATTTTATTATCTTATCATTTATAAAATTATATATACCATTTAAATCAGGAAATAATATTTACATTATTTATAGTTATATTTTCATGATCTTTTAACATGAACTCATTGACTTATTAAAACTTAATAAGTTTAATTTTTTATAAGTGTTTTCTATCTAAACATCCATTATTTCAAAAATCAACTATATTATAAACCCCTTTTTATTTATATGATGTATATAACGAAACATTGAAATATTTTATCTTCACAAATTGTTGATTCATTGGATTTATAATTCCATTTATTATTTTCTTTCAATTTGTTATTCATACAATGCCAAATTTATAGGGGTTTTCATCTGAATTTCAATTATACGATACATATTTAATATTATCATCCAATAAAAATTTATTTAGTGTATATAATACCAAATACATATAATTTTTAAAAATTTTATTTGGTTCATTGATGTAAAAATTCCATTTCATTTTATCTTTTCCATTAAATTTTGAAACCTATTTTAACAAAGTTATATGGGTTTTTTATTACTTGATCTTATTTAGTTTATTTATAGTACTTCATCATTGATAATGATATTATAATTATGATAATTTTACCACAATTATGTCTCATATTTTATTTTCTCTTTCCTTCTGGGTAAACTATATTTTCTCATCAATTTTGTTTTAATTTATTTCTAAATTCATAAAAGTACATACGATATTGTAAAATACAATTGTCTCCCCCTTTATTAGGTATATACAATGAACATCTATTTTATTCATAAATATAATTATATATAGATTATTTTGTATGATAAAATTTATTCAATCATGTACCTTTCATATATCCCTATTATTTTCTATAAAGGAATATTTTTTATCACTTTTCTCAATGTGAGTTGCATTAATATTTTAAAAATTATTGATAAAAATATATCTTTCTAATACCAAATATAATTATGTTTTATTTAAAAATTATTCTATATTACATTTATTTATTTTATGGGATCCATAATTTGGACAACTATACAATAATCTAATTTCATAAAAGTGTTTTTTTTCATTTTTAATATAACGTATCACTTTTTTATAACAGTATTCATATAACATTAAGAAATTTTTTTTTGATGTTATGTATTTTATTTTTATTTAATTCTCAATAAGATTCGTTATTAATGAATGTTTCATATCCCTCATGAATTATTATTTAAATTCTCTCATGATAGTTTTCTTTTTGGTGATTTAATTTCATGTATCGCCCAATATGATTCTTGATTAACTTTTTTATGATACCATATGAAAATGTTTTTATCTTATTTTATTTAAATGGGTTAATCAAGATATGATGTTGGATTAATTTAATCTAGTATAAATATATATTATTTATCAATGTGTGATGGGTGGTCGAAGAATTATGTATACCTCTATTGAATTTTCTAAAGTTGTATATCTTATGAGACGGTATGTTATGGGAAACATGAGGTTAGTACAATGCATATGTTATAAGGAATGGGTTTTTAGCCTAGTCCATTATGTTGTGGTAAATATGTTGTTATCCTAGACAATGATGTTTTTAATGTGTTGGTTTGTAACCCTAACATGTGTTGTAATATTATATTCTAATGTTTGGCCCATGTTAAAATTTTATTTCATTATGACGCGGGATTATTGTCTTATGATTTAACATTAATATTTCATGGTCTATGTTCTTTGTTCTTGATGATACTTTTATGGTTTTATGTTTCCATGCTATGATCTTTAACCATTTATCATTCCTCTTGTTCACTTTTTCATGTTTCATGATATTATTCCATTAGTCATACCATTTCTTTATTTTCAATGTTCCTCTCATGTATATGATCGAATTATATGTTCTACATGATTTACTAATATGATTTTTCCATAATATGTGTTTGAGATAAACAATTCTAATATATTTATAATTCCCCATGTAATGAAAAATTATATTATTCATGTCCTATCTTTAAGAGAATCATGTATGAATATAGGTTTCCAAATAAATAAAGGTTATATTATGAAAAAAATTCATCATGTATCTAATATTAATAGATGTTAAAAAAAATTAGTGTTGTGAATGCACTTTATATAATAGATTAAACATATAATTATGTGAAATAATGTGAAATATGTGTATTCCATGATTTGTTCATACCATAGGATTATTTATACTTAAAATAACATGAATTACCTAATGTATTGAGTTAAAATAATTTCATTTGGAGAGAGTTTTATTTCGTTTCCATGAGTTATAATGAAAATATATAAGCTAATGAGTTATGTTCATAATGGGAGATTTACATACTAAATTTCCTATTAATATTACTAATGGGTTACTATTGATTATAGTGCATCCCTAAGTATGGGAATGTTCTAGTTGTATAATTGAAGCAATGGGTAGAAGAATAATTTTGACATTCAAAACATTAAATTGATAAAAGAAATAAATAACGTGAGGAACACTCCATAAAATTTCATAAATAGTATCATGAAAATTAATTTTTTATTAATGTAAATAAAATTATATAAAATGTATAAGTCTTCTTGATAATTTGATTTATTTCAACACTCTATTGCATTTTCATTTCATTGAACAATTTAATAATAAATCCCTCTTGACATATCATAAGAAATTCTGTAAAAATCTAAACGACATTATTTTTGTCAAGGGTTATAGAAAATAATGAAATAGTGTTTTACAACATTCATTGTTGATTTCAACAAGAATATCTTCTTATCTCTCCAAGGATACATAAACAAAGAGTTGTATAGTTGACTACAGGGATCAAGAAAACATTAGATAACATCTAAGAAAATATATAATATCTAAAGTAGAAGTGGCATATTTTATAGTGTAAACTCATGTTAAATTAAGATATTTCACAGAGAGTCCATTAAACCATTATTTAATCTAAGTCGTAAACCACCTCCCACTTAATGAAATAATAATAAAAATATATAATTATTATTTTACCTAGAATGTTGCTTATCTAATATCACATCATAAATATAAAATATTTATTTAATGGATTTTAAATAAAATAAATAACTTATATTGGATTATTAAACACAATCGATATTCCACCATAAAATATATTGAACCTTGAATAAAAAAATATTAATTTTCTAATATAAAATAAATATTATGTTAACCAAAATTATGAATTAATATTTATTTTAGTATATATATTCACATAACATGAATAAAAAATTTATATTAAATTATTCACTAAACATATGAGTAAATAAATATTTTATTAATTAACTAATGATTAAATAATTAAGATATTTCTTTTAACTGACATATTCTAAATTTAAATTCGCATGATTAAATTTCTCATAATCAATTAAACTTGAATAAATATTATTCCACTAGATAAGAATAAATTTATTCTAAAATAAAAATTCAATAGAATTTAAGGAGTTCATTGATACACTTAGTGTGAGATCCAGTTGGACCTTTTCACAATACAAATATGAAAAATATATCAAATCTATGATTGGTGTCTATAAACATATCATTCACTCATAGATAAATACATTTATTTAGAAAATATAATATCTTTTAAAAGAACTATTGAGTAGTAAAATCTATTTATAACCATTAACTCATCAATAATGATGCATATTTTTTCAATACTATATTTCTTTGATTTATATTTCTTTAATATTATCTGAAATGAACATTTTTACAAACTACCTCGAGCATGGATATTTTCAAACAATTCTGTTTCAATCAGAGGTCTAGAGAAATACTCTTCCCTTAACCCATGTGGGAAAAATACATTATTTACCATCTAATTAATTATATATCACTTTTGAAAAAACAAATTCATGCTACCTCAGTATGGAAATATTTTATCATAGATTTAATCCATGCATCCAGGTGTGGGATTCATGATACACATAAATAACAATCATAGTATAATAATTCAAATACACATTCTTGTACTAGTGAATATCCAAAGAAAAAAAATTTTATGAACCGACTATTTGGGTTTATTTACTAATGATCTCCTTTTATGGATACCATTATATGTTAACTTCATGATAAGAATTATTAATTTTTATGTGCCACCTTCACCTGATATCCAGACATCATATTTGATATGTGAAATTGAAGTATCTAGATCACAATATAAATTATTTTATGTATTTTATTCATTGAATTTTTGTATTCATATTATAAATAAGAACTAATATAACTATTTAATACACAAAATATTCCATATAAATTATCATATTAATGTTATATAAAAGCTTAATCACTATTATAAAAGTATAAATATGTTCTAGTAATCAAAACAAATAAAAAAATTATTTATATAGGAAAAAAAGAATATAACATCACATGAATTTTAATAAAATTATATCAATTTTCAACATGTACTCTCTAATTTAACATTTATTCTTAAGAAATCATAAATATTTAGTTAATAGGTTTACCATCTTTTCTTCTATGAAAACTCTACAAACAAAAATATCAACTCTTTCAATAAAATCCCTCAATGAAAGAAAATTGTGTAGTTTGTAATTCATATTTCAATGCATCCTATGTTATTCAGCTTAAGAAATGCTACCATATTATCACAATTAAATTAATGTGATAGGACCTCCACTTATACATACAATTCTAATCCTTTGTAAAAAAACTACGCAACTGTAATGCTTTATTAGACTCATTATAAGTTGTAATATACATTTTTTCTAGTCTAAAATTGGAATCCATATATTATTTGAACTACTATATATCATTGTTCCCCTATTAATGTAGAAAATATATCTTAATATTAATTTTATATCATATTAAAATAATTTAAGACATTCATTTATGTGTTTGAGGATATATCTTAAAGGAATGATGTATACCATGTGATAATTTTCACAATCCCCTATAGGATTGTTTTATTTTCTATCATTTTAAAACATGTTCAATATATGTATTTTTACATAGAATAAGTGGATTACTAGATTTATAACTAAATAACATATTCCCAAATATATTTAATTCTTCCATTAAGCCTTTTTTAGAGGATAAATTATTTAACTTTGTATAAATTGATTATAAGAGAGGTATATCATTTCCCATTAACAATAAATAATCAAAATTATTTTCATGATGATAAATTCACTGCCACTAACCATACTGTAGAAAAAAATCTCACATTATTTCTTTTTTAATCCAAATTCTCTTATAGATTATTCAAAATTAATATTCCATTATATTGATGTTTGATTTGTTATATAAATGGGTCTATAAAATATTTATACATTTTATTTATCCAATGGAATTATAAAACCATATGGTTGGGTCATATAGACATATTCCACTAACTTTACATTTATAAAATCATTCATGATATTAATCTAAAATGTCTCATAGTCATGTTACACTGCTATAACAAGAATAGTTTCAAGGGATTTTATCATTACATGTTGTGAAAATGACTAGTCCTAATCAATAACCTAATATTATTGAAAATATTTGATATTTAATGTATACTTTAATGTACTAAAATTAAAATCCATATTCCATTTTTTCATGAATTCCTCTTTTTACACAATATGGGTTACAATATCTTTATAATATACCTAAATCCAAATATAATTTTTTTATATGGAATCTATTTGAGAATGCGTAGTTTCTTTTTACATGGAATTTTCTATGTTATTTACTACTTCCTCATTCAAGAGAGTTTCATTATACCTAAAGAATAATCTTTCACATTACCTGGTAAAATGAAAATAACATCTCTCTTAATCATTAACTTTCATGGTTAACTTATAGAGTATTGGTGTATCTATAAATACATTTCCTAGTTGATTATATTAAATTTATTCCTATACCAAATTTTGTGTAACTTGAGCCTTGACTTCATAAAAGTCAATATTATTTAAACTATCTCCTTTGGATATGTTCTACCACTATAAAAGCATGGGATTCCATAACATAATTAGATTTCTATCTAAGGAGTCATATAGATAGTATCCTATTTGATATTTAGGATATTTTATAGAAATATATTTTTTTCCTCATGATGCATGTTTTCTTTTAAGATTAGCCACAAAAAATTCATCAAATACCCATACACAAATATGTAAAAAATTGATTCATTTAAAAACCATAAGTCTTGTTGAATTCTATTTTTTTCTTTATTTGACACTCGGTTCAAGAAATATTTTTATAATTAAAAGGTATATCCTAATAATTATAACAAGATATCTATATGACTCATTTTGATCACCAAAAATCTAGAAAGGTATGATTATGACTTTTACTAACAACATTCCATTTTAGGGATGAAGTTATATAATATCTAAAATTCTATAAGATATTCATTGAATTCTTTTTTAATATATTCTCAACCTTTATTTTAGTTAATTTAAATTATAATCTTACCAAAATAATTCACAACATTGATATTAGGTTGTTTCAATTTCTAAATGGATTCAAACTTATATATAATTAAGTATAAATATCCATATGTATTGAAATCCTTAGTAAAAGTAGTAACATACGATAACCCACCTATAAAATCTTATAGAAATGGTTTACATAAAAAATTTTGAACTAAATCTTGAAGCATTGTGGCCCTCCCACAATTTACACTAAAATGAGAATTAGTCACTTTTCCTTGTAAGAACATGAATTATATCAAATAATTTTTAGTAAATAGAATCTAAATTCCCTTATTTACAAAATTTTTATTTTTTTTACATGACTAAATATATAGTTAAACAAATTGGTGTAAAATGAATCATGTAAATTATATTCATTATCCATTTATAATACTTGTTTTTTTGATGTAATGTGTATAAATGAAATTATATTGATGTGTCGTATCATAAAATATTGCATCATTAAAAAAAGAAATATTTTTTATAAATTTAAAATAAATTCCACCAACTTATAAATAAGACATTGAAATAATAATTTTGGTTACATTGAGAAAATAACAACAGTTCATCAAATCCAAAATTGTTTAATTCAGTAATTCAAGAAGGAATCCTCATATAACCTACACCGCTTGTTTATCTCCATTGTATGTTTTAAGATCCAACTCACCAATTCTAATTTATTGTAATTTACTTCATTTTAATTTTTGTTTACAAATTTGTGAACCACATGCTATATGGAAAATCAAATTCATAAAATGTTTAGGATTATATTTGAGAGTAAATATACCTAAATATGTTTAAGTCTTTATCAGAGAGGCATAGTTCATCACTGAGTTGACCTTCTTAACATATAATAAACAAACGGCTTCTTCCACATTATATTTCATCTAGGTAATTAATTTTTTTAATGGATGTTTTATTGGTGCCTTTGTATTATATACGATATTGTGGCTTTTTCCTACCTTTCTTTTTATTCACCATAATGAAAGATGATTTCTCTTTCATCCTGAATTTATCATATTAGTGAATAATTTTTATGGGTTATGGAGGTTACTTATTTATATTTTCAACATTGAATGTAATAATAAAACATGATATCCTAGAATAAAACGAGTCTAGAACAATCTTTATAAACAATTCTTTATTTAGTCTGATTCTATATATTTTGAAATTATCAATGTAACCCTAATCTTGATTGTGTGAGGTCAAGTATGGACTCTATATAATATGTTTCCTGTAATAAGTGATTTAGATCTTTTTTATTATTTTTTATAGATCTTTCTTGGTATAATTTCCTGATATGTGAAAATATGGAAAACAAACTGTTTCATTATGTTGACTATTAATCCAACTAGAAATTAATGAAAGAATATTTTATTTTGTCACGAACCAGCCTGGGTACCCTGGTAAAACCGATAACTAAGATGGCTATAACATTGCCCGAAGGGTGTTCTCGATACCCAATGGTTGGCGACTAGCACCTTGCATCGTACAACATACAAATGGGAATTATTTTTACCACAAGAATACATAACATAAAGATAAAATATAGAATGCATATCAATAACAAAACTCTAGAGGGAGTAAAGGTATCAAAATAAAAAAATGTATAAAACCCAAATTAATGAAATGGTAAAACAACAACAATGTCCATATGCACACAACCCACCAAGACTGATGCTCAATAGTTAGATCCACCTCTAAGAGTTCCCTTCCCTTTCCTCAAACCAGGAAGAAGAAAGTCTACAAAAAACCAAAGGATAAATTGGGGTGTGAGCCTATGCCCCGTAGGATACCACCAAAAATTCCACAACAAATTCTAAATATAGATTATCCAAAGAAAATATTTCAATTTCCCAATAAGAAGTTTTGGAAATTCGAAATCATATTTAAAAAACATGCTATAAATTTTCAAATGATGGAAATAAATATTTTTCGAAATGATTTTAAAAATAATGGAATATTTCAGAAGCAATGTTTTAGGTAAAACATTTATATAAAATAGTTTATATAAATTCAGAAGGCATGTAATAAATTCCAATAAATATTGACATACATTTATAACTCAAATATAAATGAAGAAGAGAGCAACATGTTCGTCTGCCAAAAGGTTTTACAGTATTATCAAGCTATAGGAATATACACTCTCTATGTGAACTCAGAAAAATTTGTATACACATGTCTATATGACACTGGACAAAGAAGACTTGTCACCAAACCATTGGGATTATGACCCACTATATATATGTTTTAGAACGTTGACTTAGCGTAGAGTGTATCCAAATAACTCACTAATTGCCTAAGGATTTCATGCGCTCTTACATTATGGATGAACTATTTTAATACTGTTTAAAAATATAATCAATCCCATTATTCCATTTCAAAAGTTCCAATTTCCTTCCATTTAAAACCAAAACAAGTTTTATTCAAAAACATTCCTTTTCATAAGATAAAACCATTGAGTTTAAATCAATTCATTTTAATCCTTTTAACTAGTTTGAAATTCATTCAAAAAAAATTATGTCCTTACACAATTTTTTCCACAATTAAATTCATAATTTTAATTGAAATCATTTCCATAAAATCCAAAATTTAAATTAGCCAGTTTCCATAAACACACCCAATTTAATATTATCATAGGTTCTCAAAATTTCGATGCTAAACCCATTTAAAAAATCTTGATTCACTTAAATTGGATTTTTATCAACTTATTTGGAAGCAAATATGAGCAATTGAATTTAAATCAACAATTCAAATAAATCCAGCAATACAAGGACAATCAATTTGGATAATCAAGATAGAACCACCTAATTCAAGTTCGTTGATGTCAGTGGAAATGATAATCCACTCAGTGTGGTTCAATACACCTCCTCCAGATATTTTTATCCAAATCATTGACACATCAATGCTCAACGCTCATCAAGGGTTCCTAGAACCAAAACAACTATTTCATTTTACAAGGAAGTAAAATATTATATGTGATTATATTTTCTCTCTCCTAGATAATATATGGATTATCATTTTATGTTAACACATTAAATCACAAAAAATATCCATAATAATAATTATAAGACTCATTTGAAAATTATATCCCTCTATTTTAATTCTCAAGTAAATAAAATATTACATCCAATTACATTTTCCCCCCTCCTTGATAATCTCAAGATTATCGTTTTAATTTATCACATGTGATGTTAATTTATCTCACTAGGATAAGTTTCAAAATATATGGATTATAACATGTGATAATATTTATCTTTTATAGAAAATTTTCAGTTTATCATTTTATCAACGCATGCTCTTCTGATTATCCATCAGAATAATTATATTTTATAAACTCACAATTGTCATTTTAATAATATTAATAATTAACATTTTATAATCTTAAAATTATTATTAGATTATTATATTAATTATCCTTTGATAACATATGTAAAAATTATCTTTGATATTTCCAAGAATATTGACCATTTCATAATTCGTTACAATTATCATTCAATAATTCTTAACAATCTTCTTTTGATAAGTTCACAATATTTTAGGTTTTTGAATATTACCTACGATTATATAATAAAAAACATTTGATAATTTTATTCAAAAAATCAATTAATAATCTGGTGATACTATCATTGATAATTCTATGATATTATTATTTAAAAAATATGATAATTTTCCTTTGATAAATCTTATAATTATCCCATGATAATTTGATAAACTATGTCACATGAACATTACCTTATAATTATCCATAAATAATTTTTAAAAATGTATTCTAATAAATTCTTTTACAATTTATCCATATATAATTATTTTATGATAATTTTTTACAAATTATACATTAATAATTTAGAATTTATCATTTGATAAATTATTTTCAAAGATCCAATAAAAAGTTAAAAACAAATCAAGGAATACATTATTGCCTTCGAAAAAAATATTATTATGATTATGCTCGTCAAGGTGAATTAAATGGTACTAGTGGTGAAAAAATAATATCAACAAAGAAAATGTAATAAAAGAGATTATATTTAATGAATAAAAGAAAATTGGAGGATATTAAATAAAATAAAAAAAATTAAAATTATGTTGGGTGAAAAAACCCTCATGCTCTGTACACAAGGATTGGGTTGATGGAGGTAGCGGGATCTAAATCAGATCATCCAAGGTTTATAGATCGTGTTCAAGAGAGATACAGTATCACACAAGCTCAAAAAATTCAACCTAGGGTGAACAGAATTGTTCAGGTATTATATACCGAGTATTTTCAGGGTTAAATAAAACATATAATTTGAAACACCATATTTAATCCATCTTTCCACCCATCCTTGATGATGGAAACATTAATTTCACCCATCAAAGTGTTATAGACATTTGATATGTTCAAAACGGTTGAAAAGTGAAGGTTTTAAAAAGTTAATCGTTCATCAATGGTGGGAACACCTTTTTGGGGAGAGGATGAACAGTAACATCAGTTTTAGTTAAATTAATAAATTTATTTATGTAAACCAATTATTAAAAGTTACCAAACATCCATTGAACATAAAAATTATAGCATGAGTAAGGTAAACACTCCATTCTGGACCCAATGATGGTAATAGATTTTTCAAATGATGAACCATTTGAGTGATATTAAGAATTTATTATTTAAAAATCCAATTAAATAATTAATTAAAATATAAATAGTTATTTTTTTGATCAAGGCATCCAAATTCTAGACTCATTCAAATATTATACCATATCTAGTGTAAATACCTCATTCCGGACCCATTGGTGGCCTCATCATTTCAATACGATGCATCATTTGAGAGATATTTAATTATTCCTAATAAATAATATATTAAATATTATTTAATAACTTTATCTCAGGAGTGAGGCATCCAAATGTCTGCAAAACTCTAATTTTATACCCCTCCAAGGGTAAACACCATATTTTTAACATAATAAGGGTATCATATTACTCGAATAATGTAACATTTGGATTTATTCAAATATTTTAAATAAAAAGTGTGCACTTAATATATTATATTTAATTATTTTATTCCATATTCGGTGAGCCTTTGCGGGCCTTAGAATAATGCACCAACTCAGTGTCGAACTCTAAAAATATTCAACTGAATATTCCAAGATGTTAACTGTCCGTTAAGCCCTTTAACACATTTATCATAAATTCACTGATAAATCATTATTTCCACATAGTATATTAATAATTTAACAGAAGAGGGTTTATCAATACTTGAAATAGTAAAGGGATGTTGCAACCTCCCCACCAGAGAGAAACTTTTTGTCTCTCAAAACTCTAAGAAGAAGCCTCCACATCAAAAAATAGAAGCCCACTATTCTCTCATCTGTGTATCCCTCTCCCATGTTTCATGAGAATTAGATTCATGCTTACATATTCCAGAGGTGTCGTACTCCCATGAAGTACCTTGGTCTTAGAATCTACAACCCTGATGGGCCATTAAGTCATAGATAAAGTAGGTTCTACTTAAAGATCACGCCAAACTATCTATGACCCAATTGGGGAAAATTTTCATGAACACCTGGTCACCAACTTAAAACTCCAATAGTCTATAGGAACGATTAACATAGGACTTATATTGGATATGGTTCATTAACATTAACTAACAAATCAACTGAATCTTTATTTTTATTTCTTTCACTAAACTTATTCCAAAAAAGGAACTTTCACCAATCTCCAACCAACATAATAGAGCTTTACAAGGACCACCATACGATACCTCAAAAGATCCATTATAATCTTGTACTGGTAACTATTGTGTATTATAATATGGAACCTCTCTTACCACGCGATAAACTAGAAAATTAAGAAAGAAACACAATAGGAAAATCGACGATAATAGTAGGGAGATCACCACTCATTGAATCTCGATCATGATCAAAAGCAATCCCTGATATCACTTTCCATGATTCTTTATAAGAAGTTTTGGCTTGGCTAAATTATGGGTTTCATTCTACTTGAAAGACATAAGGCATACTAGGTGTATTAAGGAAGTTCCTTAGAATATAAAAATCATTCATGGCCTTATTGGCAATGAGAAAATCCATCCTAAATATGATAAAAAGATATTTCATGTCAAGTACCAAAAAATCCAAGAATCTTTTACATATGATAGAGGGAAGATGAATGAAGGAATATAAAGACCCTTCTCTCCCTTTGTACCAAGGGGTGTAGTAATGGACATTGCACAAGATAAAATCAACATTGTAAGATTAAAAAGATTAATGGAATGGGTTGAAAGAAATGAGTGAGATACACCAGTTCAAATAGAGAAATCAATAAAGAAGAAGTTATAGTAATATTACATATCATTGTCTCTACAGGTGTATCAACTTCCTCTAGAGACTCTTCCACTATGTGAAGATGCATTATTCTAGATTCATGTGGCTAGAACCCTTTTGTACATGATGCATTTGATTGCCCCACAATTTTTTATGGTTCTGATGATCTTGCCTCAACTAGATTTAGATCTACAACACGATTCGCTCGCAGAGGTTCAGTATCAGCCTCCACCTAGATCCAATTCACATGTATTCTTGGGGTATAATGTTACACAACATCAGAATTCAATAGTAAGACATTGGATTTACACTCAGACTGAGTAATAAGAGAAATTATTCCTAGGATAAGGAAGAAACAAGATTTGAATTTAACTCTATCCAAATCACAATACGAAAATGACAAGAAGTACATAGAATGTCCTCTTTCCCTAACCACCTTTGGAGATATAACGTTCATTGTGAGGAGAGATAACTAGGCACCCAATTGAAACTACCTCCAAAGTCTCTAAAAGATTTTACAAATGCATAATAACTTCAAAAAAAAGCGAAACCCCCCTCTTATACCATTTATAATGGCCCAGTCTAGCCCATGATCATGATATTGTCTGCTTTGGTCATAGCCCGCACGTTTTTTCTTTCCCAAGGCTCTGGCCATCTGGAATCCCCCAATAAAAGACCTCATAATGGGAGAGGTATTTACACCACCTTATTAACGGGCGATTCTTTATCTTCCTCCTTTGATGTGGGATAGCCATAATCCACCCCCTAGAAGGGCCCAACATCCTCCATAGTACATAAAATGGGAACTGGCTCTAATACCATTTCCAACGACCCAATCCAACCCACGATCACGATATTTTCCACTTTAAGACTATAATGCACATCTTTTCTTTCTCTGGGATCTGGCCATCAGGCATCCCCCAGGAAAAGACCTCATGATGGGAGTGGTATTCACACCACCTTATAAAGTGGTGCTTCGTGATCCACCTCTTTTGATGTGGGATAGACATAATCTACCACCACCACCACCCCCCAAATGGGCCCAATGTCCTCATTGGAACATCAATGGAATTAAAACAATATTACATCAATGTAATTAAAATATTATTTTTTCACATCCCTATAATTTTATAATTCTCTATAGAATCATGGAAAAAATAATCTATTCAAATTATATTACTTTTAATATTTTTAAAATCATTTATTTTACTATTCTATTAATTGAATAAATGTTTTTTACAACGTAGTGTATGCATTTAAATTAATTATTCATCAATAAAAACCTATAAATAAATTACCATGCTAAAAATATAAATTATATTTAAAATAAAAATTTATAATAAAATATAAGTTGTTTTCATCCATATCACAAAATATTATAGATATTGAAAGTAAAAGAGTGACATTTTTGACATTATCCTTTATATAAATATTATAAACCTCTAAATCATGGATAAATGGAAACAGAATGTCATAATTTTTAAAAATGGATGTAAATTGATGAAAACTACACTCATAAAATAAGGTAAAATTAGTTTTTAATGTTATTTTTTAGCCCTGGTCATATCATGGTTATACTTAATTAGATTATTTACCCTTACCATAGTGATAGTTATATATTATAGTTACTCTTCGTAATGACAAAAAATTAAAAAGAGCCTATTTAAAAAAAGTGTTCCTCCATATTATAAATATTTAATTAATTTTTAATATGAAATTCCCAAAAGAAGTAAAAATTATTTAAATTTTAGTATCAAAAATGAAACTGAAACAATTATTTCAGAAAAAATAAATTTTTATGAATAAAAATGTTTTTTATCACATTAAACCATAAAATTAATTTCAATTAAATTAATTTTATTAATAATTATATAATATAACTAATTTTAATTTTAAACCATTAAAAAATATATCTTCTTAAATTCTTGAATAAATATAATTATTTTTCACTTTTAACTTGAAAATATATCCTTTTAGAAAAATTCAATGATTTCACCCTAAGATAATTTTTATTCAAAAATTATAAAAATTAAATCCTTTTTATGAACAAAATTTCTAAAATTTTTATAAATTAAATTTAATATTTACACATAGAAAGAAATAATCCCATTTTTAGGAAAATGTATTTTTATATAAACAAATTAATTGATTAAAAATTAAGTGTTTATTTCCTAGGAATGAATCAAAATATTTATATTGATTGTGAACATTATATATATTTCATAATATTTTTAATAATATTTATATCCAGGAATTCAAAATCTAGGTTATAATTGTAATATTTAAAATATAATATACATAGTTTGTTTCAGCTTACTGTTGTGTGACTTGTACTATATACAATATAGTATTTCATTATAAATCTTAGGTCATTGTTTAAATTATGTTCTTATAAATTAATATTATTAAAAAAATAGGTTTTTTAAAATATAACATCAAAAAAAGTTGAATACATATTCATTATGAAAAGATAGAAATGGGGAGTATAAAGGTTATCTTGAATAACATATACTAGGGTTCCATATATAAGAATAATAGTGGGAAGTAAAAATAATGATATAAGACATAAAATAATGTCCAAAATAATATTTTAGAGTGATATAGAATATTAATCACAATTAATTGAATGATCTAAAGAAACATAACAACCATAAAACTATAAACTAATGAGGTTAGAAAAAGACCATCGATTCTTAGAAAATGAAGGTCATGTGATAATAAATTGGTTTTCCAGAACCATTTCCTAGAGTTGAGGGAATACTATACCTTCTTGAATAATAACATAAGAAAATATACTTACTTGAAAAGTTTAATTTCATTCATTAAATTTTTTTAACCATAATCTTATATTTTTCTACAGAAATGGGCATTCAAATGAACTTTTCACGACAGAAGCACTAAAGTCAACTTCTAATAGATCACATAATTTCAAATATGGATAATAATATATTATTATTATCTTCATACATGAACCATAACCAAATTTGTTATCATAATTTAATATAATTCCTAAAATGAATAAACCTTCATATAATGAAATGAAAAATCAATCTCTAAAGACTCAATAATGACACAAAAAGTTCATCTAAGATCATTTGATAAATAACTAACAATAAAATTATTCAAAAAAATCCTAGTAATACAAAAAACACCAATATTATAATAATTTTTTCACATTTTCTTCCAAGATAAATTTTACATTTATCTCCAAATATCATAAATCACTCTTAAAGTCTCACACAAAAAATGAATATTTCATAATCATATAATTTTCAAGATGTGATAATTATATCCATAAATAATTTGGATCGATATAAATTCATAACAAAATATTATATTCTTCCAAAAACATCATTAAACTTTTACTAATAAAATAAAATATCCTTATATTCTATTTTCCTTGATCTTATAATGTTCCCTAAATAACATTAATCACATAATCACCAAATTGCTTTTCAATATCATGGGTATCAATTTGATAAAACCTATGTTCAAAAATTAAAATTAATATTCATATATATAATCATGTATGTAAATAAAAAAATCATAATAATAAACACATTGTGTAGTTCAGTGGTAGGCATCACACTATTTTCACCCTTAAGTTCTGGGTTCACTTCATGCAGCCTTGAAGGATGTAATGGCTTTTTTACCAACCTATGGGTTTTCCTTTTACAAAAACTATATAAATATAATTACTATAATATTTTCATATATTTTATGAACATACTAGAAATAACCTCAAAAACTTCAATATTAAATAATCTTATTACCACATAATTTATCTCAAAACATTCAGCACACATCCCCAAAATGTAATGGGATTCTTCAGAAATAATCCTTATCATTAAACCTAGGGGTTACATATACATGAACCCAATAAAACATCTCCAAAAATATAATTTATGGCCCCAAAATACCATCACATAAAATGATAGAATGGGTGTCTATAACTTTAAACTTATTATCAATCCTAAGATTATAAACCCATTATTGTACCCAGATCACTTAATATAACTTATCATTAAAACATAATAATATGAAATGTTTTCTCGACCCTTCCTCTGACATTAATCCTCATGACCCATCCACAAAAAATATATAAATTGAATCTTTTTAAAATAATTAACTTTCTTTAATTTTGATAATATGATCCAGTTTAGAGTTTTAGAGAATTTTCTCATCAATATTACATAACAAACCAATAAAATACATTTTATAAACTTCCTTGTTGTATCCATTTTTTCCCAAAAAAACATTTAAGATATAACTAGTTTCTTTTCCTTGGATCATTTTCATATATTTTCTTCTTGGCCACATAATGTTCTCTAATCATTCATAAAATCCTATCAAAAATGTTGCAAAATGTGGGATGAGGACAAAAATATTATTAAGAGACATAAAAATATAAAATAAACTCATTAGTCTATTTTAAAACCAAAATAATGAAATTGTTTTCCATTAAAATAATCTACGTTGAACTCAAATAATATTTACCTATACATGATATAAACTTCATTGTCCAAAATTTTTAATAAAACACTTTATATGAAAACATAATCAAAAAATAAAAATAATAAGGGTTTCTTAGAAAACATGAGTACCCATAAATCATAATCTTGAGGGGTTATAAAAATATCAGGATTAATAATTTAAAATATAAGATCGTTAACCTAACATTTTAAATCAAGTGATTTCCTTGAAAAATTATTTACAATAATAGAAAAATCATGTTGGTAACTTGGAAAATTATTTTATGCATCTCTATTAAAAATATAATACCAAATATTGTCAACTAAAATCATAATTTTCTAGATAACATAATCATTACCCAATGAATGGGATGTAAATAATGGTCCCATATATCCTTTGTTTATAACATAACCACCCATCCTTGGTTTATTATAGAACCATCCATCCATAGAATAAAATGGAACCTCCCATAATCTATTTATTTTAGAACCACCCATCCTTGGTTTATAATGGAACCACCCATCATTATAAACAATTACCAATAACATTAAATTAATCATAAAATATTAAATCTTTTATTTTTAATCATTACAATCATAAACTCATTCTAGGAACCCATATAAAAATATTCCTTGATGTGTAAAAATAAAAATCATTAAACACCTTTTTAAAAATCACTAAAATAAAAAGGAGGATTTTTTTCGAATAAAAAGGGAAATATTTTAATTAAAAAAATTTAAAATAAAGGTTATATTGGAGGGAATAATAGTTGACTCCATATATTTTAAAATATAAAAGTTCATGTCTAATGAAAAAAAAAGATAAAAGGTTCCATAAAAATATTATTTTTGAAATAATTAAATATAAAGAAACATAAAATATACTTTTTAATTTATTTATGTCCATAATAATACATATAAAAAGTTTTTTATGAATTTAGACATGAAAGGGAATGATTTGGAGATTAAATCTGTAAACTATTTAAAAAATAACATTAAAATTTAAGTGTCTCTTATCTCAAGTTTGAATCATTATGTGTGTTCCTTATTTTAATAAATAATAAAAATATGTTAATAATTTACTTTTTTAATAAATTTTTCAAATTTTTTATTCCATTAGACAAGTTAGAATAAATTTATTAATGAATTACCTTCACATGAGAAAATTTTGACAATATTCAGTTCATATGTCCAAAAATGACATCGGTGGGTAGAATATGGTCCATGTAGACATTATAAAATTATCTCCAGAATAATAATCATTAAATAATTTTTTATTTATCAATTATAATTTTAAAACAAACTATGAAATATAATAAAAAATAAACAATATTACAATAATGTAGATGATAGTCCATGCATACGCATGAGTAACACCTCTATTTTTCAAAGATAATGATGGAAAGAATGAATTTTTTATTTTTAATTTTGGTAATGATCATTAATATCATATATATTTTTAAGTAATATTATATATATCTTTCACATTACGTGGTGATGAAAAATTAAATGCATCACTTTTTAGATATGGTAGTCCACACATACGCTTGAACAAAGTTACTATTTTCTAATGAATGGAATGGTATGAAAGTAGAAGATATATTTTATTTAGATAATGATATATGTTACATTAATATATTATATATACATTAAATCTATTTTTTTATCCTTCTATGAGATATAGTGATAGAAAATGAATTACATCGGTCTTTGAGGGAGTAGTCTTTCATACACAAGATAAGTGTTTTTTATTCCCACTTGATGGAAGAATGAAATTAATATAGGTAATGAAATTAATGTAATGAAACATCATTATATAATAGATTCTTATTTTATTATATCATCGTGGTTGAATTATATTTTATGGAATTTGAAGAAAAAATGAAACAAAAATATTCAATTAAAAGTAATACTTCTTCTTTGAACAATCTCATCTTCTTCACACCTTAATATCCCTAGAGATGGTATTATTCCTAAACCAAGACCTCTGGAATGAGGAGAGGGATTCTAGGATGATTTTTTGGAAGGGATTCTATGAAAATAAATTTTTAAGTGTGAAGAAAATAGGAGAGGAGGTTTCATTTTAAAATATTAGTGGAAGTCTTGCATTTACTGAATGTATTAAATCAATATATATTAATTTTCATGTAAAAATGAATCCTAAATGATATATATTTGATATAGGATGAGTAGGGGTCAAAATAATTTCATAATATAAAATTTTTACATGCATAGTCTATGTTTTTTCCCTTACCTTTTTATTTTAACCCACATTATATTTTTTTGACAAAAACGGTAAAAAAGTAGTTTTTACTCGTTAGGGGTTATGACAATTACAATAAATAGAAAATTTTCCTTGAAATATAATATTTTTTATATTTTAAACCATACCATAATCACATTTCTATATATTGTTTTTAGGAGTTTTAAATAATTTTATATTAAAATATCATTAATGTAATTTTCATAACTACCCATTTAATTTCCCTTTAGAAACAACATGGTAGTAAAATAATTTGAATACCATTATTTCACATATCCATAAACTATTATATTTAACTATATAATTCATGGAACATAATAATTCTATCAAATTATACTACTTTTAAACTATTAAAAATCATTTATTTATTTTTCAATTAATTGAATAAATGTTGTGTCGGTGTTGCGTAAACATTTGAGGTAATTATGCATTATTCAAAATTTTAAATAAGTTACCATGAATATAAATCCATTATATTTAAAATATCCATTTATAACTGAACATAAGTTATCATAATCCCTATCAAATAAAATATTTTAGATTTTATAAGTAATAGAGTTACATTTTTTTTACTTTATCCTTTATATATATATTGTAAAGGTAAAAATCAAGGATAAATGGAAAAGGGTTATATTTTAAAATTGGTTGGGTATGAATGAGATATACTCATCTAATAGGATAAATTCATATTTTAATGACTTTTTTAGTCCTTAACATGTTATTTTTAACCATAATTACTTATTTACCCCTACTGGGATGATATTTGTTTACTATAGTTACTATTCATAATGACCCAAAATAAAAGGGACCTATTTATAAAATTTGGACATACTGATTCCAAATATAGAATCAATTTATAAGAATCATTTCATATTAGTGGAATTAATTAATTTAAGAATAAAACACGATTAAAAAAATTGTTTTGAAAAATATCTTTTTATATAAATTTTTTTTTAAACTCAAACATAAAATTGATATTATTAAAGAAAAAATTGTATTATTAATAAAATAATATAATTAATGTTACTCTGGAATAATCTTATAAACAATTTAACTTCATAATTGCCTAAATAAACCTTAGTATTTTTCACTATTCACTGGAAAATCAATCATTTTAGAAAAAAACTCAAAATTTCAGCCTAAGATAGTTTTGATATGTAGAATAGAAAAATTATAACCATATTTCAAATAGAATTTATAATTTTTATATTAATTAGTTATATTATTTACTCGTATAATTCAACAAAAAAACATCATTGAAGAAAACATACTTTTGAACGATAAAATGAATTTATTAAAAATTGTGAGCTTTTTTCGTAGGAATTAATCAATGAATTAAAATTGATTAGGACCTTTATATATATTTCATAACTCACATGATCCTACTTATTTCATCCAATTTAACTACTATGTTGTAATAATCATATTAAAATAATAATATTTTATAGTTCATTTAATCTTAGTTTTGTGTATCATGTATGCTATCAAATATATTATTTCTTATAAAATCCAAAAATATTATATATATTCACATAACAATAATAAAATATTTTTTTAACACTATTAATTGAACTTGTGAGAAAATAAAAAAAAATTGTTAATTTTTGAATAAATAAATAAGATATTAATTACAAACCACATATTCTAAACTCAAATATCGAATGATTTATTTGTTTACGATCAACTAAACTTCAATAAAAATTATTTGACTCATTTGTAATAAGTTAATTCATAAAAATCAATTCAAAAGAATTTAATGATTTTTTGGTAATTATTATTTTGTGGCTCACTTGGACCCTTTATCAATGGTAAATGTCATAACATACCTAAAGTCCATGATTGTGCTCTAACAACTCATCAAGGTATAAATAATGAAAAGAATTTGAGTATGAACTATAATAACCATCCTTCGAATACTATTGTGTAATATAATCACTTTGTTAATAAATATATAATCAATAAATATGCATACTTTTTCATTACTCAATGTGTTTGATTTATCATTCTTTGTTAATAATCTTGTATGTAAATCACCATGTCCATGGATATCTGTCAAACACTTCCATTTCAGCATAGTGAAAAAAATATTTATCTATTAACTTGAGTGAAAAATATTTTGGCAATTCAATTAATTTCATATATATAATGACAAACCAAATGCATGTCACCTCACTAAGAGAAAATTTCATCTTTACTTTCATCCACTCAACAAAGTAATTATTGATACACATTAATAGTGATGAAAAACTAAAGGAAAAATACCCATGTTTTCATATAAAAATATTGAATAAGATAGAAAATATATATATAATTAATATTAGCGTTTATACCCTCAAAACCTCCTTTTTAAAGGATCAGAAAGTGAAAACATCCTGAGAATATGTCTCAATGTTAATTACCCCCTAGAACATGATATTCAAAAATCATCTATATCTCATTTGATATATGTTTCTAGCCTATATGATATATTATTTTCATATAATTCTCATGGTATATCTAGATTCTTATTTAGTAGGGATATTCTATATCAAATTTATACAATTAATATTTCTGGGATACATTCACATTATTGAAACACATAATACTAATGTAACAAATTGGGCATGTTAATGGTACAAAAACCCCTTATTAACATAGATATTAGACCCTATCCTACCAGGAACCACCTGTTTCTACATAGATAAATGGTCCCTCCTAGTGGACCACCCACATTCTTGAATGGGTCATCAGATCAATGATTGTCCCCAAAGGACAACACATATTCTTTCGAGTTTGTTTTAACCTCAATCTCACACCCCCATGTAAGTATCCCAAGAATTAACCCATACTTAACACAACCTCAAGAAAAGAGAACATAACTATATAGTTATAATTAGGTAGGATCTCAAAAAAGGAACACCATTTTAAAATGGGTCCTAAAATGTATTCATTTATCCCTTTATACATAGATTATGTTACATTCACCCCACCCCACCCACCCCCCTATAGCACAATGTACTTGTTGTGGACCCCATATCTCAAACCATTTAGTTCCCTAAAACATATGGATGGGTTCCTACTCTTATTCCATGTAACAAATATTCCCTCCTAATAGTAAAAACAAATCTATTTATCATGGATACAAAGTCATGTCCTTCTAGGAACCACCAATTCCCCTCAAAAATGTGTTTTTCTCCCTAGGTCTCACCCACAAGCTAGAATGGGTCACCAAACTAATGAATTTCCCCATATGTCAACACATATTTTTTCTAATGTTCTTTGTTCTCACTCACACACACTGAGGGAAAATTCTTATGAGGTCACCATTTGTGACCACTAGTCCAGTATAAGAATTATTAACAATAGATTTATAATAAGGTAGACTCTGAAAAATAATGGTTTCCATATTAACTAGGATGATATCATTTAGTCATTTAACCCTTAATCATTCTAGGGTGTCATAACTAATCCCTATGTCATAAGGATAAATATGTTATTTTAATTGAATATCTAAAAAAATTTATTTATAAAGAACTAACTTCAATAGTCAAAAGAAACATAAAGGTTTTTTTTATTCATATATTCTTCCATGATGTCAGAGAATGATTAATAAGTGTCACAGAATATTAGATACAATCATTATTTATGTGTCAGGTTAAATATTACTTTTCTAAAGATATAAAAATATAGAGGAGTTGTTCATGTGTACTATAGTTCATTGTATAAAAAATAGAGTATTTTTAAGGGTTATAATACGTTTAACAATGATTTATGACATAGTTTTCGATTTATATAGTGATTTATTTGAATAATGAGGTATTTATTCATGATATTTGTAAATATTCGACAAATGTTTTTTTTATAATCATTTCAAAAAGTTCATTAACCAATCAGAGATTAGTTTGATATATATTATCCACTTATTTATATTATAACCACATAATGAGTTGATGAAATGAAATAATTTGAATAGTTGATAATATGAGGATCTATGTATTTAATATCATTTAGGGTTTAACATCCTATATTAGATAACATTGGTTTTTTTAACAAATTTATATATAATCAATGATTCTTAATATACTATATTATATAGATCTTGAAGTAGGATACTCAATAATTATAATTGAGCCGTGTTTCAATGAAATTGACTATCATACAAAATTTTATTATGATATTTTTGAAGAAATTAATTATATATGACAATTAATGGAGGTATATGTAGCTTATGGGACACTAAAAATCCAACATAAACACCTATATTATGATGATGAATGGAAAATGGGGTTTATTCTAAGATGAGAAAGGTGTTTTACAAATTAATAATTTATTGGATCACTATCATTAAAATCATTAATATAGAATGAGAATCAATAAAATAATTTGGAATTACTTTTTATTTAATTTAATATGGATATTTAATTTTTGAGTAGTGCGGATGAGCCTGAATAAATATCTAAACACATATGTTGTGCAATTTAAATATCATAATAGATGAGTTTTTTATGAATAAGTCCACTTACCAGGATAATATATTAGATTGAACATAAAAATTTTACAGTCTTGTGTTTTCCTTTGAACTGGGTTAAAACATAAAATCTTTTGAACTTTTTTTATTGTAACAATAGGTAGGTTTTAAGACTAAGCTTTGGGATAATGTATCGTGACTTGGGATATTTTAATAGTGTTTGAATCCAGCATGGGTAAAGGTGTGAGGAGTTTCCTAGAAGGATGGATGGGTATTGGGATCATCGATTCAGGAAGAGGTGTACGCACATGTTGGGCACAGTTAGTCAAACCATGCGGGTTAACTGTGTGTGTTAAAATGGGAATCCAATAGGAGATGCATGGTCTGTGCCTAGTCCGTCAGACCATGTGAGTAGAATAATGTTGTTTACCAAGTTTTATATTATGGGTTAATTTATTTAATTAAATTCATGATTAAAAGGAATTTAATTAAATAATGTTAATTTGGGGTTTTATTTAATTAAATTCACGGTTAAGAGGAATTTAATTAATTTATGTGAAATAGGGTATTTATTTAATTAAATTTAGGATTATATAATATAATAAAATGATGATGAATTGAAGATTATATATCATTAAATCTAGTAGAAAATAATTTAATTAAATAAAGTGAAAAGGGTTTTTTAAAATAATTAAATTTGAGAGTATTTAATAAAATAAAGGAGAAATGGATAATAGAGAATTGATTTAATTAAATTATGTTACAGAGAATTTAGTTAAATTGTGTTGAATGGTATAATTAAAGGGTTTTGAATAGGGTAATTAAATTATGTGTAAATGAGGAGTCGGGTTTTCTTTTATTTAAATTCAAGGTCAAGAGGAATTTAATTAATTAATTTGAAATAGAGGATTTATTTAATTAAATTCAATGATAAGAAGAATTTAATTATTCATTTTAAAATGGGGGTTATTATTTAATTAAACTGAAGTTGGAAGAATTTAATTAAAAAAATTTGTTCAGTTATAGTTTTAAATAAAACTAAATTGTGTTCGAATAATTTAATTAGATGACATGAATTGGATAAATTGTTTAATTAAATATAGTAGGGATGATTTTAATTAAATGATGATTTTAATTCCTTCTCTATATGTCTCATTTTTCATATCAGCTGTCTCAGCTCTCCTTTGCTCGGGTTCCATTGGGCTGAAACACTAGGTTTGGGATTATCCCCGACATCTTGTTTCTTTCGTTGCTAAGTTATGTGAATGATGTCTCGGGACACATTGGTTCGTATTCCAATGAACTCCGTCGAAGTCAATGAAACTCAGTTTTTTTGTTTATCATCGTTATATTCGAGTAAGGATATATACCCAATAAATGGCTTTTCACCCTTACATTAGGTTCTTGTGGTTTGTTTGAGTTTTTGTTGATTATTTTTGTGTGTGTTGGTCCCCACCGTACTAATTGGGAGTGTCGGTTTTAATTGTTAGGTGTTGTGATCAATTCCATGTATGCGCATACATTAATGTAAGTGTTTATGTGAGAGCAGATAGAAGTTTTAGTTAGAAATCATTAGCTCATCCAATTCCTTGAGTTAGGGTCCTCAACATTCCATATTTAAAAAATGTAGTTGTTTTTTATTTACTTTTGTTCTGAATTTTGAGTGAAAATTCTAAATTAATTTTTTATTTCTATAAACAAAGTTATTAGATTAGAAAAACACGTTTTTGTAATAAAACCCAACCAAAAGAGGTGTGTTGTATTCAATGTAAAAACATAATGATTAGATAAATATGTTTTTTTAGACTACTGATATGTGTTTTTCTATGACTTACCTTACATGTTGACGTACTTGGGTTAAGTGGTAATTATGTGTTTTCGGTGGGATAATTTGATATAATTAATTATGAAATAATCTGTGGGATATTTTGAGGCAATTGATTGTAAATTAATTATTTTCTTTGAGAATTGTAATTGAGATAATTAATTAAGGGATTAATTATGATATATTAAATTGGAAAAGTTGAGATAACTAATTATGAATTAATTTTGTGTTTTTTCATTTTTAATTGACATAATTAATCAGAAGATTAATTATGTGATATTAAATAGTCAATGTTGAGATTATTAATTTTCAATTAATTATGTCCTTAGAGAATTGTAATTGAGATCATTAATTAGGGGATTAATTATGATATATTAAATTTTATAAGTAGATATAATTAATTGTGAATTAGTTATGTTATTTGGCAGTTGTAATTTGGATAATTTATTAGAGGATTAATTATGAGATATTAAATTGGCTAAGTTGAGATAATTAATTGTAAATTATATTTTTGGTTTTGATATTTTTAATTGAGATAATTAATTGGAAATTTAATTATGAGATATTAAATTGGCTAAGTTGAGAAAATAAATTGTGACTTAATTTTTTGTTTTGAGATTTGAAATTAAGATAATTAATTAGGGGATTAATTATGAGATATAAAATTTGCTAAGTTGAGATAATTAATTGTGAATTAATTATGTGCTTTGAGAATTTTAATTGAGATAATTAATCGTGGTTATTAATTATGAGGTATTAAATTGGTTTTGTTAAGATAATTAATTATTAATTAATTACGTTCTTTGAGAAATTTAATTGAGATAATTAATAGGGTGATTAATTTTGAGATATAAAATTTTTATAAGTTGAGAAAATTAATTGTGAATTAAATATGTTCCTTTGATATTTTGAACTAGATATTTAATTGTTGAATTAAATATGGAGTGTTTAGATTTATAATGAGATAATTAGTTCAGGAAAATTAAGGATGAGAATGAATTGTGTTTTTGTTTTACTAATTGACAAATAAATTTATGGGATTTGTCTACCTAGTTAGTTGCTGACATAACTAATGGATTTTAGTATGACCAATTAGATGAATGAGAGGCCCTTGCCTCATTTATTTGAGTTTAATGTGAAGTGAATGATGATGTTTTAACTGAAATAATTAAGATGGTTTTCCTTAATTATAAATATGAATATGCTTTAATATATATAATTGAAATGGGATAATGAAATGTATGAGAGGTTAAATGCTCCATGAATTATATTTTGTGAATGGTTATACCTTGTATAGGAATTGGAGCCTAGGGGCCGTGAGAGCCCTTGAGGAGAAATAATATGTTATTTTTTGTGATGATCCTTTAGATTCCATGAGACCTTGTAGAGTTCAGCTAGGGGATAGACCATTTTAGCTATACATGGTAATGGTTGTCTATGTGTTACGTCCCAATCCATCCAACATCATTTTCTAAAAGACCATCAGAGAATTGGGTAGGAAGATCATCTGAACTTCCATATTTATTTCCATGAGATCATGAGAGCTATTTGACTTTGGACCAGGGGAAAGACTGTGAGTTCTTCCCCTGGTAGTGAATTTATATTCCTTACTTCTTGGTCCATCTATAAATAGTTTCCAGGGTATATTTCCTTTTGGTGTTGGTACAGGCTTGGTTCTTATAAGAGGATTTAAATAATATTTATCTATTAATATATATATATATATAAACTATTACTATATTTATATACATATTTAACAAGATCAGACTGACCAGCCATGGGATGAAGCAGGTCTTGTTGTCATGTGTCGCTTACAAACATGGACATGTTATTGACTATTTTTTCAATTCTATTATTGCTTCGATATACTTTCATGTTGTTCAATTTTATTGTGTTTTCCAGATTAAGATATACAATTGTGGTCTCATCATATGGAGATTTATACTTAACACCCTATTTGGGCCGCCATTGCACTAGGGTACTTGAGTAGACTCTTCATGTTTACATGACCTTGGATATTATTTGTTTTTGTTTTCTTGTACCTAGGAGTTGGGAGGAAAGGACTGAGAAGGAGCTCAGGATGCTATTAGAGATCGCCCATGTGGATTTATCCTTTTTCATTATTTTTTATATACTGATATGTCAAGCTTGATGATTTGTTTACTACTTTAAGATATGAACGACCTTTATAGGAATACATTATATAAACTGGCATTGTCCATTTTCATTATTGAGTTGATATTACAATTGACGGCTGATTCTTTAGTTATTACTTTATATTGATTCCTCTATTATCATAAATTTATATATTATTATACTATTGTGAAAACTATGATATGAGGTTATAGTCTCTCCATTAACAATCCTTACACCCTCGCTGCTAGTCAGTAGCCTCATGCATAAGGGGAGGCACTCTAGAGGTGATTTGGTGACCGATCTGGCTACTGTTTTGATGGTAAGTAAGGTTGGGATGTTACAAACTTGTATCATAGGGATTCAGGTTTTCTTTCTTTCTTGGTTGTCTTTATATTTTGGGTTGGTAGATAGAAAACTAGGAAAGTTTCACTGCTAGGTTAATCACTTTTCTTGGGACTGATCACCTTTGTATGGGAAATGATCAACTGTCTAGAGATAGTAATTGATGTTTAGACTATTTTATGTTATAGTTGATATGATTTCACCTTGAGTGACTGTTGTATTTTTCGTTTCTTATTGATTTTGAGAATTTTTTAAGTTTTCCTTAGCCTGATATTGAAAGGTAGTTGCATACATGTATCATCTTAGGGACTTACATATTTACATGACATACATATGACATTCCATGAAGAGGAATTAGTAGGATTCATGCTAATTGTAATTTTGTGCCTTTGGTGGAATGTCATGTTTTGATCTTATTTAGAATTATTTCTTGAATAACATGTTTAGATGATTATATTCCATGATTCTTTGTTATAACATGTTGTTTTTTTAATGATTATGTTAACATTCTGAGGATATTTTTATTTTTAAATGGTTACAAGGGTCACAATTGATTGATTGCATTTACAATGGGAGCACATTTCAGTTATATGGTGTATGGGTCCCTTGCAATTGGAAAAAAGGAAACCGGGGTATTTGAACCATTGAAAAAAATGGCATCTAAAGTTTAAAACATTAAATAGAATTTTAATTGATTAAATGGGATCCAAATTACACCTATAAAGTGTATGGGAACATTATGTATTGGTATATGACCCATCATATCACTTGTGGGGTTTCTTTTGGAAGAAACTATATTGAATATTTGGGACCCTCAAAGGTATTCTACTAATTAAGAAGAAGTTAGATGCTAAATTTTCTAATTATGATAAAATGACATTGAATGTAAAATGTTTAAAGGGGGATTTTTCTTTGTTCCTGCTATGGGTTTTTTGTTATTGGTATTGTTTAAGTGTTTTTCCCCTTGTGGGACTTTGGGGTTTTAACAAATGACATATTTTCCATGATGGGTGGTCATTATATCTTGACCTTAATGGTGACCTAGTTTTACAATTTGTGTGCTCTTCCAATTGAGATGATCTTGTCCTTTATCTTGACATCGTTCTGTAGGTACTGAGATATTAAAGTTCTTACGTCAGGCTAATGTTTTAAAAGTCAATGGGCTAGATAAGTGGTAGTTATCTGAGTTGTACAGAGGATGCATGGTTATTTGGATTGCGCCTTTATTCATTATGCGGTAAGATAATTTTAATGTAACCTTGCAATGGATTTGCTTGGAGAGATCATCAGAGGTTGAGTATGGACTTTAGATTAATTGTGGTTGGTGTTGAAACTGTTTTAAAGGCATGTCGCCAGTTTAACGATTGGTATGGGTTTCTAGGGTCATTGATGTCTTTCAAGGAAAGTGTCATGGCTTGGGGTTCTAAAATGTTTAAAGGTGTTTTGGGTGTTTAGGAATGAAACGTGATCATTCAAATAGGACTTCTTGACCATGTTGGGTTGGATGGTGTTGTAGTATCTCAATATGGCTTCATTGGAATGAAATTTTTTATTGTGGGTAAATTGTAAAGTCCCTTGTTTTTTCTGAACAGGGTAAAAACCCAAAAGTTTTTTAACATTATTTGTTGTAATGGTGCATCAATTTTAAATCCAAACTTCGGTATTATGTTTCGTGAGCTTGTATCTTTTAAACTTATTTATATCGTTCTAGGGTAAAGGATCGAAGAGTTTCCTAGATTGATAGATGGGTTTTGGGAGCACCAGGGCTATCAGAGGTGTACGTACAGGCAGTGCACAGTTACTGAAACTGTGTGGGTCAGTCGTGCATGTTAAAATGGGTGTCCAGAAGCGGATGCATTGTCTGCAAATGGTCTGTCAGACTGTGTGAGTTCTACTATTTAACATACCCAGTTTAATGTTACGTGTTAATTTATTTAATTATATTTTGTATTAAAATGAATTTAATTAAATTATTCAAATTGGGGGGGGGGGGGGTTATTTAATTAAATTCAAGGTTAATAAGAATTTAATTAATTAATTTGAAATAACGAATTTTTTTAATTAAATTGAGGTTGAGAGAATTTAATTTACTGATGAATAATTTGAGATTTTATTTAATCAAATTCCATAGAAAGGAATTTAATTAAATAAAGTGAAATGGGAGATTTTTTTATTTAAATTAAATTTTGAGAATTTAATTAAATTAGGGAGAGATTGATAATATAGAATTCATCTATTTAAATTTTCTTTCATAGACTTTAATTAAATGGAGTTTAATGGGGGAATTAATTTAATTAAATTATGTTGAGATTTTTTAATTAAATAATGTTGATATAGAGAGGTTATTTAATTAAATTGAGATGAAAATAATTAAATTTATTGTTTAAAATTATGATGAAATGGAGGAAAATATAATTTTCTTATTGGATCAATATAAGGATTCTTTAAGAAAATTTTAATTAGGTTTCGAATCCATTTATAAACAAAAGTTATCTTTTATAAAAACCCCATTGAGATATCGAACTATCATGATTGGATCTGTTTATAAATTCTAAAGGGGTCAAGGATTTTACTTTCACCAATTAATTGACTTTAAGATGATAGTGGACATCTATTATTGAAATTTTATTGAATATATAATGGTGGTATTACATATATTAGGTGAAAACATTGTAATAATATCATGTGTTATTGTCTATTTATATTATTCTTTTCATTTAGTTTGATTGTGTTTTTTTATTAAAGAAGTTACATTCATCCTAACACATGTCAAGATTCATGTTAATTTAATTTCATAAAAAATATAGAATGACTCACCCCATGTATGTTTGGTTAGACATGTTCATTGGGCCTCACCACTGATATAATATATGTGTTTCAACCTTTGACTGGATTTGAATTTTTATATGTAGATTTAATGATCATATATAGAGTGAGGATTTTAAGAAGATTATAATGTTCCTCATATAGTGAATATAGTGGTCATTATTATCAATAAAAATATTGATATTTTTACACCATAAATTTATAGAGTAATAAAAAGATATGAGAAAAAAGGTTTAAGAATATCTCATTTATATAAAAATTTAAAATATATTCACTTCTTAATAAATTATAAATGTGAAGAAATTTTTGAGATAACTAGTAGAGACTTATCCTCTTATATAACATATCTCATTAGGGATGTGTATGTGATAATCAAATCAATTGTTGTGTTTAAATTTAATGTAAAGTATTATTAGAAAAATACCCATAATGAAGTTTTTGTTTTCATAATTTAATCCATCATGTACCTACAAGATTAAATGACACAACTCAAGATTGAGATAAGTGGGTTGGAGAAATATTTAGTTATGAAATTGATGGTGGGAAAATAATAACAAATAATTTGAAGCAATAGAGATATTTAAATTATATAATGAATGATAATACTTATTTACTAGAGAAAATTTGAAAAATAAAATTTATAACAAATTTGAGACATATAATAATTTTGAGTAAAATATATATCAATTTGTAGACACAAATAATTCCATAATTGTTTTCAAGCATACACAATTATATATAATGATAGAGTGAATTTAATAGCTTGGTAATTCATTAAAAATATTAATATTAAGTGAGATCAAAAAATGAATACTGAATTAATATAATAATATGTTAAGATAGTGTGAAATCAATTAAATATGACAAGAACACATAAATTCCAAATTTTCCTTATACGGACTTAATGCTGATAAATAGGGAATTAGTTCAATATAAATCTTCAAAATAATTTGAAAAAATTATTTATTCCTTCTAGATGTATAAATTGAAAATTTATTCTAAAATACCATATCTTATTGGAATAGAAATCTAAGATACATGTTGTGTTATATATTTTTCTAGTTTGAGTAAATATAAGAATCTTTTGATCTGAATATATTAGTTTTTTACAAAAAAAAATCGTTTGAAAAGTGTAGGTTTTACCACTTGTTATAGATAAATATTGGTGGAAAATAAATAAAACCCAATATACAAATTAAAATTGGATGTTAGGATTTGTATAAAACCCTCAAACATATTCTAAATAAGATTTATTTTTGGTAAAAAACAATAAGATGATAAATGTACAAATAATTTATTTTAAAAAAAATAACGCCTAATTTAAAATTGTTGGAGTTGTGAAAGGAATAATGTTCTTAATTTTTTGATTTACTGGTCAATATGTGAAAGTTAATTAAGGTATCTATTTATGGTTATTATTTCGAAATTTAGGGAAAATTAATCTATATTGTATCATAATACATGGAATAAGAATTGTTAGAATCAGTCCATATTTAAATAATTTGAGTGATTAGGATATTACTATGAAAAATTTAATAAGAATAGTCAATATGATAAATAATTCATGTTTATATTACATAAATTTAAAAATAAAAATCTATTATATAAATAATACCTCAAAATGTATGGAAATAAACATAGTAATTATGAAGTTGATTTTACCTTTTCGTAGATGTTAAAAAAAATAATTCAACACAATACACCTAAAAATGACTAATTATGATGGGTCACCAAAGATAAAATTAACATTAATCTCTTGTGTGAGAAATGGTCACATCATATAGTTGTGAAAAAGTATATGAATTTTTATCATTAGTGATGTGAGAAGGAGGAAAAGGAGCATTAATTAAAAAAATTAATAAGAGGATTGGATTGGGAAAGGAAATCAATGAGGTTATTTGGAGTCAACTACTAGAATTTCATGATACATTTTCAAAAGATGGGGATTTAAGAACACTTGGGAAACTCTCTCAAATATTCATACTACTTGAACATATTTCAAAATAATCTATGTCAATACTATTATTACATGTGGAACTATAAATGAAAATGAATCAAGTATAAATAAATTCAGATTCCATGCATGAAAAGGTGAAAGAGGAAATTCTACACAAGGTGAAATATGAAATGATAAGGAATATCATGATGTCTAAGAAAATAGTTATTTGAATAATTAAATGAGAAACCCTAAAGGGTTATTATAATATATATTTATATGAAATGAAATAAGTATCTAATATGATAAATAACATTAAATATAAATTAAATCTCCAAGAAGACAAGGATGAATCCACATTATTCATATACATGTTTATTTGTTTTCAATATTGGTAATTAAATATGTTTAATTCTAGAGAAAATAGAATGTTATGGAAATTAACAGTAGGATACTATATCCATATGGTGTACTCTAACTCTTGTAACAATAGTTCATAATTATTTTTTAAGAAAATTAGTCTTAAAGATATTATATGAAAAAGATATTAGCCACAATGAAGAGATGATTGAGTTTTCCAATTAAGAGAGTGATGTCTTTAGAATCTACCTTATATTTTATTTCATAATGATATAAACCAAGTAAGGTGCTTAAAATATAATTTTTCAAATATTATTAACATATTTTCGTAGCCTTTTTATGACCGAATCAGATTAGAATTAAAGGTTGGATTATTTTATAGTTAAATGGCTTCGGATGTTAATTAATACATATCTTTGATGGAAAGAGTTGAAAAAGTATTTGATTAGTGTTGTTTTCTACATCAGTCATTTCCCAAGTAGACTTTTAATCGGTTATTCAATTATTCAATGACTTTACAAGTGTATTTACGATCAATAACAGGGAATATATAGGGGAAGAATATATAAGAAGATATAATAAGAGAATAATGTTGAAATTTAATCTTTTTTTAGGTATTAAAAGCATATCTAAATGTAGGTATTGAAGTTCCAAATGGATTAAATAAATATATTACATTTTGAGAGTTTTATTTTTTTCTAATAAGTAATATTATCAATATATGTTTGCTGGAGATTTAAGTACCCAGATAGATATTAAAATTCCATGTGTTATATTGAATTACACAATGTATTAGGAGAAATTCCCAAATAAAATCACTCAATGGTATCCTAGACATTTCATCACATGATCTCGAGCGCATCTCCCCTTTTGTTAAATCCTACCAACTTGCATGAGTGATTGAATCATACGTTGAGGATAAAATTCCCAAAATATCCTTACCACCACTAAAAAATAAAAAATAAAGTGACATCAAAGATAGATAATTATAATATGAAAAAATTAAACAATGCATCCAATATATAACAATGAATTCATATAGTCATACCTCCCAATAGGTTTCCCACTATACCAATCACATATAAAAAATAAACAAAATAAATAAATACATATGGAGGATCCAATACTAACCATGAGCTTCACCTTTATCCTTTTCTTCAATCCTCATCAGGTTGTTATTTCTTTATCCAATCCTTAACATCTGACCTGAAAGTCAAATATAAGGAATTTAAGTGCACCAGGGTTCCTATGTAGAGTGTGGGAAAATCATATTAGGGTATTTCCATGTTCTACTAATATACACCACCATGTACATCTGTATATAATAGGTAAGTTAACATCATAACAATCCACCTGAAAGCATGTATGTTAGGTCATAGTGTGCTTACCATGTCACCAAGACACATGACCATACCATGAATTCCTAATGATAGATTAAAAGTCATATTGTGCCAAGATCCTAATGAATATGTATAGATCCAAGGCAGGGTGTTGTATTGTGTCTCAACCATATCCCTCCCACTCAGTGTTGTGTCCATACTAAACATTTTCATCATCATACCAAGTCTCATCCTTTACCATTTCTTTCGGTATAGGGTCCCAAAATAACATCTTGTACATACACCCATTCACATAGGGTGGTTCATTCTTGAAACCTACCACTTAGGGTGGGTCCAAACATCCCTACTTGTGACCAATACCCTATCTCCCAGGTAAATCCATGATAGTAACCACTCTAAAAGGGTTATTATAATCATTTTTTGTCTTGAAAATACCTTATTACTCATCATATGAACTGAAACCATAGTTCTAAAAACTACCCTCTCACTTAAGGTAGGGTCTCATAGTCACATCTTTTCAAAATTCTTTCTCACTCAAGGAGATCCATGAAAACACCAAAAAACTCAATGTTGGGATTTGAAACAACATCCTAGACCAATACCATGTCACATAAGGTGGTCAATTATATGATCCTACTACACCTAGTGAGGCCAAGAATCTATATCTTCGAACAATACCCTCTTACTCAGGGTGGTCCATTCCATCACCCTATCACTATGTGTGATAAAGAGAATTCATATACAAGACAAATACCCAATCACATAGGGTGTTCTATTACAACACCCTGTCAGTTAGGGTGTGGTCAATAATCAACATCCTATCCAATACACTCTTACTCAAGTAGGTCTATTCCAATACCATCTAACTAATGGTGGTTCCCATAATCCATATACTATCCAGAATACACTAACATAGGGGGATCCATTCCATTACCCTCCTTCTCAATTTGATTCCCAACATATAGTATCTATAAAAGGAATAAACACACTCATACACACACATACAATAACAAGCATGTCATTATATTCTAACCCATAGGAACCCAACTAGATACCATGGATAGAACATGGCTCCATGATGGCCTCTCATACCATCAGTGCATCTCATTCCCATTAAAAAACCTGGAAGAAGTTTCTATGGATCTATCCCATCATCGCATGAAATAAAATCATCATCCACTTAAACACATGGATAAACATTATAAACAAAGTTCACATGCTTCATTATGACACATAAAAACCATCAGCATTATTGACATTTCCATAAATAAATCTAATAAGTTCCCCAAAACAAACTCAGTCTCTACTCATTGATAAAAACCATCACTAATCACCCCAAAATTACAAAATTTCCCATAGTCCCAAACTGAATATTTTAATAAAAAATATATTCTTCCATTTTCTATGATACACATAATCTGAGGCTCATGCAGGTGACACGAGTTATCTTAAATACGGATGAGTATAACAATCAATGAGGAATAAGAAAATGAATCATTATTTAAAACATGAATACTAACACACTAATAGGTGGAGAATCTTAAAAATAATTTCCTAAAATGGTGACAAGGCGGTTAGAAACTCCCAAGGGTAGTATCACATGAATTTTATCAATTTTTGGGGAAATGGTTTCTCCAACATTAACATCTATATTCATAAAATATTTACAAATTTTTTTCAATTACAAGTCTTAAAATATGGGAAAATATTACTTTTATAAGTGTATTTTATTTTACAAGATTCTATTTCATATCTCATGGAGTCAAATCTGGATTAAGTTTAAATAGTTATGTTCAATTGAAGTTTAATATATATGGAAATGTTTTTTTAACACTCCAACCATGTGTTATGACATAGTATTAACTCATTCCTTACATCAATTGTGTGATCTTCCTTGAAATAATAACCATTTATTCAATACCTCTTATTTCATTCCTCAGGTGACCTTCCCCGTGTATCAAATAATTTTCATCCTTACTCACCCAACCAACCATTTGTGCCCTTTCTTAGGTTCTCATCCATTCACACACTACCTATCATGAAATAACCAAATATACCCTTCCCCATACACCAAGACCAACAAAATAGTTCCTAAAATAGTTATACTGGGTCACAACCCATTTTTGGATACCTAATATATGGGTTTTCGAAAAAAAGGACACCCTAACAACTAATATTTAAGAGGAAAACAAGGTGATAAAAAGATCTGCGTGCTTAATAATTTGAGAAAATTGAACCCTCCTTTTGGTGATTTTTGAATCCATGCATATGGAAAATGGATAAAGAATAATATTCCCAAGGTATTCTAATTAGTTTAATTCCTTGGGGACTAGACCACTTTTTCATCATACTATCTAAGTACTGGCTTCCTAGGAACCGGCCCCAAGGTAGTTGACCACCTAGCGGTAACAACTTGGGATCTAGACTATCTAATCATTAGACCACCTTGGATATGACCATCTATGATATAAACCACCAAGGTGTTCATAACTGAGGCACTAACCCACTTACTTCCAATTCTACCAGGTAACTTATGTGGGTACATATTCACCCAAGTCACCTACCATGGAACCCATTCCCCCCTGTAACCTTCCATGGTTCCCACTAACCAATGTCACAAACATGGGTTCCTAAGGACTATACATTATGGAATTCAACCCCACTCCATCATTTTTGGTCCATGATGGGATTTGGCCTCATCCCTTCATCCCAATCTATCTACATCAATAATTAATCCTCATGAAAAATTATAGAGTCACACCCTGAATGTTTTGAGCTAAGATAGAAAAGATATATGTTGTGATGCCTATAACATTCACCCCATAAAACAACATCACTCAAAAATTTATTTCTTAGTTTAACAAAAAACAATTAGTCTAGATACTACTCTTGGTTACCATAAAATATTGAATCATGATACCTGTTTTTTTCATAATGTCTGGAGTTGATATAATCTTCATAGTTTCCTCATATTCCATGAATTAATATTCTTCAATTTATTTCCCTTTATTAATTGAATAATGATTCTCCATTTGGATTCTTAATTTTCCTTCATCGAAAATACCCCTATTTATTTCCACAAAACCCTTTTGTTATGATAATCATCTTTATTTCATAATATTCTTTAAATATAAATACTTATTTCGGTTTCCTCATATGCCTTGAGTGGGGGTTCTCTTTTGTGTTCCCTTATTTTCTATAAGATGACATACACCTCTTGGTTTCTAAAACACATTAACCTAACACATATGTTAGGTTAAACAAAAAAATCCACACATATATAACACCTAAAGTAAACTATTTCTTAGTACTTATAATCTAGTATTCCACCCTATAAGACTTTAAACTTCTAGGATGATTTAATTTATGAAAGGCTTTAAAAGGAACTAAAATGATCATTTTCTTCTCACCATAAATTTTATATCATGTCCCATTATATGGAACAATACTATATGGTTTATGATTCCCCTTATAAGGATATATAAGAATCCATTCACAAGGGACCAATACCAAATCCATAATAACACTTTCCTAATTTCACATGATCCCAATTCCTCCTTTAATTGTGACCTCATATATTCATGTTGTCCATCAATCAATATCATTAGTTTTTTTACATGGAAGGCATTGATATGCATGATGTAAATATATAAAACAGTCTTGTAATTTTAAGTAAGACTTGTTAAGGGATGAGTAAAACAATCAGTTTATTATTATATAAAAGGTTCCATATTTTCCTCCCAAGGTGATGGAGAGGCTGACCACCTTTGGAAAGTTGGAGAGTAGTGTGAGACTCAAAATAGTCAAATCTGGCATATGAGAAACAATATTAAATTAGAAAAAAATAGTGACCCTTGATTTAATTCATTTACATAATAAATAGATTAATGGAACTTGTATTTTTACTAGGGAAACATTAATTATGTGTTTATTTCTTCTTGATAATTAAAATGGAACACAATGAACATTCACTAATGGACCAAATTCCCTAGCCAACGTAGGGGAAATTACACTGCAATAAGGGTTTCAATGAACCACCAAATTATTGTACCTTGTTGTTATGTTGTTTTCGAATCTATAGCTACATCATCACTAATACACCAACATAAAATATCAAATACCCAACACTTATATTGATACTTGTGATTATAATGGTAAAAGGGTTCCTCTATGAAGGGATTATTCCATTCCTCAAAACATCCCATGAAAATTTGTTGGGGCTAAATCCATGAAGGCCAACAGCTTGTTGAAAAATTGGTAGGGATAGGTGTCCCCATACCAACATTATCCTAATTCTAGAGTCACTACCCATATAAAAGAAATTATTATCTCCCTTATCTTAGAAATGTGTTGGATTTGATCTTTTATATCCAAAAAACCTTCTAAGATCATCCTAGAAGTCTAATATTCACTATGGTCGTCATTATGGATGTAGAAACCCCATTCTAAAATAATTTTCATAGGAATCTATTCCAGACCCATTAATTTATACTGGGGAACTAATAACAAAACTAAATCAAGGGAATCCAACCATTACAACTCAAAGGAATATCCACTTGCCTACTGCAGACAACATCTCAGAGGCCCATCATTATATCCCAAGAGCTGTCTCATTCTAATTTCCAATCACTATTAGCTAAAATCATTATATAGCAGCAAATATATCATTGGGAACAACTTCATCTAACTCCTCACCCATGAGGGAAAGTATTAACTACCATTGATATATTTTTGGTAGTATCCCACCACACAAATTACTTGATAAAATATTTTACAGTGAAGTCAGGTGAGCTGCAGATATAACTAAAACATCCCAAGGGAAACCCTAGCCAATAAAAATGGAGGATGTTTCAAACAAAATAATCTTTAGTGTAATTTATTGTGATTAAACATTCTTCGATTAGAAATATACCTCTAATAAGTAAATTCATGTTTTTTATGTAGGATTCATATAACAATTTAAAAATTCAATATGTATTTCCCCATTAAAATAATACTATATTGAATAGATTTGTTCACATAAAACTCTGAACTAAAACATAGAAAAATAATTTTTAAATATAATATTTTAAGTATTAAATTATACTTTTATAATGCAGTCTTTAAATTTATAGGTTAATATAGAATAAATATTATTTTAAAACCTATACCAAAAAAGGAAATGTTAATTTAATAAAAAATTATTGATTAATTCAATTAGTATAGAAAAATATCAAATAATATTACTTTATGATTATAAAAATATTTTCCTAAAAAAATTGTTTTTTGCTGCTATGTAATTTTATTTTAATTAAAATGAAGTACTATTTAGAATAATTGATGGATTTTTATTTATTTTTCAACTGCATGATTACAATAAGGTTGAATATTAAGGACTATTTTCACTAGATTATAATTTGAAGACAAATAAGAAACATATATTTGAACTTATTGAACTATTCCTTAATTGTGATAATAATTTTTGGTGTTATTTTAAGAAATAATGGTGTTCAACATGAAAATTTAATGACTATTAAAGAAGATATGAGAAGACCATACAAGATTTTATTACATCTAGATATTTGAAGTGAAGATTTTTGGGTGAATATTTTATGAGAATGGAATTATAATTTTATAAGTAATTCTAAAATAATTTTTATATGTTTTTAGTAGAAAATGGAATTCCCCAACAATGAAATAGGGCTTGGTCAAACACATGTGTCGGAGTAGGGATCTCTATATTGGAGAAATCTCATATGTATATCCCAATGAGATGGGGAGATTGGTATTCACATACAGGATTTGGGATAATTCATACAGGTTCCCATGTGAGTGGTTGAGTTCAACCTTATAGGGCAGTGTGGATGCGGAGATAAAGGAGGATCTGAGTGAACCTAGATACTCACTTAAAGGTAGGTGATGTAGGGTTCTATGTTGTTAATGGTTATCAGTCAATTTTATTCTCAGATGTGGGAAAATGGAGCACAATACACAATCAACCATTTTATACCTTACAAAAAAATATTAGTAGTCTTATTGAACATATATGTATCGCCTGATCTCTTCCATGTATCATATGATTCCTCCCTCAATTAATCTTCCATGACGACGAGATTACAACATGGATGATTCATTGACCTTAAGATCAAGTTAGATATTGACCCCATATGTTGAGTTACTATCAACCTCATATATTTTGATGAATCTTACTTGGGAAAAACTAAAATTCTATTGGTAGATAGGTCTTCATGGATCTTCTTTGATACCCACATGCCCCTTCAGTGATAATTTCATGAGCTATGCGTGAAATTGGCCACGTTATAAAGATATTTTAAGAGAATTTAATGTATTTTCTACAAAAATTAGTTTCTTCTATGTGTAATATTAACATACCACATGGTCAATATTGATTATCCTCATGATATGGTGATTGTCCATTAAAAGAAAAGAGATTTCTTTCCTTGATATTATATTAATTCATAGAGCTACCTCTATGAAGAAGATCATGGATCTTTCATCAAGCCAGGATGTTGACTCTGTGAGATGAGAAATATTCATGGATATTGAATAATATATCTATATATATAAAGTGGGAATGAGGAGCTACCATAAGGTGAACAATCACAGGTGAGATAGAATATATGAAATATGCATTAATCAATGTTATTCTCTCTTTTATGAAGAATAGAGTATCCATTTTTTAATTAATACCAACATAATTATGAGGAGTAAAATCCATGAATTTATTAAAAGTGTTCATATGTTGATTAAATTTGTTCCATGAATCAGTAAAATAAAAAAGCAGGCATGAAGCTTTTCTTTACATGCTTGTAATCTAATATTCATGAGTACTGGGAGATGATACATCCATGTGTTTCCCTCATCCATGAATATTTTTATGCATGCATTCCATGTATATACTTATTGATGATAATAAATCACATTATATTTCTATAGTTATGTAAAAACTGTTTTTATGTAAAGGTATATTATAGTATATATAATTCATTCAGAGAGTGTTTATTTAAAGAGTAATTATTATGGAGTATTAAACCAGAAATAATACACAAGATGGAAATGAGGGGTTATAGATTAAATGTGGTGATTCATCTACACCAATAATTTAGTAAAGAATATCATGATACATGAATTTTAACTATTTTAGCGTTACATCAAGGTATTATTCTAGAATATTTAATAGAAAATAACATCATGAATAAATAAATAAATAATTATGGATTCCTTTACCCAATTAAGAGGAGTAAAAATACCTTCTCCTGGTGATAATAATTTATATGAATGTATATACATAGATTATTTTTATAGTGTATATATTGATCCATGTGACAAAAAAAGGTGTGTTCAATAATTTTGGTTGTGGTGATCTACTATTGATTATTTTTTCACCTAGTTTGAGGAGAATGTAGACCATACATTTTGTGTATTCTGTCATGAATGAGGTGCTCTTTCTAATTTTGTGAGAGTAAGGTTGATTTACTATTTCATCATTTAACTTGTTCTAGAAGTTGAGACCATTCTAGAATAACAGTTTATTTTATTTTTGAATTATCATCCAAATATACATTATAGATCTGACACCTTTAAGAGATAAGTATGAATCATTGAAAAAATAGTGGTCCTAGAATAAAGATATATACTTTTACAAAAGTATATAATTTTTTTATCCTTGTGCACCATTTGCAGGTGTTTGTAAACACAATAATTCTATAGTGATAAAAATCAAATGTACTTGATATAATTCATACACAACAAATATTATGCTCTCCCATTAAAGCCCAATGTTGAAAAATTTATTATCTTCTTGATTTTTCTGTCTTTTTATGTACAGTTGATAATTATGGGTTCTAAGAGTGAATAATGAAATTAATAGATCATATGGTATTAGTAATTAAAGAAAGTAATTACTAAAAATGTATACCAATTGTTAACACACTCACCCCCCTCCCCCACTCTCATTGGTTGATCTCATATTTTCATGTTGTACGAGGGGATGTTCTCTTGAGATTACACTCTTTTGATGTTTATCATGGAAGGGAAAAGATTTTGAATAGTAGAGATGTTATTATTTTAAATGGAATAAACATTCATGGTTTGAAGAATCATATTCTACAATAGTTTTTATCTTCGGTATTTTTAACGAATGATGCCTTATTTTGGGTTATCCTCCTATTATGGGATATTGTTCTATGATATTATTTTCACTGCAGAATATTAAAATTGATGGAAATCAATAAATGATTTATTTTCATCTTCCTTAGTAATAAATTTTTCCCCTTAGTAATGTGAATCTAGATAGAAACATAATTATAATACAAGTTTGATAATTTTTAAAAATTAAATTTCAAGATCAATGCGGAAAACTATAAATTTATAGATCTAAATTTGACGATATCAAAAAGGCCAATGATGAGACTTTTCCTGATAACTTCACTAGGGTGAATGAATTAAGAATTCACATTACTAACTTTATAGATATATTAGATAATGATACTATAGACAAAATATTATTGATAAACTTTATATATATATATTTGACCAATGGATCTCATATCTAGAATAAAATTTGGATAGTATTCGAAGGAATTACATGACACCATTCTTAATATGAAATGACAAAAACACTAATTTTCAAGAATAATACTAAATAAGAAATGGATTTTAACCCTATGAATAACATAAACATCAAAGAGGAAGAAATTAAGTTCTCAATTTACTTAGATACAGATGGTCAGAGTAAAGATAATAAAAAAAAACTTATGGAACTTATATTGAAAAACATAAAAAGGGGAAATAGAAAATATAGAGAAAACTTTCACAAAAATGTTTTAACTATAGAGGAGTGAGGAACTTTTCTATATAATATCCTAGAAATAATAAAAACAAATATTATGAGGGTAGATAATTTGAAGGGATATTTCAATAAAAAATGGAATTAAATATAGTAAAGGTTATATAAAATTTGATAAAGGTTGGATAAGGATTTATAAAATGAATAAGTAGAGTATACTTAGCAAAAAACTCATCCTCAAGTAGAGATTTTGAATAGGATAATGTTATAAATGATTCAAACTTCCTAACATATATTGTATGAAAAGAGGATATCTCATATAGTGAATATGGATAGGAAGAATGTAAAGAATATATGGTTCACATATTTATGTTAGAGATTTGTGTGTTTATTGATAGAAACTATAAACTCAAAATATTGGATAAAACACATTAAATAATATTGAAAAATTAAAGAGTTTGTAAAATGACTTTCATAATAGAGAATAAGAGTCCATTAAGAAGATTAAAATTATAAAAGTTAATGTGTTTGATAAAGGAAAAAATAATTAAGATTTCATAAAGAATATTTATTCTCAAGATGAAAATGTTATCGAGTAAGAATAAAGGTATCATAAAATTAAAAATAACCATGGGAAGAAATATGATTTTGAAAGAAAAAAAAAATTGATGTGAGACGTGATTCTTCAAAAATTATTTAGAATCCTTGCAAAAAAACTTATGTAAAATATTTATCTATAGATTTTTATAATATAAAAAAATATTTTTCAAACATTTTAGGTCTTATCTACAAATATGGGCAATCATGGGTTGAAAATTGTCTTGAGAAAAATTCCAATATATCAATAGTTGTTGAGATAAATTAAAGAAAGCAAGATCCTACTAAAACTAAGGGATAGAATTTTGTTTTTATAACCAAACATGAAACGTCCCGACCCCTCGAGACAAGAGCCGGTGAATTACTAATTACATTGTCATGGTTATAAGGAATCAAATCCAAAATTAATGATCAGTTTAGTATTATTTAAATAACTAGATACATACATGTAACTAAAATTACATTAGTAAAGGTAACAAATTACAATACATAACAAAAACTAAAAACTAAATCCACAGAATATCAGTAAATGATCTCCTCTTCATAACATGATGGAGGTAAAAAAAATAAAGCGGTGACCTAAAATACTCATTAAGGGTCAGAAATACTAGAACCATGAATCAAAAATATCCTAATCATAAATAACTAGGCATGGTCAATATGGCATGGTGAGTAAATAAAAAACTTACGCCATTAATAAACTGAGAAAGAGCCTACATCCATACATTTTTTCATAGTGAAAGCCTCATGGATAGTAATAAATGAAAATGAAGAAAGATAATTCTTATTATTTGGAAGTCATATATATGGAACATGATACCAATATACCATCAAAACGGTTTATGTATGTGGGTAAAACTCGCCTGGTTTTTTGGAAACAAACTCGAAGGGTTTGTCACAAATTGATTGTCTCATGAGACCCGTCGATGCATCGAGGGGATACAACAGGCCCCAACCACCTCTTCAAGTCCAAATAATTCTTTATAAATTGATTTTATACAAGTTAAATATTCTTTTTCAATATCCATATAGAGTAGATGATATGTATTCAACAATATTTCCATAGTTAAAACAATATTCCAAATAAACACTGTATGTAAAATGGTATACGGTTTAGGTAATAAACATATCCATGATATGAGAATATGGATATTTAATAGAAATATAATTTCAAATGAAAATGGATCTCAAATTGGAAGTAGGTACACCACATAAGTATTATTAGGTTCATAATACCAAGTAAGTCACAACAAAATGGAAGTTGAGACAAAGTCTCTTACCCCAATGTAATCAGTCGAATCGTATGACCAAAACATAATAACCGTCAAATGAATAATTTAATACCATGAATATAAATGGAATAATGATAATATATGTCAAATTTCAGTACACATACACCACATACATGAAATAAGTGGGGAACAATGGAAATCTCACAGAAATGAAAGTGAGATGAGAAACTCCCTTACAAACATTTCGGCATGGTTACAGGTGTTCTTGTGAGGGATTATTGAGAGGTAAAGGGGTATTCCATTAATTATATATCATAAGGGAAGTATTGTGGGGGATTTAAAACATACCCCCTAATTAGGAATTAGTAATAAAAGGGAACAACGTAGGGGGAATTCCTAAACAAAAGTGAGAGAGATGATCCCTTACAAAGAATATATCATTAGAGTGAGGATAAATAAATGAAAAATTTATATGTGACAAATACAAATCCACAAAATATAAGTCAATATAGATTATAAAACAATAATAGGTCATTCACACATAATATGGGAACATACAAAACCAATGACATTGATGTTTAACTCAACAAATCGAAATTGAGTTAAGATATCCATTACCTTAAGCTTGACGGTGTTCTTGATTGCCCTTAATGACCTGAATAATAAAATTTATCATCATTAATTAATAAATAAATAACCATATAAACATTTAATTTATATGGTATAACATTATTAGGTTCTTCCATGACCTTTTTGATAAGTATTAACGGATTCAATTTTATTGTTTTGGAATCATTTTCTTCCATGGTTTTCATTACCAGTACATTTGTTTCATGAACAGTAGTTCATTTTAAATGTGGTTAAACATAAAAAAAATTTATATATTATTAGTGACATTATAAATTATCTTATAATGATTTTGGGTTATATACTTGAGGATGATTCATTAGTTAAAAGTTATTGATAAATGCATGGTTTAACTTTTCCCATTTTGTGAATAATAAATTTGTTTTGTATTATTATTTTGTATTATGAGTGTGTACGGATTCAAGAACATAGAATAAGGTAAAATACATATATTAATATCTGGTTCAACCATTAAAAAGGGTTCATGACCAGTCTTGAGGATATTAATCCAAATTGAAAATATGTCTTCCTTGAGTGTGATAAATTAACACATCTAGGAAGGTGTTTGCATTTATATTATAAACGGAGGGGGAAAGAGATATAATGATGAAATATTCCATTAGCATAATAAAATTCCAGTACATTTAAGGTATTGTAATCATCGTATTATTTTGATGAGGGGATATGAGGAAATAAGTAGAAGATAAAGGAACTCAAAATTGATGAAAATTTGAAAAATTTATTACAAAAAATTTAGCAGCCTAATGGCGTCACTTAAAATTTCATAAAATAGTTTGGTGAGAGAAATGGGTATCTCATCAATATTACATAATATGGGAAGTAAGGGGGATATGTAATGAAATATCCTAACATAATCCAATGGAAATTAAAAATAATAACATAAAATAAAATAAAAGAAAGAAAACAAAAGAGGATGTTTACCTCTTGATCTCTTCTCCTTGAGATCCTTCTTAGGGCCTTTGGTTTTGGCCTTTTGGTGAGACCAGAAGCTCTAGGATGTAGGGAAGATTATTGGGAAGATTATTTAGCATAATTTATGAAAGTATTGAATATTGAGTGGTGTGGGAGGAAGACGGTGTGAGGGGTGATTTATATAGTGGAGGGGGAAGGGTTTTTACATTATTTTAATTATTATTTTAATATTTTTGATCAATACTATGAATAGTATTGATTCTTGTGATCCTATATTGTAATAATGACCTATGTGTTCGAACCAAGTGGGCTTAAATCATCCATGCATCACCTATGATGCAGTAAATCAATTTTTTCACATTTATCCTAATTTATTATATTTTACTATTCATAAAAAATTCAAGCATTTCAGGAAAAAAATCCCAAAAATTCACCCTAACCATTTTTCAGGGTGTATAATACCAAAATAAACTCCATTTTTCAAAAATAATTTTTTAAATATGATAAATTTAATTTTTATTTAAAATCATAATTTATTCTTAAAAATAGTTTTAAAACATTTTTTTACTTATTCCAAAACATAGGTATATAATACTTCTACATGAATATTATATATATACTACAATAGGTAATGTTACTATTCAATAGGGTATTTTAATATTCATAAGTGTAGGTTATTATTCACTAAAAATTATGTTTTTCTTATCAGACTCCACGTAACCTACTAATCACAACCATGGATATCATATCTTCAAAAATAAAAACACAGTGGTGGAAAAAAAATTAATACATGGCTAGGTTATAACAATGTTGTGTTTTTAGAGACTCAGTTTTTCTTGTTTTCTATATTAAATCTATTTGTAAATTCTTGGGGTGTTACATTATCCCCTCCTTATGAAAATTCCATCCTTAGAATTTGAAATTGAACTTCGAAGTTAATGGTAGATACTTGAAAAATTCCATAATGAGAAATCTATATTGGAAATAGGGTGAATAAAATATCCTCTTAGAAAAGTGTTAAGGGATATGAGTTGGTCACCCCAAAAAGTATTCTTTCGAGTGAGGTGACATTATTTGGAAGTAAAAACCTGGACATTGAAGAAAAATCTAACTATGAAGTTATGATGGAACATGATAGATGACATGTTCAGATGAATGTTGATTACTACAAAACTATAAAAAAATTCATCGATATTATCAATGATTATGATAATAGAAAAAAAATTAAAACTATTTTCCTTGATTCAAGGAATTATTCCACTCTATAAGAGTATAAATACACAATTATAATTACAAAATCATCCTTTTATTGCACTTGAACTATTTGTACCTCATCACTTATCATGGGTTATGCTATTTGGTGAAGAAATACATTAACGTCTATGTAAGAACCCAGTTCTTTTTCTTGAGGTACGAGTTTCTTCTTTCCCACATTCCTTAAGTGTTTTTTAGAAAATAAGGAAAATGGGCAAAATCCCAAATTTTGTGGGTACAAGTTGTGTACTTTTACACATTCCATGTAATTTGGTCATGTGGGATGAGTACACAGAGCATGTAGGCCTGTCGGCAGTGAAGGGTGTAAAATCTAACTACAAGCTTTATACATAATATATGCACGATGTGTAATCATTTAGCAGGTGTATAGTAAGGCATTGGAAGTAGCCACCAGCGGAGTGACAGTACATGTCGTGTATTCAAAAATACACGATGTGTAATCATGTCCATAGATGAACAGTGTGGCGGTGAAAAGTATCCACCTGAGGAACAGTTAAAATATGAAAAGTACACGCCGTGTTTTTTTTCACTTAAAATCAGTAGTAGCCTCCTTTTTCGACAGAGGAAGCTTAGAATATCGGAGGAGCACCGGGAGAGAAGGTTGGAGCTTAGAGGATCTCTTGACCGCACACCAGAACTTGGATTCCTTGGATGACTGTCTCAATTGAACCGCGTGGGTGAGTTCTTCTCTCTTCTTGAACCCTTCCTTCCAATTCTTTCCTGAGGGAAATTTATTTGGGTTTGAACGTGTTCTCATTTATCCCAGATCTACATCATCCTCAAACGTTTCAGGAGGCGTCGTTCACTTATATTGATCAGAGGAGATCAAGGTAGGTGGTCTGATGTTAAATTCCAACTGTCATTTGGTTTTTTTGTACCGTTATGATATGCACCCATGTTTGGGGTGTCGTATGGTTGAGACCTTGATTAATTAAATACCTAGAATTGTGTAGGTAATTTATTGAATATGTACAACTACTATTTGAGATCACTTCTTGGATGCAGGGCCACCCTATGGGTGCGTTTCCCTTATTGATTTGTTTGGCCAAGATACCCGAGGGTATGCCATGATTATAGCATGCATTGAGTTTTCTTGAGAGAAAATATATATAATTGCATTTTTATGTGTTGGGCTCAGTCCAATTACTTTTTTAGCCTGAGGGAAGTGTTTTGATTAGCCTGAGGGAAAGTTACTATTCATCCTGAGGGCAAGGTTCTATTCAGCCTGAGGGAAAGTGTTTGTTAGCCAGAGGGCAACGTTTCATATGCATGAGGGCTATAGCTTCCATGCCTGAGGGAAATCACCTGAGGGTTTCATTTCTGTTTTTAATGGGGGGAAGGCCTGAGGGAAAGGTTTTATTTTTCCTGAGGGAATGATTATGTTTAGCCTAAGAGCAAAGGTTCTTATGTCTGAGAAACTGTTTACTTCATATATTCAGTGTGGTGATTTAACTGTTATACCAACCAAGCTAAAGCACAGGATTGGTATTGTTTTACCTTGTACTTGTTATATAGCTATTATGGTTTTTACGGTGACATAGTTTAGGATATTGTCGGCTGATGCTGAGTCTTAGGAACTTATAATTCAATTATATTGAATTGTTAAATAATAATTTAATGGAAATGGAATTGGTAGGAGTAGCTGCTTTTGAGTACTTCCTAGTTTACTAATTTTCCATTACTGCACACTATTGTAACCCAAATTCACTAATAGTTGTGAATGGGCCTTTGGTGGTTGCCTGCTGGGATTTATTTCTCACACCCCATTTGGGTCATGTCTTGGGCCCAAACAGATTATATTTTTGCAGGTGAAGATAAGGGCAAGAGTCCCTATAAAGATACTTGATTTCTGTAGAGGAGTATGAGATCATAGGACCGATCTCAGGCTTTCGATGCTATTGAGTTCCTATTATGTTGTTTTATTTTGCATTGTTGTATATGTCCCTTGTGTTATATGGATTCATATTGTAGTGTATCTACTTTTTGATGATTTCTTATACTTAGGGACATACTACATCATATGTATACGACTGTTGGTTAGCTTTTTCTTCAGTATCGTTTTCCATTCAACTTTTATATTGTTTACTGCTTCTATTTTTGGTATGATTTTATTTTCTCCGCTGTGCTACACATTGAAAAATGAGGGCATAGTTCCCCCACTATCAGACCTAGGCACTGCTGCAAGTCAGTAGCCTCTGGCATTTGGGGAAATGCGCTTGAGGTCATGTGACCAACCGGGTTCGGGGTACCCGTTGAGTGGCACCCAGATTTGGAACGTTACAAAGTTGTATCAGAGGGTTTTCTTTTCTCTGAGTTATTTTATTATATGGAGATGATGGAAAGAGATACATTGCTAAGGAATTTGGTAATAACTATGCCCGAGAGTAGCTACCCCATTTACAGGTAAATGCTAGATTGCCTCAAAGTAAATTGTAATTTTAATTTATGATTATTACAATTGATTTGATTTTCACTGTTGGGTGACGCACTTGTGGTGTGTAGTTTATATTTTTATACCTGGGTTCTATTTAGTTGTAACCCGATGAGATGAGGTTATGCCATCTCATGCATCATTTAGTCACATGTTTGAATCACATGACATTCATAGTTTCCATTCCATGTAGGTGCATTAGAAATTGCATGTTGTTGTGATAGATGTAATGCTATAAAACACATGTTGTTGTGATAGATGCCTTGATAAAATACCTACTATTTGATAAGGGTATTGTTATGTAAGGTTCTGTGAATGAACGCCAAACTATGGTTTTTGGGGAGTATGGGCCCTCATCAACTAGAATTTGGTGGATCATAGACTTGTTTACCTTGTTATAACACGCATAAGATTCCAATATTTTCTTCTCGGGGAGTATGGTCCCTCAAGGATCAGAATTTGGCACTTAGGTGTTGGTTTTAGTGTTTTCTGGGCTCCGAAGTAGTTTCAAAGCCTTACTGTCTAAAAACCCCAGAATACACGCCGTGTAGTTCTGACTACATGCCATGTACTCTTCTGTTCGGGAAAAAAAATAAATTTTTTTAAGTACATGCTGTGTACCCTAAGTACATGCCATGTAGTCTCTAACTGTGTCATAGGTCGTGTGGGTAGAGACACAGGATTGGGAAGTTCTAGAGGGAACATGTCGTGTACCGGTTGTACACGTCATGCATGTTGACCCTGTGTCCGCCCATGTAACAAACAACACATATGGAGGAAATCTTTGTTTAACCACACTGTGTAAATGCCGAACACACTGTGTAGTGTAACCTGGGAATTAGGACATGTAACTAACAACACGGGTTGGTGAAGCTCGTCTTGTGCACGCCTTGTACCTGAGGGACACAACTTGTTGTCATGACCAGTGAAGGACCGTGTGGACTTGGTCGTGTGGCTGTGGAAATGCGGTGGTGTACATGTCGTGTGAGGGTGTAACATGCATTGTATAGTCAGCCGAGTAGTCGGCCATGTCAGTAACAACATGGGAAGTTGGAATCTATGAAGCAGATTCCATGTCCATCTAGAACACGCCGCATAGTCTGAGTTGTGTACCCGGGCGTGTAACGGAAAACACGGGTTGGTTAAGCTCGTCCAGTACACGCCATGTAGATATTATACATGTTTTGTAGTCTCGTATAATGGAGAGTCGTGTGGCTAAGACATGTAGAAGGACTTAGGAAGGGGAAGAAAATTCAAGTGCACGCCATGAGTGTGGACAACACGCCATGTGTTTGGGGTGTTACATGACCAGTTTTGGCAGAAGTACAAGCCCATGTGGAAGACATAAGGGAACACACCGTGTAGTTATTATACACACTGTGTAGTCTTGTTTTGTAAAAATGGAATGTTTTCTTTCCCTTGTTCCCTTCTTACACTCCTTTTTTTTCTTCCTTGATGATCTTAATCTAAGGCGTGTGTTTGAACTTGTAGATTCATGCCGCTGAGACGACCTCGAGTTGTTCTCTAGGAGAGGGACAATGAGTATACTCCAAATACAGTAGGCTACGGGCTACCGATGGATCCTCTAGTAGAGCCAGATGTGTTGCCATCCATTATACCAGACACAGGCATAGAGTCGCAGTTCTGTGAAGGATTCATGCGGTTTATACAGACCTTCCAGGGAGCACAGTCGGTTTCCACATCTATGGAAGAGCTGAAATGTATATTCCAGCAGTAGCATCTGCCTACATTTTTAGGGGATGGCAGACCATTGGCAGCGGAGTCTTACCTAGGTTCTATTCAGACTATCTTCTAGCATCTAAAGACACCTCCTGGGCAGAGGGTCAAGCACGCTATATATATGTTGTCTGGTTCCTCCAAGAGATGGTGGGATGTTAGCACCCAGACTGATCATCACATAGATATGGCATGGGAAGATTTTCAAGTAGTCTTCTATGAATTTTTCTTCTCAGAGACACTGAGGGTAGATCGACCTCGAGAGTTCATGAATTTACAGCAGGGCGCCATGTTAGTGTTGGACTATTATGCCTGCTTCACCGAGCTACAGTGATTTTCACTTGTTCTGGTGGGTGACGAGACATTGAGGGTCATACTCTTTGAGGATGTTCTTTGGTATGGAATCCGAGAGCTGGTGAATGTTTTCAGATTTCCTACAGTTCATGCTATTGTGAACCAGGCACTGATTACTAAGTGGAACCTGTGGGAAGCTAGTGGTACAGGCTAGGGCAGTTCGGCACTAGATTCTGGTACAATTTATACTGGCAAGAGTAAGAGACATATGGATTTCTCTCACGGTTCCAGTACTGGCCAAAAGATTTCTTCAGGTGGCCTGATAATGTGATATCAGTGCGGTAAAGAGGGGAACAGGAGATCTTAGTGTCCGTTTGACCTAGTGGAGTGTCGAGCTTTCGGCAAGATGGGTCATCTACAACACTTTTGCAGGGCATTCCCACCAGTGGATAGTGAGAGGGGTTATGTGCAGACTCCGCATGCAGGAGTAGGTCCAACAACTTCTTACCAGTCAGGGAATTGGAATACGTCAATACATATAGGCTGAGGTGGTGGTCGTGGCCATGGTATCCAGACACCAGGATCTCATAGACAGTAGGGTGGGTTAGCTAAAGGTAGTCAGGCTGTGTCACAGGGCTGCGGCATTGGGCATGCATATGCAGGGAAATAGACACAACAAGAGCATGATTCCGGACCTTCTACTGTCAGAGATACTATTCTAGTTTCTTCGGTTTTGTCTTCAGTAATTTTTGATACTGGTGCTATACATAGCTTTATATATGTGCCCGTTGTGGAGATCCTTGGGCTCTTTGTTTCTTCTTATTTTGATATTATGACGCTAGAAACTCCTTTGGGGATTAGAACGGTAGGTGTGCATCAGTGCAGGGAGTGCCCCATTGAGGTTGGTGGGTGTCACTTTCTATTGGACCTCTATGTATTTGAGATGAAGAGCTATGAAATTATTCATAGGATGGACTGGTTGGTACACTTTCGAGCCTTTGTGGATATATATCGTCGCATGGTGAGTTTCACATCACCAGAGGGCGGAGAGTTTCTATAGAAGGGAAAACGGGATGTCCAGGCAAGCTGAGATGGACCCAAGCATCATGGGAGAGGTGTTGTAAAATTCTAGATTGCGATTTTATATCTGGATAATCAGAAAACTTGTCAGACGGATTTCCCTTCAGAAGTTTATCATTTTAGGTATGTCATACTGGATAGCTTTTCAGGTCTACCTACCAAGCGAGAGGTGGATTTATCTATTGAGCTTGTGTTAGGATCAACACTGGTGTCCATTCCTCCTTATATGACGGGTACACCAATGTTGTAGGAGCTCAAGAGGCAGTTGGGGGAGTTGTAGGAAAAGGGTTTCATCTAACCCATTACTTCTCATTGGGGTTCTCTTGTCCTATTTGAAAAGAAGGCTGATAGTAACCTTAGACTTTGTGTGGATTATCAGAAGCAAAACCAGTTCACAGTCAAGAACCGATTTCCCTTGCAAAGGATTTATGATCTTTTTTATCAACTTCGAGGACAACGAGGGTTCTCGGATATTGACTTGAGATCTGAATATCATAATTTGTGTGTTAGACCATTGAACATACCACTTACAGATTTGAAAAGCAGATATGGTCTATACGAGTACATGGTCATGCCGTTCGGAATCATGAACGTGCCAGTAGTTTTCATGGCTCTGATTAAACGTGTGTTCCACCCTTATCTAGATTATTTTGTGGTAGTCTTCATAGAAGATATCTTGGGGTACTCTGACACTCGACAAGACCATGATACCCATCTTGAGATCATTCTGATTACACTGAGAGAGCATCAGCTATATTTTAATATCTCAAAGTGCCACTTTTGGATGGACCAAATACACTTCCTAGGTCATATTATCTCAGAGGTAAGAGTTGCAATAGACTCATAGAATGTGAGAGCAGTAGTTTCTAGAGATCATCCTAATTTTTTTTTTGAAATGCAGAGTTTCTTGGGGTTGGCTAGTTACTACATGCACTTTATACAGGACTTCTCACACTGATAAGTGTTATTGACGGGTTTGACTAAGAAGGGTGTGAAGTTTTTTTGTCAGAAGCTTGTGAGACAGCCATTTAGAAGCTGAAGGTAAGGTTCACATCAGCACCAGTCCTGATACTTCCAGATCAAGGGAAGAGCTACACAGTTTACTGTGATGCATCATGTATTGGGTTGGGAGAAATGTTGATGCAGGGTGATCAAGTAGTTGCATACGGGTCTCAGTAGTTGAGGCTACATGAGAGGAATTACCCGACGCATGATCTCGAGTTGCCTGCAGTTGTTCATGCATTACACTGTTGGAGACATTATCACTTTGGAGATCATATTGTGGTGTTTACGGACCACAATAGTCAGAAATATATCTTCACCCAATGTGACTCTAATCTTAGACAGCGAAGGTGGGTTGAATAACTTCACTCCTTCGACTTTGATCTTGCCAAAACACCTGTTAAAGGTGATGTAGTTCCTGAAACAATGGGTAGGAGGACTCAGATACATGCAGTGATGGAGGCCAGTTGTGAGTGGTAGCTCATGGATTTGTTCTCTGAGATGCATTTGGAGGTGCATGATAGTCTAGGGTGAGCCTATATTTCTTCCTTAGCAGTGACTTCTACCCTCCTGGATAGAGTGAGGATGAGACAGCTATTAGATTTGGAAGCCCTCGTTCTACAGGATTCGATGGCATGTGAGGAACCTCCTCTTGGTTTCATTATAGGAAATGATGAGGTACTACTTGTCCATGGATGAGTGTGGGTTCCAGTGGATATACCCGAGGAGTTGATGTAAAAGTTTTTCACTTCAGCTTGGGCAGTGCATCCCAAAGTTACCAAAATGTACCGTGACTTGAGACATCAGTATTGGTGGCCGGTTATGAAACTTGAAGTAGCTGGTTTTGTTGCGAGATGTTCCACCTGTTAGCTGGTGAAGGCGGAGCATCAGAGGCCCACCGTACTGTTACAGTAGTTACTCATTCCGGAGTGGAAATGGGATGATGTCATGATGGACTTCAGGACTGGGTCGCCGAAGTCACCTCAAGGAAGTGACGTCATGTGGGTTGTTATAGACAAACTTAGGAATGTAGCTCACTTTTTTCCAATCAAGGAGACCTTCAGTGTTGACAAGCTCATAAAGTTGTATATTCGAGAGGTGGTACGTCTACATGGGGTTCCTCATTCTATTGTTTAAGATAGGAATGCCCATTTTACGTCTCGTTTCTAACAGAGGTTTCAGAGGGCACTGTGAACACAGGTGCTTCTGAGTACTTCTAACCATCCTCAGACTGATGTTCAATCTGAGTGTACGATACAACTGCTTGAGGAATTTTTGTGTGCATGCGTCCTGGACTTTGGGGGATCTTGGGAGAAGCACATACCCATGGTCGATTTTTCCTACAATAATAGTTTTCAGGAAACTATTGAGATATCATCATACGATGCTTTGTATGGTAGGCCATGCCGATCACCTTTGTGCTGGTTGAAGGCAGGTGAGGTAGGTTTACTAAGACCACATCTCTTGCAGGAAACATCATAGCCGGATCAGTTAATACAGAAGTAGATGGATACTCCATAGCCTCGTTAGAAATCTTACGTTGATCTCCACAGATGACCCTTGGAGTTTGTGGTCAGGGACCAGGTTTTCTTGTGTGTTTCATCGAGGTTGGGACACAGGTAGATCGGGAAATAGGGTAAACTTTCACCATGGTATGTGGGGCCGTTTGAGATTCTGGAGAGATTCGGGTGGGTTTCCTGTCATTTTCAGTTACAAAAAATATATTGGGCCATGCATGATGTCTTCCATGTATCTCAGATGCGCCTTTATCACTCAGACCCATCTCACTTCTTTCATCCCAAGGAGGCTGAGATTCAGGGCAATGCATCCTTTGATGAGCATCAAAATTTTATTTTTGATAGGAGCATAAAGGTTCTTCGCGGCTGGTCAGTTCCTCTCATACAAGTGCTATGGAAGCATGGCCAAGTGCCGCATAAAACCTGGGAGTGGGAGACTGACATACATGCTCAGTGGCCAGTGTTGTTCGAAGCTTTATCTTCACCACCCTTGGGAGGGTAATTCAGGGATGAATTTTTTTAAGGGGGGATGTTTGTAAGAACCTCGTTCTTATTCTTGAGGTACAAGTTTCTTCATTTAATCTATCTTTATGTGTTTTTGAGAAAATAAGGAAAATGGGGGGAAATCACAAATTTTGTGGGTACACGCTGTGTACATTTCAACACGTCGTGTGCTTTGGCAGTGTGGGATGAGAACACAGGGCATGGAGACCTGTCGGTGGTGAAGGGAGTAAAAACTGACTACACACCGTGTACATAGTATATACACGTCGTGTAATTAGTTAATAAGTGAATAGTAAGGTGGTGGAAGTAGCCGCCAGTGGAGCGACAATATACGCCGTGTATTCAGAAATACACGTTGTGTAATCATGTAGACAGATGAATAGTGTGGCGGTGACAAGTAGCTGCCAGAGGAACAGTTAAAAAATGAAAAGTACATGACGTGTACTTGAGAGTACATGTTGTGTAGTTTGTTTTCTTTGCTTAAAATGGGAAGTACCCTCCTTTTTCAATTGAGGAAGCTTAGAAAGTTGGAGGATTGCCGGCTAAGAAGGCCGGATCTTGGAGGATCTCCCGACCGCACCCCGAAACTCATATTCCTTCGCTGACGGTCTCGATTGAACCACACGTGTGAGTTCTTCACTCTCCTTGAACCCTTACTTCCAATTATTTCCTGAGTGGAAGTTATTTGGGTTTGAATGAATTCTTGTTTATCCCAAATCTATATCATTCTCAGACGTTTTGGGAGGGGCTGATTAGAGGACATCAAGGTAGGTGGTCTGATGTTTAATTCCAACTGGCATGTGGTTTTTGTGTGTCGTTGTGCTACGCACCCATGTTTGGGGTGTCGTATGGATGAGGCCATTATTAATTAAATACCTAGAATTGAATAGGTAATTTAATGACTATGTACAATTTCTATTTGGGATCATTGCTTGGATCCAGGGCCACCCCATGAGTGTATTTCCATTGTTTAGCTGTTTGGCCGGGATACCCGAGGGTATGCCATGATTACAGAATGCTTTGAGTTTTATTGAGAGAAAATGTATATAATTGCTTGCTTATGTGTTGGGCTCAGCCCAGTTACTTGTTTATCCTAAGGGCAGTGTTTTGATTAGCCTGAGGGCAAGGTATTATTCAGCTTGAGGGAAAGGTTCTATTTAGCCAGAGGGAAAGTGTTTGTTAGCCTGAGGGTAACATTTTATATGCATGAGGGCTATAACTTCCATGCCTGAGGGAAATCACTTGAGGGTTATGTTTTTTTTTTGCCTGAGGGAAATGCCTGAGGGCAAGGTTTTATTTGGCCTAAGGGCAAGATTCTGTTTAGCCTGAGGGAAAGGGTTCTTATATATGAGGACACAGTTTACTTCGTATATTCACTATGGTGATTTTACATGTTATACCAACAAAGATAAAGCACATGATTGGTATTTTTCAACCTTTTACTTGTTAGATAGTGATTGTGATTTTTCCTACGGCACTGTTTAGGAGATTTTCGTCTAAGGAAGAGTCTCAAGAACTTATAATTAAATAATATTGAATTTCTAAATAATAATTAAATGGAAATAGAATTGGTAGGAGTAGATGCTTTTGAGTACTTCATAGTTTACTGATTTTCCATTACTGCACACTTCTGTTGCACAAATTCACTTTCAGTTTGGCATGTGCCTCTGGTGGTTGCCTACTAGGATTTATTTCTCACACCCTGTTTGGGTCATGTCTTACGACCAAATAGATTATATTTCTCCAGGTGTAGATAAGGGAAAGAGTCCTTATACAGGTACTTGATTATTGTAGAGGATTAGGAGAGAATGGAACCAAGCTCAGGATTGCGACGCTTCTGAGTTCCTGATGCACTGTGTTATTTTGCTTTGCTTTATTTTTCCCTTGTATTTTATTGATTCAGATTGCAGTGTATCATATTTTGGATTCTTTCTTAGATATAGGGACATACTACATCATATGTATATGACTGTTGGATATCTCTTTCTTCAGTACCATTGTCCTTTCAGCTTTGATATTGTTTACTACTTCCGTTTTTGGTATGTTTTTTTTTTCTTTACACCGCTACACATTGAAAAATGAGGGAATTGTTTCCCCACTATCAGACCTAGTCTCTCGCTGCTAGTCAGCATCCTCTGGCATTTGAGGAAATGCACTTGAGGTCATTTGACCAACTGGGTTTGGGGCACCCGTTGAGGGGCCCCCGGATCCGGGACGTTATAGTATAAAACCTCAACCAATGATCAACTTAATCCATTTCATAAATGGTTAAGAATTAAAAAATATAATGATTCAACACATTATAATTAAGTACTCAAAATTTTCAAGATTAATTTATCATTAACCCTTAATCAACTTGAAGCAGTTATAAATTTCACATTAAAAACATGTGAATAGCTTCATCATTTATCCTCTTGAAATTTGGTAATAACTTGAATTACCATACAAACCATATTGGAAACATGCATTATTCCATATTCTTTACGTAATATACATGTTATTTTATATATTACATAAATCCAAAAGTTTTGTAAACTTCATCAATGATAGCATAGACCACATCTTGAAAAGTCAATAATCAGTTCCAAGGTAGTCAGTACATATCTGAATCAATCATTTCATCATCATTATATCAACATCAGATATATATTAAGGGTTTTCTTTCCCTCAATCATGTTTTTTTCAACAATGTTTAACTTTCTACTGAATCACTTTTCCTTTGTACCATTCATCATATGACCTAAAATCCTTAATGAATGAGTATTGCATTAGAATATTTATATATCAAATAATTCATACAACTAGAACATTATAGAAAAAATATTAAAATGGCATGATTCATCACTAGGCGTACTAATTATTCTAATTCATCTACGGTAGCATCAAAACATGATCATTATCAAAAATCCTCAATTGGGGTATATTCTATTGACGATTGCGACATTGATTTTCATAGTGTCCCATATCCTTTCTGTTTAAGAATTTTACATTGGAAACCATTTTCTTACTCATGCAATCATGAACCTGGTGTCCTTTTCCTTTGTACTTGTATCGAACAAGCATTTCGTTCAAGCATTTAACAGAGTGATTCTTTCCACGGTTATCACAAGTGGGAAAATTCTTATTTTCCTTCTTCCCTGTATCCTTGTATCTCTCTGACATCCCATTATTATTTTTCATCCCTTCAAATCCATAATAATTAGATAAGTCTTTACATAACTTTTTAACACATCATATTATTTCATCATAAGATGAAGATACATGGGAGACATTATTACTTTGAAAAGATGTCTTAAGACCATTAGAGATACAATCCTTATTACTTTTTGCATCTCGTTCATTGGTGAAGTTCTCATTCCTTCTACTAGGTTCAATTTCTAAAAAAACCCCATATGACATGTTAGATCATTAAATTATGAAAACTCTATAACTCTAAATACGGTATAGCATATTGCATAAATTTATACATTGTAAATTCTAGAACCATAATCTTTGGTTACTTTGGGGGTATAAATCCTTCACAATGTTGGGTAAATAAAATGTGAATTATATTAATCATATCCCCTAAGAGTGTCAAAACAAGAGTAAAGAAATGCTCGTTGTCATGTAATAGGATACCCCGGGACAAGCTCGAAACATCTTGTCGGTGTCTTCACTCCTAGGGACATCTGTTCCATAGCCACCTCTGTTTGTTTTGTATCCAAACAGAAATGTATTTTCTAGAAATATCAATATAATATATTATTTACAAAAATTATAGAATGTTATTAATTTTTTATCCTTAAATAACATCTTAGGGCTTTGTTCCCAACTATACGTTATCTATATCTAGTTCCCAAGGTTCCTACAAAACTTCCTCTTATACCAACTGTAACGCCATGACCCCTCTAGACCGGTGCCGGTGCATTACTAATTACAATGGAATGGTTTGAAGTAATCAAACCCAAAGGGAATGATCATTTAAGTATTCTTGAAGAAACTATATACATACATGTAACACAAATTACATTGGCAGAGGTAAGAAATTACAATACGTAACAAAAACTAAAAACTACATCCACATAATATCAATAAAAGATTTCCTCTTCATAACTTGTTGGACAAAAAAATGAAAGGGGTGATCTCAAACACTCTATAAGGGTTAAAAATAATGGAATAATTAATCAATAGTAATTGAATCATAAACAAATTGGCATAGTCAATGTGGTATGGTGAATAAATGAAAAACGTGCACCATTAATAAACAGAGAAAGAGCCAGCATCCATATATTTTTCATAGTGAAAACCTCATGGATAGTAATAACTGAAAATGAATAAATAAAATGATTATTATTTGTACATCGTGTATCTGGAACATAATACCAATATACCATCTAAACGGTTTAAGTTTGTGCGTAAAAACCTATCTGGGTTTTGGAAACAAACTCGAAAGGTTTGTCACCAACTTATTGTCTAGTGAGACCTGTCAAATCATCGAGGGGATATAGTGGGACCCACCCAAGGATGCAAGTCCAAATAATTATTTATACATGGATTTAATACATGATCAATATTCCTTTTTAATATCTGTATAGAGTAGAGGATAATGATTCATCAATATATCTATAGTTAAAACAACATTCCAAATAAACACCGTATGTAAAATGGTATACAATTTATGAAATAAACATATAAATGATATGAGAATATGGATATTTAATAGAATTATAATTTAAAATGAATTTTTATCTCAAATGGGTTTTATTTACACCACATAAGTATTATTATGTGCACAATACAAAGTAAGTCACAATGAAATGGAAGTTGAGACAAAGTCCCTTACCACAATGTAATCAATTGAATAATATGACCAAAATATAATAAACATCAAATTTATCATTTAATACCAGGAATATAAATGGAATCATGATAATATATGAAAAATTTCAGTAAACATATGCCACATACAATAAATAATTGCCGAACAGTGGAAATATCATAGAAATGAAAGTGAGCTGAGAAAACCCCTTCCAAAAAATTTGGCATGGTTACGGGTGTTCTTGTGATGGATCAATAACAAGTAAAGGGGTATCTCATTATTTATATATCATAAGGGAAGTATCGGGGAGGTTCTAGAACATACCCCATCATTACGAATTAGAAATAAAAGGGCACAATGTAGGCTGAATTCATGAACAAAAGTGAGAGAGAGGATCCCTTACAATGATTGTATCATCAGAGTGATGATAAATGTAACATTCCCGACCAGGAATCCACTAAACTGGTGCTCCGAGTCGGGTATTTACATAACCTTAAGCGTGCCTCCCCATATGCCAAAGGATGCCGACTAGCAGGGGGTCTTTTTGGTCAAGTGGGGAGATTATACCCCCTTTCTATCAGAGTAAGCCAGAACATAAATAAAACAATAGCGGAAACAGTAATTAATGAACAAGGAACATGTATAACAACCATTTCCAATAATAAATATGTCATGTCCTACTACAACTGTAAAAGTGAACAAAATCCCAAAATAAAGACAACATCCAAAATCTACAAAATGGTCCCGACTCCAAGTCTGGATCCTCCACCAAGTGCAACCCATGTCCACTCAACTATATAGAAAGGACCCCTGTCATTCTCTTGACCTGCAAACATGAAGTCTTCTCGGGTACCCAACGACAGACCAAGTAGGGTTTGAGTACGACTCAGTAGGCCACCACCAATGGTGTCTACAAAATATCCAGTATGAATAGGTAGTGCATGCAAAAGGTATATGAATGTTAATTTCCAAGTAATTATTTAAGGTGTCATTAACCAGTTCAGAGCCAAGGCCATTTCCACTTCCATTACTATTCATTTCACATCAATTATCATCAATTACAATTTCATCACATTTCCAGGGGATAATCACATACATTATATTACATGGGTCTAAGGCCAAAAATCACATGCAAGAGGGTAAATACATCGTTATCCTATCTCACTAGGACCAACCCCTTTATAGAAACCATGTCCTCACCTCGAAGCCTCAATCTGGGTGGATAAAACCGTTAGGAGAATAGATCCTTAGTCTCCTTTCCTAACCCGTGCATTTAGGGTGGAGTTCAGAGCATCAGTCTTCACCCAACCCGTGGGTGAGGATCCTCAAGTCAGACCCCACACGACCAAGCCATGTGCACATGCTTATATAAGTAACCATCAACCCACTATACCATTTCCCTTGGAAAAACATCATTCACAACAAACCACACGGGAATTCACATTATGCCTTAACCCATTAATACATTACCATTTCCCATCATTTAACCATTCACCCAATTCCAATTTGTTATGCCTATCTCACTAGGCATTCAAAACTAAACCCATAACCTATCCCCTTATGTTCTTTAATCAGTTTACACATTAACCCATTTAACCCGTTCATCATATCCATGAATCAACCATTCAACCCATTTCTAAATAACTATTAGGGTATTGCCAAGTCTAGGTGAATCACCTAACTTATATTCCATGTTCAACCAATTATTCCAACATATTCTTCAAGGGATATACCATTTATTACAACAAGTTCACTTGTTAAATAACAATCCCTAAGCCCGGGAATATCCGGCACACCACATGGATGGCCCCAATTAGGTCAAGCCATTCTTGACACATCCCATGGGGGATCGTGAGGGTTCCCATTTACCATTTTGAAGAATCCTTTATACCAAAGCATCCAGGTTGATCAATGCTCATCAAAAAGAAACAATGAGGAAAGCCACACATGCATAAATCCACCATAAAATTATGGGATAACGTTTGTAGACCACCTACCTCGAAACCATGGTTGAACGTACACTCAATCAAGTCCTTAGACCTCATTTCGACCAGCCTTTGGATCTTCAACCTAGAACTCACCCAAAAGATAGGGTTTTAGAGCTTCGAAACAAGAGGGAGAGAAGATACAAACCCTAAACCAAAAAATGAAGCAAGGATGGGATTAGCCTTAACCGAAACTTCTATCTGAATCCAACGGCACCGAAAACGCCTTATAAATGAGGTAGATCGACCTACTGGAGCTCTTGGGAGATTTGATTCGTTCCTAGGGGGAAGAGGGATGAAAGGACAGGAAATCCTGAGTGGGTTCTTAAAATCCCGGGGTGGTAATTTTGTAATTTTTTCCAACATTAAGAGGCCACATGATTTGGCCGCATGGTTTGAATAACCATGCGCAAACCGTTCACATGATACTGTCTGGAGGACGAGGGGTTGCACGGTTTACCTGGGCAGGCTGCATGGTTTGCCCTGGTCGTGGGCAGGCTGTGCACCCAGGCTTGTCTTGCCCAGCTTTCCTTTCTTTCATGCCCCGATACCCTGACACCCCCAAGTCCTCTCATACATTCAGAAGACATCAATTGAAGCTCAAAACCAGGGATTCAAACAAAACATAAGGAAAACATATCCTTCTGAAAACTGGGATCTTACAACCTCCCCACCTTATAACGACTCGCCCTCAAGCCGAGTTTCCAAGCCTTATTGATCACCGAAGAGAAGAGTTTGGGCCACTGATCCTGAATATCTGATTCCCGCTCCCATGTTTCTTCCTAAACTTTCCCATTCTGCCATAGTACTCTCACTAATGGAACATCCTTGCCTCACAAGACCTTTTCACTACAATCCACCACACGAACCGGATGCTCCTCAAAGGACGCATCAGCCTCAAGCTTCACATCCTCAACATCAACCACGTGAGATGGGTCAGGGTGATACCGTCGAAGTTGCGACACATGAAACAAATCATGCATCCCACCATACCGCTATGGAAGAGCCAATCGGTAAGCCACTGGTCCAATCCTCTCCACATTCTCAAAAGGTCCCACATACCTGGGTGCCAACTTACCCTACTTTTCAATCTAACGGTGACCCAACAATGGTAATACCCGAAGGAACCTTTTATCACCCTTCGCAAATTCAAGAGGTCTGCACCTCCGATATGCATATGACTTCTGCCAACTTTGAGCTGTATCCATTTGATTCCTAATCAACATAACTCTCTTTGAAGTCTCCTTCATGATACTTGGCCCCAACAATTCAGATTCACCGGCCTCTAGCCAACACAATGGAGATCTACATGACCTCCCGTATAGTGCCTCAAACGGTGCCATCTGAATCGTGGCCTAAAAACTATTGTTGTAGGAATACTCAAATAATTATAGGTGCCTCTCCCAGGAACCACTAAAGTCCAAGACACAAGATCTTAACTTGTCTTCCAACACTTGGATTGTACGCTCCGACTGGCTGTCTGTCTGCAGGTGGAAAGACGTACTCAATAACACCTGCATACCAAGTGCCTTCTACAAACCTTACCAGAAACGCGATGTGAAACGTGGGTATTGGTCTGAAACTATGGTATGTGGAACACCATGAAACTACACTATTTCCCTAACATACAGCTCACCCAACTGGTCGACTTTAAAGGACTGCTGAATTGGTATGAAATGATCCACTTTCGTTAACCGATCCACACCCACCCAGATTGCATCATTCTTCCACGGCGTCCTCGGAAGACACATGAAAAAATCTGTTGTTACACCATCCCAATTCCATTCCGGAATGGGAAATGGATGCAACAAACCACCCGGGCGTTGATGCTCATCCATCACCTGCTGACAGGTAAGGCACCGTGCCACAAAACCCGCAACTTCCTTTTCCATTCCAAGACACCAAAACTACCTTCATAGATCAAAGTACATCTTGGTCAAACCAGGATGCACTACCCACTTTGATGCATGGAACTCATCCATAAACACTTCCTATACACACTTTGGCACAACCACACAGTCAAGAACACGAACAACACCATCCACGCCGACGACCCAACCAGAAGGTAGCTCCCCACCTTTATCCTTTTCCTTCATGATCAAACACTTAGGATCATCAAGTTTTCCTTCCTTGACTCAACTCAAAAGTGTCGACACCATCGTTATGGAAGAAAGAGTGACCTCACCACTCTCCTCCTACACCTCTAGGTGCATCTCTGCAAACAAAGCCATCACCTTCCACTCATTGCAGGACTCCTGAACCATCTGATTCTTCACCTTCCTACTCAAGGTATCAGCAAAACTATTTCCCTATCTCGGAATGTACACCAACTGAAAGTCAAAAGACTGGAGATATTCAACCCATCTTTGCTGTCGATGGTTCATATCCCATTGTGAGAATATGTACTTTAAACTCTTATGGTCGGTAAATACAGTAAACCATTCTCCCATCAAATAGTGCCTACAACACTTCATGGCGTACACCATTGTAGCCAAATCAATGTCAGGAGTGGGATAGTTTCACTCATGGGGTCTCAACTACCTTGACCCATAAGCGACAACCCGCTCATCCTGCATCAACACAGCCCCAAGTCCGACTCCGGACACATCACAAAACATGATGTACTTCTTACCCGTCTCAGGTAAGATCAAGATAGGTGCGGTTTTCAACTGATTCTTCAACTCTTGGAAGGCGTTATCACAAGCCTCAGACCACTCGAACCTATTTGCTTTCTTTTTCAAGCCTGAGAGTGGTGCTTCCAAGTGAGAGAAATACCAAATGAACCTTCTGTAATACCCAGCCAAACCCAAAAAACATTGAACATCAGAAACACTCTTGGGCTTCTCCCAAGATACAACTGCCTGTACTTTCTATGGATCCACTAACACACCTAACTCTGAGATGATGTGACCCATAAAATGCACCTCACCTATCTAGAATTGATACTTTGATAGCTTGGCATATAGTCGATGCTCTATTAGCATTCATAAATGATGTCAAGATGTTGGGCATGATCATCATGAGTTTTCGAGTACACTATAATATCATCAAGAAAGAAAATCACTAACTGATCTCGATAGGGATGAAAGATTATGTTCATCAAAGCCATAAACACCGTTGGTTCATTGGTAAATCCGAAAGGCATTACCACAAACTCAAACAACCCGTACCGACTCCGAAAAGCTATATGTGGTACGTCGGAAGACCTCACTCTCATCCGGTGATAACCTGACCACTGATCAATCTTAGAAAACATTGATGCACCACTGAATTGATCAAACAGGTCATAAATTCTAGGAATAGGGTACCAATGTTTCATCATCATCTGATTCAACATTCAATAGTCAACACACAGCCTCAATGACCCATTGACCTTCATTTCAAAAAGAATGGGAGATCCCCAAGGAGACGTACTAGGACAGATAAACCCCTTAACCTCTCCTCAAGATGAACCTTCATTTCCTGGAGTTCTGCTGGTGCCATTTGGTATGGAGTAATAGAAACTTTCTCTGCTCCTAGCAGCAACTCGATCGTGAGCTTGACATCCCTCTCAGGTGGTAACCCCGAAAAATCCTCAGGAAACACATCCTGAAACTAATCCACCACAGGAGGAAAATTAGATTGTTCCCCTCCCTAATCATCATCAAGCATGAGACATGACACTTGAGCCACGATTCCACTCATCTGTTGTAAAAATGGCCCCGCACACCCTGCACAATCATCCCATTCGCCACGGTGGACATAAGTGTCACCCTCAAGCGACCTGAATGATACTCTGCGATAATAGTAGTCTATATGCGCCTGATACAACACCTACCAATCCATTCCCAAGATTAGGTCAAACCCTGACATCTCGAGAACAAACAAGTCCCACAAAAAACGATACCCACCAACTTTTAAGGCACATCCCTTGAACTGCTTGATATCCTCAACCCGCACCCCCAAAGGTGTGTCATTTGACATAACTCCACACACCCCCTCCACAGGTAAACCCAGCACTACCATAAGTTGATCAGAAACAAAAAAGTGTGTGGCACCTATGTCAAACAACACACTAGAAAACATAGAATCTACAAGGATCATACCTTAAATAGTTGAATATCTCGCCTCACCATCACCAGGTGCAAACTGAACTGCCTGAAGCTGACCTGCCCCTCTACCCTAGGCTCCCACCCGATCACCCTGCTCCGCACTACCCTGCTGGCATGAGTGATCCTGCCCTAGAGTTCCACATCCACTGCCCCAGCCAGTGCGGCCCGTGGAGGTCAAACTACATGCATGATACAGGGGGGAAATGATCCCCATCCCGTATCTGGTACCTGCTTTCCATCATCATGCTCACCCATCTGCTGAGGGTTCCTACAGAACTCTGCTAATGCCCCATCCTACTTCACGAACAGAACTCAACTGGAGGTCGAGGACACAGACCACACATATGCCCCAACCTACCACACTGATAACAGAACACCTGGTTTCCACTCTGAGAGGCTGACCCTCTCTTCTGACCACTTTTTAGGAAACTTTACAAACAGTGCATCTGACCTTCGGAAAATGCACCACTTGTCTTCCCAGCTGGCACGACAAGCCCACCACCCGAAGCTCCATTCAGTTTCCCTTCAGATATGAGTGCACGATCCATCACCACTACAAACCTTTTCAAGCATTATATATTTACTTGAGACCTAATCTCATGTCTCATCCCACCCTGGAAATGCTTTGCTACCGCTACCTCATCCCCTGATAGCACTGGGCAAAGCGTTGCAAATCAGTGAAGCGACTAGCATAGTCCATCACTGATAGTGATCCCTATGTTAGGGTCATAAACACTGCAGCCCGCTCCTGCCTCAAAGTCTCTGGGTAGAAATTCTCTAGGACCATCTCCTGGAAAACATTCCACGACATCCCCTCAGCCTTCTTGGTTTGAGCCCGAATGTCCCACCAACACCTTTCCTGGCCCCGCAACATATAAACGGATAGCTTTACTCACTTTTCAACATGGGTCTCTAGATGATCCAGTATCGCCTGGACAGACTCTAACCATAACTCCACTTCCTATGGCCAACCCTCTTCGGTGAAGGTCGGAGGGTGCTGCTGCTGAAACTCCCTGGTCAGCTCAAACATACTCGGTGCAACCCGCCCTGGGTCCTGATCCATCATCTGAATAAGGCGATCCATGTTCTCTTGTAATTGGTCTTCTCTACCTTCATTGATCACCACATTTTTGTGCTCTTCTATCCTAGGAGTGTTCACATCAACATCCTTCCATTTCCCAACTGGTAATCTACATTGTGGTGGCATTTCTCTACATTTCCAAGCACGATATTTAGCAGGAATACCATAAAACTATCACGACTTCATCAAAAGCTCTTTACTAGCTACAATAACCAATTTTCATATACTAATTCAATAACATTAACACCTCAAATTCACCTCCCCAACCATCCCAACCATGGGCCATGGTCCACATGGGGTAAACAACCTTGCACTACCACCAAACTCACACAAAATTTTACAAAAATATTTTCCACTTCATTTCAAACCTCTATATTTCATTAAACATTATTTACCAACATGTTTTATTCTATTATTCTCATTATTTCTTGGTTTCATGAAATGCATGATGCACCCTACTTTCCTTCTTCACATAGCCACCCCATGCATGGGCATAACACAATGCATGTCACATATCTCCCTAGGGGCCTACAATGATGCATGAATGCAATTACTCGGGCTGTTAAGGCCACGAGAAAAATATCATAAAACAGTCACATAAAACCACATGTGCATCACCCAATGGTGAAATATCATCAATTTTAACAACACACAACCAAGAACAACATTTCCCACCCAGGGTGACTTGGGTTTTCCTCGCACATGGGTTAGAAACTCCCAAGAACGAGCCCATTTACCAAGGCCTGACACATCTTAACCCTTGGAAACCCATCCCAAATAACAATACCTCAGAGAAGGAGAAGAAAGACCTCCTCTGATACCACTTTGTAATGTTCCCAATCTGAAATCCACTAAACTGGTGCTCCGATCCGGGTAGTTACATAACCATAAGCGCGCCTCCCCGTACGCCAAATGATGCCGATTAGCAGAGGGGGTCTTTGTGGTCAAGTGGGGAGACTATACCCCCTTTTCTTCATAGTAACCCACAACCGAAATAAACCAATAGCTGAAAAAATAATTAATGAACAAGGAACATGTATAACAACCATTTCCAAAAATAAATATTCCATGTCCTACTAGAAGTGAAAAAGTGAACAAAAGCACAAAATAAAGACAACAGCCAAAATACCCAAAATGGTCCCGACTCCAAGTCTGGATCCTCCACCAAGTGCTACCCATGTCCACTCAACAATCTAGAAAGGACCCTTTCCCTACTCTTAACCTGCAAACATGAAGTTTGTTCGGGTACCCAATGGCGGCTCGAGCAGGGTGTGAGTTGAACTTAGTAGGCCACCACCAACAGTGTCTACAAAATATTCAGTATGAACAGGTAGTACATGCAAAAGGAATATGAATTAAAATTTCCAAGTAATTATTTAATGTTCCATTAACCAGTTCATATCCAAGGCCATTACCACTTCCATTACCATTCATTTCACACCAATTACCATCACTTACCATTTCATCACATTTCCATGGGTTAATCACTTACATTTTGTTAAATGGGTCTAAGTACAACAATCACAGGCAAGAGGGTAAACACATCCTTATCCTATCTCACTAGGACCAACCCCTTCATAGAAACCATGTCCTCACCTCGAAGCCTTAGTCTGGGTGGATGTAATTGTTAGGAGAATAGATCTTCAGTCTCCATTCCTAACTTGTGAATTTAGGGTGGAATTCAGAGCATCACTCTTCACTCTACCTGTGGGCGTAGATCCTCAAGTCATACCCCACACTACCAAGCCATGTTCACATGCTTATATAAGTGACCATCAACCCACCATACAATTTCCCTTTGACAAACACCATTCACAACAAACAACACTGGAATTCACATTATGCCTTAACCCATTAACACAATACCATTTCACATCATTTAACCATTCACACAATTCCCATGTGTTATGCCTATCTCACTAAGCATTGAACACTAAACCCATAACTTATCCCATTATGGTATTTAATCAATTTACACATTAACCCATTTAACTCGTTCATCATTTCCACGAATCAACCATTCAACCCATTCCAAATAACCATTAGGTTATTTCCAAGTCTAGGTTTATCACCAAATATCAATTCAATGTTCAACCAATCATGCCAACATATTTTTCAAGGGCTCTACCATTTATTACCACAAGGTCACTTGTTTAATAACAATCTCTAAGCCTGGGAAAAGCTAACACACCCCAAGGATGGCCCCAATTAGGTCAATTCATTCTCAGAACATCTAGGTTGATCAAATCTCATCAAAAGGAAACCATGAGCAAAGTCACACATGCATAAATCCACCATAAAACTATGGTACAACTTTTGTAGACCACCTACCTCGAATCTTCGGTTGAACGCACACTCAATTGAGTCCTTAGACCACAATCTGACTAGCCTTTTGAGCTTTAACCTAGAACTCACCGAAAAGATAGGTTTTTAGAGCTTCAAATCAAGAGGGAGAGAAGATACAAACCCTAAACCAAAAAGAGAATCAAGGATGCGATTATCCTTACCCGGAACTTCGATCTGCATCCAACGTCACCAAAAACGCCTTATAAACTAGTTAGATCGACCTCTTGGAGCTCTTGGGAGATTTGGTTCGTTCCTATGGTGAAGAGGGATGAATGGAGAGGAAATCCTGAGTGGGTTCTTAAAATCCCACGGTAGAAATTTTGTAATTTTTCACAACTTTATGAGGCCGCATGTTTTAGCCACACTTTTTAAAAAATCGTGTGCAAACCATGTGCATGCTACTTTCTGGAGGAGGAGGGGTCGCATGGTTTACCTGGGAAGGCCGCACGGTTTTCCCTGGCTGTGCGCAGGCCGGGCGCTCAAGCTTGTCTTGCCCAACATTCCTTTCTTTCGTGCCCCGAGCACCCAAAACACTCCCAAGACCTCTCATAATTTCAGAAGACATCCCTTGAAGCACGAAACAAGGGATTCAACCAAAACATAATGAACACATACCCTTCCAAAAATCGGGATCTTATAATAATTAAATTAAATATTAATTTGTGACATATAAAAATCCAAAACATATAAGTGGATATACATTATAAATAATAATATTTCATTCACACATATTCTAGGATGATACAAAACCAATAACATTGATGTTTAACTCAATTAATGGATATTGAGTTTGGATATCCCTTACATTAAGATCGAAGGTGTTCTTGATTGTTCTTAATGACCTAAATAAACAAATTTATCTTCATTAATTAAGAACTCCAAAACCACATAAACATGTAATTGATATGTTATAACCTTATTAGGTTCTTTCATGTCCTTTTTGATGGGTTATAAGAGATTCAATTTTATTGTTTTGGAAGCATTTTCTTCTTTGATTTTCATGATCGTTTTAGTTGTTTTCTTGAATGGAAGTTCATTTAAAATGTGGATAAACATCCAAGATTGTATATATTATTAGTGAAATTATAAATAATCATAAAATTATATTGGGTTATATACTGGAGGATGGTTCATTAGTTAAAAGTTACTGATAAATGCTTGTATTAACTTTTACCAATCTTTGCATAATAAACTTATTTTTGTAGTATAATTTTGTATTATGATTGTTTAGTGATTCCAGAACATTGAATAAGGTAAAATAAATATATTAAAATATGGTTCAACCATTAAAATGGTTTCAGGACTAGTCTTGATGATTGTAATGCAAATTGAAAACTCTTCTTCCTTGAGTGTGATAAATTAACACATCTCGGACGGTGTTTTCATTTATTGTATAAAAGGAGGGGGAAAAAGAGATTGTCACGACCCGTCCTCGGGGCCCGTGCCGTGACTACCCAAAGCCCGCCTTCCATAGGCCTGGGGCTGGCGACTAGAACCAGAGGCATAAATCCAAATAAAAAGGGAAGGCATTCCCTTTATAAAAGTAAACAAACACAACAGAGTACGCAAGAAAAGATAGCACTAAGTAATACTGAATAAAAAAGTAAGTGCTAAAAGGAAAGGTGCCGGAAATACAAGCCCAATTGTAAGTATAGTACAACTGAAAAGCTAGTACAACTACAGTAAAGTAAAACAGAAACCACTTAGTAGTCTTTCGAAAATCCCACTAGAAGGGTGGCTACAGATGGCCTCCTCAGCACCTCAGGTCCGACCATCCGCTCTTTGTACATCTCGCCAAGTGGTCCACCTTTAGGTACCGTCCAACTCCACAAGCCTCCACCTCGATCAGTGATGTTTGTTGTATGCATCCAACATAACATAGTGAAGGCATAGCCCGTGCAGGGGTGAGTATACAATACTCAGTAGGGACCCCGAGACCCCCAAAGGTCTCCCAGAATCCATGAAGGATAAACCATAGAAGAAAGATACAATCACGAAGTATCAACCAACTCGTCTTAGGTATATTCCCATACATATACCTAAGTTATCAATCACAGTCCAGCTCTAACTCTCGAGCCCATGTACAACCCAATCCACACAAGAAAGCAAGTCAATCACATCGATGATAATGATTGAAAGTCAAGACGCATCTCACATAGGTATACATCTTTTGTATAGAGATAGAGATGACTAGATGCAGTCACTGATTAATCTAAGTTGTCGGACCCACATAGGATACTAGACTAGCTACTTTGTCGGACCCACTGAGGATACTAGTACAGAAGTCAACTGTCAGACCCACATAGGATACAAGTACAATAGTCATCACTGTCGAACCCACGGAGGATTCCAGTATAGATGTCTTCGTCGTCGAACCCACATAGGATTATAGTATGGAAGCCATCGTCGTCAAACCAATGGAAGATTTCAGTACGGTAGTCGTCGTAGTCGCAGCCTGCTCTAGAGTTCCAGCACACAACAAGCTCGATTTCGAAACAGTCTGCTCCTCGAGCCAAGGGTTTGATACATCAACTATCACAAAGTCCAGATTTGATGTATCCTGAAGTTCCATATCCTCAAAAGGAACCCAATGCGACAGATGGCGCGTCAATCGGACGCCCGGTCTGAGAGATATTGGCTTTTCCGTTCCAGGGGCCCCGTTGGAATTACGCTCATTCCAAACCCAGATGTTTTCCAAAGTTGACCAAAACTCACTTAGAGTATCGGAAAAGGACCACCTCGTCGCAAGGGTCCTATTCCCATAGGAAGCGCGTCGATTGGATGCGTGGTCTTTAAGTTATTCACGTTTATGTGAAATGGGCCCGACCCGTCAAGCCCAGTGGGCTGGCGGGTCATCCTGACCTGGTTCGGCGGGTCCGCCATGGAAGAGGTTCGAATTGGCCTGGTGAAGCGCGGCCCCGCCCGGTGGGGCGCGGTCCGGCCTGAGGGGGCCCGACCCATCGGGGCGCGGTCCGGCCCAGCGCGGCCCGGCCAGCCAGGTGGCTCGGCCTGGCTGGCCGAGCACTAGGGGGGTCTCCTGAACCGGCGGTGCCAAGAAGCATCGCCCTCCTGTCCGGCCGACCAAAGCCATCCGGTCTCCCCGGAGTGAGCCGCCCACATGGGCGGGCCGCTATCCTCCCGTGCGACACCTGAGGGTGTCACAGCCTTCTCCAACACGGCCGACCGACGAGCCTGTCGTTTCACCCACAAAAGCAGTTTGTGGTGCGCGGGCCATGGTCCTCCGCAACACAGTGCCATGGGGCTCCGCGGTTCCACCAGCCTGACTGAATTTGGCCGGCCGGTTCTTCTTCGGTCGAGCGGTTCGCAGATGCGGGCCACGGTTCCTCTCCACGCGGCCGGCATACGGCCACCGCTTCCTCTGGTCGCCACCACCATTTCTGTCACCGCCTCCATCAAAATAAAATGAGGATAAATGGAGGGTCGTCAGGCCGTGTTCATTAGGCTCGCACCCTCTGCGTTAGGCAGTATCATATGTCCGAATATAAAACATGGTTTCTACGAAGAACGATTGAAAATTTTATCCAATTAAAATTGAAGCAAATCCCCAACCTTGTAATTGACGTCGCACGTCGACAAGCAACAGAAGAAGAGCGTCAGAGTAGTCTGGTTACACGGAAGATGGTGTCGCAGAGAAAAGTGACGTCTCATCAATGTTGGAGAAGGAGTCGTTAACATAGGAGACGCTTCTCGCGAGCGGTGTCTTCTCCCTTGACACGGAGGATGAAGAAGGTAAGGGAAGTCATGGACCATTCTTCACCGAGAGAGGATGATGTTCTTCGTGGAAGAATGAAGCTCCTCTAATTATCCAAAGGTTCCCCACCAAAATATTTTCTAAGGAAAATATTATAATAGACTACTAAAATATTAAAGAATTGCCATGAAAATAAAAATAATTCAAATGAGTGGTGCTAATTAATTAATAAGGTTATTAATTAAGTGGGTTGGCATCATCAATGTTTGGGAGGTGGAGAGGCTCCACCATAATGAGGGGGGAAGTTAATTAATTAAGGGGGTTTAAGGGAGTTAAGGGGAGATGAACGGATTAGTGCTCATGTGGGCCCCACCACACTAAACCCTCTCATGGGAGGTTATGTGGGTTTGGCTCCCACCTCAACTCCTCTTGGGGGAAAATAACCTCCACTAAATAACAAAATTTTATACCAACAATTTTATTAATTTAGAATGAATTTCTCAAAATATAACTTTCAACACGCATAAAACGCAACTGCAGTAAAGGTCTCGTTAAGCGAATACTGGCACTACGAGTTCATCGGTGTCCTCAGTTTTCAATTCCAAGCACCGGTTCAAAAGATAGAAAAACCCACACATACCTTTACTGAACGTACCCAAACAAAACATCAGAAATTGATTCCGAGCACACTGGGTCTCAGAATCAAGTGCCGTCAGAAACCACAAACTCGTAAAATACCAAAGTATTTAAGAAAAAAATTCCTTGAAATTTACAGGTCTTTAAAATACTCCCACTTTAGGGATTTACGTCCCCGTAATTCTACAACACACAATAGGGAAACAAATGGGGGCACTGAGCTCGCATCTGAGTCTCCCTCTCCCAAGTACTCTCCTGGAGGTTCTCGTGCTACCAGCAAATACGCACTAGAGGAATCGATTGTCCATGTAGGACCTGATCCTGTCGATCCTTGATCTCCACCAAGACCTCCGTAAATGTCGCCCCGTCATCGATGTCCAGCTCTCCATGGTTGATGATGTGGGACGAGTGGTGCATGTATCTCTTCAGCTGAGATACATGGAAGACGTCATGCACCCGGTGTAACAGAGGTGGAAGGGTCAGGCGATAAGCACCTCGCCTACTTGGCTAAGGACTTGGAAAGGTCTGATGAATCGTGGAGATAACATGATGCCCCAGCCAAATCACTGTAGACCATGTGGAGGTGAGAACCGTCGGAAAACGTGGTCGCCATCCTCGAACTCTAGTGGTTTCCATATCCTATCATCATTGGAATTCTATCTGCTCTGTGAAGCCGTCATCCACTCCTGGATGCTCTGCACCATCTCCCTCACAGCCTGAACCATCTCTGGTCTGACAAGTGCTGACTCCCCAGGGTCATTCCAGCATAGAGGTGATCTGCAAGGTCGGTTGTACAGTGCCTTGTATGGTTCCATCCCGATGGTGGAGTGGTAGCTGTTGTTGTACGCGAACTCCAACATGGGTAAATGATTCTCCCAACTGTGACCAAAGTTAAGGACACATGCACGGAGAATTTCCTCGAGAGTCTGAATGGTCCCCTCAGTCTGATCGTCGTTCTGAGGATGGAAGGCGGTGCTCAGACGTAGCTGCGTCCCAAAAGCCTCATGTTACCCCTTCCATAGTTGGGAATTGAAGAGAGCATCTCGATCAGAAATGATAGACGATGTAACACCATGAAGCCATATGATATCCTAGACATAGAGGCATCCGGAACTCTTTACTGAGCCCTTCTCTTAGATCAGTAGGAATTGCTCCAACTTGGTGAGTTGTTCTACGATCTCCCAGATAGAGTCATTTCCTCTGGATGTACGTGGAAACCCCTTCACGAAATCCATGGATATCCCATCCCACTTCTACTCTGGGACCTCTAAGGGCTGTACCAAGTCTGCTGGTACCTGGTGCTCCACCTTCACTTGCTGAAAAGTGAGGCATCGTGAAACAAACTCTGCTACTGCTTTCTTCATACCCGGCCACTAGTGCTATTTTCTGAGGTCCTGATACATCTTCACCACTCCAGGATGTACCGCTATAGGGGAAGTATGGAACTCCCTCAACAACTCATCTTGTAGTGCAACTGGTACCATAGTATGTCCCCTTAAGAGGATGACATGCTTCCCTCCTTCAGAAAATCAATCAGGTTTTTGCCCTAAGGATATCTGAGCACGTCGCATCTCACAGGAAACATCTCCACGATGTGCCTCTCTGACTCACAGAATTAGTGGAGGAGTGGCTATGACAGACTGAAGAGAGGTTGCTCTATCTATATCTGTAATGGATATCTGTAATGCGGCTAGCTGCTCTGTCGCCTCTCCTAGCAGCTGAATGCCCGATCTCCAGCTGAGAGCATTAACTACAATGTTCCCCTTCCCATGAGTATAGACTATCTCAAAGTCATAATCCTGGAAGAACTCGAAACATTGTTGTTGTCTCAGGTTCAGGTCCTTCTGCAATAATATGTACCTGAGACTCTGGTGGTCAGAGTAGACTGTAAAGCACTCACCCATCAGAGAGTGTCGCCACATCTTCTAGTCAGAAACCACTACTGATAACTTCAAGTCATGGGTAGCATAGTTCTTCTCATGATGTCTCAAAGAAAATGAAACATATGTGAACACTTCTCGCTCCTGCATCAGGACACAACGGAGTCTAGTCCCTAATCTGTCATAGTAAACTATCTACCCAACGCCCTCCTCTGGTAGCCTCAAGATGGGTGCACTGGTCAACATCTGTCTCAGCTCCTGAAAGCTCTGTTAACATCTATCTGACCACAAGAAGGGTTTCCCCTTCTTTATCAAAGATGAAAGTGGTGTTTCAACTCTGGAGAAGTCTGGCACAAATCTCCAATAGTACCCAGCCAGACCCAGGAAACTCCACACCTCCGTCACACTCCTAGGTGGCTCCCAAGAAAGTATTGCCTCAATCTTTGCTGGATCCACTACAACTCGAGCCTCTGAGATGATGTGTCCCAAGAAGTGATCCTCTCAAATCCAGAACTGAAAATTCGAGAGCTTACCATAATGATGGTGCTCTTGGAGTGTATCCAATACAACCCATAAGTGGTAGGCATGCTCCTCCTCAATAGTTGAGTAAATCAGTATGTCGTTAATGAAAACTATGACAAATTGATCGAGGTAAGGCTGGAAGATGTTGTTAATGTGACTCACAAACACCGCTAGAGCATTGGTTACGCCAAAGGGAATAACCAAGAACTCGTAGTGGCCATACCGACACCTGAAGCCCATCTTCTGCACATCCTTGTCTCGAACTCTGAGCTAGTGATAGCCTGTCCTGAGGTCTATCTTCGAGAACCATCATGCTCCCTTGAGCTGATCGAAGACGTCGTCAGTCCTAAAGAGTGGGTACTTGTTCTTCACGGTCACCTGATTCAGGGGATGGTAGTTGACACGCATTTGCAAGCTCCCATCCACCTTCTTGGGGAACAAAATCGTAGATGTCCAGGGTGAAACACTAGGTCGGATAAATCCCTTCCACTACAAGTCCTCCAGCAGTACCTGCAGCTCACGAATCTCGGCAGGAGCCATCTGATATGTTGTAGTAGATATAGGTGTTGTCCTGGGGTACAAGTCTATGTAGAAGTCTACATCTCTATGATAAGGTAGTCTTAAAATGTTGTCAGGAAAAAATCTGTATAATGATCCACCACTACAGGAAAACTCGGACTCTGCACATCAACCGCTCCGAAGATGAGACTAGCCAACTGATGTGTGATCGGCTGCCCTCTCCTCTGCGTAAGTCCATCATGCACTGGAAAGGCTCCCTTCTCACCAGTGAAGGTAAACCTGCTCCCATCCGTGCGGATACACCGCACCTTGAGCCTAATATAGTCGATCGGAGCATGGATGGTAGATAACCAGTCCATACCCAGGATGACGTCGTAAGGCCTCGACGCTGCGAAAAGAAGATCCAAGCTGATTCTCTCACCTCCTAGAGTAAGCTCACACTGCTAGAACCAGTTTGTAATCATCGAGTCTGATCCCATAGGAGTCTCTAGCTGTAAGTATCGAGCCAACGGCTCCATCGGAATCTTCGAGCTCTGAACAAGGCAGCAAAAATAAAAGAATGACTCGCACCTGTGTGTATAAGTTCTACAACAAGGGTGGTGTAGACAGAGATAGTACCTTGAATCATATTAGGTGCACTGTGGTCGTAGGCCTCGACTTCTTGGAGATGAGGCTGCCTCTGTTTTCCAGCTCCATGTGGTCGGGGTGGACCTCCTGGTGGTGGTGGTGGTAGAGCCTCGAAATGTCGTCCACCACCTACTGCTCAGCCAGCTCCTCTGCCTCGTCTGCTCGCTCCTGGTGGACCACCATGGTCAAACCTCTACCTCTACTTAGAAGGTCCCTCTACTGTCTACTACGCGTTCACAGGGCGGGTCAGACAGTCTTGATCCATGTGACCCTGCCTGCCGCATGCATAGCACTGCCTACTCCTCGTATAGCTGGCTCTGTTTCGGGTGCCCCGCACAACCGAACCTGTATCCTGATGTCGCCCTCCTAATGTCCTGGTCCGCATAGACCTCTGCGTCAACTATCTACTGTCGGCTGTAGAATACTCTACTACGTGTCGTCCTGTCGTGGGTCTCGCAGCTGGTGTTAGCTCCGCAAAAAATCTCTCCATAAGAAGGGCTCGCTCCAGTACTCTTTCCTATGTTGGAATACTGAGGTAGATCATCGAAGCCCTGATCTCATTTCTGTGTCCCTGCTCAAAGGTCTGGGCCCTAAATAACAGGTCTCGTACCTTGTCTGTGGAGTAGCGTGATAGGTCGGTGAACATCGCTGAGTACTGAGCTACTGTCATGCTGCCATGTTGCAGATGAAGTAACTCCTGAATCCACACCGAACGAAGGGTGGCTGGAAAAAACGCCGAGCGGAAGAGACTCTCGAAGTCCATCTAAAGTAAAGATGCCTCGTCATGCACCTAGAGCATTAGGATCCACCATCTACTTGCTGCTGCATGCAAGAGACTCGTGGCAAGGATCACCATAAGGTCGGCTGGTGTCCCTACCAATCTGAAAACTCTAACGATAGCCTCAAGCCAATCCTCAGCTGCCTGTGGGTCCGTATCTCCCTAGAACCTAGGCGGCCTCTGTCGCAGGAACTCGTGCATTGCACTCAGGCGGTGTTCACTCTCTACTGTTGGGGCTTGATTCTCACTCAAATTTACCCAAGATATGAAGGTAGAATGGTCCTTGTAGTCTAGCTTGGGTTGTCGAATCCACAGAGACCTAAGAAGTAACCTATAGACACGCACATTCTAAGGATTGTTTTTGTCTATGAAGTGGAAAACTTGGGTTGATTTTAGATGGTTTTAAAGTAACTCTAAGAGACTTATGTGAATTGAATTTAAAAGAATTAGTTGATCCTAGGTTATCACTCGGGGTGGATTGGACGTATTTCCTTTTTAATGATTTCAATTTCTTATATGTGAGATGGGTTCATTTAAAGAGATAAAACCACATCATCACTTACTGGTTTAATGCCTACACCCTTTAATACAAATCACCTATAAACTTGAAAGATCAAATTTTTGAGCACTTCAAGGTAATGGTTCGTATTAGCACATGAAGGGTGTGGCCATAAATTCAACAAGGAAGATGGAGTTTAAAAATCATCAAATAAAAATCTCAATTAAAGAAGTGATTATACATTAATGAGGTGATAAATAACATCCAATCCAGCCCCTTTCTACTTCCTTGGATAAACCCATAAGTGGGTTAGCCCACCATTGATCTCATGGTTTCAATGGAAGAGGAAAGTAGACTCATGAGGGAGGAAATGGAGATGTAAAGAAAAAAAATGATCACTCCACTGTTGTGTGAATAATTTCACATGGTTTGGTGTGAATAAATTCACACCATGATCCAACGATATCAATGTGATATGAAGAACAACAGAATAATATTAGAAGAACTTTTATTAAGAAACTAAAGTGAATTGAAGAACTTACATGTGAAAGACAAATTTGAGACAACAAAATTGCAGCATAACATTACAATTGAACAAAGCATCCAAGATTACTCAATCCTCCAACACCACTACCTTAAATAGGTATTTATTAGCCCTTGGTTCGAGCTTCCAATAGTCCAAGTCTCCTCAATTAATTTTGGTAGGCCATAGTTGGGTGGAAAGTAAGGATGAGTTGATTTTTCCACCCTTCACCCGAGGAGGCATCCAGCTTTCCTTCACCGAACAGACGCACTTGTAAGGCCTTCTACATGGCCGAATCAGAGTGGCCTATAGAAGAAGAAAATGGATCTCCGGATAGGTTATGATAGCCTGTAACATTTTGGGCCCATTTTGAGTTGTGGATTACATGATATGATCAAATTAGTGGGCTGTTTTTCTGGGACGCAGAATCTGGCCCAAAATTTTATATCTAACTTGGGTCGAATAAATGGACACCATGGAGGCCGAATTAGCATTGCATCATGAGGAGTGATTTGTTTCTATACATGTCTTCTAGAATCCAAGAAAATTTGGGATTCATTGGGCCTTTATGTTGGTCCCACAGTCTCATAAGTGGGCTGATGTCCAATCTGCCTTCTCTAGAATTGCTTCCATTCATCTCCAAATATCTCCATCATCGTTTATGAATAATCCATTTATCAATAAATGAAAAATTTTCACATTTAAGTGTAGATATAGTTCCCAGAATATCAAATTAAAATATTAATAATTACATTCCTTAGAATCAGATGACTCATTGGGCCTCAATTGGTGTATATTAGGCATGAAGTGCACAAATGATGAGAATGGATGTTCATAATGAAAATGCACTAACTCAGGCCCATAAGATCAAAAATGAACATTTAATACCATTAAAATGTAATTAAAATATATGTTTTTATTGGATAATCACACCCCCCAACTTGAGATTTTCTAGTCCCGAGCAAATAATTCAATGATTTTATTTGAATTCCATTCTTCAAACACATTATAACAAACATTGCTCACAATGTAAACTGCACACAAATATATTTTTATAACCTATCAAGATAATTTATAAAAAGATGAATTTAAAAGCAGATCCCAATCCCAAGCCCATTCCTTTGATCAAATCTATCATCATACTTTATCCAACTCAATTAGGTAAAATGATGTGTTGTGAATCACAACAGATATGGGTGTTCATTTTCATTCAAGGGGGAAATCATGGAAGCGCTAGGTGGAATCACATTTCATCCTAATATCAGTATTCTTCATTCCTTTTTCTGGATTTTTTATTTTTTATTTTTTATTTTATTTTATTTTTGCAATATTTCTATAGTAATTGAGATTGCAGTTAATCAAATTAACCCTTGTATGAGAACTTTGCTGATGACTCCTAGACTCAAAGGCCTTAGGGAACCAAGTGAAACCCACATACTCGGGCATCGTCTCGAGTTAACTTAATCAGAAACAAATTCATATTACCATAAATAGAGATAAATTGAAAAACTCAGGGCTATACAACTCTGGAGTCACGATCCCCAAGTGCCGAAAGCCTCACATTTTATCAATCCATTGCTCTACAGGCAAATTGTTTTTTTGAATACTCATATTATTCATAAAAATCAAACCAGTCTATGCTATTTATTATGGGACCCCAAGAATTCAAATTATTACCCCACAGTCTAGAGGACGTGCATTGTGGCATTTTGATTTAATGGATGAAAATAAAAATGATGAAAATTTTCATTGGACAACCAAACTTCCAAAATCAATGCTTTTAAACTTAATCATGAATTAAATTAAGATTCAAGGAAATAAAAGTTATTTTCTATGTAGTTTTAATGTGGGAAAAGATGTTATTATATGAATGATAAAGGAATTTTACTTCTTCTTTTTTATCATTGTTTTTTTAACAAACATTTTGTTTCCACGCCCCCAACCTAGAATGAAACAGTCCCTAGTTTCGTAAAAATAAAATTTAGAATGGGGTAGAGGAATAAAAGGGGAGTTCAATAAGGAAATTGAAATATGAGGATCATGGAATAAAGTCACCTGGTGGTTGAAGTTTGAAGTTCTTGTCGCTCGAATTTAGTCCTTTGATATCCATGTCGCTTGCAAAGTTCCCTAGTGGAAAAATGAAAACAAACAAACAAACAAAACAATATATATATATATAAGTAAAATATAATTATATATATAAATTATAGAATAAGTAAGAACATTAATTCGTAGGTCAGTGTTAAGCGTGCGCCCCTATCTCCCTTCGGTCTCGGGCTCGAGTCCCCGTGGCTTCACCGGTTGTGACGGGGTTTTCCCCACGGCCTATGGTGTGTCCCCTTTTTTAATTATTATTTTATTATTATTATTATTATTATTATTATCTTAACCTATAAAATAATAAAAATAATAAAAATAAACTAATGATACATTGTCTTCTTTTTAAATTTCTGGGTAAGGTATTACTCAAGGATCACACCACGTGACACAGATGAATATGGTGCTCCCCTTTCGTACCCATCCATACTCATAATAGAAGAACTGGTCAAAAGTCTATTTTTTAATTCTTAAATATAAATATGATTAATTAATCTTATTTGAAAAATAAAGATGATTCAGAAAGATTAGAAACATAAAAACCACGGGTTGCCTCCCGTGCAGTGCTTTGTTTAACGTCGTTAGCCCGACATAGATCCTAAATTTATCGATTTTTTCCTGGTTCATAGATTGGCTCAATTAACACAACATCTATTTCTTGTTTATTGAATGATTCAATGAATGTTTTTAACCTATGACCATTGACCTTGAAAATGTGACCACTAGTGGGATCTTGAATCTCTACTGCCCCATGGGGGTATACATGATGCACTATGAAAGGACCTAACCATCTAGACCTTAACTTTCTCAGGTGTAAATGAAGTTTTGAACTATACAAGAGCACAAGTTTTCCCGGTTCAAAATGCTTGACCTTTATGTTCCTAGATTGGTAGGCTTGAACTCTAGCTTAATTGATCCTTGAATTTTCATACGCCTCCATCCTTAATTCCTCCAATTCATTGAGATCTAATTTCCTTTTTGTTCCATCCAATGAGAGATCATAATCCATTTTCTTAATTGCCCAAAAGGCCTTATGTTCAATCTCTACTGGCAAATGGAATGATTTACCATAAACCAACCTATATGGGGACATTCCTAAAATGGTTTTATATGCGGTTCTATAGGCCCAAAGAGCATCTAAGTGTTTCTCAGACCAATCATTCCTAGTGGGGTTGACAGTTTTTTCAAGAATTTTCTTAATTCCCCTATTCGCTAAGTCAGCTTGACCATTGGTTTGAGGGTGGTATGCAGTGGACACTTTATGAGAAATACCATACTTAGACATGAGTGAAAAGAATGGTCTGTTGCAGAAATGGGTTCCTCGATCACTGATTATATCCCTAGGGATTCCAAATCATGAAAATATGTTCTCTTTCAGAAATATAATCATAGCTTGAGGATCATTGGACTTAGTGGGAATGGCCTCAACCCATTTTGAGACATAATCAACAGCTAAGAGTATGTAGTGGTATCCCTGAGATTTTGGGAAGGGACCCATGAAATCAATTCCCCAACAGTCAAAGATTTCCACTTGTAAGATGGGAGTGAGTGGCATTTGATTCCTTTTTGTGATGGACCCTACTTGTTGACACCTATGAAAGCTTTGAAAAAATGTGTAGGAGTCCCTTGAGAGGGTGGGCCAAAAGAGACCACATTGAAGAATCTTAGAAGATGTTTTCTTAGAGGAAAAGTGACCTCCACATGCCTCACTATGACAGAATTTAAGGATGGACTCTTGTTCAGATTCTGGAACACACCTCCGAAAGACTTGGTCAGGGAAGAACTTATAGAGTTATGGATCATCAAACACATAGTGTCTAATATCATAAAAGAGTTTCCTTTGAGCTTGAGTCCCTAAGAATTTTGGAATGACTCCTGTAACTAAGAAATTAGCTATGTCGGCGTACCAAGGGCAGTCAGTCACAGAGTATAGGTGTTCATCAGGAAATGAATCAGACACAGAAAGGTGATTTGAGTTATATTTGAATTCCATCCTAGAGAGGTGATCAGCTACAAAATTGGCAACTCCCTTTTTATCCTTGATTGTGAGGTCAAATTCTTGTCAAAGAAGAACCCACCTAATCAGTCTAGCCTTAGCATCTTGTTTTTGGAAGAGGTATTTTAGTGAAGAATGTTCAGTGAACACATTTATGGGGGATACTAAGAGGTAGGACCTAAACTTCTCTAAGGAAAACAAAATATCAAGTAACTCCTTTTAACTGGTGGTGTAGTTTATTTGGGCATCATTCAAGGATTTTCTTGCATAAGCAATGTCATAAAAAGTTTTATCACACCGTTTTCCTAACACAGCTCATACAAAAAATTCATTGGCATCACACATAAGTTCGAAAGGAAGGTTCCAATTTGGAGATTTCATTATGGGGGAAGTGGTGAGAGAGGATTTGAGGGTTGAGAATGAACCCTCACAGCTTTCTGTCCAAACAAATAAAGCATCCTTTACTAGGAGAGCACAAAGGGGACAGGATATTGAACTAAAGTCCTTGATGAATCTTCTGTAGAATCCAGCATGTCCAAAGAAAGACCTCACCTCCTTGATAGTTTTGGGTGATGTAAGGTGACGAATGATGTCAACCTTCTCTTTATCAACTTCAATCCCCCTACCTGAGACCAGATTGCCTAGATCTATTCCCTCTTTAACCATGAAATAGAATTTTTCCTAGTTTAGGACCAGATTCTTTTCTTCACATCTTGAAAAGACTCTCTCCACATTCTGCAGACATCCCTCAAATGTGTCCCCAAACATAGAGAAGTCATCCATGATGACCTCTAGAAAATCCCCTACCATGTCTGAGAAGATTCCCATCATGCACCGCTGGAAGGTTCCAGGGTCATTGCATAACCCTAAGGGCATGCGTTTGGAAGAAAAGGTTCTGAATGGACATGTGAATATAGTCTTCCCTTGATCCTCTAGGGAGACCTCAATTTGATTGTACCCCGAGTACCCATCTAAGAAATAGTAGAAGGCATGACCTTCCACTCTCTCGAGGACTTAGTCAATGAATGGTAAGGGGAAATGGTCCTTCTTGGTGAATGAGTTTAGCTTCCTATCGTAAATGTAGGCCCTCCATCCACTACTCACCCTTTTTGGAAGAATCCTTCCATCCTCATTGGTTATCATTGTTATTCCAGCCTTTTTTGGAACCACTTGTATTGGGCTCACCCACTCGCTCTCAGCTATCAGATATATGATACCAGATTTTATCATTTTCAGAAGTTCCTTCCTTTCTACCTCCATGAGATTAGAATTGATTCACCATTGAGGTTGAATACATGGATTTGAATCAGATTCCAGAACAGTCCTATGAGTCCCAACAAGTGGGTTAATCCTAGGAATATCAGAAAGGGTCTAACCAATGGCTTTCTTATGCTTCCTAAGGAAATCTAGAAGCATCCTTTCATGATTGGCTTCAAGAGAAGAATAAATTACTATAGGATGTGTTTGATTGTCCCCTAGGAAAGAATACTTGAGTGTAGTGGGAAGTTTCTTCAATTCAAGATCAGGTTGGTTCGGAATTTCAACAGAATATTGGGATATTGGATCAATTTCAATTTCTTTTTTAGAGTTTCATATTGGATTGATTCCCCAAATGTAGAAGTTTCAGCTACTAGATTGGCTTCATCAGATTTAGGGAAGTAAGGTGGAGTTGTCTCCATGAAAGTGGTTTCTTTAAAGGTTTCACTGATTGTTGGACCTAAGACTTCATCATAAGAGCAATTTGAAAATTATTCAAGCCAAGGAGATAAACTTCCTTCATATGAACAAAGGAAATCAATCTCATCCTGACTTAAACATTCATCAAATATTCCTTGATGTTCTACGGATTCATTATCAATGCTTCCTATCATGTTTACTTCATGAATGTCCTCGTCATCCCCTATTTGTGAGCTTTCATTATAGATGTTCAAGTCTAGACTCATGTTCCCAAAGGTGATGGTCATGTTCCCATTTCGGACTCGAATAATAGATTTGATTGTTGCATGAAAAGGACAGCCAAGAATGATTGGGGTTTGTTCCTTATTTCCTATGTTTGGATAGTTGTCAAGGACAATGAAGTCAACAGGGTAGATGAAGTTTTCAACCATTACCATAATGTCCTTTAAAATTACCTTTGGAACCCTAATGCTACGATCAGCAAGTTGAAGTGTGACAGATGTGGGTTGGAGTTCTTCTAGGCCTAACTGGAAGTACACGGCATAGGGGATGAGATTGACACTAGAACCTAGATCACACAAGGCCTTGACAACTTTTCTTTCTCCTAGTTCAACATTGATGTAAGGGAAACCTGGGTCTTTCAACTTAGGAGTAATGGTCCCTTGAATGGTCGTACTCACATTAGCAGCAAAAAGGACTTGGTTTTTTGGTGAAAATTTTCTTTTAAAAGTGCCCAATTCCTTAAGGTACTTTGAGTAGACAGGTATGGTTTGGATTGCATCGAGAATGGGTATGTTCAACTTGACTTGTGAAAAGAATTTCCTCAATGTTTCACTCAGTTCAGGCTTGGGTTTCCCCATCATGCATTGAGGAAATGGTGCAGGTTGTGGGGTAGTTGGTTATCTTTCCAGCGGAAGCCTGGGTGGTCATTATACCTTGGGTTGAAGGTGTTTTGGTATTGAGGATTTTGAATTTCCAAAGCATTTACATCTGCTGGGGGTCCTTCTAAGAGAACATCCTTGATGGATGGAATGGTTGGGATGTTGTCTGTCTTATGGTCATGTTTGTCACAAATTGTGCAAACAAGGTCTACAGTTTGGATTTCATGGACTTTCCTAAGGTTTATCTCTTCAACCTTCCTAGAGAGTGCTGTGAGTTTAGCCCTAAGGATTTCCTCTTATCTAAGTGTATGAATTCTAGTAGTTATTTGTGGCTTTTTAGAATAAGGTGAAGTTCCCCATGTTTGGTTTTGTTCATAAAGGCTTTCTAGATATTCGTAAGCCTCATTTGGGGCTTTGTTTTTAAATGTTCCATTAGACATCATGTCAATGAATTATTTGTTCCCCAGACCCAACCCTTCATAGAAAATTATCACTTGTTCAAGAATAGAAAAACCATGGTGTGGAACCATGTTTAGAGTGTCTTTGAACCTTTCCCATGTTTCATAGAATGACTCTCCCTCTTTTTCAAAAAAAAATTGGATACTCTTTTTAAGTGCAATTGTTTTGTGGTGGGAAATGTATTTTTTGTAGAATTCTCTTTGTAGTTGGTCCCAAGAGTTGATGGATGATGGTCTCAAATTTTTTAGCCAATTTTTATCTCTATACTTTAAATAAAAAGGAAAGATCCTCATCTTCACTAATTCTAGTTGATGTGGGGGACACATGGTTTCTACGATGTCATTGAACTCCTTAATGTGAAGGTAGGGCATCTCAGACTCCATTCCATGGAATGTGGGAAGATGGTTTACGACATGGGTTTTAAAGAAGTTGTTAGAATATCCTAGGGAATTATTTCTAATGCATGAGGGGGAATTGGTCCAGGAAGGTGTGAGGTAGTCATTCATGGTTTGATCAATTGCATTCCCCAAGTTTGGGGCTGCCTCATTTGGGTTTCCATTTTGGTTCCCACCCGGGTTTATGAGTTGGTTTCTTTGAAGACCTTCCACTAAAATAGGCTAAATTTTTTACTCTTGAGTATTAGGAAGATTAGGATCTAATGGAAAGATTTCCCTTGGTGTACTTGACTCCCCAACCCCAGGACTATCCACCCTAACTAGACGGTTTGATTGATCTTGGGTGTAGGCGGACATGCGCCAAAAGAAAAAAAAAACGAGAAAGGGAAAAAATAAGAGAATTTGGATGATAAAAGAAGAAATGGGGGAGAATAGAATGGGTGTTCAGATGAATTACTTGGGTCCCCGGAAACAGCGCCAAAATTTTATTCTCGCTCAAATTTACCCAAGATATGAAGGTAGAACGGTCCTTGTAGTCTAGCTTGGGTTGTCGAATCCACAGAGACCTAAGAAGTAACCTATAGACACGCACATTCTAAGGACTGTTTTTGGATATGAAGTGGCCAACATGGGTTGATTATAGATGGGATTAAAGGAAATCTAAGAGACTTAATTGAATTCAATTTAAAAGAATGAGTTGATCCTAGGTTATTGCTCGGGGTGGATTGGACGTATTTCCTTTTTAATGATTTCAATTTCTTATATTTGATATGGGTTCATTTAAAGAGATAAAACAACATCATCAATTACTGGTTTAATTCCCACACCCATTAATACTAATTACTTATACACTTTAAGGATCAAATTTTTGATCACTTCAAGGTAAAGGTTCGTATTAGCACTTGAAGTGTGTGGCCTTAAATTCAACAAGGACGATGGAGTTTAAAAATCATCAAATAAAAATCTCAATTAAAGAAGTGATTATATGTTAATGAGGTGATAAATAGCATCCAATCCAGCCCCTTTCTACTCCATTGGATCAACCCATAATTGGGTTAGCCCTCCATTGATCCCATGGTTTCAATGGAAGCGGAAATTAGACTCATGAGGGATGAAATGGAGAAGTAAAGAAAACAACAACAATAAAATGATCACTCCACCGTTGTGTGAATAATTTTACAAGATTTGGTGTGAATAAATTCACACCTAGATCCAACGATATCAAATTGATATGAAGAACAACAGAATAAAAGTATAAGAAGAACTTTTATTAAGAAAATAAAGTGAATTGAACAACTTACATGTGAAAGACAAATTTGAGACAACAAAATTGCAGCATAACATTACAATTGAACAATGCATCAAAGATTCTTCAATCCTCCAACAACACTGATTTAAATAGGCATTTTTTATCCCTTGGGTCGAGCATCCAACACTCCAATTCCCCTTAATTAATTTTTGTAGTCCATAGGTGGGTGGAATGTAAGGGTGAGTTGATTTTTCCACCCTTGACCCGAGATGGCAGCCAACTTTCCTTCACCGAACATACACGCTTGTAAGACCTTATAGATGGCCGAATCAGAGTGGGCCATAGATGAATACAATGGAGCTCCAGATTTGTTATAACTGCCTGTAAAATTGGGGCCCATTTGGAGTTGTGGATTCCGAGATATGATCATATTAGGAGGCTGTTTTTCTGGGCCGCAGAATCTAGCCCAGAAATTTATCTCTAACTTCGGATGCCTAAATGGACACCATGGAGGCCGAATTAGCATTGGATCATCTAGAGTGATTTGTTCCTATACATGTCTTCTAGAATCCCACAAAATTTGGGATTCATTGGGCTTGTATGTTGGGCCCCAAAGTCTCATAAGTGGGCTTTTATCCAATCTGCCTTATCTAGAATTGCTTTCATTAATCTCCAAATATCTCCATCATCGTTTATGAATCATCCATTGATCCCTGAATTAAAAATGTTCAAATTTAATTGTAGATATTTTTCCCAAAATATAAAATTAAAATATTGATAATTACATTCCTTAGAATCAGATGACTCATTGGGCCTAAATTGGTGTATATTAGGCATGAAGTGCAAAAATGATGAGAATGGATGTTCATAATGAAAATGCACTAACTCAGGCCCATAAAATCAAAAATTAATATTTAATACCATTAAAATGTAATTAAAATATATGTTTTTATTGGATAATCAGGGCTGTTAGTATCGGTGGCTCAGCGGGTAGTGGTACCGCTGGTGCCTCCGCTGTGACGGGGCCCTGCACCAAGGCCTCATCGCTCGGTGGGCTACCATCCCGTATGTAACTCAAAACCCTAGATGGATGCCTTCGTGGGTCCATCCTGGAAAGAAATAGATGCGTCATGGTCAAACAGTATACATGTTGAGCTGACATAAAGTACTCACAAATAAAACTTTTGAAACACACATGCAATCATTGTTTTCGTGCACCGATACAAAAATCAAAGGTCAAGGTCCTGGTGTATGGATACGTCGGCCGCCTCACCAACACTAGACTCCCTGGACTGATAAACACACTCAATACTCTTAACACTACGGTTTCCCAGAAAAGAATAATCAAATTCCTAAGTTCTATGGTAGAACTGACGCCTCTGATACCAATTTTTCAGGACCCATCCTCAGGGCCCGTGTCATGGCAACCCCATGCCCGCCTTCCATAGGCCAGGGGCTGGAGACTAGCACCAAAAGCATAAATCCCAATAAAAAGGGAATGCATTTCCTTTATAAAAGTAAAAAAATAAAACACAACATAGTACGCAACATATGATAACACTAAGTAATACTGAATACAAAAGTATGTGCTGAAAGGAAAGGGGCTGGAAATACAAGCCCAACTATAAGTACAGTACAACTGAAACGCTATTACAACTACATTAATGTAAAATAGAAACCACTAAGTCATCCTTCGAAAATCCCACCAGAAGTGTGGATACATATGGCCTCCACAGCACCTCGGGCCTAGCCGTCCTCTCTGTGTACGTCTCGCAAAGTGGTCCAACTCCGCATACCGTCCAGCTCCACAAGCCTCCACCTCGATCAGTGTTGTCCATCGTCTGCATCCAACCCAATGTAGTGTGGGCATAGCCCGTGCAGGGGTGATTATACGATACTCAGTAGGGACCCCGAGACCCCCGAAGGTCTCCCAGAATCCATGAAGGATAAACCATAGAAGAAAGATACAATCATGAAGTATCAACCAACTCAACTTGGGTATATGCCCATACATATACCTACGTTATCAATCACAGTCCGGCTCTAACTCTCTAGCCCAAGCATGACCCAGTCCACACAGGAAAGCAAGTCAATCACATCGAGGATAATGATCGAAAGTTAAGACTCAGCTCACATAGGTATACATCTTTAGTATAGAAAATAGAGATGATCAGATATAGTCACTAATTAATTTAATCTTTCGGATCCATGTAGGATACTAGACCAGCTAAGCTGTCGGACCCATGTAGGATACTAGACCAGATACTCTGTCAGACCCACTCAGGATAATAGTATAGAAGTCAACTGTCAGACCTACTTAAGATACAAGTACAATAGTCATCACTGTCGAACCCACAGAGGATTCCCTTATCGTCTTCATCGAACCCATAGAGGATTCCAGTATGGTATCCATCATCATCAAGCCCACGGAAGATTTCAGTACGGTAGTCGTCGCAGTCGCAGCCAGCTCTAGGGTTCATGAATACAACACGCTCGATTCCGGGAGGGTCCGCTCCTCGAGCCAAGGGGTCAATACATCGACTTTCACGAAGTCTAGAGATGATGTATCCTGAAGTTCCGTCTCGTCAAAAGGAACCCAACACGATAGACATCGCGTCAATCGGATTCCCGGTCTGAGAGATATTGGTTTTTCCGTTCCAGGGGCCCGGTTGGAAATACGCTCGTTCCAAACCTGGCAGTTTTTGAAATTTGACCAACACTCACTTAGAGTATCGCAAAAGGACTGCCTCGTCGAAAGGGTCCCAGTGCCGCAGACGGTGCGTCATCGGGCACGCGGTCTTTAAGTTATTCATGTTTAGGTGAAACGGGCTTGACCCGTCAAGCCCAGTGGGCTGGCGGGCCAGCCCGACCTGGTTCGGCGGGTCCGACCCGGCAGAGGGTCGGACCAGCTCGGTTAATCACGGCCCGACCCAAGGGGGCGTGGCCCGGACCGAGGGGGCGCGGCCTGGACCGAGGGGGCGCGGCCCGGCCCGGGGGGCGCGGTGCTGCCTGGCGCGGCGCGGCCTGGCCCGGAGGGGCGTGGCGCAGCCCGGCCCAGTTGGCCACACGTTGAGGGTGTGGGGGGGGGGGGGTCCCCCCGATTTCCCGAACCGGCGGCACCGCCCTGCTGTCCGGCCGACCGGTCTTCTCGGCACGAACGGCCCGCATGGGCAGGCTGCTATCCTCCCATGCGGCACCTGCGGGTGTCGCGGCCTTCTCCAACCTGGCCGGCTGACATGCCAGCCGGTTCACCTACCGAAGGGGCCTGTGGAGCATGGACCGCGGTCCTCCGGAGCGCGGCACCATGGGGCGCCACAGTTCCACCAGCCCGTTCAGCTTTGGTCGGCTGGTACTTCTTCATCCGAGCGGTCCGCGGATGCGGGCCGCGGTTCCTCTCCACGCGGCCGGCATATGGCCGCCGCTTCCTTCGGTCACCGCCACCTTTTCTATCACCACCTCCATCAAAATAAAATGAGGATCAACGTAGGTTCATTGGTCCATGTTCGTTCAGCCCGCGCCCTCCGCGTTAGGCGGTATTATATGTTCGAAGATAAAACATGGTTTCTACGAAGAACAAAGAACAATTTTATTCAATTAAAATTGAAGCAAATCCCTTACCTCGTAACTGACGTCGCACGTCGACAAGCCACGGAAGACGATCATCGCGGTAATCGGGCGTCATGGAGAACAGTGTCATCCCGTCAATGTTGGAGGAAGAGTCGTTAACATAGGCAACGCTTCTCGCGAGCGATGTCTTCTCCCTTGACACAGAGGAAGAAGAAGGTAGGAGAAGTCATGGAGCATTCTTCACCGAGAGAGGATGATGTTATTTGTGGAAGAATGAAGCTCCACTAATTCTCCAATGTTTCCCCACAAAAATATTTGCTAATCCAAATATTACAATATACTTCTTATATTTTAAGGAATTGCCATGCAAATAAAAATAATTCAAATGAGAGGTCCCAATTAATTAATAAAGTTATTAATTAAATGGGTTGGCATTATCAATGTTTGGGAGGGGGAGTGGCTCCACCATAATGAGGGGAGGAGTTAATTAATAAAGGGGTGTTTAAGGGAGTTAAGGGTAGATGAAAGGATTAGGGATCGTGTGGGCCCCCAACACTAAATCCTCTCATGGGAGGTTATGTGGGTGTGGGACCCACCTCTAACTCCTCTTGGGAGGAAATAACCACCACTAAATAATAAAATTTTGTACGAACAATTTTATTAATTTAGTATGAATTCCTCAAAATATAACTTTCAACCCGCATAAAATGCCACTGTGGTAAATGTCCCATTAAGCGAATGCAAGCACTGCGAGTTCATCGGTATCTGTGGTTGTCAATTCCGAGCACCAGTTCAAAATATAGAGAAACCCGCACATACGTTTACTGAATGTACCTGAACAAAACTTCAGAAATTGATTCCGGGCACACCGGGCCTCGGAATCACGTGCCGTCAAAAACTACAGACTCGTAAAATTCCAAAGTATTTGAGAAAAAAAATTCCTTCAAATTTCGGGGTCATTACCGAGATGATGATGAAATATTCCATTAGCCTAATAAAATTCAAGTTCATTTAATGTACTAGAATTATCATACCATTTTGATGAGGGGATATGAGGAAAGAAGTAGAAAATAAAGGAACACAAAATGGATGAAAAAATTAGAAATATATTACAAAAATTCGGCATCCTAATGGTGTCACTTAAAATTTAATAAAATAGTTTTATTAGAGAAAAGGGGTATCTCATCACTCTTACATGATATGGTCTGTATGGTGGATATAGAATGAAATATACCAATATAAGCCAAAGGAAATTAAAAATAATAACATAAAATGAGAGAAAAGAAAGAAAACAAAAGAGGATGTTTACCTATTGATCTCTTCTCCTTGAGATCCTTCTAAAGGCCTTTGGTTTTGGATTTCTTTTGAGAGTAGTAGCTCTAGGACATGGGGAATAATCTTTGGAAGGGTATTTGGAAGAATTTAGGCAAGGTTTGATGTTTGAGTGGTGTGGGAGGAAGAGGGGGAGAGGGGTGGTTTATATAGTGGAGGAGGGTGGTTTTTTCCATTATTTTAATTATTATTTTAATATTTTTGCTCAAGTCTATGAATAGTATTGATTCAAGTGATCCTAAATAGTAATAATGGCATGTGAGTTTGTAACAAGTGGGTTTACATTAGCCTTTCATCACCTATGATGTAGTAAATCAAGTATTTTTCATTTATCGTAATTTATTGTATTTTATTATTCATCAAAAATTCAAGTATTTAAGAAAAATCCCAAAAATTTACCCTAAACATTTTTCAATGTGTAGAATCCAAAAAGAAACTTCATTATTCAAAAATAATTTTTTAAATATTATAAATATAATTTTTAATTAAAATCATAATTCATTCTAAAAAACTATTTTAAATTATTTATTTACTTATTCCAAAACATAGGTAAAACATACATCCACTTGAATATTATTTATATACATTCATTGTTAATTTTATATTCATTAGGTTATATTACTATTCATAAGGGTAGGTTATTATTCACCAAAAATCAAGTTTTACTAATCAGACTCTAAATAACTTACTAATCACAACTGTGTATGTCATATTTTAGAAATTAAAAACACAGAGGTGGAAAAATTATGTTTACATGGCTAGGTTATAAAAAAGTGGTATTATTTAGAGACTCAATGTTTTTTGAATTATATATTAAATATATTTGTAAATTATTTGGGTGTTACACCACATCAAGAGGATCTTCATGGAAAAATATGATAATATCATAAAATAAGAGGTTTAGAGGCTCCTATTGGTGTTATAGAGCCTGTGAAAATAAACACAATGATTTTTGGTATAATATTTTACTCCCACAGATTCAAAGAAGGCCTGAATTAATGGGTAGATACTCTAAATTCATAGTTAATAGATCTAGATTCATTAATTTTGAATGTGTAAGATCAATACTAAAACATATTCAATTCTTATTTGAGAATCCTGAAGATATTTATTGAAGGTGTGACCGATTTGGTCACTTATTATAAGAGTTTATGACTTTTCTTTATGGTGAATATCTACAAATTCCAAAATTGATGAAGACACTACAAATAAGTCGTATAAAAAATCACTGATTTCTAAAGTAAAAATATTGGCTGATAAGAGGATAAGACTTGGATTATTAATATTGATTATTAATCACACATGACTATAGATGAAATTATCATTAAATTATTTGAAGAATATGACAAATGTGTAGTAACATTTTAAAATAAAATTCTATTTAAAATTAATGGATTTATCACAACTATGATTAAACCCAATGGTTTACACTCATAATATGTTTTATTTTCTTGTGGAATCAATCATAACATGTTGAGTGTCATTTTTTTAAGTGATAAATATAAGGAATTGATCTTTAAGAAAAATAATTTCCTCATTAAAATACACAAAGATAGAAAAGTTGGCAATATAGCATAAAGTGATAGTGCAAATTTATTTCATATTGGTTATTCCTATAATTCTTAATATCTTAGTGCTTGATACTAAAATTATCTATTGCATAGAATACTTACACACATTGGTGAAGGTAATTTTTTAATAACCTTCAAGGATAATGTTGTGAGAGATCTACCAAGATTATGTAGATATAGAGATCAAATTTAAATTACCTGTATAGGGGTAAATATGGTTAAATTGAAACACAAAATAGACAATACAAAGTCAATAAGACCCTTAGAATCAGTCCACTGAGATTTATATAGACCCATGAGACATAAAACTAAAAGATTAGACTTGTATTTTATTACATTAATTGTTGATTTTACTGGGATGAAAAGATTTTTATTCTGGATTCACATGTCTCTAAGAGTGGATATGGAAAAAATTTATATAAGATATGTTGAAATTGAACTTGAAATTCACATCAAAAAACTCTGAACTGATAATTTTGAATATTTCCCTATAAATTATATGAATATTATATTTACATGTATAGGAATAATCATTATTATAACTCCCTATACACCCCTCAAAAATGGTGTTGTCAAGAGAATAAATAGAACTATTTTAAATATGGGGGAATTATATTTTCATATATTGAAAGTTTAAAATTATTATCAAGACAAGTTGTTTTCACTTCTCCTAACATTCAAAATCGATTTTTTTAGGAAAAATTAAAATATAATCTATTATGATATTTGGTTTAATAAAAATAAAACAATTATTTATTTTAATATCTTTGTTTGTCCTTAAATCATAAAAATTAAATACTCATATCCAGTTAAATTGGCTGAAAATGCTAAGGAATGTAACTTTTTTGGGAGCTTATTTAATGGAAATGGCTACAGATGTGTGCGAAAAAGACTTCACAATGTCATTGATAATTAATAGGTAAAAATTATAGAAAATAAATCCTTAATGATTCTCTTGAAATTGTATTATTTAATGAAATTTAAGAATCCACCAAACAGGTTTCTAAAAAATAGTGTTAAGTAGGTGGAAATATAATTTTATGAAGTTTTAGATTCATCAAATCTTACTAGTCAAGAATAATTTATTCCTAAGAATAAAAAAAATGTTTCTGAGACTCAAGAAATATTTTTTTGAAAATATTATCATTTATGAATAGTATTCACCTATTCAGGCCCAAGTGAAACTATTATATAATGTTTCTATAGTTGAATCAACTAAAAGAAGGCTATGTTTGAAAAATAGAACTTAAATTATTTCTCAAATTGAATCACATTTAATAAATGAAACTTTTAGGAATAGTTAATTTTTTGATAATATTAATGACTAACTTAATCAACATGGGAAAATGCCAATTGGGACCAAATTCCAAGACCAGTTGATAAAACTTCCATATGAACATGTGGGTTTTTAGGAAAAATTAAATAAAAAATGAGTGTTAATAAGAAAAAAAATTGAATTCATATTCAAGGGATACTCCCAAGTTGAATGAATGAATTTCAAGGAAACATCTTCTTTGGTTGAAACATTAGATGGAATTAGAATGTTTCTTATTATGGTAGCTTTTAGAAAGTATAAAATCATTCAAATGGGTGTAAAATGTGCCTTTTGAAATATTATTCTTGAATAAGGGATTTAAATTGATAAGCCTGATGTTTTTATTATTAAAAATGATGTAAAATAGTGTAAATTTTGAAGAAGGCACGTTATGGCCTAAAAAAGCCCCATGGGCCTAGTATTTAAAGAAGTAAAACTTTTTAAACGATTTTATATTCATGAAATGGAATGTTGATAAGAACCTGTGAGTTAATGAAATTGAGACTTGTATATTTATTATAATTGTATATTTTGATGATATTAGTATAGTACATGACCATAAAATATATTTTCTTGAATTTCCTAAAAAATGAAATAACTATTTGAAATGTATGTACTAGGTTTTCTAAGATGCTTATTTGGATTTCAAGTGATTCAAAAATATAATTTCAATTTATTATCTCAAGAGTGGTGTTACAAATACGTTTTGAATAAGTTTGATATTGAAAAAAATTGATATCTACACTAATTCAAGTGGGGATAAAACACTCTTATGATACTAAAGGATTAAGTGTAAATCAAATAGATTTTATAAATCTAATTGGTAGTCAACTTTATCATATAGCTCCTATACTAGACATTTTATTTTCTGTAGTCTTTTTATTAGGTGGAGAGACTATACCAAAAGATTCATATCATATAGATAATAAGGGATAATTTATATATGTTAATGGTATTATCAATCTTATACTATATTACAAGAGATGATGGATTCTGAATATTCATGGATTTATATATGATGACTTGGAAGGTGATTGTAATTATAGAAAATCCAATTTAGGTTAAAAAATCTTAGAAGAGAGATTTTTGAGTTATAATTTCAAGAAAAATATTAGACATCATGAAAACTACAAACGGTGAATATATTTCTATTACAAATTCCTACAATAAAATGATTTGGGTAAAAGAGAAACTTCATGATTTGAGGTTGGTAATTAAAATATATCTATGTATTTGTTATTATAATCAATGTACTATATGGATCTCTAAAAATATTTTCTAATAAAATAATATTAATAAAATAGATATAAATTTCTATTTTATTAAACAGTGGATAGCCAATGCAGACATAAAACATGATTTCATTCTTTCTAATTATCAATTAGTTGATATTTTCTCAAAGGCAGTACAAACAGACAGATTTGAGACATTGAGGCTGAACATCAGTGTTCAACCCCTCCAAGATCAACATAAATACTTTTTAAGGACCATTAATTTTTCCATGGAATATGTTTTCAAATAGGGGTATAATTTTTGGTTTATTGTGAAAAGGGGGAATTGTTATTTCCAAAAATTACATCCCTTATTTTGGGGGAGCATCTTATGATTGGATAAAATATTTCATTTTACTGAAATATTGATTACTCTAAAAAAGACTAATCCTACCAATGGAGTGCCATCAGGAAATGTCTCATGTATTATAAGGTTTTTTTTCTGTTTCATGAAGTATTATTTTTTGAAAAGATTTTATAATGGATTAAAACAAATCCAAATGGGTAGATTGAAGTGTCATTTGAAATAATTGAATGAGTTGCCTTTTTTTCAACCACTTAATTACAGTAAAGATACAGATTGAGGAATATTTTTTTTAGAATAAAATTACAGTACAAAGAATATATATATATAAATATATTAAATGATTTTTTAACTAATATTATATTATTATAACATGTTCTTATTATGGTTGAGGAAATCCCATTGTTCTACAAGAATAAATATTTATGATTAATGATTATCTGAGAAGACCAAGAAAATGATTATTGCATGAAGAGATTTAATGCTATGATTACTGGTAAAGTTTTATATGATAGGGGAAATTAAAATAGATGTAGAACTAATTAAATCTTTTTATAAATATTTAGTAAAAAATTGGCCAACCCTAAGCAAGAAAAGGGGTTAACTCAACTACATGTGTGGGAACCGATCTTGCTACAAGGGAGTTAGCTAGAATGGATAGCATAAGGTGTAAGGGATTCCGTCATTTGCATAAAAGGATTTGTATAACATGAAAAGAAATGAATATAATTTCAATATAACCACCATGTGGCGTAACACAATTAAAAGATTTGGGGAATCCGGAAGAAGATCCTATAAAAACATAAATCTTATACAAACCTTAACCCATTATTTATTACATAAAGATAAACATAACACAATACCAAAAGACTGAGATGCTTATTTTTCGGTAATTTGATACATAGAATAATAACCTGAAATATGGATACAACTGTGTTATTAATAAATTCAATAACATTCCCTTAGATTCCATTTATCTTCTAAAACATCATAGGATAACTTGGGGACATACATAAAAAAGGGGTGACCTATGAAGCTCAGTAAGGGAATAATCCAAGATTAAAATGATGAAATTAGAGCATTTGATTCATGTAGTATATCAAGGTGACCTAAAAATGGTGGGAATCATTTTATTGAACATCAAATGAGTATATAATTTGATAACATCAAGGCATCAAGGGAATTTGGAAACAACATAAAACATGACACCATAAGAATAAGTCAAATCTAACCACTGAGACATCATAATATAGTGTGATTAGATTGACCACCCAGGAACCACACATTCTATACCATGAGATGAAAAAAAATCCCAATACATTATCTGGATATATAATTTTTCCCTACCCATTACATTTATATCATGTGCATGAATGTTTGTTCCCCATAGATCATAAAATATAACAAAAATATTCATCACTTTTAATCCAGTGATTAAAGGCTGGGGGTTATATACATGTAATTCCCTAATAAATTATGGATTCATACAACTAAGTGAATAATCTTGAGTGGAAATGGATATGGGTATTCTAAACAAAAAATACTGGCATAAAAATCAAAAAATTATTTTTACTGTGTAATATGTGTACATAAGTGTTCATAGAAGGGATTAATACGAGTTAAAGGTGGTATATCATTACTCAATCACCATAAGGATAGTAAATTTATTGGTAAAAATGCATTATAAGAAGACAAATTTTATATGAAATTTTTTAACAAAAATAATGTACTTAAATAAAAAAGAAAAATAAGAGAATTTCTTACCATGATAGGGTGCATATAAAAGATTGGGAGGAGCTTTTGAAAAGATTTGGAACAACTTTTGTGGAAATTTGAGAGGTATATGGATATTAAATTGAGGGTAACTGGGCTTTTAGGAAACATTAATGGCATTTTGGGTGGCTATTCATTGAAAAAGAGTGGAGAATTCTATATTAATTTCAAAACAAAGGTTTTGGATTCTAAGGGATAAAATAATCAAAACCAAAAAACTAATCTTGGTTTTTTCCAAGGTTTTAAACAAAATATGAGTTGTTTTTAGTACATCACTAGGATAAGAAACTAAATTATTCTAAAGATACCATTGATTATGTGGAAGTGAGCCATGTTCATAAAGAATTGATTTTAAAACCTTAAAATAATATATATGTTTTCTATGATTCATTATAGGTTTTTAAAATTAATAATGTAACCTAAAAACATATTATTTTAAAGTGAAAATATTTTACTGTTTTTTTATTACATTACTTTTGGATTATTATGATTTCATAATACATACTGTATATTTAATCCATATTTAATTTTTACCCAAAAAATGACTATCTCAGAAAATTTTGAACGATTCACAAATGCATAATTTTTGATATAACGATTTCAAAAAAATATTTTTTTTACAAAAAAAGTTTTATAAATTTGATAATTTACACTGTTATATAAGAATACTATTTTATTAGAAAATACCGGTTTTTACAACACTCACCACTTTATGAACCTTAGCAAAATTACATTGGACTTCATTAAAGTATATTATATTTTATATTTAAAAAATATTATTCAATAATAATAGTTAATGAAAATAATATTTATTTTAAAATTTCTGTAATATATCAAAAAGTGTGTTTTAATTGAAATTATATATTTCCAAAAATATTAATATTGGTTTTCTTTATATGAAAATGAAATTTATATTAAACTCATTATATAATCATAAATATATTTGAAAATGAAAAAATTAAATCATTAATTAACTATCTCATGACCTGTCCTAGGGACCCGTTCCGTGACTACCCCATGCCCACCTTCCATACACTACTGGAAAAACGGCCTATACCCACGGTTCAAAACCGTGGGTATAGCCTCCAAAACCGTGGGTATAGCCTATACCCACGGTTTTGGGAACCGCGGGCTGGAACGTCGTCGGTATAGGTCCCCAGCCTATACCCACGGTTTTGGAAAACCGTGGGTATAGGTGTCCTGCCACCGTGTCACCGAAACATAGAGAATTTCCACGGTTTCAACGGCTTTTACCCACGGTTTCAAAACCGTGGGTATAGGTCCTAAAATAATGCAGGCGCCGAGTTTCGATCCCGCAACCTCTTCGCTGCAAACACCGCGTCTAACCACTACCCTAACTTCACATATATGTATATATATATCTATTTAGTTAAATATAGTTATAAAAACCGTGGGTATAGAGGGAAGAACCGTGGGTATAGGGTTCCCGCCAAAAAAAAATTCCTTCCCGCGGAAAAAAAATTTTCCCGCGGACACAAAATTGACCTATACCCACGGTTTTTCAAAACCGTGGGTATAGGTATTTTATCCCTGACCTATCCCCACGGTTTTCACCAAAACCGTGGGGATAGACCCCCCCTATACCCACGGTTTTGGAAAACCGTGGGTATAGGTGAATTTTGATGACCTATACCCACGGTTTGCCAAAACCGTGGGGATAGAGCCCCCTATACCCACGGTTTTGGAAAACCGTGGGTATAGGTCATCAAAATTCACCTATACCCACGGTTTTCCAAAACCGTGGGTATAGGGGGGGTCTATCCCCACGGTTTTGGTGAAAATCGTGGGGATAGGTACATTTTCCAGTAGTGATAGGCCAGGGACTGGCGACTAGCACCAAAGGCGTAAATACCTAAAACTCGGAAGTCATTGCCTTTATAAATTATAAACACACAAAACAGAGTATAAGATAGAAGGAAAACACTAAATTAAACTATATACAAAAGGAGTGCTGAAAAGTAAAGGGGCCGAAAATACAAGCCAAATAGTAAAGTACAAGTACAACTGAAAAGGGATAAAAATAGATGAAAGGTGTAAAGCAGCTCCTAGATCATCCACCACGGATCCTACCTCAATGGTAGGTACATATAGCCTCCACAACGCTCCATGTCTGTCCGTCTCCTTCATGTAACATCACGCCGTGTGGTCCGCCATTGGGTACCATCCAGTCCTGGTCCACTCAGCCTCGGTTAACGCTGTCTATCGCCTGTAACCAATACAATGATGTGCAGGCATAGCCTATGCAGGGGTGAGTATAATGATAATTAGTTGGTACCCCGAGACCCACAAGGTCTCACAAAATCCAACAAGGATAAACCACAAGGTATGAAATCAACAGATAACCTCACTTAGGTATATTCCCATTCATATACCTAAGTTATCATGTAATCCATCTCAATCATGAGGTAAACACAAAAGTTACTGACTCATCTCAACCAGGATTTTTATTCACATTGTCGAAACCATGGTTGCTGGAGAACTCATCCTTTGTCGACTACAGTGGGCCTGCCACCATAACCAGGTGCTTCTCACTAACCTTAGACTACTGAGGTACTCCTCCTGTTGAGTATCGTGGGTCTATTGCTCTCACACAGAGGTGCTCCCCACTGTGGGTCTGCCGCCAACTACAAGGCACTCCCCGTAATAGCTTGCAGAGGTACTCCACCTGTCGAGTACCGCGGGTCTGCCACTAACTACCAGGCACTCCTCTGTCATGGGTCTACCGCCAACTAGTAGGTGCTTCCCACCGGGATAGTCGAATCACTCCGAGTCGAATCGGTCAAGAAGAATTCATGTCTCAGCCCACTACTAGGTCTCTGTACTTCTCTCACTCATATATGGGAGGGACCACTCCATGATCTACAGGTCGATACTCCAATAGTTACTATGTCCAACCTAGAAGTATCCCTAAGTTCTGTATCATCCAAAGGAACACAATGCAACAGACGATGCGTCAATCAGACGCCTAGTCTGAGAGTTATTGGCATTTTCGTTCTGAGGGCCTGGTTGGATTATGGTTCAATCCAACCAGACCATACCCCAAATACATCCAAAACTCACGTGGATTATGCCAAAAGAACCGTCTCACTCCAAAATTTACATCGTCATAGACGGTTCGTCAATCGGACACACGTAACCCATGTTATGGGTGAAAAGGTGAAATGGGGTCAAACGGTCCGGACTGGGGTCCGACCTGGTCCGAAGGTCTGACCAGGTCTGCGGATCCAACCTGGCCTATAGAGGTGGCCCACGCTGGATCCAGCACGACATCCTGTGGGGTCCGCCCTAGCAGCGTCTAGGGGGGAAACCGCATGCCCCTGGTAATCTCGAACATCTATGCCATTTGGGTAAGAGATAAACCCGCATTAGGTGGCGCTGGTCCACGTCACGCAGGACCCGCGGTGGGTCCCGCTCCTCCTGGCTGGCTGGGCGGCCAGTCGTGTCCCGCGCGGCGTCGGTTGTGTCGCACCTCCTCTAACGACCCGGCAGCTTGGGCCGCTGGTCTTCTTCACGGCCAGCCATGCACCGGCCACTCTCGCACCGTCCCGACCATGGGCCGATACTTCTTCTACTTCACCGTGCGGCGTCGTTGCGCCGCGCCTTCCTGGTCAACCCAGCGGCTTGAGCTACTGGTTTCTTTCATGGCGGGCCTTTTGCCAGCCGCGGTTTTACCACCGCAGCCCGGGGCCGAAGCTTCTCCTCTGTCGGCGCGGTTGCACCGCCGCTGTCCACGCGGTCGACCTGTTTACCGACCACCCTTACCTCGTTCCACCGGTGTCGTTCGCCGGTTCCGACCACCGAAAAACCTTTCTTGGGTCACCGGACGGGTTCCGGTGGACCAATTCTCATTTCAGAAGAATCCATGCACTTCTCGTGATGTTGTCTTCGATCCGCAACCATTAATGATGAGTAAAACACATCCCGGACTCATGCCGCATTCAGCATAAAATTCCACAATGAAGGCGGAGGGGTCGGTCCGTGTTTTTTCAGCTCGCACCCTCCGCATTAGGGTGATATCAAGCAGCTTGGAATTATAATCCATGAAGGATAATGAAGAACTAGAAACAAAACAAGCTCAAACCACTATTTTTGATTCATTGTTCGTTAATAATGTCGCGGAAAGGCGGACGTCATTTCGTTCATTTCGGGAAACAAGATGAAGAAGTAGAGGATGACGTCGTCAACATTCTTCAAGGATGGCACTTCCTCCCTTGTTCCGGTTGAAGATATTTCTTCATTGGAGAATTATTTTTTCTCCCCAACCTCTCCTTTTTCCAAGATCCACCCAAATGAAAAATTCCAACCCCTAAAAAATAATGGATTAAGTTCATCCATTATTTGATTTTTGGCTCAAAAATTCAAAAAGATTCAAAAAAATTAATTGGGTGGATTTTTCACCATAAAGTGGGGAGCTCGAGGGTTCTCCCCACTTAATGGAGAATTTCAAGGGGTCAAAATCCCGGGTGGTCCGCACCTCATATATCCTCCCATGGTAGGTTAAGTTGGGGTGGGCCCCACCACCATAACCTCTCATGGGAGGTTAAGGTGTGGTGGCCCCACCACTAACTTCCAAGAAGAGTTTTTAATTCATAAATTAAAATAATACATACAATTATTTTATTTTATTATTCCATGTAAAACCCAAAAAAAATATTCAATTCTTGACTCACTTCTATTGAAGTGAAAGTCGCCTTAAGAGAATACTGGCGCTGCGAGTTCAACGGTGCACTCAGATTTCAATTCCGCAGACTAGAGGTATTGACCATCCACGTAGGACCCGCTCCTGTCGATCCTCAATCTCTAATAGGACCTCCGTAAAATTCAACCCATCGTCGACATCCATCTCTCCATGGTAGATGATATGAGAAGGGTCATGAACATATCTTTTCAGCTGAGATACTTCAAAGTCGTCATGAACCCGGTGCAACTGAGGTAGAAGAGATAAGTGGTAATCCACCTCGCTAACTCTACTGAGGACTTGAAAAGCTCCGATGAATCTTGTAGATAACTTGCCGCCTATGCCAAATCTTCATAGACATCATCAAGGTGAGACAAGAAGAAAGACGTGGTCACCATCCTCGAACTCTAGAGGCCTCATTATCCTGCTAGCATATGACATTTTCCTACTCTGTTTAGTCTTCGTCCTCTCTTGGATGTTTTTCACCTTCTCTGTGGTAGCCCATACAATCTCTGGTCCCACCAGTGCTGACTCCCCTGGTTCTGTCCAGCAGAAGGGTGATCTGCAAGGTCACCCATACAACGCCTCAAATGGGGACATCCCTATAGTGGAGTGATAACTGTTGTTGTAGGAAAACTCCACCAAAGGTAAGTGATCCTCACAGCTGTGACCAAAGTTGATGACACAAGCATGCATCATGTCCTCAAGGGTTTGAATGGTTTGCTCAGTCTAACCATCTATCTGAGGATGGAAGGCGGTTCTCAAGTGAAGCTGTGTCCTGAAATACTCCTACAACCCCTTCCATATTCAACAAGTAAATTGTGTGTCAGGATCAGAGACAATAGAATAAGGTACTCCATGTAGCCGCACAATCTCTTGTATATAGAGGACTCCCAAGCTCTCTACTGAACCCTGCTCCCTGAACGGTAGGAAGTGGGCCAAATTGGTGAGTCGGTCGACAACCACCCAAATCAATTCATGGCCCCTAGATGTATGTGGAAGACTTGTCATGAAGTCTATGGATACCCCATCCCACTTCCACTCTGGAAAATCTAAGGGCTAAACAAATCCTGCTGGTAGTTGATGCTCTGCCTTCACTTGCTAACAAGTGAGGCACCGAGAGACAAACTTTTCTAATCCCTTATTCATTCCCGACCACCAATGACGTCATCAGAGATCTTGGTACATCTTCCGCACTCTCAGATATACCACTAGAGGAGATGTGTGGAAATACCTCAACACTTCCTCCTGAGGTGACACTGGTACCATGGTACGTCCTCTGAAGAATATGACATGATCCCCACCTTCATAAAATCCATTAGGTGCCTACCCAATGGATATTTGAGCACGTCGTGTCATGCAGTCAGCATATCCACGCTGCGCCTCCCTAACTCGTTGAAGATGTGGGGGAGTGACTGTAAGAGACTGAAGGAAGTATTCTCCATCTCTATCCACAAAGGATATCTGTAAAGTAGCCAACTGCTCTGTCACCTCTCCTAGAAGCCGTATACCAGACCTCCTGTTGAGTGCATCTGCAACAACGTTCCCCTTACTAGGATTATAGACTATCTTGAAGTCATAGTCATAGAGGAACTCAGGCCAACGTCATAGTCTCAGGTTCAGTTCCTTTTGAGAGAGCATATACCTGTGACTATTGTGACCCGAGTACATGGTAAATTGTTCGCCAATCAGATAGTGTCATCACATCTTCCGGGAAAAGACCACTATTGCTAACACCAGTTCAGGGGTAGCGTAGTTCTTCTCGTGTTGTCTCAGCTGTCGGGAATCATACGCGATCACTGCTCACTTCTGCATTAGGACACACCTGAGTGTAGTCCCTGATGCGTCGTAGTAGACTACATACCCTACACCTTCCTCTAGAAGCCTCAAGATGGGGTCACTAGTTATTCTATACCTTAACTCTTGAAAGATCTGTTGGAATCTCTCCGACACATGGAGGGTTTCCCCTTCTTCGTCAAGGCTGATAGTGGTGCTGCAACTCTTGAAAATTCTTGTATGAACCTCTGGTAGTAACCAGCAAAACCCAGGAAACTTCATACCTCCATCACACTTCTGGGTGGCTCCCAATAAAGTACCGCCTCAATCTTCGCTGGATCCACTGCAACTCCATCCTCTGAGATGACATGTACCAATAAGTGATCCTCTTGGATCCAGAAATGATACTTCATGAGCTTACCATAAAGCTGGTGCTCTCAGAGTGTTTCCATTACTACTCGCAAATGGTAGGCATGCTCCCCCTCAGTAGTCGAGTAGATCAGTATGTCGGCGATGAATAATACGACAAATAAATCAAGGTATGGCTGTAAGATCCTTATCATGAAACCCAATAACACTGATGGAGCGTTTGTTATGCCGAAGAGAATAACCAAGAACTTGTAGTCGCCAAACTGACCCCAGAAGGTTATCTTCTGCACATCCTCGTCTCGAACTTTGAGCTGGTGATATCCTGATCTGAGGTCTATCATCGAGAACCACCATGCTCCCTTAAAATGATCAAAAGAGGTCATCAATCCTCAGAAGTGGGTAATTGTTCTTCACAGTTACCAGGTTCAGGCGACGGTAGTTGACCCAAATACTCAAGCTTCCATCCGCCTTCTTCGCAAACAAGATTGGGGCTGCCTAGGGAGAAACACTGGTCTGGATGAATCCTTTCCCCTACAAGTCCTCCAGTTATACCCGCAGCTCACGAATCTCAGCGGGAGCCATCTGATATGTCGGAGTAGATATCGGTGTCGTCCCGAGGTACAATTCAATATAGAAGTCCACCTCTCTACAAAGAGGTAGTCCTAGAACATCGTTAGGGAAAACATCGGCATATTGGTCCACCTCTACATGATAGCTCGGACTCTCCACATCAACTGCCCCGAGGGTAAGGCATGCCAACTGATGAGTGATCGGCTACACCATCCTCTGAGTAAGTCTGTCCTACGCTGAAAAGGCTCCCTTTTCACCGGTGAACATTAACCTTGTCCCATCCATGTGAAGACACCACACTTTGCGCCTAGTACAGTCGATCTGAGCATGGACTATATATAACTAGTCCATACCCAAGATGATGTCGTAAGGCCTTGACGCCACTATGAGGAGATCCCAGCTGAAGCTCTTTCCCACTAGAGTAAGCTCGCACTGTCAGCACCAGTGTGTAATCATCGATTCTGCTCCCGTAAGAGTTTCTAGATGTAAGGATCGAGCCAACGGCTCCGTCGAAATCTCAGATCTCTGAATGAGGGTAGTGGCAATGAAAGAGTGACTCACACTTGTGTCTATAACAACTATATCTATGGTGTATTGGACATAGATCGTACCTCGAATCATCTTCGGAGAGCCATGATCGTAAGCCTCAACTGCCTGGAGTTGAGCTCTCCCCAGTCCCCCTACTCCCTGTGGTCGAGGTGGACCTCCTGGCGGTGGTGACAGTAACACCTCGAATCATCACCCACCGCCTACTGCATGACCAGCTCCTCTTCCATGTCCGCCTGCTCCCTGCAGACCACCTCGAACGAATCTCTGTCTCTGCCTAGGTGGTCCCTCAACCATATGCTGATGATTCGAATGGTGGGTCAGATATTCATGAGCCATGTGACCATGCCCACCGCATGAGTAACATTGTCCTCTCTTGCCATGTTTGGCTCTGTCACCACTCTGGGTTCCCTGCACAACCGATCCTGATTCGTCTGGTCATCCACCTATAGGTCTGGTCCTCTTGGACCACTACGACAACTGTCTATCCCCAGCTGCAGAAGACTCCACTGTATGTCGACTAGTGGTGGGTCACGCTACTAGAGACTGATTAGTAAGGAATCTCTCCACAAAGAGTGATCTCTCAATCACCCCTACCTACGTCAGGATGCTGGGGGAGATCATCGAAGCTCTGATCTCTCGCTTGAGTCCCTACTTGAAGGTTCGGGCCCTAAAGAATGGGTCCCATACCTTATCAGTGGAGTAGCATGAGAGTTCTGTGAACCTCGCTGAGTACTGAGCTACATCATGCTACCCTGCTATTGATGCAGTAGCTCATGTATCCACACTACTCGTAGGGTGACTGGGAAAAACTCCGCCTGAAATAGGAACTCGAAGTTAGCCTAGAGTAACGTCATATCATTGTGCAACAGGAGCATCAGGCTCCACCATCTATATGCTGCTACCTGAAAAAGAGTTACAGAAAAGATCACCATGATGTTGGCTGGTGTCCCTACGTGTCTGAAGACTCTCACCACAGCCTCCAGTCAATCCTCGGCTACCTGCGGGTCCGTCTCTCCCATAAACCTAGGTGGCCTCTGGTCCTGGAACTCATTCAACTCGCTCAAGCGGCATACACCATCTACTGCTAGGGATAGTGGCATCGATGGCCCAACGGGTAGTTGTACCACATGTGTCTCCGCTGGAAGAGGAACCTACACCGAGGCCTCATCACTCGGTGTGCTATCTACATGTACAACTCTCAGGGCTCTAGCTGGTCGTCTGCGGGGAGGAATACTGAAGGAAACATATGCGACATGGTTAAAAGATTTATTCCTAGTGAGCTACCCTGGTTGAGATGACATAAAGAAAACTTTTGAAATCACACACATGCAATCAATGTTTTCATGCATTGAGTCAGAAATCAGTAGTCACGGTCCGTGTGTACGGATACATCGGCCGCCGAACCAACACTAGAATCCTGAAACTGAAAACCTCAAATAATACCCTTAACACTATTGCATTATAGAAAATAAATATCAGAGTCCTATGTTATGTGGTTCAACCGACTCCTATGATACAAATTTGTCACGACCCATCCTCAGGACCCATGCCTTGACAACCCCAATCCCACCTTCCAAAGGCCAGGGGATGGAGACTAGCACCAAAGACGTAAATCCCTAAAACTAGGAATGCATTGCCTTTATAAATTATAAATACACACAACAGAGTATAAGCTGGAAACAGAACACTAATTAAAACTGTATACAAATGGAGTTCTAAAAAGTAAAGGGGTTGGAAATGCAAGCCCAACTGTAAAGTACAAGTACAACTGAAAAGGGAAAAAACAGCTGAAAGGTGTAAAGCAGCTCATGGATCATCCGCCAAAGATTCTACCTAAAGGGTAGGTACAAATAGCCTCCACAACACTCCACGTCTGTCTGTCTCCTCCGTGTACCATCACGCTGTATGGTCCACCTCCAGGTACCGTCCAGCCCCGGTCTACTCAGTCTCGGTCAGCGTTGTCTGTCGTCTACAACCAACATAATGAGGTGCGGTAATATCCCGTTCAAGGGTGAGTGTAACGATACTCCGTAGGTACCCTGAGACCCACAAGGTCTCACAAAATCAAACAAGGATAAACCACAAGGTATAAGGTAATCACAAAAGTTACATACTCAGCTCAACCAGGATATGTATTCACATTGTTGAAACCACGACTGCTGGAGAACTCCTCCTCTGTCAAGTACAGTGGGGTTGTCGCCCCAACCAAGAACTTCCTACTAACCTCGGACTGCTGAGGTACTCCTCTTGTCGAGTACCATTGGTCTACCGCACTCACACAGAGGTGCTCCTCACTGTGGGTATGTCGCCAAGTACAAGGAGCTCCCCCCAATAGCCTGTAGATATACTCCTCCTGTCAATTACCATAGGTCTGCCTCCAAAAACTAGGTGCTCCTCCACCGTGGATCTATCGCCAAAATAACCATCACCCTCCAAGGTTTCTGTCACCGCAGACGGTTCGTTAATCAGACACTCGTAGACCATGTTAGGGGTGAAAATGTAAAATCAGGTCAAACAGGTCCAGACCGGGGTCCGACCCAGTCCGCGGGTCCGACCTGGCCTGTAGAGGCGGCCCGACCCATGCTGGGTCTGGCCCTGCCGCCCACGCTGGGTCCGGCCCGGTGGCCCAGCGGGCTGTGGGGTCCACTCTAGATGCATCTAGGGGGAATCCACGTGCCCCCTAGTAATCCCAAAGGGCTATGTCGTTCAGGTGGGAGATAAATCGGTGTCAGGTGGCATAGGTCCACGTCACGCGGGACCTATGGTGGGTCCCACTCCTCTCAGAAATCTAGGATCCAGACAACTCCAGCGCGGCGCTGGATGTGTCATGCCTCCTCCAGCGACAAGGCAGCTCGGGTCACCGGTCTTCATCGTGGCCATCCATACGTGAGTCACTGCCACACCAACGCGGCCCAGTACCGCGGCTTCTTCTGCTCTACTGCGGGGTGCAGTTGCGCCAGGCCTTCTCATTCGACCCGGCGGCTTGAGACGCCCGTTTCTTTCGCAACCATCCTTGAATTGGCTGGCACTGCACCGCCTCATCCAGGGGTCATGCCTTCACCTTTGGTAGTGCAGTTGCGCCGCTGCTATCCATGTGGCCAGTCGGTTTACTGGCTACCCTTCCTTCATTCCAATGGTGTCATTCGACGGTTCCACCCACCGGAAAACATTCCACCGGTTATCAAACGAGTTTTGGTGGCCCGATTCTCATTCCAGAATAAGTCGCGCACTCCTCGGGATGCCGCATTTGATCCGCAACCATTTTTGATGAGTAACGCTCATCCAGGACACATGTCACATTTAGCATCAAATTCCACAAAGAAGGTGGAGGGGTCGGGCCATGTTTGTTCGGAACGTTCCCTCCACGTTAGGGTGATATCAAGCGACTTCAAATTATATCCCATGAAGGAAAACAAAGAACTAGAAACAAAACAAGTTCAAAACCCTACTTCAGATTAGTCATTCGTTGAGGAAGTCACGGAACGGAAGAAGTCGTTTCATTGACGTCAGTAAAGAAGATGAAGAAGTTGAGGATGATGTTGTCAGTGTTCTTCAAGGATGGTGCTTCCTCCCTTGTTCTGGTTGAAGATCGTTCTTCATTGGAGAATTCAATTTTCTCCCCAAGCTCTCCTTTTCAAAGCTCTACCCAAATGAAAAATGGCAACCCCTCAAAAATAATGGATTATGTTAATCCATTATTTAATTATTGGCTCAAAAATTCAAAAATATTCAAAATAATTAATTGGGTGGATTTGTCACCATAAAATGGGGAGCACAAGGGTTCTCCCCACTTAATAGAGTGTTTCAAGGGGTTAAAAGCACGGGTGGTCCCCACCACATTTATCCTCCCATGGGAGGTTATGTTTGGGTGGGACCCACCACCATAACCTCTCATGGAAGGTTAAGGTTTGGTGGACCCACCACTAACTTCCAAGAGGAGGTTTTAAGTAATAAAATAAAATAAGAAATGCACTTATTTTATTTTATTATTTCACGTAAAACCCAAAAAATATCTTCAATTCTTGACTCACTGTCGTTGAAGTGAAAGTCTCCTTAAGATAATATCAGCGTTGCAAGTTCAATGGTGCCCTCAGATTTCAATTCCGAGCACCAATTCAAAAGTTATAAAAACTCGCTCGTATGTTTACTGAACGTACCCGATCAAAAACATCAAAAATTGATTCCAGGCACACCGTGCCTCGGAATCAAGCACCGTAAATTTTCAGGGACTCGTAAAATTATCATGTATTAAAAAATATTTCCACAGGATTTCTGGGTCCTTACAAATTAAAAATAAAAAATATAATTCCATACTATTATAATCTAGATACATAACCCCTTATTACACCAGCATAAATCTTAATGGTAAGATGTGTGATGGTGGCACATTCCTAATGTGGTTTGGAAGACATGGCTTGGGTCATTATCTTGATAACATTTAACTTATACCATAAATGGTTTCACTCATTCTTTTATTTTTGAAAATCGATGATGTCCTGGTCAAGATAATTATAGTGATGCCATATCCTATGAAGGAACAGATAAATGAGATTTATAGGGTAAGATCCTATTGGTCTAGGTTATCTCTTCTTCCTTCTTTTTTAATTAGATACTATTAAAACCATAAATTTATAATATTGTTAATGTTCACTATATAATGGTTTTGCTATCAATGATTATGATGGGTAATGGTATTTTAAATTTGATAGGATATCTTCTACAATGATGAAAAATAAGTAACACAGTGCATGTCTCTTCTATTAATGCATTACATAACTTATCATTTATTCATTCAGGATAGAATTTAATTTATAATGTTTGGGTGGTTTTTTCTCACCCATTTTAAAGAATTTTCCAACTTTGATTATTTTTAAAACTGAAAACACATAATTGATCCTTTATTTATGATGGATCATGTGTCTGCTTTCCAAATTCTCTTGATCGTTGAGTATTTCCCAACAATGGTTAGGAACTCACAATGGTCCATAATATTGGAGGTCAGTCTCATCACAACCATTATGGGGAGATTATTCCCTACTACAGGACTCTCTTCTTGATTTAATACATATTAGAGAATCATTAATAGATACTTATCACCCTTATATTAATGATCAATAATTTATAATTATTGACAAAAAACCTTCTTTTTAGGTGAAAGGTTCTCTATCAATGGTACCATTTGTATTTATCTTAGGTTCTCCATAAATGTTACAATCGGTATGTATCGTATGTTTTCAATATTTTTTTTATTTTTTTATGTTAGTCTTTTTCCACATAGTGGGGTGCTCTATAATTTATTTTCATTCAAGGAGATGGATATTGTTTTTATGTTAGGGACATGCCAATGGGATGGGCTTTCTATGTATCCTTGTGAAAGTAATCAAAACCCACATTGTTTTTTTCATTTAATGGGAATCTTCATGCCTTTTAAGGTCATATGATAAGGGATAGACCAAGTAGTTTAATATAATGTAGAAGGAATTCTTGTATAAAGGTGCCTAAAAAATTCTACCCATTTTTATGAGGTTTCCAATGGGGTTTTTTAATTGAACTAGAAACACCTAATGATTCCCATATCTGCGATGGTTCACAATCCTTCTTTCCAATTGTAGCTCATCATTTATTATTTTTCAATAATTCTTAGGAACTCACAGTAGTCAAGAGAATGATATTTTGGGATCATGTCACGCCTTTGGGGTGAATTATATCCTACATTGGAACTCTCTTATAGATTTATGGAACTGTCAAGAATCCTTTGCAAATACTAGTCTTCCTTATGTTAATAGTCAACTATTGACATGAATTAATGAAAAAACATTTATATATATCATAGTTTTTATATAAATGGTACTATCTATATTTATCATATATTATCCATCAATGGTACTATCGATATGTATCATAGGTTTTCTATCTTGATTATTTATTATAATTTTATTCTTTTTTATGCCACACAGTGGGGAACTTTAGAATTTATCATCATATAGGGAAATAGATTTTTTTTATATTGGGATCAGGCCCATGAGAAGTGAATCTGGCATATCCACATGAAAAGAATCATAAGTCACATAGTTCAGTGCCTTTCAATATGAAAAATAATACATTTTAAGGTCATGTGACAAGGAATAGACCATGTAGTTTAATGAAATACGAAGATAAAGTCAAGGAAAAGGTTCCTTGAAAAGGATACTATGGGGATTATGCACTAAGTACCATTGTGGTTGATCCCATAGGGAATATGTCTTGATGATATTTGTTTGATCTTACAATGATTATAGCCCTCATAAGGTATATCTGGCTAGAAATATGCGTTGATGAGGTTATTTTAATGGGTCCTAGAAACAATTTGGACCTCCATGTGGGGATTTGGTCTTTCTAGTAATATGAAACAATAAATATTGTGGTGGATTGAAATTGTCAGGTTTTAACCTCAGTTGGTATTCTTACATATCATGTCATGTTTGGAATCAAATCCCATGTGGTTTGGAATAAGTCAGGGATTTCACCTATAGGATAGACCCATTGTTACTTGATTGGGAATATAGTCCTATTAATGCATTTAATAAAAGTAATATGGCCCTTGAAGAGGATGTTAAGATATTTGGAGATTACAACTATTAGGATGCATATGGTTATTTTTACCATACTAATAATTTGATCACCACTAATCTCTAATACCACCTGAGTAATGCGTGATGTGTGAAAAAAATGATAGTAATAGATCTTTATGTCACATGATCAAGTGTGGAAGTGGATATAAAATAGAATTGGTATCCTATGGTGTAACTTTATTCATCATCCTCTGGTGGATGAGGCTAGGGATATAGAAGGGATGGTACCTATGATGTTTTGAAAAAATATTCTTGGGCCATACTCAAGGAATGATACCCAATGTAAATATTGTATCCTCATCCACCAGAGGAAAAATGTTATTATATAGAGGGATGGTCATGAAGAAATATGGGTTTTACTCATTCGAATCTTACTGAATATTTCTAAATTTCTCTTTGGGACATACAGATCTATTAAATAGAGAAAAACTCATAGATATGGCCCAATTAACATTAAATTTTCTATAGAGTATGGAAGTAAGTTCCACTACCAGAACAGCTTCCACCATCCCTACGATTAGAGTCCTTATTTCCATGGGAAAGCATTATTTTTAGCTTTCTAAGGACCCTGCCAACTAGGGAAGTTAAATTCAGGGTTACATTATAACGGTTATGACCATGAAAAGGTAAATAACCCATTTCAAATATTGTTCTTATGATAGATGGGCTATCGAAAAGGTATTATTTTGTAAAGGAGGATTCTTCACAAGAGGCTTCCTCTATGAAGGATATGCCCTTTGTGGAAAATTAGGTAGGTACCCATTCTCTAGAATGGTGTCTCCTTTTGAGAAAATCCATTTTATCAAGTATTCTTTCTCAGGGGTCACCTTTTACATGACGGTATGCTGAAAGTGGATTACCTACCAAACTAGAGGTTTCATTCACATTATTCACCTATCTCGGATTTTTCCTTACCTTTTTCCTTTATTGTTTCTCCACTATGTCTATCCATCTCTCTTTCCCTCTTTCAAGGAATATGTATGGGTATTTATAGAAATCATGGGAATATAAACCTATCTTAAATGGTTGGCCACATTGTGTACTTAACAGTATGTGGTAGACAATAACATATTTCTCACACCAGAAATGGTTTTTGTTTATGGGGGCATCATATTTATCAACTCTCAGGGAAAATGATTTTCACTTTTCTGTGGAGTGATAAATGACCTCCATGTCCCGCAAATGACTTATCATTTTGTGGGCTATAAATTCCATCCTAATGCAGAAAAACAATTTACATTTGTGGGGTGAGAAATTACCGCATTGTACCACTAATGAATTTCATTTTTTGGGGGTTGGATATGAAAACATCTTCCAAATAATAAATTTAGCTTTTTATTATATCATGTGAATTGGATGTCTCACATAGCATGGGTACTACATAAGATAAACCTATATGTTTTTTAGTTTCATGTAATTTATCTAATTTACCTCTACTTTTCATTTAGTTGATTTTGTTGCAACTATGAAATTAAATAAATTATTCTTCATGATTATTTGACAATTTTTTTGGTCAAAAAAAATCCCCATTCAGAATCGGATTTGATCAAAACGAAGAGGATTTAGTTTTAAGAAAAAAAAATCCCATATTACTACTTCACAATGTATCGATGGATCAAGTGGATTGAAAATCCTATATATAGGGTCTTAGGTGAACTCAATTGTCAGGTAGTAATGATTTGTGGTTTGTGACTGGATATGAGCTTTTGGTATGTGATTTTATCAACAGTCTTGGTTCCCTTTTCTATTAAAATATCATATACTGAAGTACAATCATCCATGAATTGTTATTCCCATGAAGTAAATATCAAAATTTATTGAAAATTTACTACCACATAATAATTTAAAAATAATTTGGACGGTGTATAGTTTTCATATCATGATATGTTCTTTATATATCATTTAGTATGCTATATAATATTTAATACTTTGTGAAGATCATATGATCTTTCTTTGAATCAAACACTCTATTATCTTATAGAGATAATTAATGGATCTTCACCATTTTTTTTCCAATTTTTGACATAAAAAGGAATTAAATAATCGAGAGTTTTGATGGTGGCGCTAAAAAAAGCATCATCTCAAACCATCACTTTTTGGCACACCTCATGGGTAACATATTTTAGGATTATCTAGTTTTGGATAGGTACACCTATAGGGGTTTTAATTACTATGTGATATCTCCATTCCTATACCTCATTATGAAAAACAACCATTATCTTAGATAAATATACATGAATATGTCCCTTGAGAAAACAACTTAGTGAATGGGATAATACATCGAAGATTTTCAAGATGAAGGGTTCTTTTGTGGTTATAATCCATTATCATTAAACAAATAAAAATGCCTATATAATTGGATTATCGCTTATATCAATCCATAATGAGGAAGAAAATGGATGATGAGAAACTCAGATTATCATCAAAATTAGATCATTTCCCTAAAGGATTCTTTTGTTTGGATTTGGGATGTCCCTACTTAGTTCATAAAAGTTGTGATGACTTTTGAGATGTGCTGACATATTTGGTAATTTATCATGTAGTCCAGGTGTAGAATAATTTTTCTCAATAGAATAGGTTTATTATTGAAATTTTTTTAGTCGGAGGAGTCCAGACACCCACACATTTCATCTTGTGCATGGAAAGGTTTCTGTAATCCTTTTGTATGTATGGATGCTCACTAGAACCCCAATCATGTGGGATTAATGTGATGAATTCCTTCTACCATCCTCCATATTAGAAAAATAATTGGGGACTCTCCCACTCATGAAAGCATTATTAATCATAGCATAGAAACGTTTTGGAGTAGAACATCACCATCAATGAGAAATTCCTTTCTCGGTTAGATACAAGTATGTTCCATGCTAAATGGTCATGATTCATGTGTGAGAGGTTTGAGGACTTGTCAAAGTCATAGTACTCATAGGATTTTTGTAAGAAACCAGTTCTATCTTTTAGGTATATTTTCTTTTCTTCTTGTTAATTTGGGTTGTTTTCGGGAAAATTGAGGGAAACTAGACTAATACTTGAAATATATTGTCTTGTGGCCCGACATAGGGTCACACTCCATGTAATATTATGTAAACACCATGTAATTTGGATGTGTATGATAGGAATACATGGTGTATATTAACATCAGCAAGAAAAAGGGGGGGAAATAACTACATGTCGTGTACTTCCTAGTACACATCGTGTAGTAATGTCAGCAGTCCCTGGAATGTAAGTTGACAGAATTAAGCCACCAAATGAATAGTTAAATGATATAAACACCGTGTATGTGGAATTACACACTGTGTATTTTTTCACTTAAAATGGCATGCAGCCTCGTTCTTCTATTATTTTGATAGAAGGCTCACTGGTTTGACAAAAAAGCAGTGTTAGAACTGATTTCTCCTTATGTTTTGTCATCTGGAAGTCGATTCGAATACCATCAGATCTGTTGGAATCCTCTCAGTGAGTGCTCATTTCTTCATGATCCATTTTTGGTGATTTTTAATTTCTAATGAGTTATTTAAGGTCGATTGATTGTCCTTGTTTTTTAGATCTCTAACATTATAGCCTGAATTGGAAGTCTATGATGGACGAGGAGAGTCCTACTATGATGAGGTAGGTGGTCGTGTGCCTCTTGTTAATTATTGAGATGTTTATATGTGATTCTGTGTCGTGCGCCTATGTATACGGTGTCACCATAACAAAATGATCTTTGTTAATACCTAACATTTTTCAGGTAATTAATTCAATTAATTAAAGCATGTTTGGCTTTGTTGTTTGATTAAGGGCCACCTCGCGGGTGCGTTTCCCTTAGATAAATATTATTTATCCATTTTCGTTGTGGATTTCTATGGGAATTCCTTTATTTTCCTTATAGGTTTGTTTAAAATGAACTCGGTTATTAAATCGAAATTTCATTTGCAATATAATTATAATTGTTTTGATTATGGCTTAGGGATAGTGTTTTCTCTTTTCTCATGTTGTGTTTTTTATTTTCTAAGAAAGTTGAAATGTTTTATTGAATTTTAAGGGTTAAATAGTAAATAGAATTGGGTGAAACAAGGGTTCAGTTTAGAACATTATGAATGGACTCACATGACTTTTTCACATTGCACCATGGTTGAAACATGGGTTCAACTTTGAATTCCATGGATGTACTCGAGAGGATTTTGTTTTATATGTCATTAGGGATACTTGGAATCTCTATTAGGACCACCGAGATTGGGCTAGATTGAAATGACCTTATACTAATCCTCGAGTGAAACATAGGTTCAGCTTAGAATGCCATGGATGGACTCAATATACTTTGTTTTTTATGTCATCAGTGACCCTTAGGCTCCCTAGTAGGACCGCCAAGTACGAACTAAACTGACATGAATTTATACCAATTTCTAGAGTGATACTCAGGGATCCCATGTAGGAAAACTGAAAATGGACTCTCAGGATGTCGGTAGAATTGAACCAAGATTGATACATGAATTCCAACTTATAAATCTCAAGAATGGACTCAGGTTATAATTAACTAATGGAATGTAATGAATTGTGACATGTCTTCCAAGAAAAATCACAAGCTTGGGTTTAGTCTTTTCTTACATGTTTAAAAGGTTTTTTAAGACACCTGTTGGGCTTACTTTACTGTGGGGAATGTTAGGCTTAGGCCAAATTTCGAGACTTAAATACTTCAGATAATTGAATTTCTAATAAACACTATAAATGAATGAAATCACTTGTTAGATTGATTACTTTTGAGTATATCCAAGTTTATGACATTTCCTTTGAAGACTACTACAGCATATACTCACTGACAAATTGGAACTGACCTTATGTTGTTTCCTACTAGGTTTTATTTCTCACGCACTATTTGGGTCATGTTATTGGGCCCAAAAAGGCAATATTGTGGTAGGTGTCAATAGGGGAAAGGGAACATTTTACAGGTACATGAATGCTGCTTAAGATCAGGATAGCATGGGGCCAAGCCAAGGATTGTGATGCTGCTGAGTTTCATTTTGTGTTACAATACACTGTTATTGTGTTGTACCTAATTGTAGTGTACTTTTTCCCCTTTTTTCATAGAACATGTGGAATACTGCATCATTTTGGGTATTACATTCTTTCCAGCTATCTTTATCTTTAAGTATTCCATTGGTTACATCAGATTCTTATTGTTTACTACTTATTCTATTGTTATTATTTATTACATTGTGTTTCACTCTTCCATTTAGGGCATATTTTCCCCACTATCACACCTAGTCCCTCGCTTTGTGCAGGTAGCCTCTGGCATTTGTGAAGATGTTCTTAAGGCCATGTGGCCAACTGGGTACAAGGCACCATTTGAGTGGCTTCCAGATTCAAGATGTTACGAAGTTGTATCACAGAATTTCTTTTCTAGTTTGCTTTACTATTTGGATATGATATAATGGATATGGAATTTGGTAATTAGTTATTCCTGAGAGTATCTACCCTGTGTGTAGGTAAATACAAATTTCCTCTAGTTGAATTGTGCTTTTGGATTTTGAGCTATTACAGTTGATTTGATTTCACCATTGGGTGGAGCATTTGTTCTGTGTATTTATCATTGATATAATTTTGGTTCTATTTCTTTTGAAACCTGATGAGATGAGGGTATTGCATCTCATTCATCATATAAGAACTTGTTAGAAATCAAATTTCATGCATACTTGTCATGTCATTTAGGGAGCATTATTGATTTCATGTAGTTGTGATATATTTATTCCTAGTGATGCATTTTGTTGTGATAGTACAGTGATAGATATTTTTTTTGTTGCGATAGTTATATTGGTATGTGACAAGGTTCAAATTGGATGGATTCAAAACTTTTCTCTGAGGTGTACAGACCCTCTAGGATTGGAATTTGGTCGATCATGTTTCAGTATTTGGTATAAAATTTTATTGTGATATGTTCTTCATGGGTGTCAAACTTTGTTTTTTGGGTAGTATGGGCCCTCACATATCATAATTTGGAATCCCACTGGTTGGTTTTTGTGAATAATAGGGGTTTTCTAGGAAATATGGAGTTTTTGTCCTTAAAAACAAAGTATACATGACATGTAGTTTCACCTAACATGTCGTGTGTTATTCCTATTTGTGGAAGATGATGTTCCATGTTTTAATATGTACACACCATGTACAATATGTACATGTCATGTGGTTAGAGGATGTGTGTTTGGTCATGTGTGAATGAACATGGGGGGATAGGTGTCACAAGCACACAACTGTCAACTTTTGGTACATGCCATGGGGGCTTACTCAGGCAGAACTTGTCTGGACCAGGCCATGTTGTAGTATATGGCGAGTAGGGAGACTTTGGTACATGTAGTGTACTCATCTAACATGACATGTTCTTAGGGTTGATACACACCCAATTTGGTGAGGCTACATGATAATGTAGAGACGTAAGGGTACACATCATGTATGATTTTTACATGCCGTGTATTTCATTTTTGAGAAATTGTGATGGAATTTTCCTGTTTTGTTTTCCACTCTTGAAGGGAAAAACTTAAAAAAGAGTTCAAACTGAGATGTATGCTTGAACATGCAGTGTCTTAGCACCATGAAGACCTCGATCTGTACGCTAGGAAAGTGGCGATGATCAAACCTCGAGGGTGGTAGGCCATGGGCTACCAAAGGATGCTCCAGACATGCCCATCATGGAACCAGCTTTTATACAAGATGTATGTGAAGATGCATAGTTTTGTGAAGGCTTTATTGGGTTTATAATATTTTTTGAAGGAGTAATGAAGCCTACCACATATGTGTAAGAGATGACACAAGTTTTCTAGCAGTAGCATCTGCCAACTTTATCAGGGGATGGTGAATCATAGGCTGTTGAATCATGGTCGGTGACATTCTTTCTATTTTTGATCTCTTGGAGATGCCTCTTGAGAGTAGTTTCAAGCTCATGACATATATGATGTGTGATTATACCAAGAGATAGTGGGATTTTATCACTCAAGAAGTATTTCATTGGCATATGACATCGGAAGACTTTAGGGATGCCTTCTTTGATTATTATTTTCTCGAGACACTGGGGGTCGATCGAGCCCGGGAGTTCATGCACCTTGAATAGGGCACACTATTTTTTATGGACTATTCTGTTCAATTTATTGAGCTTTAGCGATTCTCCCCTATTCTGATGGGTGATGACGTATCAAAATCTAGACAATTCGATGATGGTCTCATGCTTGATATACGATCAATGGTGAATGTTTTTAGGTTACCTTCTATCTCTACTATAGTAAATTAAACACAGATTACTGAGCACAATATTCAGGAAGCTAGTGGTGAGATCCAAGGCATTTCGACATTTATTTTTGGTACTGTCTAAACCAGTAAGAGGAAATGTCGTCTAGAGTTCACCTACAGTGACAGTTGTAGTCAGAACCTTTCTTATAGCAATCAGGTGTGGTGCTACCAGTGTAGTAGGTTAGGGAAAATGATGCCTCAGTGCACGAATGACCTAGTTGAGTGTTGATATTGTGGTGGGACGGGTCATCTACATCGCTTCTATATGACATTTCCACCAGGGAATAGTGAGAGAGTTTTTTTGGTGACTCCATGTTCAGAAGCATGGTCTGTAACTTCTCCTCAGGATGGTAACTGGAGTTCTTCAGGGTGTTCATGATGAGGTGGTGGTTGTGGCATTGGTAGCCAGACCATGGGATCTTCGTGACAGCAGGGCGGGTTATCTTAGGCCAGTCATGCTATATCACATGGTCGTAGTACTGGCAAGACATCTGCAGTGCAATGGTCCCAATAGGAGAAGGATGTGTTAGGTGAAAGTTTTTTCCTAGAATGGGAATATATTCTCATTTATTTGTTATAGGAGGAATATATTCCAACTCTTATCCTCTATTTACTACCAAAATATAAAAATTGTGGTCTTTTATGGTGTATGAACATGGGACCCTCTATTCTTTATTGGGATATACCGAAAAACTTCTCATGGTGATACCAAATTGTGATGGAAGACTAGGTGAACATGAGAAGGTATATGTGCATGCTTATTGATTGTCACCATTGTATATTGGTAGACTTCTCTGGTGGTAAAGATGGTATAGACTTGTTCCCAGTTGATTTTTTTCAATTCTTGTTTGGATTTCATGTGCTCTCAGCCCTGGATGACATGAGTCGAACCCCATAAAGTGAAATCCTCCTAATTTTGAGCACTTGATGCCTCATATAGTTGTCTGTGGAAAATTTTGGTAGGATTCCTTCAAATGAACTCAATAATTAATGTGATAATTCCAATTTTTACCTCATAATCCACCTCTCTCAAATATGGTTTTAGATTGTTGTTTTATTTTAAGGAGATCATACCAAAACAATTTGAAACAACGTTGGGTGACACTTGTTTCTTTACCCCCATCCATTGTTGGGTGGATTATTAGTGAGGATTTATCATTTGGAGGTCTTCACACCAAATATACAATGCCATGATAATACCATTTAGTTCATACTATATAATCAATTCACTTGGCACCCGATGTTTGAGATGGTGGGTGAGTGATACTATTCTCTAGTCTGATAGGGACCCATCTCACATAACTGTTGATGTGTAAGTATCCATCAATTGGGAGTAATCTATTTTTGGATCAAAGTGAGTTCTCAGGAATGTGCCAAATGGGAATATAACAAACACAAATAAGAAAACATATCAAATTAGAGGCAAAAATAAACTCATATCCATAAGTGATTTCTTTGAGGGATTTATGTTTGGACCACTTTCATTTTGTAAAAGTATGTAAAACGAAATAGCATGACATGTCGGTGATTCACATGAAGGATTCACATTAGGATAACTATTTTCTTTCTCTAATTTTTGGGAATATTCCAAAGGAGATTATTTTTGGAACTAGAAATACCCAATGGTTCCCATATCTGTGATAGTTTTCATTCCCACTTTCCAAAGGAAGGTGATCATTGAATACTTATCAACAATTCTTAGGAAGTCACATTGGTCAAGAGGATGGGAGGATGGGCTCATCACACCCTTTTTGTAACAACCTGAATAGTTATAAATAAAATTATTATTTTCATTTAGTTAAATTTCTTATTAAGTAATATGGATATAGAAAAAACATTCACTTATTTTTATTTATTATATCCAATTAGATTTAAAATTTTATTATGGTTTTGAATATATCCATTGAAAAGTGATCACATTGTTAGTATAAAAATAGGTTCTTAAGAATACAATTGAAAAAGACAATGGAAGTGATGGCGTCAAACCGGAGGATTTTTCCCTATGAAGCACATTTATTATAGGTTTCTGTGGAGATAACATTTTTTGGATTTTCCCGTGACTAGTACCAATCTAGGATCCAAAAACATAAGCTTGAACGAAACATTTAATGTGAAATGTTCAAGGTCATCGAGATCATCGCCCAAACCATGTTCATTGAACCACCCCAAGAATATCCTACCATCATGAAACTTACTCTTAGTGAGTATTCTGGTGTATTAAATGGATATGTATCAAGACCCTATAAATAGAAATGTGTACATTATTTTTTATAGAACAGTGAATATATTTTCATCCTGTTATTGTAACTTCATAAATGATTATTATTTTGATATAATAAATCACATATTGTATTTTTGGTTAATATTCAAATCCAATTAATGAATATATGAAATTAATGGATTTTTGAAATAAATAATATTTTAATAAAATATTATTATTAAATAATTTTTTAGAAAATAAAAATATCATATAATCAAAGGTAATTTTTGTAAGTGTTGAAAAACTATTATTGTCAAAAAACCATGTATTTATTAATAAATGTAGATTTTATTTTACAAGTGAAAATTCAAATACATAAGAAATTATTTAGATAAAATAAAAATTATAATTGGAATCATAGCTTCTAAATTTTCCAATGGTGAATTTTTTATAGTTTTCTCAGATAGTTGATTTTTTGGGAAAAAACTAAACACTATATAAATATAGTTTGTGTTTTATCACATCATAATTACCAAAAATTCATGTAATAATTATAATAAATGGAATCCACAACAAAATAAATTTTTTAAATTTAAAATAATGCAACGTTACGTTTATTTTATTTATTTTATAACTCCATTATGAATCCTCCAAAAATTATAACATATTTTTAGGTTTTAAAATCATTTCTATAAGAGTGTTACTCACCTCCACATAAAAAAGGGAATTATTTAAATAATTTATTCCCTTGGGAATATAAAATAATAATAACTACTAGAATTTGGTAGAAACCATGGGAAAACCATGGAATGGTTTGTGATTTTTCATATTTTATTATGTAGACTCCAAAACATAAATAATAAAGAAATCTCCCTCTTTTCCTATATAAACCCACCCAAGTACCCATTAATCTTAACTAAAACTATTTGGATCATGTAAAAAATCATCCATAAACTCTATATAGTCCAACCAAAGCTCCCCCAATCTCTCATGTATCCCCTCCCAAGCCTTTTGAGTTACACACTAAACTAAGGGATCCTTCACTCTCCTCTTTTACAAAGAACTCATTTCATGTTGTTTATTTTAATTACAATTTCTATATGATGGTATTTGTTTTTACATGTATCCCTTACTCCAAATATTATGTATAAATAATTAGATCTTCATTAACTCTCATTTTTTCCTCCAATGAACCCTTATGTACACCCATTACCATGTCCAAATTTTGTAACGGCTCTTTCATTTATTTTCTTTATTAAAGTTCCTTCAATATAGCATGTCATTATTTCTAATTAATCACGTTGGGACATATATTTACATTTCCCTATTAAATTAAATTAATTTTCTAAAAGATGAGATATATATTTCTCTCTCATCAAACCATTTTAAGAAATTTTATGTTTCGTCATTATGTTGTCAAAATATCAATGCAATTATTTATGCTAAAATAATTTTCTAGTTAATACCATACCCATTTACTATCAAGGATATTCACATTTTTGAACATATAGATATTTATTTCGGACTCACGTATGTTTTTTCAACACTCTTTTGTTGGGGAATAAATTATTATGATGATTGAATCCATGTTTCAAGATCTATTTAGAACAATTAAGCATGAAAATGAAATGAATATGATGGGTGTGCCCAGCTAGAGCCCCAATGCATTGGGTAATATTGACTATCATGATACATCATGGTGGGATATGTAGTGAAGATGATTCCTTTATTTTACTTTTTCAACCATGGTGTCTTGGGGGTTTTATACATGGCTAAAGTTTATGATGTCGTGTTTTAAGTTGTTTCCACATTTCCAATGTTATGATTATTGTGCAATATCATCCATTACGATTCATGTTTTTTCCAATAAATATTTTTATTGTCTAACATGTATTATCTTAATCATGTTATTCTTTTTTATTCTCAAACTAGGATTTATATCTCACCCCTTTCTTATTTTTCCCCTTAGGATATCTTGTGTAGTTTTTAATATCCAAGGAATTTTAGAAGCATGTTAAGGATGTTTTCAATAATGTTGTTGTGTCCCATCTTCAAGATGTTATTCTGTGTACCTAATTCATAAAGATGCTATACATATCAATCTATTGGGTTTTATTGATTGTAATCATATGAAATTAATCAAGAAAACATTTTAAATAGAGATTAGGGTTGTTATAGTTGGTATCAGAGCAATAGTTTAGTGATTTTTGGGATTATGATCAAATAACTTTAGCAGAAGACTTAAGGATAATACTAAGTATAAGAAAATATCCCTAATGTTTTTAAAGTATAGAGTATTTTTTTTTATTAATAAAATAAATCCTTTTTTGGATACTATAATTGGATATGGTTCTGGAATAGATTTACCCTGGAGTAACAACTCTAACAAGATGTAGCAGGCCTGACTCATGGTATCCTGGTACTTGAAAATGGGATTTAATGCGAACCTTGTTTAACTATCCTAGGGGATTTGATTTGGTAAATTCATAATCTCATTACGAACTATTATTAAGGGAATAAAAATTCCCATAAGAATAAATATTGACAAATATATCTTGGATAACATAGATTTAAGCCTTGAAATTTAAAGTTTAATAAAATAAATGTAATTTATCCCTTTAATACCATTGGATTCCCTTTTATGAGTTTAATAGTTTAAAAATACTCACCCATGATTTTCCTTTTAATCTAAACAATCGCAAAAAATATGAGGCATTGGGTAAAAAATCAATGTGACAATAAATGTGACGACTGCCCCAATGAGATGCCAAACCCAATGGGAGAAGGAATCGCAAACTTCATGATGATACTCTTTTGGATGGCTCATGTTCAGAATATCAACCTAGATTGAGGAGAGTGTCCAAAACCTCCAAGAGAGAACAATACTTAATCGATATCATCATGTGGAAAAGTCCTCCTATATTAAATGGATTATCAGATCTCTTAATCATGGAAACAATGATCAACTCCATTGGAAAGATTATTCCCATCCTTTAATGTTCCAAATAGGATAAGGTTCTTTAGGATATTTATTATAAGGAGGTGGAATCTTATTAGCGGTGGAAATTGATCAATAATATGAATCTTGAGGAAGAGATTGAAATAATAGAGTGGAAGGAATTATGGAAAATGTTTTTAATAAATATCTTCCTCACACACTCCATCATAAAATGGAAGGGGATTTCCTTGAACTTGTGATAAAAGGTGATGAATCAATTGGTGTGTATGAGGATAACTTTATAATAATTTCACTATACACCTCCAATTTTTTCATTTCCCTTAAATTCATGGTTGATCTCTTATTTTGTGGAATAAAACCTAGTTTGTAAAAATCCCATAAGATCAGTGACTTTGATGGCTATGAGAACATTGTTCGATATGCCCTCAAGTTAGGGATGGAGATTGGAAAATATCAAGCGTATCATGTGGATAAGAAGTATAAGGTGAAGTATAATCTTGTTTGTATGATGGAGAAATATAATGTTTCTAGGAAATTCAAACATCCCACTTATCCAAGGTCCAGAAAGAAAAACTCTATATAGTACATAAAGGTAATGAAGAAATTCTTTCAGTGTGGGAAAAAGGACACCTGGTTAATGTCTGCTGATAGGAGAAACCCACTAATACAATGTAGGAAACAAATTCTATAGTAAACCCTCATTTCAATTTCCATTGCTTCAACTGCATGAAACTTGGTCACTTTTCAAATCAATACCCTAATAAAATGGTTTTTGGGGACAACTAACAACCTCAAGCCACCAAGGGTGAACTTTTTCCTTCACAACCATTGAAGTGGATCCCAACAATGAAGTCCTAATAGGTATGCTAGTTATTCATTCAACAATAGAGAACATTCTTTTTTATTATAGTTCTATGCATTCTTTCATATCAGGAACGTTTAGTAGAACTATTCACACCACCAAAAATCCTGGATGTATAGTTATCTTAAAAAACTAAAAATGGGGAAATTATTGCATCCAAATTATATAACTCTTCTTCAATCACAGTCTTCGGATTGAACTTGCAAGTGAACCTTTTCATTTTACCTTTGGTGGAATTTTATGCAATTCATGGTATGGAAGTTATTTCCCTATATATATCCAAAATAAATTACCACAAGAATAAAATCACTTTTCATATGTTGAATTGACTCCCAATTCTATACAAGTGCAAGAAAGAGGAGGAACCTCTTTTAGCACCATCATCTCAAGCATAGATATTATTTCCCAACAAGCAAGCGTATCTAGCTTAAGTGATTGATTCTAAGGAAGTATCATCCTCAAAGACATCTCTATTGTTACATAATACACTTATGTGTTTCTTGATGATTTTCTATACTTCCTCCTAGCAAATAGGCTAAATTTTCAATCAAACATATACCTGGGGAATTTCTAGTATCCAAGATCTTATATAGGATGGCTATTGAGCAATTTTAGGGGCTAAAAAATATAGGAGAATCTAGATAATGTTTTTATACTCTCAAGTGCTTCATCATGGGGTGAACCAATCTTCTTCATCCATAAGATGGACGAGTCAATGTGTTATTCCATTTATTATCATAAGCTCAATAATATCATGATAAAGAACAAGTATCCTTTTCTAAGGATTCATGATTTTTTCTATCAGCTACATTGAGAAAAAAACTTCTCCAAGGTGGATCTGTGGTTGAGATATTAAATGCTAGGGTGAATAAGGAGGATATCCCCAAGATTTCTCTCTGTTCAATGTATCAAAACTATGAGTTCATAGTAACTCCATTTGGACTCACTAATACACCTATAATCTTCATAGAATTGATGAATAGAGTTTTTAGAGATAACCTTGAAAAAAAATTTGTAGTATTTATATATGATATTTTAATATTCTCCAAAACCATGGGAGATCATGAGGAGTATTTGATCACTAAGTTAAAGACCTTGAGAAAGGAGAATCATTATGGAATGTACATAGAGTGTGAGTTTTGGTTGAAGGAAGTCTCATTATTAGGGAATATATTCACAAGACTATGTGTTCTATCCAATCAATAGTTAAAGAAGGAACTGTTGGATGGTGGACATTATTCAACCATATCCATTCACCTAGGAAACCCAAAAAAGTATCAAGATCTCTGAGAGCGCTATTAGTGTGACAAAATGAATAATAAGATCAGTGAATATACATCAATGTTATTGGTATATTAGAAAGTTAAAGATGAAAGGTTTAAGTCTTATGGGATGATGAAAAAATTACTAGTGCCTACATGGAAATGAGAAAACATCACCATTGACATTATCACAAGACTTCTGAAGACATTCAAAGGTAACAATGATATCTCGGTTGTTGTGGATCTTCTTACAAGGACTTCAGAATTCATTGTCATTCAGGATGGTTTCTCACTGGATCAACTTGCACGGATATACATCATTGAAGCGGTGAGGCTGGACAGAGTACCACTACTGATTGTGTCCGATTGAGATCTAAGATTCACCTATATGTTTTAGAAAAGTCACCACCATGATCTAAACACTGAGCTGAATTTTTAGTAAATCTTAACATAGTCAAACCAATTTCAAGTATGAGTGGACTATCCAAACACTAGAGGATATGTTGAGATCATTTTCAATAGACTTCAAAGGAGGATAGTACCAACATATTCCTCTGATCGAGTTCTCTTACAAAAAAAATTTCCACTTGAGCATCCAAATTTCTCTATATAAAGATCTTTATGGTAGAAGGTGAAAAAACCCCTTCATTTTAGGATAAATATGTCTAAGGAAAACTTCTAGGTCCTAAAATGGTTGAGTAAATGGTGGAAAAGGTTATGATCATTCAGCATCACATCAAGGCTACTCGGAGTCAAAAAAAGATTTATACTGATTATCATTGATGAGACCTATAGTTTGATGTTGGAGACATGGTATTCCTACACATATCTCCATGTAAGAACGTGTAGATATTTGGGATGAAGGGAAAGCTTTTTCCTAGGTACATCGGTCCTTTTAAAATCCTTGATCACATTGGAATGGTTTCCTATCAACTAGGACTCCCACCAAACCTATCTATAGAACATGATGTATTCTATGTATCCCACTTGAGTAAGTACATACCAGACCAATCACATGTACTTAATAAATATGTCGTACAATTAAAGAATGACCTTTCCTTTGAAGAATAGTAGGTGAAAATATTATATTTTATATTAAAATTTCAACAAAATAAGGCAATGCACCTTGTCAAAGTGTTGTGAAAAACAACATGCTTGAAGAAGAAATGTGGGAATCAGGGCAGGTGATTAATATGAGTTACCCACATCTATTTTGGTATGGTAAAAGAAAATTTCTATGGAGAAATTACTTAATCAAGCTAGATTGTAATGACCAGAATGGTTATAAATAAAATTCCCCTTTTGATTTAATTAAATGTATTATTCTGTAATATGGTTATAGAAAATACATGTACTTATTTTGTTTTATTATATCCAATTGAATTTAAAATACCATTAATTATCCTCTGCAATGCTAATATAGATGTAGAATATTGAACACATGGTTAGTATAAATATAGGATATAAATAGTCTAATCAACATATAAAAAGGAAGTGATGGCCTCAACCAGTAGGATCGTACACTATAAATTCCATTTATCAGAGCTTTAAAGGGATATATTATTTTTGGAATTTTCCCTTAACCAAATCCAAGATGATATATAACAACTTATTTTTGATTGAAATATTTTATAGGAGATGTTCAGGCTCATCGAGATCATGGCCCAAACCTTGTTTGTCGAACCGCCCTATGAAAGTCCCACCATTATGCACCTTATTATTATGGAATATGCTAGCATATTAAAAGTATGTTTATTTTGGCCCTAGAAATAAGAATATGTATATTATTTTCTATAGAATAATGAATATATTTAAATCATATTATTGGTACATTGTAATTCTTTTTTATTTTAATACAGTAAAGAACAAATTGTATTTTTTTTTAATATTCAAATTCAATTAATAGATTTATGAAATTACTAGATTTCTTGAATAATTGTTTTTAATAAAATATAATTATTAAATATTTTTTTATCAAATATAAAAGATCATATAATCAAATATAATTTTTATAATAATTGGAAAGCTGTTATTTTAAAAAAACAATATTTATTAATAAATATAGATTTTATTTTAAAAGTGAAATTTCACATATTCAGAAAATTATTTAGATAAAAAGAATATTATTTTTTCAATCAGAGTATCCAAATTTTACAATGGAAATTTTTTCATAATTCTTTGAGATGGTTGAATCTTAGGGTAAAAATTAAATACTGTATAAATATAATTTCTATTATAGACACCAGAATAACCCAAAAGTGATGTAATAAAGTAAATGAGATGAAAAACCAAATAAAAAATTTTCCATTAAAATAATGTGATTTTATGTTTATTTTATTTATTTTGAAATATCATTATGAGTCCTCCAAAACCTATTATATAATGTATGGTTTTAAAATAATTTATTTAATTGTGTGACTCACCTCAACATAAGTAAGGGAATTATTTTCATTTGTTCAGCCACGAGCATAATAAAATAAAAAAATATATTCTCATTTGGAAGAAACTAGAGGAAAAATCATGGGATGGTTTGTGGTTTTGGATATTTTATTATGTAGAGTCCAAAAAATAAATAATAAAGAAATCCCCCTCTATTCCAATATAAACCTACCCAAGATCCCATTTCCCTACACTAAAACACTTTTTATCACACCCCAACTCTTCCCTCCAATCCCTAGAGTCCTCCTAAGGTTCCCCAATGCGTTTAAGAAGCCCATCCAAAGCCTTTGGAGTTACACATTAAATTAAGGGATCTTCAACTCTCCTCTTTTATCATGCACTCCTTTTATGTTATATCATTTAATTTCATGTTTCTTATGGACGTATATGTTCTCTCATATCCCTCTTACTATCCATTTGATGTATAAATGATGATATCCACATTAAATCTCATTTTACCTTCTATGAACCTTTATGTACACCCGTTACATTACTAATATTTTGTAAGTGTTCTTTCCTTTACTTTCTTTATTAAAATTTCTTCAATATCTTATGCCTCCTATCTCCAATTCCTCATGTATGAATATTTATTTCCACCAATATATTACTTTTAGTTTCATGTCTAAATTTTATAGACTTATTTCTCTCTCATCAATCCATTTTATCAATTTTTATGTGATGCCATTATGCTTCTAAAATATCACAACAATTTTAAATTCCAAAACAATTGTGTAGTGAATAAAATACCCATTTCTTATCAAGGTTATTCACATTTACTAACAAATAACATTTTATTGGGGACTTGCATATGTGTATTACACATACCCTGATCAGGAAAAAAAATATAATGTTGAATGAATCCATATTGTATGATCTATGTCGCACACTTAAGCATGAGTATGAAATGAATATGATGGGTGTGCCCAGCTAGCGCTCCATTACATTGGGTAATTCTTAGTATCAATATGTGTCTATTTGGGAAAGGGAGTGAACCATATTTCTTTATGAGAATTTTTCCATCATGATGTCTTTGTGGGTTTAGCCTTGGAAAATGATTATGATGTAGTGTTTTACGTTGTTGCCACATTACCCACGTTATGATTGGCATGTTATACCATGCCTTCTTATTCATGTTTCTTTTATTCCCTATTAATATTCACTATTATCTTACATGTATTTTACTCTTCATGTTATACCTTTTTTATTCCTATATAGGGCTTTATAGCTCACCCCTTTCTAATGTTTTTCCATATTCTATCCCATCCAGTTTTAAAAATACATGAAATTTTATAATCATTTTAAGGAAGTTTTATATAATGTTGTTGTCTTCTATTTTCAAGATGTTATTAAATGTAGCCAATTCCCAAAAATATTAGACTTCTTGGTTTCTTGGGTTGTATTAAGCTTAATCCTTTGAAATAAATCAAGTATTAATGAGAAATAAAGATTAGGGTAGTTATAATTTTGGGTTGAATTATTTTGTCCTCTAGGACTCTCTTTTCAACAACACAATATTATAAAATATGAAAATTATGTTTGAGAACATATTTCACTCGCAACACCGAACTTAAAACAACCATCAAAATATTAATATATAAATATTACAATTACTACATAGAAATTAAAATGGAAGGTATGAATAGGACTAAGAAAATTATGAAATATATACACAGTCCATATTCAAAAAAAATCTATTGATGAATATTTTTTAAATAATCAAAAAAAATTAAAGTATATCTATTTAATTCTTCAAAAACACGTTTTCATCAAAAATTGTTTTTATTTCTTTTTTTAGAAAATATAATAATTAATTTCTCAGAATTTTATAAATTTAATTTTATAAATTTAATTTCATTTTTTCAATTCATCATATGAAAATTATCTTAGAGTAAATATTTTTTTTTAATTTGTATTTTTTAATGTATTTGAAAAGATACTATATTTTATTAAAAAGAATTTTTTTCATTATATCTTTCCATTTTAATTATTTAATATAATATTTAATAACAACTAATTTAAATGTAACATATAGATTATATATCTAAATTTATGAATTTATGTTCATATAATGATCATCACTAGTCATATATTTAACATATGGTCATCTTATGCTTGAAAAATGCAATCCTCAAAAACTCATTTTTTGACACATCTTCTAGGTTTATTTAAAAATTAAATTATACCACATCTATGAATTTAATCGGATAAAATTGATTCCATACTTTTAATAATAATAATTAATATTAGGTAATAATTTCAACTTGATTTTTTATCATAATTAATAGTAAAAACACAAAAAATATATTACCACGGTTAAGGGTAAAACAGGTTTACTAGGGGTAAAACTAAATAGATAAGGGTTATAATGACCTAAAAATTTATCTAATTTATACTTTATGGTCATAATTCTATCCTATACCATCTAAATTCTATAAAAATTCCATTTTGTAGCCATATGTCCATGATTATGACCTTTATAATAATTTAACAAAAAAAAGGCTGAAATATCGCTATCTTATTTTTATATTTTTTTATGTGAGAAAATAGGGATATAAAAGTTGTGTGATTTGTTATAAATATCATATTAGGGGTAAATAAATTTTCTTTATCATTTTAATTTTTTTGAAATTTTTAGTGATAAAATAATTTCCTTAAATTCTTACTCAACAATGATGCGATAATTATTTTATTAAAAGGAAAATAAAAGAATTATTTGAAAAATATCAAAACTAATATAATTTGAAAAAATTATTATGTTCTAATGAATCAAATAAATATAAAATTTATTGAATTTTTAATGGTATATATTCTAATTTAATATTTTTTTAGATGTTTTTAAATTCAAATTAAATTAGTTAAGTAAAAATTGACATTAATGTTATTTTATAATTAAAAATGTTTTATGAAATGGTTTAAATTTTAAAAAACTTATATTTAGACTAGTAAATGGTATATGGTTGAACAAATCAAGCATGGTCCATTTATGGGTCGTTTTTTTTATTTGAACATTCTTTAACCTAAAATAGTAAAAATATTAATACCACATTAATTATTCAAATAGGGTAAAATGGGTTACAAATATAAGGGTGAAAACATCACCTAAACCTATCTAATTATTTATGGATAGGGAGATTTTGATAAAGAAGAATCATATCCAATATATTATAAATTTTTATCCATTTAAATATAAATATTAATTTGTATTACTTTAATACGTCATGAAATTCCAATAGTGCCCTCCCCGCTCAAATAAAATGGCACCACCTCTCCTTTTTTATTCACACATTAAAGGATTGATGGCACAAAAAATCCATACCCAAATACATTCCTTCTTAAACTTCTCATTTCTTATAGTCTCTTTTGTATTATAAAAACCTCCTATAAAGTCTTTTCATGCAAACCTAGAGTTATTGTCCAAAGAATAGGTATCGTTGTTAACTGAGTGTTTTTATTTTATTTATTATTCAACCTCCTTCATATCGTATTCGACAATGCTTATATAATGACATAATTATCTCTCATTTACTGATATTTTTTAATGATAATTGAATACCCTATATACATAAACTCTTCCATCTAATTGGAAATAAATATATCCTTCGTGTGTACGACTTACTACCGGATCATGAAACGATATAATTCATTTTCCATGACCACCTCTCATTGATAGTTTTAATGATAGATAATATATATATATATATGAGTTATATTTTTAACATATTTATAATTATGGAAATATAAAATATAATCTAATTTATTATCTTTCCATTCATTTAAAAATGATAATCAGGTTTGTGCGTGTGTGAGGATTACCACCTCCACAAAGCAATGTGATTTTTTTTCAAAACCACATAACATGACTGAAATATATAAGTGTATTTAAAGAAATAATATAGTATTTATGTTATAATTATCATTATAAAAATATAATACATCGATTCTTTCAATCATGGTCATTGAAAAATGGAAATGTTACTCATTCATATGTACAACATACCATCTCCATGATTGTATCATAGTTCATTTTTCATAACCATATATCAATGTTTGTTTAAATATTATAATTGATATGTAAAAAATGATAATTGTTTCATAATTATTATTCTGTAGATAATGGATTAATATACAATTTTACCATAGTCAAACTATCAATGTTAATTTTGGTATTTGGTTGATGCCTTACCTATTTGTGTATGATGTCATAGCACATGTCCTTGACGGTTAGTTTATAATGTTCAGAATTATGAATTCCAACATTATGAGATTATTTATTGATGTCCATGTGAATGTTTTAATAGTTATAATATCCAGGGATAATTTTTAAACTCATTGGATTAGTTATATTGAATTATTTGATAATATTTTATTCCTTCCATATTATTCTTTATGCACAATTTATTGATTAAATGGATTGTTTTTTCAGATATTTACTATGCCATATTGATTATTTCTTATTTACACATGTCTGCTTGCACTGTAAGTAATACTATACACCTAATATCACCCCTTATTTTGTTTCCTTTCCTCAGGATACAAATAAGTATGCTTTGAATGAGTTTAATTATTTAAAATGTTTACTTACACTATGTCCTATTATTATATTTTCAAATAAAATTCGGGATTCAAATATATATATAGTTTACCAAGAGAACAAATCTATTCGGTATTTTTGGATGTGATCAATTGTACTTTATGACAATTTAATAAATCTTCCACTATCTCTAGGCTACTTAGGTCACGATCTTTATATTTGGTATCATACTAAGTTTAGTAAAAACCTTGGGAACTAGATTTTGAAAAATAGAGATTATAGAATATAACTCTATTAAAAACTTTGAAGAAATTCACCCAAAGACACTATGTTTATGATTTAGATAAGGATAATTTATGATATTTAGGAACCATAATGGGTTAATAAGTCTAATTTTGATCATAATTTTAAAGGCATAGACACACATTTGGATGTTTAAGGTGATGGAAATACAAGATGATTAAGAGTATTTTAAGAGACATGTATCATAACATAAACCTTTTTATTTCTATGTTTTTAGTGAAAAATATATTTGTCGAAGAATTCCTTTAAATTTTATGGTCGTAATTTTAATGTTACTGATAACCTTCATGGATAATATGATCATTGATGTGAGGGTAATAAGACCCAATTAAGATTATTTGATTTTGTGAAGATAAATACATTTTATTGAGAACATTAGTTGTAAAAAATTTATTTAATGATTAATGTAATTATTATGATATTTATCATATTTTTCGAATTTTATAATAATTTTATTCAAATAGTTTTTTAAAAATTACAAACCATATATTTGGTGACAACTGATTGCATTCAGCAAGGCTACATGTCTTGAACCCACAACTAAAGATCGAAAGGGGTCCAAAACCAACCTCTAGCCAACATGATGTATTGGTTAATATGAAATTATTTTTACTCTAATATTTTGAAGGATAAATATTATGTTGATCAAATTAGGAATCTTTTTATGTGATTGATGATATTTCTTGGAGATGTTTTATTAGGTTAATATATATATATCTGTGTGTGTGTGTGTGTATATATATATATCCGTTAGGTTTTACCAAAAGGATTAATTTGGAATAATGTTATTACATATTTGGTGGTGAAAGTCAAAAGGTATAATATAATCTTTTATGTTAAAACATTATTTAATATTGATATTTTTTATTTTAATTGGGATGTATTGATATTTATTTATTGAATTATCTATCTCAAAACATTGGTTTTATTTTTTAGTATTTTATATTAATGTAGTATTTTTTCATATGAGGGTCTATTCAATTCATGTATTATCTTATGTTGTGTGAACAATTTTGGTTTTATTAAATACGGGTAAGATAACTTATTATTCTTCTGTGGATTATATCATCCATTGAATGTTCATTTTAATTCTCTGGGAATTCAAAAATCTTGGATATTCCTTTTGTTGAGTAAGAAATGATTTTGAAATTGATCCAAGTGCAACGGAAGGATGAAATTTTTCTTTTAAAATAAAAAGATATCAGATATGAATATTGTATTGTGTTATTTATCTTGATTACAAAAGAATCCATCAACTTCAAGAAAAGGATATTAAAATAAAAACACTATACCTTTATCTTTTTTACTCATAAATCAATGGCATTTTTACCCATCATATATTAATGCCTTTGTGTTCATTAACTTTATATTTATTCTTCACATCCTTGTCATTAATTATCTTTATCACCCTTTATAATAATTTTGGAATTATTATTTTCATGAATTTCCATATTTTCACTATCTACTAATTTTTTCTTACATGGAAACCTATTTATGTTATATTTTTTATTACCTTAATACTTCACTTTCACTCTTATCAAGAGGAAGATTTATTAACCATTTTTATGATGTGGGTTTTCAATAAAGGTATTTTAAAATTTCAAACCATTGATTTCTATGTGAAATTTAAAATTTTGAGGATGAATTTTGTTAATTTGGTGAGAATTTAACACCTCAATATTACAAAATAATAACATTATGTCTGATTTCCTATATAACAAGCAACACCAAACTTAAATGACATGATAAATATTATTATTTAAATTTGATGGTTATAACTTATTTGTTAAAATGGTGTGGGTGAATAGGATAAACTGAATTATGAAACATATATATAAATTTACTAATAAATATAAATTTATTAATAAATTCTATTTAAATAATTACTCAATTTTTAGTAAATTGATTTTATTCTAAAGAATGTGTTATCCACAAAAAAAATTGATTTTATTACTTTTTATGAGTAAATGTTATAATTAATTTTTTAAAATTTTATAAATTTAACATTATAAAATATACTTTATTTTTGGATTCAGGGTATGAAAATTATATTAGGGTGAATTTTTGGGATTTTTTTGAAAAGTTTTTTTTTCAATAAATAGTGCAAAATACTAATTTTTATTGAAAAATATTTTTTTTGTATAATTCATTTCAATTTTAATTAATTAAAATAATATTTAAAAAAGAAAATTTTATCTAACTATATTAATTTAAATCTATGTAATTATGAACACTATTCATGTAGTTAATGTATGATCATCTTATGCCTAAAAAATGCATTCCATAAAAAGTACCGTTTTGATAGGTTTTATAGGTTTATTATTCAATTAAATTATACATCATATATGAATGAATATGATAAAATATATTCCATATTTTTAATCCCCATAATTAATATTAGATAATAAGGCCAGATTATTTTTTTATCATAATGAATACTAAAAATAGTAAAAATATTTACCATGGTTATGGGTAAAACGGGTTTATGAGAGATTAAACTAAATAGATAAGAGTTATAATGACCTAAAAAGATGTATAATTTATATTATTTTTATATATATCAACCATATCTAATATAATATTTGAAAATTTCTCATTTTTGTTCCATATGAACAAGATTATGACCTTTATAATAATTTAATTATAGAATATGATAAAGTGTCACTCTCTTACATTTACAAATACCTTTTATGATCACATAAGGATAAAAATGAGTTATGTTTGGTTATGAATATTAATTTAAAGGATAAAAAAATATATTATCATGGTAATTTATTTCTAATTTTTAGTGACGAAATAATAACCTTTAATGTTTACACAATGCTGATGTAGTAATTTTTTAATAAAAAGGAAAATAAAATAAATGATTTCAAAAATATAAAAAGTGATATTTATTATATTATATAAATTTTATAGATAAAAATAAAATTTTAGAGTATTATTAAAGATATTTATTTGAATTACCTCAATTTTTAGATTTTTTTAAAATAAAATTAAATGAATAGTGATAAAATTGGAATTAATGATATTTTACAATTATTAATATTTTTTTAATTGATTTAAAGTTCAAAGTAATATTAACATTATCCAAGAAATAGGATATAGTTTATAATATCCACAATAGTTTATTTATGGATTGTTTATCATTTTATATGACCATTCTTGACCCCTAACAATTAAAAACATTAATACTGTGAAAATTGTCAAATAGGGGTAAAACATTTTAAAATAGAAATATAGGGTGAAAACATCACCTAAACATGTCTAAATTTTATTTTATGATATTATTTAAAAAAATCTTCACATTATCCCCAAATATTATTACTTTTTATCCATTTTAATATGAAAAATAATTTATATTAATTTAGTATTATAAGAAATTTCAAGAGTCCCCCCACCTCTCTAAAAAAAGGAACACTCTATCCTATTTTCTTCACACATCAAAGGAATTTTGGTACAGCTGATCCCTTCCAAAATCCGTTATATACTTCCCTTAACATTTCCTTGATTCCTTTTTTATAAAACACTCCTAGTAATCATTTATGTGAAAGCCTGAAGAGTTTGTCCAAAAAAGAGGTGTCGTTTCTAAATGAGATTTTTTTTTCTCATTCCACTTCTTTAAAATATTATTAAAACATGATTATATAATAAAATTAGTATCTAAAATATAATTATATGTTTTTATGATAATTTAATAATCTTTATTCATCTTCTCTTCCATAAAATAGGAAGTGAAATCATTGTTCATGTATATAGTGGACCATCGACTCTCGAACTGATGTAATTTTTTTCATTCACCAAAACTAGTGGATGATTTTAATGATAGATATACTATATATATATATATATATATGATATTCATGAAATATTAAAAAAAATAAAGATAAAATATCATATAATTTCTTACCTTTCCATTCATTTGAAAATGATAAAGTTGTTCATGCGCATCTATGGATTACAGCTTCCACAAAGAAATGTGATTGATTTTTCATAACCAAATAACATGAAATCTATATATAATTTTAGTTAAAGAAATTATATTTTATTTATTTTATAATTATAATTATAGAAATATAAAATTATACTTTCATTTTGTCATTCATGATCGTTGAAAATTGAAAATGTTACTCATTAATATGTACATCTTACCATCTCTATGATTGTAACATATTTCATTTTTCATAACCATATTTCAGAGTTATTATAAGAAGAATAATTGATGTATAAAAATTTAATAATTCTGTTATTATTATTCTAGATATGATGAAACAATTACCTCTTTTACCATAGTCAGACTACCAAATTCATTTTGGACATTTAAAATGAATATTATTAAAATGTTCGATTTGAAGGTAATTGATTAATAAATTAAATTTAGCAAAGTATTAAATTAAATAAAAGGAATAAAAAACCATAAAATGGTTCTTTATCAGTTAAATAATCAACATAAGTTTACTATTTAAGAAGATAAATAACATACATGACGACTTAGACCTAAGGTGATGGATTTCGTCCCAATTTTCCTTTATTAAGGCATTATTTGGTCATTTCATGATCAAGTTTCAGATTAAATGGGATGTGGTTTTTGTTATTTACCTTTTCATATTGATTATTATTTATTTCATCATTCTATTTTCTACTTTACATAACCCTTACTTAACATTTGAGATCATCCTTATTTTTTTCCCTTTCCTGGGATATAAAGAAAGAGCCATTGAATGAGTCCAAGGATGCATAATATTTACATAAACTATGTTCAATTTTTATGTTTTCAAACATAATGTGAGATTAAATTTTATATCTAGTTTATGAAGACTACTTGACTATTCAGTCCTTTAGGATGTGATCACTTGTATCTTGTACCAATGTAATAAAGTGATAGTTGAGTCAAAATTATTATTACTTCATTTTCAATCACAATTTTTTGGAAATCACAAACACTCCCTTAAAACTTTGTTTGCTAAATTTTTATATCCCAAGTATTTTAGTTTGATTTTGTAAAAAACCATTACATTTTACCACACATAGAAAGAGTTTTAATGTATTTCAAATATGAACTCCTTATTTTTCATTATGATAATCAGATTGAGTATGTGTCCTATAAATCATACAAAACTTTAATCAGAACAATAGTTAGAATTTTCTACTTTCTATCATACGAAAAAATATCATGACCATCGAACTGATTTTGGTACATACATAATTAAACCAGCCCTCATAAGTATCATTTTTTTAAAAAAATGATAAGTATTTCCCTTAGACAATCCTATTTTTATAATCAAAATATATTATACATATTATAATCATAGGTAATTCTTTTATCTTTGTAATGGTGCTAAAAAAATTATAGACATTCAGTTATTCCAAAACATTATGTGTTATAAAAGAGCCATCTATCTGAGGTTGTTGCAACTAACTCAGAAATATGATCTTTCAAGCTTCACCTATAAATTTTCAGGCATTTGAATTATTGGGAGCTGATCACATTCACAACTCAATATATTTAAATTTTTCTCTCTGTGAATATCTCATTCCAACAACTTTTTAATACTATAAATATATGTTGATCAAAATAATCATTTTTAGGTTTGTTTCCTCTATAACAAATTTTATTTTTTAATCATGTGTTTAGTCATTGTTACGATCAAGGGATTCTGGGGATAGGAAGATAGTGAATCTAATCCATCAGATTTTGGGATTTTTGGCCTTAGAATACTGATGTGAATAATCATATCGAGGGATTATGAGGATTTAAATAAAAATATTATTCCAATCATTATATCAAGGGATTTCCTAGTAAAGAGATACATAAATAACAGTCAGTATAAACCTATGGATTCCATTATTTAAGGTTATTGACTACCTTAACTCTTAAGATTAAAAGAGTGTATTCTTTTAATATATCTTGTAAGTCATTTTTACTTTTAATATGTATTTTTTACATGTTTTTGAAATAAAATTTGGTTGTGTATATAATAAAAATTTATCATTAATACTTATATTTATATACTTTTTTTATCATTTTTACCTTGATTATGATAATAACACACTTTCATTTAATTATATCAATTATGACACTGATTATTCACTCAGACCGTCCAAAGAAGTCTAAGTCCAAAAAAATTACATTAAGAGGTTTCTTTATTTGATCAGTTTAAAATTTTTAAACTAAAATCCCCCCCTCTTGTATGTATATCCATTTAAGATACACTCACATCCTAAAATTGTCATTAGAGTAGGTTTCTACTGAATATATACTATTAGAGTATTTACTTTCTCTAATTACTCTATATTGTTTAAGTTTTTATATAAACATCGTATTTATAAACCTGGTTACATTAATGTGTACTTTAAAAAAATAGTTTCTTTTGTTAGAAGTAGGATGTTATGAATGTTGGACCTCTTGATAATGTTAATCCAAGTTGACCAACGATATTTGATGGGAATGAAAATTAATTTTTAAAAGAATGAAAACATTTTTTATCAACACTATAGTTGATAACTTCTTATTGCTTACTGAAAAATATAATATTACTGATAAGGAAGTTTCTTCTATTAAAAATTATGATATGTTAGAATATCAATTGAATTACAAAGTCATAAATATATTATTGTTCTCTTTGAAGAGAATATCTACTTTTAGATATCTTCTTGTGAAGCTTCCAATAGTGTTTGGAATAAATTGGAAGTTACACATTTTGGTACATCCAATGTCAGGAAAACAAGAATAGTTATGCTTATAGATGAATTACAACACCTTGATTTTATTCCTAGAGAGTGATTTTCTAAGATACACCAAAGAGACATGCCTATCATAAATAGTTTACAATATCTTGGAGAAAAGGACTTTATGATATGGTTTTGGTCAATAATATTTTTGATATAATTCCAAATGAGTGGGAACCGAAAATAAAATTTTTGGATGACGCAAGAAATCATACAAATCTTACTGTTGATTATTTGACTATTACACTCATTCAATATAAAGGAATAATTAAAATATATGATAATAAATATAAAAATAAAAATTATGGAGTTTCTTTTTCTACAACATCTACTGAACCTTCTAAACTTTAGTCAGCTAAGAAATTTGTAAAATCATTAAGGAAGAAGAAAGTTGTTGTTCATACAAATTCTAGTGCATCAAAACATTTAGATAATGATTTAATAATGTAGATATAAGGATGAAAATGATAGTTGGAAATAAATATTTTCAATACTAATAAAAAAAGTTCATAATAATAAAGGTGATAGGAAGGATTTTGAAGTCACTTGTCATGAATGTATGAAAGTGGTAAAAATATGACATTGTTTTCTAAAGTTGAAAAGAATATATAAGAAGGAAATAAATTTAGCTATAAATGAAAAAAAGTATTATAATTCAAACAGAAAGAAAATTTTAAAGCTTCTCATTCATTGAGAGCCAGTGGTGGTAATTCTTCTAATAATTCTTTTTGTAATGAAATTTATAGATAGAAAACATTGTTATTTTTAAAATTTTGCCCATAGTAAATCATTGTCAATTGGAAAAGGTACATATAGTTGAATATCTAAGTAATATGTCATTAAATGTAAATTATTCTAAGGAGAAAAATTAAACATCTTCTCATGAAGAATCTTCCTCAGAAAAAGATGATACTTTACCAAGTTATGATGAATTTTACAGATTTGTATAACTTTTAGAAAATGAAAATTATAAAATTTTAAAACAAACTTCATCATTCCAAATCTAAACATTATAATGTATATTCAATAATAATTTTTTTTATAAAATAAAATATTAAATCTTTTTAAAATTCATGATAAAACTAATTTTGAAAAAAAAATTGATTTCATAAGATTCTGAAAACGTGGTTTCTGAGGAAAATTGTTTACAGAATGATTTTAATAAACTTAGTTCCAAAATTATTACCATTAAGGAAAAGAATTTAGTTATAAAACTAAAATTAAAAACTCTATCATAAATAAAATTTTATCAATTTTTAACACTATTAAAGAAAACTTCCATAAATTGTATAATAAAATGATTCCTTATAGTGATAATATGATAATGGGTTATAATTATAAAGATATTAATTTTAATAACAGATAACATATTCTTAAAAGTGGACCTATGTTTTCTAAGATCCAAAGTTGTGGTCAATGGATAAAAAATTATTCTTTAGATAAAGTAAAATTTCATGGTTTTCAAAAATCTTACCTTTCAAAAAAAATATAGTTACCTAAAAAAATTCTAATAATACAACTCCAAAGAATGTCTGGGCATTGAAAAACTTATCTTTGTGTTTTCAGGAAAATTAAGAAAGTACCAACAGAAATTATATTTTGTGCTTTGATAGTGGATGTTATGGTAACATGAATGTAAGTAAAAATTTATTCAATAAGATAATCATGTTGAAATGTGTAAAATTAAATTTCAGAGATAATGCACAATGAGTGATTATCACAATAGGTAACATTGTTCTTCTAGGAAAATGTCTTTTTAAAATGTTTTATTTGTCATAGTTCTTTAGAAAAAACTTATATGCATAATTAAATTATGTGATTAGGGTTAACTTTTGAAATTTAGGAATGTTAAATTTTTACTACATAGTTCCAAGGATGAATTTATTCTTTATTCCAATCAGTATAATAATATTTACACACTAATCATCAAAGACCATAGGAGGCAAGACTTACCATGGCTTAATGAAATAGAAGATCAATATTGGTCTTGTCATATAATGTTTGGATTTTTTTACCTAAAAAATTAGCTAACATGACAAGGAAAGGGCTTTTTATGGATATACTAGAACTTTGGTTTGATAATTTGAAATTCGGTGACACTTTTCAATACGGTAAGAAACATAATTCAAGTTTTATATCTATTAGGGATGGCTAAAATTCGGATACTTTTCAGTTAGTGCACATAGTATTATATTGTCTGTCACAAACATGTATTATTGGTGGAAAATATTATGTTTATGTATTAGTTTATGATTACACCAGATATACTTTGGTCTATTTTCTTATAAATAAATATGAAGCCTTTAGTTTTTCTAAAACTTATATATCCCAAATTAAAAAATATAAAAAAATTCCATTGATAACAATTTGTAGTAATCATGGTGGAGAATATTAAAACTCTAATTCTAAAGAAGTTTATAGTAATATAGGTATTGAATATAACTTCTCAGTACCTAGAACCACATTTAAAAATTGGGTAGTTAAAAGAAGAAATTTAATTATTTTAAAATAACTAGAACCATGCTGAGTGAATAGTCAGTTGCTAAAAATTAGTGGGATTAAGTGGTTAGTAATTAGTTATATGCTATAAATTGAGTTTTAATTAGACCATTTTTTAATAAAACACTTTATGAGTTATGTACTGGAAGAAATCCCAATGTATCTTACTTCAAATATATTTAGCTAAAAAGTATTCATCTTAAATACTAAAGCTAATTTACAGAATTTTCCACCCAATTCAGATGATGGGATATTTTTAGACTATTCCAATACTTCTGGGTCTTATAGGGTTTTTAATAAAAAAAATATTATACTGTTGAGGTAAAAATTCATGTTATCTTTGATGAAAATGATCCTTTTGTTTTCAAACAACCTCAACATATATCCTTGAATGTAATTTCAAAAACTGATTTTCAATGTTTATTAGAATGTTCTTCTCATAACGAAATAACTCAAGAATTATTTTATAAATTAATTCCTTAGGAATAATTTCTACATAATTTTTATGAATGAAATTTTCAAAACCCAAGGTTTTAATTGTTTCTTAGGAATCAATCTAATGAAAGTATCATTAGTGGTATAGATCAACCAGTTTTTACTAGAAGTTCCTTACGAAAAAATATTGAACATCTAGAATTTTTATCCCAATTTAAACCTATGAATATTGATGAGACTTTAGGTCATGAGGATTCGATTAAAGATATTCAGGTTGATCTCAATGGGTTATAAAGGAATAATGTCTATAATTTTGTTTAAAACCTAAAATACATCTATAATTGGATTAGAATTATTTTTTTGGAATAAAAGTGATAATAATAGAATAATAGTTATAAATAATAATATTCATATTACTAAAGGTTATTACTAACAAGTGGGGAAATATTATAAAGAAACTCGTGCTCCAGTAGCAAGACTTGAATCTATTCAAATAAATCTATCCTTTTCAACATTCTTTAATTTAAAATTATTTAAAATATATGGGAAGAGTGATTTTATTAATAGATATGTTCATTAGAAAGTTTATATAGAACAGCCCCTACTTTTGAAAAAAAAACTAGAATATTTTCATGAAATTTCAAAAGAACTATATGGACTCAAATAAGCCCCAAGATCCTGATATGATAAGTTAAATGGATTTTTATTAAAAAAATGATAAGGGAGACGCATGACCAAGATATTTTATAAAAGAAGTTAATAAATACATTATGATTCAAAAAAATTACATTGATCACTTTATATATGGTTCAACTCAGAAATAATTAATATATTCCTTTGCATATCATATGAATTCTGAGTTTTAAATGAGAAAGATGGGTGAGTTAACATATTTCATTGGATTTCAAATTTAAAAAAAATACAGGAAGGAAATTTTATATCTCAATGTTGGTATATAAAATTTATTATTAAAAATTTTGGATATAAAAATATTAAATGTATCAGCAGTCTAATCGGTACCTCCAATATTTCAGAGCATGACGAGGTTGGGAAACTAGTTGACCAAAAGAATTTTATAGATATAATTGGAAGTTGTCTATACTAAACTATTAGCCGTCCAAATTTAGTGTTTTTAGTGCGATTATGTGCAAGGTATAAAACCAATCCAAAATAATCCAATATTAAATCTTAAAAAATAAATTTTCATTATCATAAGGGAACTATGGATTTAGACATTTTCTATTCATCTAGAAATGTTTCTAAACTTAAAGGTTTTTCGGATGCCAACTTTGGTGGATATAGAAATAATAGGGTAGTACATCAAAAATTTAAATTTCTTTGGTTATTCTTTTGGGTCTTGTTCTTGTAATAAAAAACACTCAGTATAACTTTCCATTTCTAAATCTTAATATATTGAAGATTGAAGTTATTGTATTCAAGTGTTGTGGAGGGAACACACACTAAGAGACAATGGAATGCATTTTTAAAAAAAATGAAATACATTGTGAAAATAAAATTGAAATTGATTTATGTTAGAACCCATCACATGAATCATGTTTCAAACACATAGATATAAGACACCATTTCCTTTGACATCAAACACTTAAAAGATATATAATTTTATAATTCATCTGAACACAAGAATAACTTGCAGATATTTTTACAAAACCTCTTAGATCTGATATATTTGAATATATTAAACGTATTCAATGGATGATCAATATAAAGTGATTATTAAAATCTATTTTATTTTTACCTATATCCTAATATTAAAATAATGAATTTCATAAGGGGGTTACATATGTTTTTTTATTTTTCAAAACTTCTAGTTTTTCTTAAATTTTTTCATTGATTAAATTGTTATATTTTCTAAAAAGTTTGTATCTTAGTTAGTTTTTTGTCTCAAATTTAATAAATTTTTGGATTCATATTTCCCAAAAATGTTTTCTAGATACAGAAACTATTGTAAAAAATTCCAAACTCAAAATATTTTACAATATTTATCAATTTTTTAAAATAATCTTAATCAGTTTTTAAAACTATCATATTTAGTTTTTCGTCATAAAACTATCCAAATAAGTTTTTATAGAAAAGAACTATTGTAAAAATTCTTCATTAAAAATATATCATAATTTTTTTACTTTACAAAAACCAATAAGAATATGTTATTCATACCGATGCTACTTTCTTCTCTGAAAGGTACTCTTCTATTATTTCAATTTTTTCACAATGTCATTAATTTAGTTTATAATTGTTGTTATTGTTATCCTTTTATTTTATAAAAAACATTGAATTGTTTTCAAAACATTAAATTTTTTCCTAATCATAATCATATTCACTCTAATAAAAATTTAAACACTTATAGAGTTCAAATAAACTTTTAAAAAAATTATTTATAAAAATCACATCTATCAGATCAAATAGTGTTTCAATCTCATTAATTATTTTGAGTACGGAATAAGAATAATATCCCTAGTGCCAATATAAAGCTGGTTCACTCCATTTTACCGCATCATTTGTTAACAGTTTTCCTTATCGAGCTAATACACCCTTCAAAGCTTTCAGTTTGATAATTTTTTATTATTTCTGATCCCTTGTCTTAGTTATAGTTTCAATAGAAATAAAAAAAGATTATGCAATTTGGTTTGTGTTTAGGGAAGGACTTATTGAAAGATATTAGAACTATAAGTTTGATTACACTCTCGAAAGGATTATTTCTTTTCAAATAGGGGAATCTATTTTTCTAGAGAAGCCTGATAAGGATTTTGACCTTTTTCATCCTATGGTAGTTTCGGAGTTTTGTGATTTAGTACAATTTTATAAAGAAGATATAACTTAAAAAGTTTCCTTCACTATTTTTATTAAAAGATACAAAACTTTCTTATGAAATATTAGATGACCTGGTTGGGGTACCTTATTATGGAGAAGCCTATTTACAATCACAAAAGTCTCCAAATAAGATTTCAATATTTGAGAAGAATAAGGATAATTATTCTTAATTTTATTTTTATACAAAAGTTAGAAACATTTATTATCTAACTCCACAGAATATATTCATTTATTTATTGGTGTAATGATATCTAATCCAACAGAATGGTGATAGGGATACTTTCAAAAGTATCTGATGTTTTTTTTCTTTATTTTCTTGACGGGATGAGGAATATTGACTTTGTCAAGTTCATCTTTCTTATAGTGAAGAATATAAATATTTCTTTCATCATGTCTATGATTATATTGTTCCCATCCTTTATCAACAGGAATATTGTGAAATGTATGGATTTTTTTAAGGTAGATAATAAATTTTATCTTGTAAGGTAAAATATTTAATTCAAAAATTAAAATACATTGTCCAAAATGAAGTAATTCTTGGATTCTAAATCAAATATGGTTTTAGGAAAATTTGATGGTGTTGCTTCTGATTCTTAACCAACAATTAAAGTGGAGGAAGTTGAAAATTAGAAAATTAGAAATGCTAAAACATCTCCTCTTATAAATCACAAGATATAAAAGAAAATTACAGATGAAGTTTTAGAGAAGCTTATAGATCATAAGATTCAAAAGAATCCTGGGGATCCCGAGATCTGTACTAAACCTACAAAGGAAGAGGATTTAAATTCTTTAAGTATCTGATGATAATAAATTTTTTAAGAAATATGAAAAGAAATAAAAATAAGTATATTTCAGAATAAGAAAACCAAAACCTCCCCAGCTTGATCTAGATCAATAAAACACAGAAATAATAATTTACGAGAATGTTTTTTTCTATATTTTACTTGATTAGAAAAGACTGAAAGATCATATTTCAAATCTTCCAATCATTGAATCTATACTTAAGCTACTTCAGAAATCTATGATTGAAAAATTAGAATCACTCAGGGTTTTAACAAAAACTATTATCAGGATTTGTGTCGATTAGAATGTTTTTAATGAAAACATCAAAACTCAAATGTCCTCATAAAATAAAATGGATATATTTTATAACAAAATAAAAATTGATATTAATGAGAATGTAGACCAGCTTATTAAAATTAAAGAAAATTTAGTAATAATTGGATGATTCCTTTAAAATATTAAACTCAGATAAGAAGGAAAGAGTAATGATTGTAGAAGAATTTAGATACACTACAGATTATCGGATAAGGGATGTCAATGTATTGAAAGAAAAGACATGTGATATGGAGTTGGACATGTGTAGGCTTAGATCTTGTGGGAATGAAATTATCATTATGATGGATAAAAACAAATAACACGTAGAGGAATTTTAAAGTATGAAAGATGAAGCTTGGAAGTAGGCCACTCTAGAATAATATATTTCAAAGATATAAAAGGATAAACATGAGTTTAAAAATATGAAGGCCTTCATGAAGAATATTATAAATAAACATTAAACATTTTCCCTGAACTCTGAATGTATCTTATCAAACATTTTAATTTTTAATGTAATTATCTTCTCATCCAAATTCCTTTTGTTTTAATTTTTTACAATTTTAACTGCTTACATATTCTTTCATATTTACATATATGATTAGTTAGTTCAACAATGTTTCATATATTTTTTCTCTAAAATTCTAGGAAACATCAGAATATTTCTCATTCCTTTTTGAAAATCACATATCATGAATGTATTATTATGGGGATAATTTTTTTTTAACGGGGTTTATTTTTAAAAAAACAAAATATGTTATCCTCATGGTAAGAAGTATTCCTAAGGGGGAGAATTTTTTTTAAGGAATATATTTTTTATTACTTTAAACCATTTTCAAAGGACTTCCAAGCTCATGGGAAGTAATGTTATAGAGAATAAATTCAAAGTTCTTAAAATACAAAATGGTTTTATGTTTTTCAAGTTATTTTTCATTTAAGTATTTTTGGTTTTTTATTTCCAAAAAGGGGGAAATTTTTAAGCCATTAGTGTTACTTCTTTCTTTTCCATTCCTTTATTTTTTGAAATCACAAAAATACTCTTAAAACATTGTTTAATAACTTGTTATGTCCCATGTTTTTTGGTTTGTTTTTGTATAAAACATTAACTTTTACCATACAAAGAAAAATTTTCTAATGTATTACAAATATAAAACTGTCCTTATACATTACTATCATCAGATTGAGTATGCATCAGATAAATCGAATTTACCTTTAATCAGACTAGTATTTTGGATTTTTTCTAATATATCATGAAAACTAAATCCATGACCATCATACTGATTATAGTAAAAACATAATTTAACAAATCCTTATAAGGATCATTGTGTTGAAAAATGATAAGCAGGTCCATCACACTATCGTATTTTTATAATCAAAATATATAAGAATAATTAATATTATAATGAATAATGTTATCAATGTAAAGATGGTAAAATAGAATGATATTGGGCATTCATTTATTCTAAAATATGATGATCTTTCAATGAGACATATTTTAGAGGCCATTGTAACTAACATGGAAATATGATCATTAGAGCTTTGAAAATAAATATTTGTCCATTTAAAGTATTCAAAGTTGATCATATTCACAGCTCAATCCGTCTAATTTTTTCTCTATATGAAAATCTTCTTCCAAAGTCATTGTAAACTTTGGAGAGTATTAGTTCTAAGAAATCCTTATCAAGAATGTTTTCTTTAGAATGGATTTTCTTTTGTAATCATGTATCTGATCATTGTAAAGATCGAGAGATTCAAAGGATAGGAAGTTGGTGAATCTGATCTGTCATATCAAGGTCTTCTAAGGGTAGGAATAAAAAATTCAATCATCATATAGAATTATTCTGGGGATTGGAAGATATATCTCATTTTATCTTCTGATAGAGGGATTTCCTAGTAAGTAAAGAAATTGATTAATATAAGTATAAAACTATGGAAAAATTTAGTCATTTTTACTGAATAATTTTACTCTTAAGGTTAAAAAATTTTAGCCTTTTAATTTATCTTGTAATACATTTATACATTTAATATCAATTGTTTTACTTTTTGAGATGGATATTCTGATGTGCATGTAATATAATTTTATTCTTCATATTTTTCTTTCTATACTAGTTTTTTTAATGGTGTAACATTTTTTATGAAAATAAATAAATCCAATGTAATTAAATAAATTGTGACTTTGATTCTTCACTCTAATCATCACAAGAATATTTATTCTTATAAATTTACTTTAAGAGGTTTTTTGTTTTTATTAATATAAATTTTTGAAACTACTATTCACCCCCTCTTATAAGTATATCCATATAAGATACTCTTATGATCCAACATTCACCACCAACTATTGGCTATTAGGATCAGGGTCTTTACACAGTTAGAGATTTAAGACATATTCATGAATCCTTCACAAATCTTGGTCTCCCTTATGTTGATAGTCAATTATTAACATGTATTGATATAAAATAATTTGTATGTAACAAAGGTTCTCTATCAATATTACCCTTTATACTTATCAGATGTTCTCTATTAATGGTACCATCTGTATATATCATAGGTTCTCAGTCTTGTTTCTCTACTATTTTTTGATGTTGGTTTTTGTACACAGAATGGGGAACTCTAGATTTTATCATCATTTGGTCAGATAGATTTTGTTTTGATGATAGGACCAGGCCCATATGAATGGATTCCTATGTATTTACATGAATGTAATTAGAAACCACATAATATAGTGCCAATAAAGGGGAACAATATATCATTAAAGTTCATATGAAAAGAACTAGACCATGCAGCTTAGCATTATGTGGTGAGGATGTCAAGGTGAATGGTTCCAATGAAAGGATACCCCTTTTTTTGTTGTTTACAATATGGTTTATTCATGAAACCAGAAACACCCAACGGTTCATGTATCCATGATTTTTTATAAACCCACTTTCTAAAGGTAGATGATCACTGATTATTTTCCAAAAATTCTTAATAACTCACATTGGTTAAGAGGATGGGACTATATGCTCCTCAAACCCTTTTGGGGGGAATTATTTCCTACTCTGGGACTCTCTTATGGATTTAAGACATATTTTTAAATCCTTCCCAAATCCTTATAACCCTTATGTAAACAATTATTTATTCATAGGTACTGATGTAAAACCATTTGTATATATCAGTGTTTCTCTGTTAATACAACCACCTATATTTATCATATGTTATCCATCAATGGTACAATCTATATATATCATAGGTTCTCCATATTGTTTTTTTTTATTTTTTGATGCTGGTTTTAATCCATATTGTGGGGAACTATTGAATTTATCAATTTCTAGGTAGAATGATGTTGTTTTGATATTGGTATTGGGAGCATGGGAATGTATTCTTACTTATACATATGAAAGGAATCATAGACCATATAGTTTGGTTCCAATTAATGGGAAACATCATACCATTCAAGGAATGCAATAAGGACCATACCGTGCAGTTTATCATTGGGTCGTGAGGACATCTCGGTGAAAGGTTACTAAAAAAGGATGGTATGAGACTTATGAATGAGAATCCCTTTATGGTTAATTCCATAGGGAATATGGCTTGATGGGATCTGGTTTATATTACAATGATTATAACCTCGTGAAGGTAGCACTCATAGGGAATAATTTTGGATAAGGATGATATGATGGGTCCTAGAATAAATGTTCCCATGTAGGTTGGGATATCATATTAATGGGAATATGGATCAACAATAATGATGGTGGATTGAAGGTGTTGGGTTTATATCTCATCTTGGATTCCTAATATCCTGTTGGGATTGGAATCAAATCCCCTATAGTTTTGAATAGGTTTGGGCATACACATACAATGTATTCCCATGGTAACTTAATTGGGAATACGGACCTCAAAATATCTATCTCACAAATACAATGGTCCTTTGAGAGGATGGTAACATAGTTGGGTCTTAGACCTAGTAGGAGTCATGTGGTTATTTTGACATTACTAATTATTTTATCACCACTAATCTCTAATCCCATGTGATTCATTCTTGGGGTGAGAAATAAGATAAATTCAAATATTTTCGTTTCAAATGGCCACTTATGGAAGGGGAGTTACCCCTCAATTGGAAGATCATTCTAGCACTTTATGCTTCATCTAGTGGTGAATGAGGGAGAGGAAATAGAAGTCCGGATAATTGTGATGTTCGATATGAATGGTTAGGGGAATACTATTGGGGGGATTCCCTATGTATATATTTTATCCTTGTCCACTTGGAGATGAGGTTAAGGATACAGTAGGGTGGTAAAGATGAATGATTGGACATACTCATTATTTTCCCCCCTAAACCCCATGATAAAACCTATATATCCATTAATTGGATAAAAGAATCATGGATGCATCATAATTCACATAATATTTTATGAATAATGTAGGGAGTGATTTTCACTGCCTAAAATACTTCCACCATACCTAAGGATTAGACCCTCATTACGATGGGAATGAATAACTATGAACATTCCATGAATCCTTTCTACCCGGGAGGTTAAATGATGGAATTTCTTTACGATAGTAATAAATTATGATAAGTTGCATATAATGATGTGTCTTGTACCACATCCAGATGGATTTGGTGGTTGCGGGGGAGGTCTCAATTATAGAATTCTTGGTTCTTCGTATAGATTATAGGGATCCATTTTAATAGTTTTTGGAGGGACTATAGTAAAGTATAATTCTATATGGAAGGAGGGTGGTGAGATAGAAAAGTTAAATACCTCGGTCTATGTATGTTACTTATACAGGATGGGGTATAAAAAATGGTTTCTTCCATAAAATAGGATTCTTCACGTGAAGTTTCCTTCATAATTAATGTACCCTTTGAGGTTGAAAAGTAGGTACCCTTTCTCAAAAAGAGTGTATCCTTTTCATGAAAATACTCTTAGTAGTGGATTCCTTTAATTTTGTCTCCGTTTCATTTGTAATATTTGGTAAGTTGATTACCTCCTAAACATGAATTTTCAAGCTCAGCCTTCTCCTTTCTCTGATTTTTATTTTCCTTTATCCCATTTTGTGTATCATCTCTACATGTTTCCCTCACAATCCATATTTCTTGGAGGATATCTATGTATTTATAGGTTTCATGAGAATACATTCCTTCCCAAAATGAATGGATTCAAAGAATATATGGCTCTATGTGGCAGACAATAAATGAAACCTCATGTTGAAAAAGGATTTCATTAACTTGGGGTGTGATATTTACTTCCTTGCCCAAAAAATAACTTTATTTTAAAAGTGTTCAATAAATGAAAGCCTCATCATACAAATAAGCTATTGTTTTTTGGGGTGGAAAATTACCATTTCACCCTACAAAATTATTTTCATTTTCAAGAGGTTATAAATTACCACCTAACATCATAAATGAATGTTATTTATAGAGGTATAGATATGACTACCTTATCCAATAATAAAATTAGATTTGGAAGGATTTTATGTGAAGAAAATTTTTCACATAGTGTGTGTGCTATGTGTTATTGAGTAGGATTCTTTTTGGTTTAACATATTTTATGAATTAACATATAATTCTTGTTTGGTTGATTCAGTTGATAAATATGAAATAACTACAATAGTTATCTGAGATTATTTGTTACCTTTTTAGGAAAAAAAATCATTGCATTATTCCCCCTTCATAAATTTCACAATTGAAATTTCACTAAAGAATATGAGGAAACCTTTTTTCATCCCCTCTTATGGTTCTCATGTTTCTATCTAAAACTTTTTGTTCTACCACAATAAATTGACCAAGTAAGTGTTTTTTATAGAAATTTTTCTATATAATCTAAGAACATCACCATATTCTCCTCATATGAAAGATCATTTTCCAAAGTACCACCTCTCGATTCAGTACATGTGATGGGTTTGGTATGTACATCCTCAAGAGGAATGCATAAAAAACATCATGTACTTTAGAAACATTAGGTGGGAGTTATGGTCCATAGGCAATACCTTTATGTGATAAAGGATATCAAATGGGTCATTGTATCTAGGAATAGACATCCCTTTCTTCCCAAACCATATGGCTTTCTTCCATAGTGATATATGAAAGAAGACCTTATCTCTAACCTCAAACACTAGGTCTCATAAATAATTGTCTATATAGAATTTTTATCAACATTACATAGATTTTATATGACATTGAATGTTTTGAACCATATTTATCATCTCTTAGATAATATCATATCCCTTCATATTCCACTCTCCCACATCAATCAGTATGGTGGAGTCCGACACCTCTTCCCAAACAGAGCCGCAAAATTTTCCATTTTAATGTTATAATGGAAACTGTTGATATATTTGAAATCCACTCGGAGGTATGTGTTGAAAATAATATCCTTGTAATTTTATTGAAATTAAAAAATCCTCTAGTGTTTGAATGGTTCTTTTGAACTGACCATCTAAGGGTGATATACAGTAATAAAACTCAACTCTATATCCAATTATTGTTGAAAGATTCTCCAGAACCTCTAGGTAATCCTCCGATCCCGATCAAATACAATGGATAGTGGTACTCTATGTAGTATTTCAACTTCCATTATGTATATCTTAGTGAGATGTTCAATAGAGAAATATTCTTTGATATATATGAAATGCAATGGATTTTTAAGCGAATAAAATACCACCCATATAGATTTATTTTATTTATATTTCTTATGGAGTCCTATGATAAAATGTATGATTATGTTTTCCCATTTCCATACTAGTATAAGAAATGATCTCATCATAACCTTATACTTCTATCATTTAGCATTGACTTGATGTAATACCGAGTATCAAGACCAAAATTATCCAATCACCATCTTCATGTTATCCCACTAGAGGTTTTCCTCCATATTTATATTCATCTTAGTTCTTCCTAGATGAATAGAGGAGGATGAGATATGTTAATCATCTAGATGTTCCCTCTTAAACTCCAATTTTAAAGGGACATATATCTGGGATCCAAACCATATTACTCTATATTTGGAAAAACTAAACACTAAAATATTCACTAGCTTTGTCAACAACTCCACATAATCATTTTATGAATCCTTGACCCTATAAATAATTTATAGTCGATAGTTTAATTAAAAAATGTAGGATGACATTCCTTTTATTATTGCATTCCCATCCTTTTCATGTACAAGAATATTGAATCCCTTTTAATCCCCATCCTAGATAGGGTTATAGAATCATTCCTAATTAGAGAATCTCCCACTTTATCCTCATTCCTAGAATGGTAATGGATTGAGAATTCATAAACCGTGATTAGAAAAAACCACTTTTGTTGGCGCATTTTGATCTCACTTTTGTTGATATATACATGTGGCTTTTATGATCCATATATATGTTACACTTATCCCCATAGAGATTATGTTACAAAATATTCAATACCAAGATCACTACATCAAATTTCATATTGTGTGTTGGGTATTTCTACTCATGGATAATTAATTAGAGGGGGTAATATGATATCATTTTTTCATCTTCATGAGTACACAACCAAATCCCTTTTTGTATGCATCACTATAGATAAATAGTCCTTCCTCAATGGTGGGTAATGTGACTATATGTGTAGTTTTTAACCTCCTTTTTAAATATTTAAATATAACTTATGATTAATTGGTCTATAAAAACTTCAATCTGTTTCACTTTTTCTTAGTTAGTTCTCTTAAATATCATGAAACGTTTCTCAAAAATCTAGGACAATACCCAACTAACCCAAGGAAATTATGGATATCCATCATAGAAGTTGGTATTGGTTACCCTTCAATTGCTTCTATTTTAAAGGGATCCCTAAATATACCTTTATTGGTGATACATTCCAGGAGAATGTTACATTCTTCAACAAAAACTAATATTTAATGTACATCTCATATAACTTTTCTTTTTGCAATTTTTTTAGTGAAGCATTCAAATGATCCTCATGCTCCTCCTTTATTTTTGAGTAAATATGAATGTCTTATATAAATACCACCAAAAATTTGTTTAGGTAATGCATAAATATTCTATTAATTAATTCCATGAAAATATATATAGAATTAGTGAGTCTGAATGGAATTACCATGAACAAATATTTCTCCTACCCTGTACAAAAAAAATACATCTTGGGTACATCCAACTTCTTCACCTTTACATAATAATATCTTAACAAAAGATCCACCATAGAGAAGTATTGGCCTCCCCATAGTATATCAAAATATTTATCAGTCCAAGGTATATGAAAATTGTTCTTTATCATGATAACCTTGAGTTTATCATAATCAATGAAGAGGTTCATTGACTAATATTTATTTTGGAGGAAGATGACCACCACAACCCATGGTGAATAACTTGGTCATATAAACCCTTTATCAAGATTCTACAATAGATTCTTCTTTGTCACTTCTTGTTCAGTATTTTCCATTCTATATAGTTTATTAGATTTTAGAAAATCCCTAAGTATAGGTATGAATGAGAATTCAACCTCCTGGGTAGTAAGAAGACCATACAATTCTCTGGGGAACACATAAGAATATTACCTTATAATGGTCATGTCATCTGTCACGCCTGTACTTTTTATATTACTTATTTTATTATTTTTATTGGGCATCAGATAGTTCGGGTCAAGACCCGAACTTAAAATTTCTGAGTTTTATTCTGAAAAGCATTTTCTTGGCCTTTTCGGCGTTCAGCGCGCCACTGTCGAGACCACGCGACCATGCTTGGGTCGCCGCGTGACCTCGCTCGGTTCTTCGCACGCCTGATTGACGTGCAACCAATTAAATAAAGAAGTTAATAATCAAGAAATAAATTTTAAGGGAGATAAAATGTAAATAAAATTAAATAAGAAATGTGATAAATATTTAATGGTTTGTTTTAATATTGGGGGGATGTTAATATTATTATTATTGTTATTGTTGACAGTGTTGGGAATATAAATTTTATTAAGTTATTAATATTATCATTACCATTTAATTATTTTTATTATTATTAGTATTATTATTTTAATTGATATTACTTTATTATTATCAACTTGGTTTTATTATTTTAATTAATATTAAAATCATTATTCATTAACTAGTTTTATTATTATTATTATTATTAGTTATTTTAATTTTTAGTTTTATGATTTTTTTATTTATTTATTTATTCCTTTTTTGGTAGGGTTTTCTTCCCAGTTTTTTTCTTTTTGGTGTGCGCTGCGACCTGGTCTCCCCTTATGCTGCACCACCAAGTCTTCTCCTCAGTAGGTGCACCGTCGGCCTCTTCCTGTTCTCCCCGCCGCGGCACCCCCCTTCCCCCTTGGTCTCCTCACACCGCCCATCTCCCTCGGCCTGCCTTGGACCACCGTAGCACCAAGCCCCCTCCCCCTCTCTTCTTGTCGCGCCGCTGGAACCCCTCGTCGTCGCCCAAATCACGGCCAGCCTGCTCCCTCTCCTGGCTTACGCCACACCCACGAGCTCCTCTCGTCTGCGCCGTCCGACGGAACCCCACCGGACCTCCCCTCCGGTGCCCCCTCCTATGACCGCCGCTGCCCTCCTTCCTCTCCCATCCGACCATCCTCCCACCGGTTGATTATTATTATTATTTTCTTGCTCTTCTCTTGAGTTCTTGGCCATTCAGCGGGTTGAGGTATATTTAGTGGTAGATTTTCAATCCTTGTCTTGTTCGAATTCTTGTTTTAGGGTATAAATTGAGTTGGTTGTGATGCGAATTGGTTGCAATTGGTGTTTCGCACCCAAGCTTGGATGTCTCTGCGTCAAAGGAAGGTGATTTCGCATTTAACCATGTTTTGATGAATTAATTTTATTCTTAAATTAATTTAGCATATTATTTAATTAGTTTATTTGATGCGAATAATGTTTGTAGTTGCGGTTGATTTGTGCATGCGGTATAAGTATGTTTTATGTGAAAAATTGATGTTGAACTAGTTATTTGTAGTCTATAAATTATAAAAATTGTGCTCTTGTTTAGTGTTAGTTTTTGTTGAGTCACAAAGGAACCTTTGACTTCATTTTTAGTATTTTCGAGTCTTGCGGAACACCTTCGAATTTTTCTTAATTTTTAGAGGTTGTCGGGTTAGATTTTTAGGGTGAATTTGGTTTAATTTTGATGCATTTGTCAGTACTTGTTTCTAAGGTTCTTATTCATTTGTTGTGGTGCGTTGGATAAGCAATTGGAGTCACTCCCTAAATGTTGTGGAGTCTCCAACACCTGAGGTAGGTGGTTCCATGCCTTTTCATCATCTAGATAATTTAATTTGTTTTTTAGTTAAACTTAATCTGTTCTATGGTTTAGTTGCATGATGCGAATTATGTTTAAAATGCTTTGGTATTCTCGTTTGAAAAAAATGGGTTTTTGGGAGTGATATAATCTTATCGTTTATGTGTGTTGTGTTAAAAATGCTTGGTAGTGCTGTAGAGGTTTTGCGAAATACATATTAAAAATGTTGTGAAACTATCATGTTTTTCCTTTAGAGCCTATTGTGGTAAATTTTAGAAGTGTTTAATAATTTTCTATAGCGTGCCAATGGGGTTTTAGAAGGGTTGATTTGTGGAATTGATTTTGTAATGGTTTCTTTTGCATGCGATATGTTTTATAAGTTCAGGAGTTGTTTATTTAAGTGGTGTTTTGAGTGCGAAACATGGTTGAAATGTTTTTGAGGGTTGTTTGGTAGGTGCGAAAGGAGTTTTCAAGTCACTTTAGGCGTTTGAATTTTTAAATAGACATTTTCAAAGTATATGAATCACTTTTGGTGTGTTTTCTTTGTTATGTAATTTTGAAGTTGAAATGAAATTTTTTTTGAATAATGGAAAACAAGTTTTGACATGGTTACCTCGTGTATCAAGTTTTAAAGTGACGCCTCTATATAAAATCAAGCTATTTTAGGTGTAAAGTCATCTTGGTTTTTCTTAAAATGATTTCAATAATAACTCAAATGATTTATCGGTGCATTCATATGACTCTAAAATGGTGCTTTGTAGGAGTTGAATATGCGTTCATTTTTAAAGTGGTGTATTTTTATAAAATGACACATGTCATGTGCGTGTGCCTTTTAAATAGTGCTTTGGTATGCAAATGGTGACTTTTTTGTGCAATATCTTGTTTGGTATGTGAATTGAGAAAGAAATTTACTATATGAATGTGAAACTTGTTTGAGCACATGGGAAAACCCTCGGTATCTAGGTGGGCGGACTAGAACTAGTACGCTAGTGAACCGGATGGGTTTCGTTCCTGTTTCACCTAGCTGGATTGACGATTGAAACACTAACTAAACATATGATATCTGAGGGTCATGGCCTTCTAAGCCACGTGTTTTGAGGGTCATGTCCTTCTAAGCCACATTTTCTGAGGGTCGTGGCCTTCTAAACCACTTTTCACCGAGACACGAGGTTCTAGGGCCCCACTCGTGCTAGATGATCCTTAGGGGATTTACCTATAGTGCTCTACCATTGATGGAATGGTGCCTTCCTTTGGCATATGGAGGACCACTTGTGTGTGTGTGTGTGTGTGTGTGTGAGTATGTGTGTGTGTGTGTGTGCCCATAATGAACCTTCCTCTTCCTCTTTAAAATTGTGTTTGTGAAATGAGTTCTTTTTAGTGTTTTCCTTTAGAAATTGGTTTGTAAATGTTTTCTTTAAGAGAATTTCGAAAGTATAACTTGAATAAGCACATTAAATTTTCCTTTTGATGTTGTGGCATGTAACTTTTTTATTGGGTGACGTCCTACTGGGCCTTTCGCTCACAACCTGCATACACCTTCGGGTGTATGTAGACTTTGTTTCTTGTATATTCTAGGTTGTGACATCGTGCTCAGCGATGGTGGTTCGAGTTGTTGGTGTCCTTCACATGTAGGTTGGTGTTGTGGCATGCGGATGCTACACCACTCTTGTCGCTTGGAGGTTTGAGTTATAGTTTTAGTCTCTTTTTTTGTCGTTTATTTTTGGACATTGGTTCTAGTTGTAAACCTTTAAATTTTGATTTCAGTTTTATGGTCTCTTTGGTTGTCGATTCTAAGTTTCATTTTTATTATCTTTTTAGTGTTTGTTTATACCATTCCGGGTAAACCATTCCCACAGGTTACTCTTGATACCCGGGCACTTGTTCCAGCCCGTGGGGATCGGGAACGCCCTTCGGGCCTTGCCGCGAACCTGGTCGGGCACCGGGTCGGATGGAGACCCGGCCTGGTTCATGATAAAATGGTATCATAGGACAAGGTTTTCTCTCTTGGATCGTGTTCTTTTGAGATAGAGTCATTGTAGAGCAAAGTTAAGGTTGTCGGGACTCGATGTCCGGACTATGAGTAAGGTGCCTGGCCAGCACACCTCGTGGCGGGACTCAAGTTACCAAAGTATGTTGAGGTTTGTATGTGTTTTTGGTCATTGCGGTTAATCTTGTCTATGGGAAATGGAAAAGGGGTAAGGTCAGTGGTCCTAGTGATCTCGCAGGGTCTGGCAAGCCATGTGGAGTTGGGGAATCTGTCATAGAATACCCTTCGTGGCAGTGGCATGACTGGCGTATGGCCGCCAACCATAAGTTCTCGTCACCCACTAACACAAGTTTTATCTTGGGTCATTTCTCGTCTCTTTGTTTTGGATTCGTGAGAATTTGGTTTTTAAGTAAAAATGATTTGGTCTTGGAAAATTTTTTGGAAAATTTTTTGAAATAATGCACTTTAGAAAGAAAATGAGGTATGAGGTTTGAAAAGTGTGGGTTGGATGTTTTGGTCTTGAAAAAAAAATGGAAAGGTTTGGTTTTGATCCTTGGCGCTCTCATGGGAAGCCACATGCATGAGTGTATTCAAAAAGGAAAATGGTTAATGGCACGAGCGGATGAGTTCCTAGATGGACATGAGGTGGGTGCCGGTGTGGCACGAGAACATGCATGTACGAGGCTCATGGGACGCCATTGGTGTTTGTCCAACCCAGTGGGTTTTCTTATTTTCAAAATGTTTTGTTAAAGTAAAAAAATGGTGTTTTCGTAAACGGTGTTTGTGTGGAATTTCCTTGTGTTTAGGAAATGTCGGATGTGAGGCGTTTTTGCCGAGGATCCTTTCTGAATGATTTGTGTCCTGAGTTTGAGTTCTTATTTGTAAGTTGGTATGTAAGCGTGTGATTAGTAAATTCCTTTGAAGAGTAAATCGGGGATCCCTTACAATGGTTTCCCCTACACGTTTGGTGTTTGCTTATGGTATATCTTGACCAGGGGTCCATAGTTTTCTTTCTTGACTAGTGTATGCCCCCCCCACCATAAAGCGTTGGCATGTAATTGAAGTACAACTACGGGGAATTCCCCGTTGGCCGGCACTCCAGTTGATCGAAGGACTCTCTTTTTGAATTCTATAATTGAACCCACCTCTGCTTTTTACAACTAAGTGGATCCTCTCACAGCAAGATGACATATGCGAGGGGAGTTGAACAGAGTTTTGGTTTCTTTGAGTTGTCTGAGTCATCGGGTATGGAAATTTTATTTCGTTGCGCTTGAAGGTTTCCCCTGGAAACGGAAAAAGGAAATCCATCGAGGAAGGGTGAAGGCGGTTCAGAATTTTCAGTGTTGACCAGTGTCTTGTAGTGCTTTGTAGTATTTTCATCAGTTGCAAGGGTCATGTTTGGTGACGTCTTGCAGTGTAAGTTCTCTTCGATTGTCAAGGGTGAAGTTTGACCTCATTAATTTGAAAGTTATGTTTGGAAATGGTGAAGGAGATTCTAGTGGGGAGAGGTGGAAATATCCTAGAGTAGTCGGTGCAGGCCACTATTCTAACTGACCCCTTATCCTTTGTTGGTTTCATTTAAGAAAGGGTCTACGTTAGGCCACTAGTGTGGCAGACCCAGTCGTATGAGGCTGCTATGGTCGTTTGCAAGAATCACGTGGTGCTCAAGACGTGGTTTAAAGTCCTTACCAGCGTAATGTTCCTCTTAGCATCAATGATCATGTTCAGGTGATGATTTGTGGTGTCGTGTTCTCATCCAGTGTGATAAAGGGTGATGTGCATACACCATTTCAACTCTGGTGTTGGTGAATCTTCCTCGTATGATCATTCAGATGGTATAATGTGTCGTGTTTGCTGGTGTTGCCTCTGTTGCAGTGTGGTTGCATGTGACACCAAAAAGGAGAAGCTCTGTTTTGGATTCTTCAATTCTTGACTGTGAGGCAGGAGATGCTTCAAACATCAGGGCTCCAGCCATAGGCCTTGGAGTGAAGCTGGCGCGTGGTCAGGAACCCCGGGTTGTATAAAACCCCGATTTCATTTCTGTCATCGGTGTTGAAAGTGAAAGCAGCTAAAATTGTTTTCTATGGTTATTTCATTTCGAACGAGCCATCTAGTTGCATAAGGTTTTCATGACTATATGGAGGAGTGTTCGTCTCTTGCATTAAAGTCTTTGTGGTCGCGTTCCACAGGATGTAATTGATTTAGTGGCCTTATGGGGTTTGTGGAGTAAATTTGTCTCAAATCTGAATAATTCTCATCCAGGAATTTGGAAATGTTGGTTTGTCTTGGGTCATGCTTTTGACACCCCGATAGTCGGCCCCCCTCCCCGCCCCTTGTGGTGGGGTGTTTAGTCACCATCGAGAATCTTTTTTCTAAAGTTTTGTACCTGCTGCTAGTTCTAATGGTATGGAGACCCACATCGGATCTCGTAAAAATATCTCTGAAATAAATCGAATTTGGAATCTTATTTAATGCTGGGGAGTCCGTTCGGACCTCCCGATGTCGATTTCCCAAACCCATCTTGGGCGACATTAGGTCCATAATGGTGGGGAGTCTGCATGGGCCTCCTCGTGTCGATTTTCTAGTCTCGTCTCAGGCGTCAAAAAGTTTTTAATAGTGGAGAGCCCCATCGGGCTTTCCCGTGGTGGGCCATTCAGTTTTGTTCCTATAGATGGTTTAGTTGTAGGTTATTGAAGTATTCTTTTGATGTGGGTTGGTCTTGTATCTTCGTTCTAGTAAAATGGTGTGCTTTTCGTTCAATGATGCTTGAGGTGTTTTGGTTGTGAGGTTGGTTTCTGCAGGTGCGAGAGTTGCTTTCCTGGATCAGTAAACTGGAGGTGTTCTAGCTCTTTGGGGTGGGCAACACATATCAGGAAGTCTTTCTACATGCTTCTTGAGGTTTTCATTTGAGTCACTTTTTCTGATCATGCTGCTTTTACTAATTTTCACTTGTTGGTTGTGGAGATCCTCTTTGATCTTTAGTGGGGTATCAGTTTTTTCTTTGTGCCTCAACCCTAGCTGTGGATTTCCAGGGACGGAAAGCTTTATGGTGGGGAGAATTGACACGCCCGTACTTTTTATATTACTTATTTTGTTATTTTTATTGGGCATCAGATAGTTTGGTTCGAGACCCAAACTTTTAATTTATGAGTTTTATTTTGAAACGCATTTTTTGGCCTTTTCGGCATTCAGTGCGCCGCTGTCGAGACCACGCGACCTTGCTTGGGTCACCACGTGACCTCACTTGGTTCTCTGCACGCCTGCTTGACTTGCAACCAATTAAATAAAGAAGTTAATAATCAAGAAATAAATTTTATGGGAGATAAAATGTAAATAAAATTAAATAAGAAATGTGAAAAATATTTAATGGTTTGTTTTAATATTGGGGGGATGTTAATATTATTATCAATTTTATTGTTGATAGTGTTGTGAATATAAATTTTATTAAGTTATTAATATTATCATTACCATTTAATTGTTTTTATCATTATTAGTATTATTATTTTAATTGATATAACTTTTTATTTGGTTTTATTATTATCAACTTGGTTTTATTATTTTAGTTAATATTAAAATCATTATTCATGTTCTAGTTTTATTATTATTATTATTATTAGTTATTTTATTTTTAGTTTTAAGTTTTTTTTATTTATTTATTCCTTTTTTTGTAGGGTTTTCTTCCCCGTTTTTTTTTTCTTTTTGGTGTGCGCCGCGACCTGGTCTCCCCTTACGCCGCACCACCAGGTCTTCTCCTCAGAAGGTGCACCGTCGGCCTCCTCCTGTTCTCCCCATCGCGACACCCCCTTCCCCCTTGGTCTCCTCACGCCGCCAATATCCCTCGGCCTACCTTGGACCATCGTAGCACCAAGCCCCATTCCCCTCTCTTCTTGTCGCGCCGCTGGAACCCCTCGCCGTTGCCCAAATCCCGGCCAGCCTGCTCCCTCTCCCGGCTTGCGCCGCACCCACGAGCTCCTCTCGCCCGTGCCGTCTGACAGAACCCCGCCAGACCTCCCCTCCGGTGCCCCCTCCTATGACCGCCGCTGCCCTCCTTCCTCTCCCATCCGACCTTCCTCCCTCCGGTTGATTATTATTATTATTTTCTTTCTTTTCTCTTGAGTTCCTGGCCATTCAACGGGTTGAGGTATATTTAGTGGTAGATTTTTAATCCTTTTCTTGTTCGAATTCTTGTTTTAGGGTATAAATTGAGTTGGTTGTGATGCGAATTGGTTGTAATTGGTGTTTCGCACCCAGGCTTGGATGTCACTGCATCAAAGGAAGGTGATTTCGCATTTAACCATGTTTTGACGAATTAATTTTCATCTTAAATTAATTTAGAATATTATTTAATTAGTTTATTTGATGCGAATAATGTTTGTAGTTGCAGTTGATATGTGCATGCGATATAAGTGTGTTTTATGTGAAAAATTGATGTTGAACTGGTTTTTTGTAGTCTATAAATTATACAAATTGTTCTCTGGTTTAGTGTCAGTTTTCGTTGAGTCACAAAGGAACGTTTGACTGCATTTTTGGTATTTTCAAGTCTTGCGGAACACCTTTGAATTTGTTTCTTAATTTTTAGAGGTTGTTGGGTTAGATTTTTAGGGTGAAGTTGGTTTAATTTTGATGCATTTGTTGGTACTTGTTTCTAAGGTTCTTTTGCATTTGTTGTGGTGCGTTGGATATGCAATTGGATATGCACCCTAAATGTTGTGGAGTCTCCAACACCTGAGGTAGGTGGTTCCATACCTTTGCATCATCTAGATAATTTAATTTTTTTGTTAGTTAAACTTAATCTGTTCTATGGTTTAGTTGTATGATGCGAATTATGTTTAAAATGCTTTGGTATTCTCATTTGATAAAAAATGGGTTTTTTGGAGTGATATAATCTTATCGTTTATGTGTGTTGTGTTAAAAATGATTGGTAGTGCTGTAGAGGTTTTTCAAAATACATTTTAAAAATTTTGTGAAACTATCATGTTTTTCCTTTTGATCCTATTGTGGTAAATTTTAGAAGTGTTTAATAATTGTTTATAGCGTTCCAATGAGGTTTTAGAAGGGTTGATTTGTGGAATTTATTTTGTAACGGTTTATTTTTCATGCGATATGTTTTATAAGTTATGGAGTTGTTTATTTAAGTGGTGTTTTGAGTGCGAAACATGGTTGAATGGTTTTTGAGGGTTGTTTGGTTGGTGTGAAAGGCGTTTTCAAGTCACTTTAGGCATTTTCATTTTTAAATAGACATTTTCAAAGTATATGAATCACTTTTGGTGTGTTTTCCTTGTTGTCTACTTTTGAAGTTGAAATGAAAATTTTTTGAATAATGGAAAACAAGTTTTGACATGGTTACCTCGTGTATCAAGTTTTAAAGTGACGCCTCTATATAAAATCAAGCTGTTTTCGGTGTAAAGTCTTCTTGGTTTTTCTTAAAATGATTTCAATAATAACTCAAATGATTTATTGGTACATTTATATGACTCTAAAATGGTGCTTTGTAGGAGTTTAATACGCATTCATTTTTAAAGTGGTGTATTTTTATAAAATGAGACATGTCGTGTGCGTGTGCCTTTGAAATAGTGCTTTGGTATGGAAATGGTGAATTTTGTGTGCAATATCTTGTTTGGTCTGTGAAATGAGAAATAAATATACCATGTGAATGTGAATCTTGTTTGAGAACATGGGAAAACCCTGGGTATCTAGGTGGGCGGACTAGAACTAGTGTGCTAGTGAACCGGATGGGTATCATCCCTATTTCACCTAACTAGATTGACGATTGCAACAATATCTAAACATATGATATCTGAGGTTCGTGGCATTCTAAGTCACGTGTTCTGAGGTTCGTGGCCTTCTAAGCCACGTTTTCTGAGGTTTGTGGCCTTCTAAGCCACGTTTCACCAAGACACGAGGTTCTAGGGTCCCACTCAAGGAAGATGGTCCTTAGGGGATTTACCTAAAGTTCTCTACCATCGATGGCATGGTGCCTTCCGTTGGCATATGGAGGACCACTTGTGTGTGTGTGTGTGTTTGTATGTGTATGTGTATGTGTGTGTGAGTATGTGTGTGTGTGTGTGCCCATAATGAACCTTCCTCATCCTCTTTAAAATCGTGTTTGTGAAATGAGTTGTTTTTAGTGTTTTCCTTTAGCATTTGGTTTGTAAATGTGTTCTTTAAGAGAATTTAGAAAGTATAACTGGAATAAGCACGTTAAATTGTCCTTTTGTTATTATAGCATGGAACCTTTTTATTGGGTGACGTCCTACTGGGCCTTTCGCTCACACCCTTGATACACCTTCGGGTGTATGTAGACTTTGTTTCTTGTGTATTCCACGTTGTGACATCGTGCTCAGCGATGGTGGTTCGAGTTGTTAGTGGCCTTCACATTCAGGTTGGTGTTGTGGAATGCGGATGCTAAACCACTCTTGTCACTTGGAGGTTTGAGTTATTGTTTTAGTCTATTTTGCTGTCGTTTATTTTTGGACATTGGTTCTAGTTGTAAACCGTTAAATTTTGATTTCAGTTTTATGGTCTCTTTGGTTGTCGATTCCAAGTTTCATTTTTATTATATTTTTAGTGTTTTTTTATACCATTTTGGGTAAACCGTTCCCACAGGTTACTCTTGATACCCGGGCACTTGTGCCAGCCCGTGGGGATCGGGAACGCCCTTCGGGCCTTGCCGCGGACCTGGTCGGGCACCGGGTCAGATGGCGACCCGGCCTGGTTCGTGACATCATCTAGGATGTAATTTTCCTTCGTCCTAATCATTTGATCTATATATGATTTCTTATAATGAAATAATATTAATGATTTAAATGATGACACAAAACGATATCCATCCTCTTCTAAAACATATATATAATTTGAGAGTTATCCTTGATTCAAAGGGTGATTTCTTTCTCTAAGAAATATATTATGGAACTATACAAGTAAAGACGATCCATAACCAAAATTGCTTTGAATTAAGATAAAGAAAGTATAATGAGTTTTTTATAAAGTGCAGCCTATAAATATTGGCATGGGATAAGTTATATTCTTCGTGTTAAATAATTACCCCATTTACCATTTTCACCAATATCTCAAATTTTATTTTTTGAGGTGGTGTTTTAATAGTTATACTAAAAATTCATGATATGAAAGAAAGTATAGAATGAGAATCCAATTGTACATTAGGTATTCCTAATTGAATAAGTAGTGAACCTATCACCACTTCATTTTAGGATACACTTAAATACTCATGATGCAATTAGATCACCCTTTCTCTCTTGGCCATATATGTTTTTTGTCTATGGTTATCTTCAACAACACTAGGTTTAGAACATTGGTTTTCATGGTGTCTTTCCTCTATATTGTTGTAGCATTAGATAACAAGCTATGGGTTGACTAGAGTTTTCCTTTCTTCCATCACATTGGTGGGTTTCTCTAATTGGCATTCTCTATCTAGGTGCCCTTACTTCCCACACCTAAAGCATTTCTTATTCCCCTTCAATCAATTTCCAGGATTCTTCTTCGGACACTTTTGAAAAGTTGTATGTGGGACTTTCATTAAAATGTAATATTTCTCTATCACTCCTCTATAATTAAGATTAATTCTATAATTCTAATATCAATCCCTATCATACCATTGAGAAACATAGATTTTCATTCTATCTTTGATGGAATACTGTAAAATGTTCTCATAGATTTTAAATTCTCAAATCAAAAATCCTTTCATGGATTCATATTTATCCCACTGAAGGAGTGGTAAACTCTTTATTTAGGGTTAATGAGTTATTTGGAGGTTTATCACTGAATTATTTTGAATTTTTTCTCATATTCCTCGATGTATTCATCATTCTTTTTCAGGATGCAAAGGAAATCCCTATCTATTTTATACCGGAGAGTGTGAGAAAAATATTTGTCAAAAAAATCATAATTCCTTCCAATACATCGCTTAGATATCTTCCTCAAGCTCCATATTCTTAATAAACATCCACCATTGATCAGCTTCATCCCCCATATGATAAACGCCCATCGTGGACTGCTATTGCTCATAGAATTTTAAGGACATATAATATAATTTCAATGGATTATATCCATTGATCTATGGTTAAGTGATCAGAAGATCCACTAAAAGTCATTAACCTTTTCATAAAAATTTCTCAACAAAAATATTCTATTTCTTAGTGGGATGTGGGTTTTCCCCCTAATTCAATTTTCTATCCAAAATATGAGTTAATTGATTAATTATTTTCATTAATTTATGCACTCCTTCTCTCATTAGTGGGACATATCAATTGTGTGGTCATCACATTTCTTGTCACATTGTTTTTTGACTAGATTCCTCATATTACTAGAAAATGACTAAAATAAACAGAAAATTAGGGATGAACATTTTCATACTATTAATCACATAAAATGGAAACCACGATAATTGAATGTATAGCTCATTCATGACATATATTCCTTAAATTATTAATATCTACGTTTCTATATAAGTTATCCATGGTCTATTAACTAACATACAATTTCATTGTATTTTTTTCCATATATAATGGTTCATAAAGATATTTTCTTTAAAATGTTGAGATTTTGTGATATATTTGTTTAAATTTAATCACATTGATATCTTATTGTAGACACAACCCCAATTCTAAATAAAAAGTCATATAGTGTATGAATATAACCTAGCCATTAAATATGAGGGTATGAATATAAATAACTAAATTATAAAATTATATGGTTTAGACATTTATAAAATAAATTCATTTTTATCAATAGATTAGAAAAAAAATAAAAAAACATTTGAGTGTAAAAGAAATGTTTTTTTAAAAAAAACTATTTTTATGTAAACAATGTATAATTATCTTAATAAATTAAATTAATCAATATTGGTCTATAATTTTAATGATGTTTATATATTATATATTAAATAAAATTTGATTCATCTAATATTTTTCAAGGTAAGGGATAAAAATAAATCAATTTTATGCTTAAAATTTTATTTTTATATAAAATGTTTTAATCGTGTCTTCCAAAAATATTTTAAAAGTTTATTTTATTTTGTTTGAAAATATATTTCAAAAAAATAAAATTAATTTTTTAATTCAAACTTTTATAATTATCTTGTAGTGAATTTTTAAAAAATTGCAAAAAAAAATTAATTTTTCAATGAACAATGAAAAATGCAGATTTTTATTAGAAATTGTCTTTTAATTTAAAAATTTTAAAAAGTTATATTTTTTTAAATAGTTTAAAAATAATAATTACTTATATTATATTAATATTAATCTAATTTTTTCCATTAGAATCAAACATATGATAAAATTTTATATAAAAAAAGTTATTATTAAGGAAAAAATTCTTTGGAAAATATATTTTTCCTTGCAATTATGGGTTTAGTTTAAAAATAAATTCTTCCACTTATATGAATTTAAGTTAGTAAATTTTATTCCATATTTTTAATCATAATAATTAATATTACTTAATATCTTTAACTTAATATTTTTTCTTAATGTAGAGTAAATATAGTAAAAAATAATTACTGCAATTAAGGTTAAAATGGGTTTACTGGTTGTTAAACAAAATGGTAATGGTGATTTGGCCAATTAATAATGTATAAATCATATTTTAAAGACTTATTTATCTACGATACTATTTAAAATTATAATCTATAGCCACTTGGAAGTATTTTAATTTGGAATGGATTTCTTATTTTGTATTATTTTAAGAAATCTCCAAAGGGGTCTCATCCCCACTTATAAAAGGACACCCCCTCTCCTCTCTAAACCAAAGTTATTTATAATTTTTCTTCCAAAAATAATTTCCCAAAGACCTAAATTAAACTTATACCATCAAAATATTGTCTTTTTTTATCAAAAAAACCATTCTATGAAGGATTTAGGTATAAACCAAAACAGGTTCTCAAAATAAGAGGCATAATTCTTAACCATGTGTCTTTAATTTATTTCTTAATCTATCCAACTCAAATACTCTCTAACTATAAGGAAATAAAAAACCATTACATTATTTATATTGAAATTTTATTATTTTAATATCATAACCAATATCCATCTCCTCTTCTGCCAAATGGGAAACGAAACCATCTACCATTTGTGAGGTGGACTAACGCCATGAAAACCAAAATAATTCTCCTTCAAACCCCACCTCTAATGGTAGTAAATAATTCTGGATTTAATTTATATGTATTATATTTATAAATAAATAAACTTATGTAGTTATAATATTTCATATACCTTTATACCTTCAAATCTGATGGAAAATGATAATGTTGCTTGTGTCAACATGTGGACTACCACATCCACAAAGCGATGTCATATGTTTTTCAGTTTATTTTGACATATATGGTAATAATAATAGATTTAAATATTATATATTATATATGATATAAAAATAATTCTATAAATTTTAATTATAATTTACATTTCATTCATTCCATCTGTCGACGAAAAAAAGTACTTATGTGTTCGTACGGCCTACCATCTGCAAGAACTGTGTAATTCATTTTGAAATTGATAAAATTAATGAATGTCTCTAAATAAATTTATAATGAATATATATAGCATTTATATAATTTTTAAAAAAACTATATGATGTAACCTTGAACAAAGTACAAAGACTGAAACTATCGAACCAAAGCATACATGAGAAATGAAGCATTTGTTAGCAAAAAAAGTGATTTTAACAAAGATTTATTAATAAATATGTGATAAATGATTATAATTAAATAATATAAGGAATAAAATATATAATTATGGTTATTTAATAGATTTATAATAAATATAAAGTTATTATACATGAGTTTTGGACACATATGAAGGTAGTTGAAGCTAAGGTAAGTGTTCATTTAACAATCTCATCATTATTCGGTATTTTTTATGCTAAATTATCTACTGTGGAAGTTATTTGATATTAATTATTTAAATAAAATATATTTTCTCCCTTTGTAGGTATATATGGAATTGAGAACATTTAATTCATTTTTTACTCAGTAAGTTCTCATGGTACTGAACTCATGTTTTTAAAGAAAATCGGCTTTGTTTTTCAACTTGTTCATGATTATTTTACTTCAATATCCATATTTTCCTTAAAATATTTTAAACAATATTTTTACCGTTAAAAAATTATTTTTAAAATCCATTTCATCCCAGGTTTTTTAAAAAAATTAAAATTAATCTTCCATTCTTTTCCGAATGATATAATTTTTTACTTTTTTCAAAAGTGTAAAAGGAATGATTTTTTAACATATGCGGCATGAATGAAATTTTTCCCCGTCATAACCACTCATTTATTTAAAGATTACATTAATTTATGCAATGGTTATTTTCAAATAAAACGTTTATAATTAATATTTGGAAATTATTTTAGACTTCAAATAAGTAATTTCAAAGTGAAAATTTTATTTTTCTTAAGAACTTTTCCAGTGATTTTTTTACGAAATATTCATCTATATAAAAATTATTTGGTTAATATAATTATTTAATGGAGATGAACTATTTTTATTACATTATCCATATTAATTTGTATGGTTTATGATTATTTTTATTGAATGGGGAAAGTATTGACATTTTGTTTCCTAGTTTTTCAATACAAATGTTTATGTTGATTATGTTTCACCTCTTTCATATGATAAATGCATTGGACATAGTAAGTAATTGGTGGAGAATTATATATCCCCCCAATGAATTGGTGAAACTCACAAGACAAACTAGTTTTGATATTTCATTTAGGTCTTACCTATTTACTTATTTTTTCCTGAAATGAGGCCTTGATGGTATGTTTATGATGTTCAGTATTATGCATTCCATAAATATGAGATTTTTTTTGATTTCCATTTCATTAATTGATTAGTTATGATATCCATTGATAAGTTTTAAGATCATGTGATTATTTAAATATAATTATCTTATCATCATTTATTCCTACCATATTATTCTTCTCACTCACGTTATTGATTATATGGAATGGGTTTTTATATATTTTACTTTCCATATTTATTATGACTTATTTATTCTTGAGAGTTTCTACTATAATCATACCCTTAATGATCATTTTAGGTTACTAATTTCTTGTGTTTCCTTTCCCCATGATACTATTATGTGTTTTATGATTGACATTTAAGTATAATCTAAAGGTAATGATGGTGTTCTCAAAGAAAAATCTATTTTGTATTTCATGTTTTATATTCTAACATGAAATTAAAGTATGTATATTTCCTTGCAAGACTACTAAAATATTTACTACTTTGGGATGTGAGTGCTCATATCTAAAACCAATGTAATAGAGTAACCATTGACTGTATTCAATTATTGTCTGGGTTTTTATAGTTTGTATCCAATAAATTTTAGTATAAACCTACGAAGGTGGATTTGGAAAAATATATATTAGGTAATAAAGCCCTATGACTAAATTTAAAAATAATTATAAGTATATGATAATATCTTAAATTATAGTTATGGAAGATATATTTGTTTTTCTAATAAATACATTCACTTATGAATACCATATGTGGGCATAGTTTTTTCCTAGATGCATCTAAGTGTAATAACACCAAAAATAGTTTGTATGAGTATATCTCATCAATTATTCTATTGCATGGTGAGTGTACCCTTACTGGACACCTAGTATGACTATATTAAGGGATATTCTTTCGTTAATTAATATTTTATTTAAAAACCATTATTAAGTATTTGTAAATATTTTTATGATTTTAGAATATTTCCCAAAGAAACCACAATTATAAATTTAAGATTATCTATGCATAATTTTTTGAATTCTTGTTAAGTGTTTCAATGGTATTGAAATTATATATCTGGATCCATAATGATACGATCTAATCTAGTTTTTTACATTAATTATAACTTTCACATAAAATATGTAATGGAAAATGTATCAATGGATGTAATAAATTTATTGATTTCCCTCCTCAAAAAGACAATGAAGCTTGAGCAGGAGATAAAGTTAGAGCTGAATAAATAATAACTATACTAGGGAAGATGTCTCAGGTTTTCACCAATAATCATTCTCATATGGAGTAGTATACTAATACACAACATAGTGTAATAATTTTTGATAGGTTCATGCATCATAAACCTCCATCATTTAATGGTCCTACAAATCCGTTTGTTGTTATGTAAGGGATAAGTTCCTTATAGGAGATATTTCCCCGATAAGAAAGTAATGAATTGGAGAAGGTTTTAATTGTATTTTATCATATCATAGGATATTAATATCAATGGTGTTATTTGGTACAAAAGACTAAGGATGGGGATTAAATAGTGAGGATGCAGTGGAAGGATTTTAAGTAACTTTTCCTGCAAAATTATTTTCCTCACGGACAATGACTAGATATGGAGAGACGATTCTTAATTATAAGAAAAAATGAATAAAAAAATGCTTCTAAGTATTAATTTAACTTTATAAGGCTAGAAATTCTTGATTCAAACTATGCACATAATCCAAATAAAATTATTAGCCATTTATTATGACATTAATAGATTCCTTAGATGCGAACTAGCCTCCAAAACATTCTCTCATATGAAGATATAAAATCATGTACTATCAAGATAAAGAAATAATTTTATAAGTATCATTACTTTTAAGTAATAAATTATATGAAGATTTTGGGTGAGAATGATGTAATAATAAATACATTAATATGGAAGAATGAAATGGTATAATTTACAACATGTAATAAATCTGGAAAGAAACATAGATAAACATGATTGATGGGATTGAGATTTTTCTACAAGTTTGTAGGGAAAGGCCACCAGTGTCATGATTGTAATGGAAATAAAAAATCTTTCAATTACAAATATGTAAACTATAAGTATATATAAATCTATGAAAATTATTGTCACTAATGTCATGGAAGTTTTCCCCAAAAATTTATGAGGGAGAAAGGCTAAGCTTATGGGATCACAACAGCTAAGCTTGAAATTCAAAAGATGTGGTGTAAAGTACATTTATCATTTCTAAAAATATAGATACTACTTTATTTGATCTCATATCATTGCACAATTTTATATCATCCATGTTTTTCAAGAAAATTAGATATCTCCCTAGAACCTTATGAAGATAGATATCAATGAAATCACATAGTGGATGTCTCATTGCAATAAGGATCAGTTAGTTGGTTCCCATTATGACTCATAAATGTTCCCTATTTATTGGGTTAATTTTTATACCTATGGTTTATTTAGATATAATCATTGGTATGGAATGACTTTTCAAATATCAAAAAAAAATTATTATAAAGTGGCAGAGGTTATATTTTTATGATGAAGATGTAGAATTACTTATCTTTAAATGGAATAATTCACTATCTGAGTCAGGTCTAGACCCCCCCCCCCCCAGTAGATCTATTGAATGTGATACTCGAGGAATACGTGCATAAAAAACCATATATCTAAATGGTAATCTTGAAATAGAGGATGTACCAATTTTATAGAAATTCATTGAATTATTTACTCAGAAATTACTTGTACATCCACCAGAACATGAATTTTCATTTTCCATTGATCTAATCCCTAATTTATGAGATATATCAAATACTCCCTATATAATTAACATTATTGAATTTGTTTTATTGAAGAAAAAAGTAGATAATTTGTGTAATAAAGGACTGGTTTTCCCTAGTTTTTCCCCTTGGGGATCCCTTATTCTTTTCGTTAAGAAGAAACATGGATCTATATTGTTGTGCATTGATTATATAGAAAAAAATTCTAATATGATAAAGAAAATCTATCATCGTCCTTTAATTGATTACTTATTTTATCAACTTCACAAATCTCAATATTTTTCAAAGATTTACCTTTGTAATGAGTATCATCATTTGTGAGTAAAGGTGGTAGTTGTTACAAAGAAAACATTTTGAATGAGGTGTATACATTATGAGTTTGTAGTAATGTCATTTGGAATGAGTAATTCACCCTCTATTTTTATGGATCTAAATAAAAAAAGTATTTAGGGAATATCTTAATAATTTTTTGGGTATTTATTGATGATATCTTGGTGTAATCTAATATATATGAGGACCATGAGAATCATTTTTTGATCATTCTTAACACTATTAGAATAAAAGAGTTATATATGAAATTTAGCATTTGTGAATTATAGAATCAAAAAGTTTCTTTTGTTGGCTATATTATCTCCGATAATGGAATATTTGATTATCCTAAAATGACAATGGTAGTCCAAGAATAGAATACACTAATTAACATAGTTAATCTATGTAGTTTAATTGGTTTGGTAGGATACTATCAATGATTTGTTCAAAATATTTCCAAACAATATAACCCACTAACCAAGATAAATCATAAAGGGGTTAAGTTCATATGGGAAAAGGAATATGAATAATTTTTTAGAGATTTTAAGAAGAGATAAGTGAATTCTCCTACATTGGATCTACAATCAGAAAATGATGGAATTTTTATATATAGTGATTCATAGAAGAAGTGACATAGTTATAGTCATTTTTATAATGATATATTTATTTCTTATGCATCAATCCAATTAATGAAAAATGTAAAAAACTAAACAACTCATGATTTTGTGATGACATTTGTAATATATTCTCAAAAGATATGGGGACATTATCTCTATGGAAAAAGGTATCATATGTACATGGATCATAACATTTAGAAATAAATAATTTCATAGAAATAACTCAAAATTAGGTAAACTTTATGGATTGAGCTACTTAATAAATATGATTACTCAATACACTACCACTGAGAGAAGGAAATTGAGGAAACTGATACATTGAGAAAGAAATATCATGGAGTTATGACCACAATGAGGATCGATATGGGTCATATGTTCATGGATCTAGTAAACATGAATATAGGGACTATTAAAGATGGATATACATCACCCCTTTTTTAAATAATTTATAAAACTAAATTATTGGAAATTATAAAAATTAGTACCCTGATGATGCCAATTTTCAAAAGAAAATTGAAGTTGTGAATTATGGAAAATTGCAGGAATTTTTATATGGGTATTGTGTTCTGAAGTTTGAAAATAGGATATGTGTTCCATATATTCCAAATCTAAAAAGGTTATTATGAGATGATTCTCATGGATCAAATTTTTCTATACACCTAGGTATCACCTAGATGTATATAGATTTGAAGGAAGGTTTTGGTGAGATAATATAAAGTGAGAAATTGTTGATTATTTATCAAGATTTTTAGTTTTTAAATGGTTAAAGCTAAGCTATATATTCTTAGATGACTCATGAAACCTCTACATATTTCTTCCTAAAAATTGGATAAAATTACTTTGGACATTGTCACAAGATTTCCAAATACTCCAATGATGAATGATGAAATATGGGTTATTATTGATATTCTCACCAAATTTTCACAATTCCTCAATATAAGAGAAGATTTACTTCTTGAGTTCCATGCATGGATCTATATTAATGAACTTGTAAGACTTTATGGTGAAACTCTTTCAATTGTGTTTGATCATAATCCCATGTTTGTATAAAAATTATATAAAATTATCCAGAATACTCTTAATAACGAGATTAATTTGAGTGCTTATTATCACCAAAAAACTGATAGATAGTCCAAAATGACTATTAAAATATTATAAGACATGTTGGGCACGTGATTTTTTGAATTTCATGGTATGTGGGATCAAAATTTTCTTTCTATAGTGTTTACTTATAACAATAGCTTCCATTACAATATTCAAATGGCATCCTAGAAAAATTGTATGGAAAGATATGTCATAATCCAACTTGTTGGTATGAAGTTGGTGAAAGGAATCATGTAGTATAGAAACATATAGAGGAGACAATAATAATGGTAAAGACTATTCAAACATGTTTCAAAGAAGCTTGAAGTAGGTAAAAGATATATTCTAACAATTAATGCATTTAAAAAGGGAGATCATGTCTTATTTATAGTATATCCAGGAAAGTATGTCATAATTATTATAAAGAAAGGGAAATTGAGACCCCAGAACATTAGATCTTTTGAAATCCTAGAAAAAATTTGAGTTATGGATTACTGTTTTTCATTGCCACCATGTCTCTCTAAAGTATATGGTTTGTTCCATATAACATTGTTAAAGAATTACATGCCAAAAAAATGCATGTACTCTCCTATTATGAAATAGAATTGGATCTTGATTTATCTTACTATTTATAGAGATTCTAGATTCTGGACAGCAGATAATAAGTGTTGATGAATCGGATGACTCAGAGGGTAAATCAACTTTAGAGAAATCATAAGATATAAGAGGTGACATAGGAAACTGAAAAAATTATGATAAATAAATGCTGAAATACGTTAATGTGGTGATATTTTGAAATTTTAATGGATGAAATGTTTATAAAGTAGATAATAATTTAGCGCCCCATTATTTTATGACATATTTATTTAAATTTTATCTCTTCGATAACTTGTGATACACGAAACCCTGAGTCTAAATAAAACATAACATAGTGTGTTATTATAACCTATCCATTAAATTGGTGGATATTTGTAACAACAAGAGTTTTTAAAAATACTTTTTTCAAATAAATTAAATCTCTTTGATGTATTGTGTTATACACTACACTAGGTTAAACTTACGCAACACACAACATCGATTTTTCTTTCTTTACAAACAACATTGAGTTTCTACGAAACATCATTTTATTATTACTTAAAATAGGTAATAACCTGTATGTTAAATTAGTGGTCATGAATAGTATTAAATAACTTATTAAAATATATTTATTATTTGTTGAATTCATTGGTTACCAATTAATTAGAAATGAAAATATATATTTATTTATTATATAGAAAATATTTTATTTTTATTCTCCTAAAGTCTTTTTGTTTTAATAAATTAAATTAATTACCATTAGTTAATGTTATTAATGAAATATAAATGTTATATATACAATAAAATATTTTTTATATTCATTAAATATATTTTATAGGCACAATATAGGAATAAACTCAATTTTATTCATAAAAACTTATATTTTTTAAAAGTGAAATTTTATCGCTTTTTATTGAAGAACCCATTTTAAATACAATTTTTTACATTTTAATATATATTATTATACAGAATAAAATTATTATTTTAAATATAAATATAAAAATTTACTTTGGTTGATTTTTTTTTTGTTTTTTTCGGATAAGTTTCATGTTTTGATGAATAGTAAAAATATACTCAATTTTAATTGAAACAAATTTTTTCATCAAAATAATTTATATTGGTAAATTATATTTTTTATTTGTTTTAAAGTTTAATTAGATCAAATTTTTATCAGTTAATATAATTTAGGTCATTTTCATTAATTTTAAATTAAATTTAGATTTAAAAAAATTTCAATCTTTTGCATGTTTTAAACATTAATAACCAACTTTCTCACCCCATTAACTGGATTAATATTTAATTAATTTCTAAAAGTTCTATGTTATAAATTTTTTAAAATGGATTATGTATTTGGAATTTTTGGGTCTAAATTTTGTAAATTTCTTTCTTTTATTTTTTTTATTATTAATATTATCTTTAGTAGTTTTTTATTAACATGGTAAAAGGTAAATCGGGTAATTAAAGGTAAAAATAATGTTCTTTATATTAGAAAATTATCCCAATAATAGTCCTAATTTTATTTTATAATTGGGTTTAGACCAAAATCTTAATTGGGTTGAAATTATAACCTTTTTTATCCAATCATATTAGAGTATGAGATTTATTATATTTTATTTAAATAAATGTTAATGATTTCATACAATGTTTTTCTTAACTATAACAATTTTAATATTGGTTTATATAAGGGATATGTTGGAATGTAAATATTAATTTGAAATATGATATTTTTTTATTTATCACTGTAATTTATTTTTAATTTTTAGGAAATAAACTATTACCTTAAAGGATTATATAATAATGATGCAGTAATTATTTATGTAATGGAAATATCTAATAAATGATAATCAAAATATTAAAATAAATATAATTTGATATAATTAATGTAATCCCATAATTTTAAGTATTTATTTGACATGTTATGGATAATTTAAAAGAGTTGGTTCAAAGATATCATGTTTTGATATTTTTAAAAAGACAAGTACTGAATTGTGTCAAACTTGACACTATTAATATTTTATCAGGGTAATGTTTTCATAAATTATTTAAAAATGACAAAAACATGATTAAAAATAAAAAAAATACATATAATATGGTCTAATATTTTATAAATTTATCACTTATGGTCTAATTTAATCCACATAAGAAAAAATTACAACCTTTTAATATTGAAAAGGTTGTTACTTTAGGTAAAATTAATATAGGTTAACTGAGGGTTAATAAAAATGATTAGGTTTAAAATAATACCAAAATTTTTCAAAAACCTATTGGTTGATGAAATTTAAACCTTAAATCATATTATATTTTAATATATAATTTTTTTGGTATTTGTGTTGATATTGAATTTATTATATATTAATATTTTTTGAAGCTCCAAAGGTTCCCCTTACACTAATTATAAAAGGGAACCGCTTACCTAACTTTTTCACATCACATTGATCTTTCAATATCAATCATACCCTACCCATTTCCCATATAAAATTCTCTAGACACATTTTATATGTTCTTTTATTCTCAAAAGACCAACCCTAATGACCCTAATAGGAGATCCAGAGGAGGTTCACAAAGGAATACGTAATCAGTTTTACGAATTCTCTCAAGAGTATTTCTTATTATACTTAATCATTATATGTTATTTCCATTATAAACTAATTAATCTAGTTTAATATATATTATTATATGTTATAATTATTATTTAACAATCATGTTCCACCTTTTATCCATCCTATGGAAAATGATATCCCCACACGTGTGTGCATACGGCCTAAGGTCTCCACATTATGTTGTAATATGATTTTCATCACCAATTTAAATGGATTGGTATAATAATAGAAATAATTATTATATATAATTATTATAACATTATATCAATTTTTTAACAAAATATTTACCATCCACTTCCTTTCCTTTTAACAATTAAGATAATGACATCGTTGCTTGTGCATACGTATGGACTACCATCTCCATGAAACCAGGAGATTCATTTTCCATGATCACTATTAAATAATGATTATATTAATGTTTTTAATCAATAAATAGGTTATCAACTACCTTAATATCATTCGATATAAGACATAACTTTATCTTATGTGCCTGAACCAAGACTTAGATGATAAAAAGTGTCTAAGAAAATGAAGCAGTTAACACCCAAAAAAAGAGTCATAATGAAATGTTATTAACAAACATGTGAAAAGATATTCGTATATAATATAATAAATATACTTACGGTTGTGGAATAAGTTAAGAAAATTATTTAAACCATTATACATCAGGTTCAGATATGTAATAAATAAATCATACATAAGGTAAGTGGATTTCTGTCTCACTTTTATTTCTATGAAACATAAACCATATTCACCGCTAGATTATTCTAAGTGGTGTATATACTTCCCATGAATGTCTTTTATGAGTATTATATTGAATATTATGATATTTACATATTATTATAATTTTATTTCTTTCATGAGTCATATGATTTTATAGTTTATAAACTGGTGGGTATTTATTTTACAATATCTTCAATATTTAGGATTTTTTTCATTTTTAGACCCCTTTGGGGAATATTTATCATCCACAACCATGTGTTGTGAACATTTTTCCCAAAACAATGTTTTAATATTATCCTATGGATGTTTAAATTCATTTTTACCCATTTTTTTTACTACATGGTTTAAATGGAATCTTTTTCCATTTTCCAAACGAGGTACATTGTGACTTTTCTAAAAAAGTACTAGAAGAATGTTTTCTTATAAGTTATATATAATGAATGCATTTTTCTGCATTCATGATGCCTTATTTCCTTGAATCTTACCTTACAATATTAAAATTTTATTCTTAATGAAAATATTTTCTTCAAAATTTTCTTGGGATTTTATGAAAAGAAAATGTTTTCAAAGAAGAAAGGATATTTTCCTCAATAATGGTTTTCAAGTGATCCATCAAAATTACTTTCCTTCTAAGATAACATTATTTTATGTTACTTATGTTTTACTGAGGATATTATTTTATTCTACCATTCTTATTCTTTCTAATAATGGTTTTTATTTATGATGGAATGATATTTATGAAACTCATTTGTCACACCCCGACCAATGAGATTATTTTATTCTCATTATTTTTTTGCACATATATTTTTTTTTCTGCAGTCTGGGGTGAGTCTCGGACGAAGTTTTTGAGTCTCTGTTAATAAAAATGCACATTTTAGTTTCAACATTGTTGGGTGCAAGAGTGAATCATGTTTTGGGAAACCCGAAAGTCTTAGCACGTGTAATGGCATGACCGACCATTCTCAAAAAATGAAAATAAATGATTTTGTAATTAAAAAAAATTAATTGCATCATTTAAAATTTTTATTGCAAATATTTTTATGATTATTAAAATGAAATAAATATTTCTATTAGCTTAATTTTTTTTTGTCATGATTTTATTATTATAATCATTTTGTATTACTATAATTGTTATTACTATTCTTATCACTATTATTTTTGTCCATAAAATTATTATTTTATTATTTTTATTATTTTTATTTTTATCATTATTAATTATTTTTTTATTCTTATATCATTTATTATTATTTTTACTATTACAATTATTATTATTAATATATTAAAATTATTGGGTTTCTTTTTCTTTTTTTAGTTTCTATTTTATTTAGGGTTTCTCAAAAACCTCATTCTCTTTCCAATTAAGCCCCACCCCTTTTCTTTCTAGTTTGCAGCATGATTCCCCCCACCTCCTCCCATATTTAAAAACCATCCCTATCCATAATGGACACCCCAAAGCACTGCCTCGCCCTCCTTAGCGCGGAAGCTTCCCGCCCAGGTTCTCTCCTCCCTTACATCACTTTGCCGGCCAGGTTCCCTCCTCCCTGGTAGCGCCTTGCTGCCAGACCTCCTACTCACTAGATCCAACCCCCAACAGTCCTCCTACCCAACACTAGTATCCCCCCCCCCCCCCCTCGGCCTTCCTTCTATTCAGCGCACACGGTTCCTTCTCCTGAAGCCAACTGCTGCTGGCCCTCTGCCTTGACAGCGTCGCACCCCCTTTCATCCGCTCTCCAGCTGGAATCCGTCCTATGGGTCCCCTCGCCCCCAGCTCCCTTGCTTCCCGACGTGCACCCCCTCAGCTCGGCATGAAACAACAACAGTGCGGCCTGCCTCCAGCCACGCGGTCCTCCCTCGACCAACACCCGTGTCGGAAACTCCTTTCTCGACCAGCCGCAGCCCCCCCCCCCCCCCCCCCCCCCAATTGCCAGCCTTATCCCTACCTCTACACCTCTATCCTACCACCTCGTAGTAGTCGTTCGACCAGCCTCCCCCTCTCCCTTTCTTAAACCTTCCACCCCGTGGACTCCCTCGGATGAAACCCCCTAGCCGATGACCGCTCCGACCAGCACCTTCTCAATTTAATTTCCTTGTTTGCGATGATGTTTTTTTATCATAATGGGGTTTTTTTGTATAGTTATAATTTTAGAACCATGCCAGGTGATTTCATGTCAGTGTTGTCTTTACACTTTGGATTCAAGGTGAGGGTTTCTCCACGCCGCTTGGTTTCGCATACTCTAGTAGAGGTTTTTGTATGTGTTTGAGACCTTGATATTGTTTTTGTAGAGCATTCGACCTTACTACATGGGTTCAAACGTTTGTCTTCTATTTCATCTTGATCTCAAGGTGGGAATTTATTTTCACTTTCCATTTTTAATTTAAGAAGCTTTAATTGTATGTTTTTCATCCTTCATATACATGTTAAATACTTTTGTGAAACCTTTTGGTTAGTTTCTTGGTATGTGGTCGACGTTTGAAGTCTTGTTTGATATGTTCTTAATATGCAGTAAATTTTGAAGTGGTATTTTTGTGTAAAATTGGGTGTGTATTTATCTCGAACCTCTTTGTACCTCCGGTTAGTGTTTTATAAATTTCTCAACATTTATTGAATTATTTTGGAATTGAGAATTATAAAAGAGGGTGTTTTGGGGTTCTTATTATTTTAATAAATTAATTTTAACGTGAGGTATGTTTTGTATTGTTGTGAACACTAGGTGTTTTATGGAGAAGGTCTGTAATGTTAAAACATTGTTTCACAATTTAAACAAAATTAAGGCATGAAATAAAATTCTATATTTGTTTTCAATTAAATATAAATTTTTTTGGTAAACATTCCATGCCTTTTTCTTTTTTGTATATATATAAAAATTCCCATTTGGATTTTTGAAGTAAAGTGTGATGTAAAATTAATTTTTGGGGTTTACAAATGTATCATCAGCATGCAGAACAATGTTTTTGGTTCTTTATGAGGTTTCCCATGTATTTTGGTTTTTATAAAAGTGTTGTTTGTGTTTTGGTATGTTTTGGAATTTCAGTAAAAGTGGTTGGGTTTTGAGTGTGTAGTCTAACTATAATAAAAATAATTTTATCAATGTTAGGATGGGTTAAATGATGTGTTTAAATCTCTTTTGGAAATGTAGAACTTGATCCTTTGATAAAAGTGGGTATTGTAAATAGTGTTTGAAGGCCTCTTTGCCACTTTTAAAAAAATGATGTAAATTGTTTATTGTATAACCAAAGTGGATGTTCCTCATACCTCCTTGACATGGGATGGTTAGGATGTCCTCAGTATGGAATCCTCGGGTTCCATTATATGGTTCCCTCAGTTGGGAACCCTTGGTATTTCTTGAATTTAAGGCATGAGGGGAATCCTTGGGGAGACTTGAGGTTAGACCTACTTTAAAATATTATTAAAAATATAGGTTGTGATTTGATACCCGGTAGCATTTGTTGGCTCAACTCCTTTTATACTTGTGACATACAAACCTGTCATATTGAGAGAATTGTCTGAGACGAGTACTACACTGGTAGGTTATGGTACTGTCTACTGGCTCATAGTAGGCGGATATGGTTGGGTTTATTGTTATGGGATTTTCCCTCGACCTGCCTTTGAAAGGATGGTTGAGAATTTTAGAGCGTTAGATTTTATCATATGTGGCATGCTACAATATATGGGGTCACAGGTATTAGTGTCGTTTTGGTTATTATCGATCTCTTGGGTTCACCTATGTCTAGTGGTTTTTATCTATTGAACTCTTGCTGAAAAACATGCATACCTATTTAGACTTCCCTTTTCAAATCTACCTTGTTACCCTTGTGTGGTGTTATTCATGATAAGTGGCATTTTGGTTTCTTAACATCTATGAAAATGTTTTTCAAGGAAAAATTTGTTTCAAACACTTTTGTTCCTTTTTTAATGATTGTTTTTTATTTTTTAAGTTAGTGCATTGGGAATACATATCGGGCTAGAATACTATGTTTTAATACTCACACATATAGTTCTTTTCTGTTTTTAGTGTTTGTGTAGGCTACAGATTGAGTGTGCTCTCCATGGGCGATGCTTGACTGTTTAGTCGTAGAGTGACACACTAGGTCACATAGAGTTACTTCAGACACTGAGTTCAGTTAGTTTTATTTTTTTCCCTTGTTTAGTCATTTTATTTGTTTTATTTATTCTGTGTTTCTCTATATTATTTCTACTTCTTTATTTATTTCTATTGGGAGAAATCATTCCCACAGTCTATGTTGATGCTCTTGTGCTTGTCGCCAGCCTAGGAGGATCGAGAATTCCTATCGGGCCATGTCGCGGACCAGCTCAGGTGATCAGTTTAGGGTCGACCCGGGTTGGTTCATGATAAAATGGTATCAGAGGAAGTCATCTCTTAGTGGACCTCCCTTTTTAGAGAACCCTTTGTTACTTGGGATGTCAAGGTAGATGGAGCAGGATTTTTGAGACTTGAGGGGTTGGTGCGGGAAGAGCGTCGTAAACTCTTGCTCATGTTGATCCTCAGGTTTCCTAGGGAAGTCCTGTTTAATAAGTTTCTTTGGGTTTTTATGGAAATTTTTTGCGATTGGGATACGACAAAAGGAGTTGGGATAATAGTCCTTTTAATCTTCACGTCCTGGAAAGCCTTTTCGAGCTAGGGGCATGGTCTAAAAAGGCTTTCTGTATTGGGGACGTGTTTGGAATATGGCCACCAACCACATGGTCAAGTCCCCCTCTAACACTAGTTCCCTATTTGAGTTGTTTTTTGCCTCTTCTAACTTTTAAAAGTTATTGGTATTAGAAAAATTGGTTTCGTAAAATGGTTGTTTGAAATGAAATATTTAATTTGAGGATAGTTTTAAAGGAAATGGGATGAATGATTTGTTTTTCAAAAATGAAATTTTTTTGTTTCGTCCTTGGTGTTCCTAGGGGTGCTCACATGAAAAATGGTATGTTGTAATATGAACAGATTTCTAGTATGGTGGATGGTTGCCCGGGGTGGCACAGATACGTGCATGTGAGTGAGATTCTAAATAATATCAATGGTTAGGGTTTAACCCACAAATATTGTTTTAAATTAAATATGTTTTCAAATAGAAAAGTTTTGATGTTTTGATATCTTTTTTTAGATCTTGTCACCTATGTGGCATTTGATTTTAAAGATTTTTATTTATTGATTTGGCCTTGATTGGGTTCATGACCTTTCATGTCCAATGGTTATCCCCTTGAATCTTTGATGGGTATGGTTGGTCAAACTAAGGATTTTATGCTTGAGTTTTGGAAGATAGATCCACCTCCCTTTTATGGTCAAGAACAAACTTTCATAGCAGAGGAGTGGATGTAGATTATTGAAAGGGAAATTAACCTTGTTGAGTTTTGTGAGTCGTTGAAGGTCAAGTTTGCAACCATCATTCTTCAAGTCTCACCATGGATGTGGTGGAATTCAGTGTCTCAAGTAAAGCCCCATCAAGAGATTACTTGGGAGTTTTTCAAGGCATTGTTCATTCGTCATTATTTCTTTGAGGAAGAAAGGGTAATAAAGGGGATGGAGATGTTTTATTTGTTGTAGGGAAATAGATTCGTGTAGGAGTAATTTTCAGTGCTTTGTGGAGCTAGTCCCTTATGATTCAGGGTATGCCACAGATGAATCCATGAATGCTCAGCGCTTTGAGATGGGCCTCCACCCCGATTTACAATCAACGGTGTTAGAGTCCAACCTAACTTCTTTTTTGGATGTGGAGAGACAATATTTTCATTTCGAAGCAGTGATGGCGGGAGTTCTCGAAGTAGCTCTTCCTCCTTCAATCCCCATGAGTAGTGCTAAATATCTTTTAAAGGAGATGAGGAACCAATTGGAATAGGATAGAGAAAGTTGTGGGGTCAAAAGACCACGGGAAATTTTATCAACCTCCTCAGAGTGAGAGATCCTTGTGTGTTATCAGTGTGGCAAGAATGGTCACAAGAAGTCTTCATGCCCTAGTATTCCTAACCCCTGCCATTCTTGCGGACATTTGGGTCACTTACAACGATTCTGTCAGGCCATTGCTATAAAATTTTACAAATGATGTTCTCAAAAGTGATGTGTTGTTGGGTTTTTTGTTTAATGTATCATGTGTATGTTCCCTTCCAGTGTAAAGGATCTCTAATTATTATAGTGTACTGATGGTTTCTGGGTTTTGAAATGTATGGGAATGTAGTGGGTCTTTTGAAGAACTCTGGTTTTCAATTCCAATGTGGATTTCTTTTTGAAATCTTGTCTCTTTATTTGTCTAATCAAATGATGTATGATTATTATTGCGATTATCCTAACAAGACTGTGAGGTAGGAGACGCTTCATCCATTAGACCTCCATCCAAAAGGGCACAGAGTGAAGCCGACACGTAGTCAGGAACCCCGGGGAATTTTGAGGAGTCTAGTTAAGGTTGTGCCTCTATAATTTTGGTGAGGCGGTCTTAGCGCGTCTGTTACGGTTTCTCCATGGCTGTAAACTTTCTATTGTCACAAAGAGAATGATGGATTTATCCCTCATGCAATATTAGTAATTATACCTTTTTGGATGCGAGGTGTTGATAAGTGATCCTGCGTGGACCACCCGTGTGGATCGGTTACGACTTTGGTTTGTTTCCACAACAAACTAAGGATTCATGAGTAGTTTTCCATCATAGTTTCATTTATCCAATATTTGGCCCTACCTCCCTGCCCGTGGGGTTAGGGTTTATAGTTCGTACGAAGTTTTCATTTAGGCTCTTATCCCTTTCAGACGGGAGTGAGTGGTTTGAATGTTCTTGTTGTGCTTCTTTTGGCTTGAGTAAGGCCTGGTGCGGGACTAAGTTGGATTTATGGTTGGTCCCTAGTTGGTTGGTTCTTTATAGTGGAGAGATCCACCATTTCTTTGGGTCATCTCTTAAGTCGTTATCGGATGCCAGTTGAGTCCACATGGTGGGGAGTCTGTCTATCCCTCCCATTTACTACTGATTTGTTTTGGGAAATGAGGTTGACTCCTGCAGATGGTCAAAGGAATGTCCCTCGGTTAAGAGATTGAATCATGTTAATGTGGAGTTCTTAGGTGTGGATCGATCGACTGGATGGGGTCGTGGCTTTCTAGGGACAAAAAGCATTATAGTTGGGAGAATTGTCACACCCCGACCAGTGAGATTATTTTATATTAATTATTTTATTTCCATTATATTTGTTTATGTGGTCCAGGGTGGGTCTCGGACGATGTTTTTGAGTTTTTGTTAAGAAAAATGTGTGTTTTAGGTTCTACGTTGTTGGGTGCATGAGCGGAGTGCGTTTCGGAAACCCCGCATGTCTCCGCCCAGATAACGGCGCGACCACCCATTCTTAGAAATTGAAATCAAATTATTTTGTAATTAAAACAAACATTAATTGCATCGTTTAAAATTTTTATTTCTAAAATTTTTAGGATTATTAAAATGAAATAAATACTTTTATTATTTTAGTTTTTATCGTCATGATTTTATTATAAGAATCATTCTGTATTACCATTATTATTATTACCATTTTTATAACTATTATTTGTTTCCTTATAATTATTACTATTATTCCTTTTATTATTTTTATTTTTATTATTATTCATTATTCATTATTATTATTATTTCTTTTATTATTATTATTACTACTACTATTATTATTATTATTATGTAGTTATTAGTTTTATTTTTCTTTTTTTAGTTGGTATTTTATTTATGGTTTATGGAAAACCTCCTTCTCTCTCAAATTAACCCCCCCCCCCACCATTTTCTTCCCTATGTGCGGTGTGATTCCCTTCGCCTCCTCCATCGCTAGAAAACCCTCCCCAACCCGCCTGGACTCCCCATAGCACTGCCTCACCCTCCTCAGCATGAAAGCTCACCGCCTAGGTTCCCTCCTCCCTTGAAGTTCCTCACTGCCCAGGTTCCCTCCTCCCTTGCAGCGCCTCTCCGCACTACCTCCTACTCACTAGTGTCGACACCCGTCAGTCCTCCTACCCAAAACTAGTAGACCCCCCTTGGCCTTCCTCCAGTTCAGCGCACCCGATGCCTTCACCTGAATCTAGTTATCACTGGCTCTATGCCTTGACAGCATTTCACCCCCTTCCCTCTACTCTAAGGTTGGAATCTGCCATCCGGGACCCCTCAACCCCAGCTCCCCTACTTCCCAGCACACACCCACTTAGCTCAGCGTGGCCTACCTCTGACCACAGAGTCATCCCCCGACCAATGACCCCGTCCGTGACTCCTTTCTTGACCAGCCGCACCCCTCCCCAGATGGCCATCCTACTCCCTACTTCCACACCTATATCCTACCACCTCGTAGATGCTTTCTGACTAGTCTCCCCCTCTTTCTATTGTGAACCTACAACTGCGTGGACTCCCCCTGACGAAACCCCCTTGCCGACGACCGCTCCGACCAGTACCACTGGTAACACCTTCTCTATTTAATTTCCTTGTTTGGAATGAATTTTTTGTTTTCATAAGGGGTATTTTTTGTATAGGTATCATTTTAAAACCATGTGAGGTGATTACAAGTGGGAATTTTCATTGTGCTTTGGATTTGGGGTGAGGGTTTTTTCCGCCGCTTGGTTTCGCATACTCTAGTGGAGGTTTATATATGTGTTTGAGTCCTTGATATTGTTTTTTTGGAGTTTTGGACCATACTGTGTGGCTTCAGACGTGTTTCTTTCTTTTCAACATGATCTCGATGTAGGAATTTCCTTGCACTTCCCATTTTTTATTTAAGAAGCTTTAATTCTGTATTTTTCCCACTTTGTATACATGTAAAATATATTTTTCATCTTTCTGGTTAGTTTCTTGGTATGTGGTCGACGATTAAAGTCTTGTTTGATATGGTCTTAATGTGTATTAAATTTTAAATTAGTATTTTTGTGTAAAATTTGGTGTGTTTTAATGTAGAACATTCTTGTGCCTCTGGTTCGTGTTTTATAAATTGATCAACATTTATTGAATTATTTTGGAAGTGTGAATTATAAAAGAGAGTGTTTTGGGGTGTGTATTATTTTAAAAAATTGATTTTAACGTGCGGAATCTTTTTTCGACTTGTGAACACTAGCTGTTTTATGTAGATGGTCTATAATTTTAAAACATTGTTTAACATTTTAAACAAAATTAAGGAATGGAATTGGTGTCTATACTTTGTTTTGTATAAAATAGAAATTGTTTTGGTAAACATTTCATGACTTGTGCTTTATATATATATATCTATATATATAAATTCCCATTTGGCTTTTCAGAGTAAATTGTGATGTAAAATAAATTATTGGGGTTTACAAATGTATCATCAATGTGTGGAACAATGTTTTGGTTATTTCTGTGGTTTACCATGTAGTTTGGTTTTTAAAAAAGTGTGGTCTGTGTTTTAGTATGTTTTGGCATTTCAGTAAAAATGGTTGGGTTTTGAGTGTGTAGTCTAACTATAATAAAAAGTGTTTTATCAGTGTTTGGATGTGTTAAATTATGTGTTCACATCTCTTTTGGAAATGTAGAAATTGAAACTTTGATAAAAGTGGGGTTTTTAAATAGTTTTTAAAGGCCTGTTTGGACACTTTTAAAAAAATGATGTAAAGTGCCTATTATAAAACCCACGTGGATGTTCATCATACCTCGTTGGCCTAGGACGGTTGGGATGTACTCGGTATGGAATCCCAGGGTTCCATTATATGGTTCCCTAAGTTGGGAGACCATGGTATTTATTGAATTTAAGGCATGTGGGAAATCCTTGGGGAGAGTGAGGGTGAGACCTGCTGTGAAATATTATTATAAATATAGGTCGTTATTTGATTCTCTTCAGATTCTGTTGTCTCACCTCCATTTATTATTGTGACATACAAACCTATCATATTGAGAGAATTGTCCGAGTCGAGTACTGCACTGGTAGGTTATGGTACTGACCAGTGGCCCATAGTAGGCGGATGTGTTTGGATTTATTGATATGGGACTTTCCATTGGCCTGCCTAAGAAAGGATGGCCTAGCATTTTGGAGCGTCATATTTTATCATATGTGGCATGATACTGTAGATTGGGTCACAGGTATTAGTGTCGTCTGGATTATTCTTTATCTCTTGGGTTCACCTATATCTAGTTGTTTTTATCTATAGAAATCTTACTGAGAAACATACACTCCTATTTACATTGCCTTTGTCGTATCTACCTCGGTACCCTTGTGTGGTGTTTTTCATGATAATTGACATTTTGGTTTCTTAACTTCTATGAAAATGTTTTTCAACAAAAAATGTGTTTCAAATACTTTTGTTTGGTTTTTTTAAATGATTATGGGCAATGTTTTGTACTTCGTTTTCAAGTAAAATTTGTAGAAATGCATACTTTAATATATTTTAGTAAAAATATAGAAATGATGTTTCTTATTTTTAAAGGTAGTGCATTGAGAATAGATATCGGGCTAGCCTACTGAGTTTTAATACTCATGACTATTTTTCTTTTAAATTTTTTGTGTTTTTGCAGGATACAGATTGAGTGTGCTCGCTTTGGACGATGCTTGACTGTTGAGTCATAGAGTGACCAATGAGGTCACACGGAGTTTGTCCAGATGTTGAGTTTGGTTAGTTTTATTTTCTTTGTTCCTGTTTAGTCATTTTGTTCGGTTTATTTCTTATGCATTGCTCTATTTTATTTCTTCTAGTTTTTTTATTTGTATTGGGAGAAATCATTCCGACATACTCTGTTGATGCTCTGGCGCTTGTTGCCAGCCCGGGAGGATAGGGAATGCCTCTCGGGCCATGTCGCGGACCGACTCGGGTGATCAGTTCAGGGTCAACCTGGTTTTCTTTGTGGTAACATTTTTTCTATGGGTTATGTTATGATTGAATTGTGTTTATGAAACTAAATTAATTCAGTGAGTTTTGATATGAAAAATGATTTATGTTCTTGTGTAACACATATGTATGGTTTAAATTATGTGATGTTTTTTCCTATATCTCCCTCCAATGCATTGAGAATGGTATATATCTCATGATATATACATGGATGGAATGTGGAGTGATCTCAATTTAGTAAAGGACTTTGTCCACTAAGATGGTCTTGGGTATGAACCTTGACTACTAATATGGTCATGGGAGTGAGCCATAACTACCAAGATGGTGTGGGGAGAGAACCAATACTACTAAGATGGACTTAGCAGCAATTATTTTACTTGTATGGAAATCATTTTATATTCTTATGTGTTTTACATAAATTCCATGTCTTATTTATATGTTATTATCTTATGGATTGTGTTATTCCTTTCTTGAGGATTCATGCCTTGTGAAATAACAATTTTTATACATTGATTCTTTTTTATGATTGGTGATATGCATGGTATGATCTTTTTATTTTCCTGATCATGTTCTCATACCCTAATGCGCAATATTATGTTTACATATCTCCAATGTTTAGCCTTACTGAGCATCTAAGCTCGCCATTTTTATGTTTATTTTTTCCCGGTTTATTAAGATATATATTATGTTTAATGTTTCTTAGAAGGATTCTATTCGAAAATAACCAATTTGGAGATAATATTGATCACTTATTTATGAGTTTCTATGTTTCCATGTTTCCAACGGTACTAGAGTAGTATGGTCTTTGGGCCCCTGTTTATGTAATATATTAAGTATTTTTCATATATGATTTAATGTTAATGTATGAAAAGCATTGGTCATTAAAGTAGGTATCAAATAAAAAGTTCATTTAACCTTTCGAATCTATGATGAGAAGACCAAAGTGGGAAACCTAATTACAAATCTAAAGAAAAGTCTAAGGATAAGGAAAATGTCCTAAAATTTTAGTAAAGGATGGAGTGAGTGGTTTTCAAGAAATATATCTCTATCTAGATACTATGAATGGATGTGTCTCTAGAATAGATGTTCCTAGGGATAACAACTCTTAAAAGGCATGTTAGGCCTGACTCGATTGTAACCTAATTCACAAAAATGGACCTTACTGTACACCTAGTTTTACACTCTGAGGGGATATTATTTGGGAATTCAAAAAAATCACAAACCAAAATGAAGGATATAATATAAGTTGGATATGAAAAAACTAGGATAAACCTAAGGTGTCATAAAAAAGGTGTCAAAATTAAGACACACTATAATATTTTTTTTCTTGATTATGTGGTTCCTCACTTGAATAACTCTTTAATACTCTACATTTTTAGTTTTGGTCGATGGATGGAACCCAAAAGAACCATGTTAATAGTGATTGTGATAGGAAATTCATTGGTTTTCTATCTGACCAACCAAATTCTAAGGGACATGGAATGAAAAAACTAGTTTTTATTCTCACCCATCTATCTCATGATATGAATCATTTTGGAATTCCAAATGAACAATATAGTGAACAACATTATATTGATTCCTTCATGAGGAAACATCCACCTTCATTCAGTGGGTCTTTAGATCACCCTATTTCTGAAAAATGGATCGGTACCACCAAAAAGATATTCTTTGTTCTTCTGTGTTCAGAATGTGAGAAATTATTTCAGACTGTTTATCAGTTAGAAGGTGAAGTGAACTAGTGGTGGACACTAGCCAAAAATATGAGGCAGAAAGATGAAATTGAATCCATAGAGTGGGATGAGTTCAAGAAAGTATTCTTTAACAAGTACTTTCCTCATATTCGATGTATGAAATTGGTGAATGATTTTCTCAAGTTAAAGTAAAGGGATTATGAATCCATTGGTACCTATGAGGCCAATTTCACAAGACATATGAGGTACACTTCTGGAATTATCATCTAGCTCAAAATTAAAGTTGATAGGTTCTTTAGTAGCTTAAATATAAGTCTATGAATGGTTTTATCCATAATAGAACTTATTATATATGAAATGGGTATTCATTGTGCACTCGAGGTTAAAATAGAGGTTCGTGTTATGTATCAATCTCATGGTTTTGACAAGAAGAGGAAGATTGAGTTTAAAGGAAAATATAAAGACCCTGGAGAAAATAATATGAGCTTTACTTTATTCTCTATGTGTGAGAAGAAACATGGAGGAACTTTTATTAAGGGGACTAATAAATGTTTTATGTGCTGAAAGGAAGGTTGTCCAAATTTTTTTTGCTAAAGTAATAGGAAGAAGTTATCTTATAGTGAGATTGGAGAGAAATATTCCCAATGTGAACCTATCCCACTTCAGTGCTACAAGTGTAAGGAGAATTACCATGATGATAACTATATCCCAAACCCAAGGTCTAGATATTATGATCAACGTCAGCATCCCCTTAATCTAAGGTACAAGGGGAAATATCATTTGATCACTCTTTCTGATGAGGGGTGGAATAACTATGTGGTGAAAGGTACAGTTACCATCAACTCTAGAAATACTAATGTCTTATTTTATTATGGATATACCAACTATTTCATATCTAATGAATTTCATAAGGGTGTTAATATTCCCCCTAAATGATTATATTTGGAATCAGTAGTGCCAACCCCTAATGGTATGATGATTTCATCCCAAGTCTATGATTCCTCTTTTTGTTGAAGTTTGGGGGAATTTGTTTCCTGTAAACCTTTTCATTCTTCCTCTGGTTGAATTTGATATCATCTAATGAATGGATTATATTTATCTATATAAATCCCCCATCAATATTCAACGATATTAAGTTATATTTGATGTTTCAAACCAACCAATGATCATGCATCAATATATTGATAAGTATGGACTTCCTATGGAGATTACATCCAGTGTATGGGTATTAATTCCCTCTTCAGAAGGGTTGATTATCTAAAATGGTTGGAGAGAAAATTTAAATCAATGATATTCCAATTTTTCATGATTTTATGGATATATTTATGCAATATTTTCCTAGTCTTCCACTAAAATGTGATTTTGATTTCTCAATATAACCCATACCTAGTTCTACACCATCTTCAACGACTCCATACAGAATGTCCCCAATTGAGTTGCAGGTATTGAAGAAGTAACTCCATGAAAACCATGATAAGGGATTAATTCGACCATCTATGTCTACATTGGGTAAACATCTTCTTTTTATGAAGAAGAAATATGGATCAATTCGACGACACATTGATTATCAAGAGTTTAACATGATCACAATCATGAAAAATTATCCTCCTCCATGTACTGATGATTTGATTGATCGCCTATAAAGTGCTCAATATTTTCAAATATTGAAAATATTTCTAGATAGCATCAATTGGGGGTCAAGATGGAGGATATACTCAAGAAAGAATTTCGTACAAGGTATGGGAACTATTAATATATAGTGATTCTTTTTCGTCACACTAATTCGGAAACTATCTTCATGGATTTTCTGAATAGAGTATATATAGATTGCATTGATTGGTTTTTGGTAGTCTTTATAGATGATATTATTATCTATTCAAAGGGAAACATATAGAATGCGGACCAATTGAGAATTGTGCTAAATATCCTAAGGAAGTATAAATTGTATAATAATTTACGAAAGTGTGAATTTTAGATACAAAAGGTTTCATTTTTGGGTCACATAATCTCAAGAGACGGTATAGCAGTAGATCCATCAAAGATATAAGTTATTTAATTTTTTCATAGAAAAATCACTGTGGTTGAGATCCTTAATTCTCTTGGTTTATCTATATATTATGGATGGTTTTTATAGAATTTATTAGGACTATCTAATCCTCTATCCATGTTCACTTGGAAGGGTGCCAAGTTCCTCTAGATAGATGAATGTGATGAAAATTTCAAGTAACTAAAGAGAAGATCGATCATTACTCCTATGATAACATTAATCTATAATGGGGAAAGGTTTGAAATCATTTGTGATTCGACCAAGAATGTATTTGGATGTTTTATTATTAAAAATAAAATTTTTATTGATTATTCCTTGTGATAGTTGAATATTTAGGATAATAATTACCTGAATCATGATTAGGAGTTAGTCGCAGTAATTTTTTCATTAAATAATTGGAGGCATTATATTTATGGTGAGAAGTGTGATATATATAACGATCATTAAAGTCTAAAATATATATTCACATAGAAGGATTTGAACATGCATTGGAGAATATTTGTAGAACTAATAATGGATTATGACTGCACAATACATTTCCATAATGGGAAATCTAACAAGGTGGATGATTTTTTGAGTCGAAATGAGTGTGCTAGCTTATCCATGATGAGGATTACAAAAGATCAAATATTTCTGGATTTGAAAATAATTGATATGGAAATATAGAATGAAGGGATAAATATTATCCTACTTAATTGAATGTTCAACCCTCCATCCAAGTGAAGATTAAATGGGTGTGCAAGGAAGATATAGAGCTGAAAAATAATTTTAGAAATGTTATTTAGTTTAAATATGTGCAGGATGGAAGGATAAGGTTGAGGAACCATGTATGTGTTCTGTCTTTACTGTATTTGAAGAAATATCTATCATAGGAAGCTCATAGTTATTCATTATCTATTCATTCTTGAAGTACGAATATGTATAGAGATTTAAAAGAATACTTCTAGTGTCATGACATAAAGAGAGATATTGCATAGTTTTTGTCTCGATGCTTGGTATGCTAGGATGTTAAGGATACAAGATAAAAATTTATGGGGATGTTCCATCTATTACATATACTAGAATTTAAATGGGAGAACATCGCTATGGATTTTGTCGTTAGACTCCCCAAAACCTCTAAAGAATTTAATTCCATGTCCGTGGTATATGATCACCTTACAAAGTGAGAAAATTTCATTACTATTAGAGAAGACATATCTATAGATCAATTTTTTATGATATACATTAAGGAATTGGAAAGGTTTCAAGGATTACCACATTATAATGTATCTGATTGGGACCCAAGGTTTACCACAAAATTATGGTGAAGTCTTCAACAAGTAATTGATACAGAATTGAGTTTTAGAACTTCTTATCATCCTTAGATGGATGTTCATTATGAAAGAACAATTAAAAACCTAGAGGATATTTTGAGATATTGTTAATTAGATTTTAAATGAGGTTGGGATCAACACCTTCCTCTAGTTGAGTTCCCTTACAACAATAGCTTTCATTCTAGAATTATGATGGATTCCTATGATGAAATTAATGGGAATAAATGTAGATCTCTATATATTGGGATGATGTTGGTGGAAGAAATATATTTGGATTTGAGATCAATAAAAATATTTCATAGAAGTTTAGAACCATTTAGAAGAATAACATGGAAGTATGTAGTTGGTAGAAATGTTATGTTGATAATTGACAGCATGATCTAGAATTTAAATTTGGTGGGAAAGTGTTTCTACAAATTTCTCCATGGAATAAGGTATGAGGTTTTGGAATAAATTTAAACTAATCCCAAGGTATATTAGTCCCTTTGAAATTATTTATTATATTGGTTTGGTAGCTAATCGATAGGAACATCATCCAAATATATCTAAAGTCCATTATGTCTTAAATGTATCTCTTGTGGGAATGTACATACCTAAACCTTCACATGCACTGAACTTAGAGATCATTCTACAGGATCAAGATCTTTTGTACTATGATAAACTAGTTAAAATTATGGATCATACAGAGAATGTTTTAGAAAAAAATACCACTCACCTAGTCAATGTTTTGTGTAGAAACCACTACTTATAGGACGTTATGTGGGAACTTGAGGATATGATGAGGTAGAAGTATCCTCATTTGTTTGAATCATAATAACGAATTTTTTAGGGTAAAATTAATTTTAATGGGGTCGAATGTAATACCCCCAGAATTTATGAAACATTTTTTTCCAATAATTTAATTTTTTATTTATTTTTAATGGTATACGCTACACCAATTTAAGCTTGTATTATACGCAACACCAGCTCAGCATTCTTTACAAGAAACACGGATTTTCTATGAAACATAATTTAATTATTATTTAAATAAGATAATTACCTAGATGATAAATTAGGACTTGTGAATAGGTTATCTAACTTATCAAAATATCAGGTTTATAAGATGAATCATTGGTTACCAATTAATTAGAAATGAAAATATATAACAATTTAATATAAATAAAATATTTTTGTTATGCTGACAAAGAAATTTTGTATTAATAAATTAAATTAATTAAAATTAGTGAATGATATTAATGAAATATATGTGTAATGCATTCGATCAAATATTTTTTATATTAATCGAATAGATTTTATATACATATGATAAGAACCAACTTAATTTTATGCATAAAAACTAATATTTTTCAAAAGTGTAATTTTATCTAATTTTAAGAGAGAATTCATTTTAAAACCAATTTTTGACACTTTCATATATTATATATAGAAATAAGATACTTATTATTTTAAATCATAATATAAAATTATATTTTGATTGAATTTTTTCATATTTTTCTCATATGTTTCATTTTTGATTAATAATGAAAAAATACTAAATATTATTTAAAATCTACTTTTTCATCAAAATAATTTATAGAGTTAAATTTTATTTTTTATTATATTTAAAGAATAATTAGATAAATTTTTTATTATTTAATCGAGTTTTGGTCATTCACAATAATTTTCCACTGAATTTAGATATAAAAATTCTTCAAACTTTTTTATGTTTTAAACTTTAATAACTTATTTTATCACCCCATCATTGGGATTAGTTTTAAATAAATTACATCAAATTATATTTTTTTAATTTCAAAAAATGTATTCCATATTTGGAATTAGTGGTTTCAGATTTTGTAAATAGGTTTTTTTTTATTTTTGGGATGTATGAATAGTTACATCAGTAATTTTTTATTAACATAGTAAAAGGTAAATCAGATAATTAAGGGAAGAAAAATATTATAAATATTATAAAATTACCATAACACATTTACTAAATTAATTGGATGAGTTGGTTTTAACTAAAATCATCCTTGGATCAAAATTATAACCTTTTTATGTCACTTTTATGAGAGTATGACATTTATTATATTTTATTTAAAGAAACGTTAACGATGTCATAGACATGTTTTTCTTAATTATATCAATTTTAACATGGGGTTATATTGGGGGTGAGTTTAGATATAAATATTTATTTGAAAGCTTTTTTTTATAATGGTAATTTATTTTAAAATTTTTGAAAATAAATAATTACCCTAAATGGTTATATATTAATGATGGAGTAATTGTTTTAAGTAATAAAAATATCTAAAAAATGATATTAAAAATATTAAAATGGAAATAATTTGAAATAATTAATGTCATCTATTGGTATTTTTGGATTACTATGACATTTTAGGGAAAATTTAATATATTTTTTTTGAATATATCATGTTTTCCTGATATTTTTAAAAAGACAAGTAATAAATGGTATCAAAATTGACACTAATGATATTTTATCAAAATAATGTTTTATTAAATTATTTAAAAATCCTAAGACATTTTTAAAAATATAGAATAATTATAATATGTTAGAATATGTTACAAATTTCTCATTTAAGGTCTAATTTTCATCACATAAGTAAAAATTACTACCTTTTAATATTGGTAAATTTGTCAGTTTAGATATAATTAAAATAGGTTAACAAGGGTTAATCAAAATGATAAGGTTTAAAAACATACCAATATTTGTTAAAAATATATTGGTTGATTAAATTACAACCTTATCTCAAATTAACTTCCATTAAATGAAATTTTGGTTTTATTATAATTGATATTTAATTTATTATAAATTAATATTTTTTGAAATTTCAAAAGTAACCCACAACTCAATTATAAAACATCACCTTTTTCCTAACTCCTTCATATCACTTTTAGCATTAAATATAGTCCATACCCTTCCCATTTCCATTATAAAATTATCTAGACACATCCTAGATGTGTTTATCTTCTTGGAAGACCAACCCTAGTGTCCCTAAGTGGTGATCGAAAAGAGGTTTTCTAAGGAAGAGGTAATCATCTTTACTGATTCTCTCAAGGGAATTTCTTCTTATAATTCCTCTACATGTGTTGTTTCTATTATAATGTATCAAATTCGATATCAGTTATATTATTAGATGTTATTATTATTATTTAAAAAATATATTCCACCTTTTGTCCATCACACAAAAAATGAAATCACCATGCCTGCATACGTAAGACCTATAGCCACCACACAGTGGTGTAATATGTTTTTCATAACCACTTTACATAGATGTGTATAATGACAGAAATGTTTGCAATATATGATTATTATAAAATTATATTTATTATATAAAATAAAATATATACCATCCAATTCATTAACTTTTAATAATTAAGGGAATGATATTGTCGCTCGTATGTACGTACGACCAACCGTCTCCTCGATGCGATGTGATTCATTTTTCATTATCACCATTAAAGAATAATTATATAAATGTCTGAAATGAATAAATATATTATCTAATAAAATAATATAATTATGGATATTACCTAACTATATCCAATTCACATTAATTGAGACTTATACAACAAAATATGTATAGGAAAATGAACCAATTAACACACGAAAGAAGAGTAATAATGAAATGCTATTAAACAAAGGTGAAAAGATAATCATATATGGTACCATAAATATAAATATGGTTATGGAATGAGTTAGTAAAATTATTTAAACAATTATTAAATGGTTTGGTTTGCGTTCTAAGAAAATTATACCTAAGGTTCTGGGATTTGAAGTCTCAATTTTATTTTTGCAGGACTTACGCCATATTCACTTGTCATTTCCTCTACATGGTGTTTATACATACCAAGAATGTATTTTATGAGTATTATTCCTAATATTATGATAACTTCATATCCTTATAATTTTATTTCTTTCATGAGGCAAATTATTCTACTAATTACAATGTGATGAGTATTTATTTCATATCTCTTTAATATTTGGGATTGTTTCGTTTTAACTCTCTATTGGGGAATATTTATTATCAATGTCCATGATTTCTAAAAAAATTAAAAAAAATGTTTTAAAATTATCCTATTGATTTTTAAATTCATTTTTACCTATTCTTTACTTTTTACTACATCATTTGAAATGAATATTTTATCATTTTCCAAATGATGTACTTTATGAATTTTCTAGACAAAGTATATGAAGAATGTTTTCTTCTAACTTATATGGAATGAATGGATTTTTCTAATTTCACAATTCTTTATTTCCTTGAATATTACTAAACAATATTATAATTTTATTTTCAAATAAAAATTTTTCATTTTAAAATTGTGTGTCATATTAACAACAAAAAACATTTTTAGAGCAGAAAGTATATTTTCTTAAAGAATTTTTTTAAAGTGATATCTAAAAATATTCATCTAAGATAACATTATATGATGTTACTTATATTTTAATAGGTGTATTATTCAATGATACCATCCTTATTTTTTTAATAATGGTTTATGTTTATGATGTATGATATTTATGAAACCCATTTCATTTCCATGGGTTATATTATGATTGAATGGTGTTTATGGAACCCATTTAATTTGATGGGTTCTGATATGATGAATGATTTATATTCTTGTGTAACATATATTTATGGTTTAAATTATGTGATTTTTTGGACTTATATCTCCAAAAAATTAATTAGGTGATTATTTATATCTCATGAGATATATATAGCTGGAACAAGTAGTTAACTCAGTTCAATAAAGGGCTTTATCTGCTAAGATGGTCTTGGAAGTGAACCTTAATTACTAAAATGGCCATGGGAGTAAACAATGAATACCAATATGGTATGTGGATTGAACCCATACTACTAATATTTCTATGGTATTGATATCTTTACTACTATGGAATTCATTTTACATGATTATGTATTGGCCACAAATTCCAGGTCTTCTTTCTAGGTTATGATTTCATGGATTCTGTTATTTATTTTCTTATGATTCATGTACTATGAGCTTCCAATGTTTATGTTATGATTACTATTTATGATCATTGATATTCTGTTTATGATCTTCTATTTTCATGTTCATGTTATCATATACTTATGCTCATGATTGTGTTTACATGTCTCAGTTTTTTAACCTTACTAAGCATCTGAGCTCACCCCTTTTCATGATTCCTTTCCCCTAGGTTATGAAGATATGTATGATGTGTGAATTGAATAATAATGGTTAAAATAAATAAGAACCCAGTGGTAGATAATGTTGATCAATTATTTTACAGTTTTTATGTTTCTGTGTTTTCAAAGGCACTAAACTAGTATGTTCTTCAGGCATTTGTTTATATAAGATATTAAGTATTCAGAAAAAATGTTTTAATATTAACATATGAAAGGAATGTTTATTTAGAGTATGAATAGAACTAACTAAATTACTCAAATTATACAGTTTACACATGTATAAAAAAATACATTGGTTATCAATTGATTATAAATAAAAATAAAAATAAAACATTTGAAAGTAAAATAAATGGTTTTTTGATAAATAATTTTTATGTTTCTAATGTCTTACTATATAAATGAATTAAATAAATAAATATTAGTGTATAAATTTAGAGAAATTTATATATTATATATTTAATAAAAAATATCATTCATCTAATATTATTTCTTGGAAAGGGTTAATAATAAACACATATTATTCTTAAAAATTACATTTTTCTAAAAACAATTCACCGTATTTTCCACACATATTTTAAAATTGTATTTTACTAAATTTTAGAAAATATAATTAAAAAATGAAATTAATTCTTAAAAAAACATGTCAAAATTATCTTATAGTGAATATTTTATAATTTTTGGAAAATATTGTTTTTTAAATTAATAGTGTAATAAACTGATTTTTATTAAAACGTTTCTTTTCATTTAAAAAAATTAAAATGATAAATTTTATTTTTAATGTTTTAGAAATTAAAATTAGTAAAATTATATTATTATTAATCTAATTTAGGAAAAGTTAACCACTCTTTTGAAGAAATTTTATATAAAAACATTTTCTAATGAATAAAAACTTTTCATTGGAAAAACACTTTTTTCATCGGGATTGCAGGATTAATTTTAAATTAAATCTTTTCGCTTATATGAATTTAATTTGGTAAATTTTATTCTATATTTTTAATATGTATAATTATTATTCTGTATTAATTTCAAATTAAGTTTTTTTATAATAAATAGAAATAATAGTAAAAATTAATTACTGAGATTTAGGTTAAAACGTGTTTACCAGGGGTTTCCATAGGATAGGGGTATCTTTTACAATTATACGTGTATGAATAATATTATATAGACATATTTTTAATATATCTTCTCTAAAATTATAATAAATTTCCATTTGGAATCATTTTTATTGGGAATGACTTTATCATTTTGTGTTATTTTAGGAAATTTTCAAAGGGGTCCCCTCCCCCACTTATAAAAGGACATCGCCCTCCTATCCTATCCACACATGAAGAGGATTTTTTTCCAGCCAGTATTTTCCCAAATAAAATCCTTACATCCTTCACCACATCCTAAAGGACATTGTTTTGTCATAATACCATCTTAAGAAGGTGTTGGGTATTAACCTAAAAAGGTTCTCTAAAGAAGTGGTATAGTTCTTAACAATTCATTTTCAGTATATTTCAAAATATATACCCATAGAATATGATCCAAATATGATTAATTAAAACAAAATTTATCTTAAATATACTAAGATGTTATTATGTTAATTTAATAACCTATATATATCTCCTCTTTCGTCAAATGGGAAACGAAACATTTGATCATTTGTACGGCAGATTGTCACCTCACGAACCGATGTAATCATTTTTCAACATCACCTCTCACGGATTGATATAGTGGTAGATTTTATGTTTATATATTATATTTATGTCATATTTATACTTATTTAATAATAATATCTCATATATATTCTTTCCTTATATTTTATTGTAAAGTGATATTGTCGCTTATGGTACATGTGGACTATAACCTCAACAAATCGATGTGATAAGTTTATCATTTTAGATTGAAATGGATGGTAATACAAAATTATTTAATGATTATATTGGATTTATACTATATATAAGATATAAAAATGATTCTATAAAGTCTAATTATTATTTAACTTTCTTTCATTCCATCCGTCTAAAAATGAAAACAGCATTCATGTGTATGTACGGCCTACCATCTCCATGAATGGTGTAACTCATTTTATAATATATAACATTTAAGGATAAAAATAAATACATATATAATGAATATATATTATATTTATATCTTTGTTAAAATTATTTAAATTATTTAACCATGATCAAAGTACAAGGACTGACACAACAAAACCCAAACATACATGAAAAATGAAGAAATTATTACCTAGAATTGTGGCCTTAACAAAGAATTGTAAACAAAAATATGATAACATATTATGAGTAAATAATATAAGGTATGGTATATATTAGTATGTTTTATAATAAATCTATATTTTTTTATTTAGGAGGATTATACAAATAAAAAAATATATTCAAACATGATGTAAGGGTTTATTTCACACTCTCATCGTTATTCGGGGTTGTTTATGATAAAGTATATACTATGGAAATTATTTGATCATTCTATATTAAAAGCAATATTTTTTATCCTTTTATTTTTATCTATGGAAATTACAAGTTCTATTCAATTTTCCACCCTTTATGTACTCAATATAATGAATTTATTTTGTTAACGAAATTGATTTTGTTTTTCAAACTCAGTCATTAATTTTTTTCTTCCATGCCTATATTTTCATTAAAATTATTTATATAATGTTTTTGGGATTATAAAATGATTTATTACAGACATTTCTACAAAAAAATTACAAAATTGATTAAAAGGAATCTTCCTATCTTTTTTCAAAAAATCTGGTTTTAACTTTTCAAAAAAGTTTGAAAGGTATAATTTCTTAACATATAAGGAATAAACAAAACAATTACATCATCGTGACTAATTTCACTCAATATTACTTTAAAATTTTTATTTTTTTAGTAAAATTTTTTATTTTTTATTTGGGAATTTTATAAATGAAATAAAATTTAAAAGGTTATTTTCTTAAAAAAAATCATCAATCTTTTTAAATTATATTCTACTATGTCAATATTTTTTTGTGAATATTATGCTTTATTGGGGGTGTAATATATTGATTACATTAACCATAATAATCATGTTTATTGATTAAAGAAATTATTCACATTTTGTATTATATTTTTTCAACAAAAATGTTTATGTTGATTATGTTTATCTAATTTCAAATGATGAATGAATTTGAATTAATAAGTTATAGGAGGGGTCATTATAGCCCCTTGATGAATCAATATATCTCATGAGACAAAACAGTTTGGGTATTTGTCCAAGGATTTACCTATTGATGTATGATTTCTTGATGTGAGGCCTTGATGGTAAGTTACTAATGTAAAATATTATGCATTCCATAATTATGATATCAGTTATTGATGTCCATGTGATTACTTAATTAGTTTTTATATCCATGGATACGTTTAAAAATTGAATTATTATTTATATGGAATTATCATATCATCATTAATTCATGTAATATTATTTTTTTCACTCAGTTTATTGATTAAATTGCATTTTTCAAATATTTTCCTTTCTACATTGATTATCACGTTTTTATCTATGATGGATTACATTTTATGCATACACTTACTGGGCATCTCATCTCACACCTTTCTTATTTTTCCTTTTCCCCAATATGCTAGGAAGTATTCATTGATAGATATGCATGGATATTCTAAATTGATTAATAGTGTTATAAAATAAAATACTATGATGTATTTTATGTTCTTAAATGTAATGTGAAATTCAAGAATGTATCTTTGTTTCAAAGAGAACTAAAATATTTGGTCCATTGGGATGAGATCACTTCTATATAATACCAATGAAATAATGTAACCACTGACTCTGGGATACTAGGCTCAGGGTATTTACACTATAAATTTACTAAATCCTATCCACTAGGAGTCTCAAACCCTATATATAGTGAGGCCTCTTTTTTTCACCAGGTTATGATTAATTAAATAGAAAATTCACCCTTTTATGTTTTTTGTCCTAATGTGTAATTATTCCAGTACCGAATCTACTTATAGTATCTAAAAAATTGTTTGTTTCTTGGAAACCAATCACCAAGTTTTTATAATCCTAATCCCCAGAAACAACGAGAACTTGATGTGATGAAAACTATGACAACCCAAATATTTTATAAATCTTAACTAATGATATATTATATAAGGATACACATAACACAACAACAAAAGAGAAATAGGATTTTTATCTTAGTGTAATTATATATATAGCATAATAACTTGGAATAGGGATGTAACAACATTATATGAAAACTTAATAACATGTCCTTAAATTTTAATTATCTTATAAAAATGCACGGTATAACATGAGGACATATATAATATAGGGAAAATATATAAAATCAAGTAAGGTAATAATAAAAGAATAAGATGATGAAAGTAATACATCTGATTCAAGAAGAATATCAAGGTTTCATAAAGAGGAAGACAATCATAATCAAGAATAATAATACCTGATATAATTTTATAACATCAAGTAAACTTAGGAATGTGTCAACAATATAAAACATGACATCATAAGAATAAGTCAAGGCTCTCCATAGAAACTTAATAACATAGTGATCTAGGGAAAACCACCCATGCATCATACATGGTATCTCATGATATAAATACATTTCCTAACACATTTTAGGGCTATATAATTTTTGCCTCTCATGACACATTCATATTATGTTCATGAATTTGTGTTCCACATATATTATAAAACATAATATTTCCTTTCATCACTTTTAATCCCATTATTAAATATTGTGGGTTACATACATGGAAATACCCAATCAATGAAGAATATGAACAACTAGGTGAATACCTTTGATTGGAAAAGGGGATGGATATTCACAACATAAAAGTTTGGCATAGAAAATCTTGAAATAATTTTGGTTGTTTAACAGAAGTACATAAAGGTTCTTGGAAGTTAATAATGAGAGATAAATTTGGTCTATAAATACTTGGGCATCCTATGTATAGTAAATAGATATTTAAACCCCCATTAAAACATAAAAATTTTGCATTCAAAAAATATAATAATAATAAAGTACTTGAATAAAAAGGAAATGGAAGAGAATCTCTTACCTTAAAAGGGTGCTTATAAAATCATAGTATAATCTTCTTATGATCTTGGAAACACCTTTGTAGGACTATAAAGATGGAGATGGGGAAAATAAAGCTAAACGTGTTTTCAGGGTAGAGGAATGTGTGTTTAGGTTGGTATTTATATCAAAATAGAGGGGAATTATTTATTAATTTCTAAACATAAGTTTTAGACTCTATGTGATAAAATAATCAAAACCACAAATATTTCCATGGTTTTTTCCCAAATATTCGGCCAAATATTATAATTTTTCAAAGTTCTATTATTAAAAGAACCAAAATTATTAATATAATACCATTGATGATATCGAATTGAGTCATTCTTATAAAGAATTGTTTTTAAATCCATGAAATATTGTATAGGTTATGGAGGACTCAATACAGGTTTGTAAAATTAACCAAAAAACATAGTAATCAAATTATTTTAAAAGGGAAATATTTTTTATCCATATATACCACTTTATATTATTAATTACATCTATTTTGGGCTATTATGATTTCAAAACACATACCTTATTTTTTATATCATATTTAATTTTTACCCAATAATTTTACCATCTTGGAAAATTAAAAAAATTAACCATGGTATAATTTCAATAGAATAATTTTAGAAATGTTATCTATTTAACAAAAATAATTTTCTAAAAAATAGATTTTACACTTTTAAATAGAAATTCTTATTTACTCATAATTACTAGTTTATATGATAACAAAATTGTTATGAACCTTATAAAAAGTTAATTGGAATTCATTAAATTATATTATCTATTATATTTAAAGTAATATTATTTAATAAGAATATTTCATTAAAATGAAATTTATTTCAAAAACTCTTGAATTTATGAAAAATTGTATTTTTATTGAAAATATATATTTTTCAAAAATATAATTTTGGTTTTCTTAGTATCATGATAAAATTTTTAGAAGTCTCATTATATAATAATATGTGTTTTCATGTGTGAAAATGGATAAATATAGTCATTATTTTTTTAAAAAGGGAACATAAAATTCATAATACTTGGTTCTAGATATATAACCTTATGACAATAGTGTATGCCCTAAGGACCAGGTGTGAAGTGATGGTATATTCATGGGGTGGTTCAGTAAAAAAGGTTTGAGTCATGATATCAATAAGCATGAACTTATATTATAAAAGGTTTCACCCATGTTTTAGTTGTTGAATCTCAAAATGGGATTGGTCAATGGAAAATCCCAATTATTTTATCTCCCTCAAAATATCCAATAAATGGACATCATAGGGTAAAATCCCACTAGTCAAGGCCATCACTTGTTCCTTCTCTGTCAATAATATATTATTAATGGTCATTATATAAAAACTATATTATCAACAATTATGATTCTAAATGATATTCTAAATATGACAGTCCATATTTTATAATGGTCCAAATTAACAAATGTAGTTCATGTGTTTACTATAATTATATTACTTATAAAGAAATTTATTCATAAAAAAGGAAATTTCATTTAAAAAAAATTGGATCATTACAGACTTGGATACTTTCATCTCACTAAGTGGTGAGAGGTTCTATGTTATTAGAAATTTCCTACACATTAAATTCACTAATGTGGAAGTTTGGAGTTTTTCATATTTTTCATCTATTTTAAACCTTATTTAAATAATAGTAGTCACCCAATTAAATTGTATTGTGCCAACCGATCTTTTTCATGAATTTTCTTATTCCTCCTATTAATGAAACTTTTATAAGGATGAGTCCATAGTATGGTCAATTCATTTACCAGCAATTTCAAGATAAAGATCGACCATGTGGGATAAGTTTATATTGACCATATTCTTTTATATGAAGCATCAATATGAAAAAAATATACTTCCATGAGAATATTATTCTACACGAATCTTACACTACTAGAATTTAGAGCTATAGCTATGGAGCTATACCCACAGACAATAGGAAGTGTGGCTATATCCTGTTCCAGCCACAAAAATTTCGTTTTCCGTGGCAATTAACCCACCCCCACTTCCCAATTTACCGTAACCCTCTCGCGCACCTCCTCCTAACGCCCCTCCTCCTCTGGAATCTTCTCCCCGACGTTCTACAACCCTCCTCCTCCGACAGGCCACCCAACCTCCCCATGATCGTCCACCTCTGGCGTGGCCACTCCACTTCCCCGCCGGTGTTGCTCTGACGCGGACTCCACACCTCCTCTAATGATGTGCCTCCAATGAGGCCACCCCAGTTCACCGTGATTCTCCCTCTCAGACGCTGCCCTGACATGGCTTCGATGCGGCCCCGACCGGCTCAGATGTGGCCACTCCACCTCTCGGGATCCTCCTTCCACACGGCCACCCCCGATTCTTCTTCTCCGACGTAGTGGACCCACCATCCTAATTTCTCAGTCGAACAAAGTCCTACCTTGGCATCCTCCTCTTATGATTTATCACTTACCCCACTCATGGGACCCTAGAAAAATCCACCCTTCTTCAATTTCTCATGTGAAATCCCTACCTGCTGCACTCCTTGCCACGCCTGTTATTTTCTGATTTTTGGCTCCAATGTGGTATTTAGGTATCATGTTTTCCCTTCTCTAGATCCATGGTTCGTTTTATTCTAATCTTGGGTTTAATGGATCTAGAATCCAAGAGTAATGATCATCTTTTTAATTAGGCATGTGATCCTAGTTCAGTTGTCACGTGACTTCCGGAGCTGTGAGATGGGTTGCAATTGGGTGGTACGGGAGCATACACCTATTGACTTTGACATAATTTGAGTAAGCACAAACAATTCATGCATGGAAGTTGTGTATTTTGTAATCAGTGTGTTAGATGACAGAGGTTAGAGGAGCGATGGAAATTTTAGCGAGATTCTCATAGGAGAGGTATCCCTTAGCTTCAAATGAAATGGAGGAAGTGCCCTATGAAAAAGGGCTCTTTGGAAATATATTGGGTATGGTTAGACCATATCTTGGTTAAGGAAAAGTTTTCTCTAGGGTTATTTGATAATGGTTTGGGATAAGTGGTATATAGATTTAGATTTGGATCTTCGAGGTGTTTCTTGTGGAGGAATTTTAAGTAAATCCATATGGTGGTGAGTGCACCAATGGATGGTGTGGTGGGTGATAATATTTTTTCTAGAAAACTAATCATATGACAAGAAAGGAATTATCATGCATCGAGAATGGGTATTGAGTAGTTTTTTGGTTATCTCTTAGAATTTCATGGGTTTTGGATGAATCCAGTCATCATGTTTGGGGATAGACAGGATGTGGGTTGTGGTGCTTGTATTCTGATCAAGTGATGTTGTGACAAGGGTTATCCTATAGTAGAGAGAGTGACATAAGTCATGGGAAATATAAACACATGAGGGTATATACCTAGTTTTGGGAGACCAATAGGTAGGTATTTCAAATGGAAATTATGTTCCAACGACACAATCAGTACCTAAATTGAGTTGGTTTTTCTTGGATATCAGAGTCCGAACATGGGAATTTGGGTTGATTAGAAATAGTAAAGATCCAAGGTTTCATTAGATTTGAAAATTAATTGGTTCTTAGGTAATTCATGATATGGGATTGATCGACTAATGACACAAATGAGGGAATCACACTAGTTTTCTGACTTGGGGTTGTTTTGATGATCCAAATGTGTTAAATCATGGTTATGTCAAATCTGGGGATAGGGCTTGATGGTGGTCTAGTTGGAGGAGGCCCAGACCTAATAATTTCACTATATTTCAAGAGTTTAATTCATTGGTCTATAATGGTGAACATGATGTGCCTCCTGAAATAGGGGTATTAGGAATTGAATGTTCTGAAAATGTGGTGACATTTGGAGTCTATGCGTCCTCATCAGGATCTGGATGGCTTGTGATTAACCAATATGATTGGGTTAGGAAATTTCAGTGATTTCAATAGAGTACAATCATAGGTTTATATGGTTGAAAATTTAACCTTATATTCACACCATGATTTGGAATGAATATCAAAGTTCCAAGTTATAATAATGGAATTGAATTCACTTATTATTTAGTTAATAAGTATCTAGAGAAGTATGATAATTCTCAACAATCTACTGTAATGTAGACACCCTAATAGAATGGGGTGGTTCAGAGGTAAAGTAGAACCATCAATAATATAACACAAACTATAGTGATCTCTAGTGGTATTACAAGGTATAAAAAAAGTTTCCTTCTGAACTAAGGTATAAAAGGAAACCAACATTGATGTAATTATGAGTCTTTGGTAGTAAGTTATATATTCTTAACATGGATGGGAATCAAGAAAAGTATAAAAATAACATGATGAAGTTATATTTCATATATATTCCTTTAGAAGCAAGGTTTATAGATTTTTTAATAATATTCTCATTAAAATTTTTGAAATAAAATATGTAATAATGGATAGGAATGAAAACAGAATCTATAACAGGAGCATTGAAGATAATGTAGAGAAAAGTGAATCTTTACAAGAGCCTAGAGAGTCTCTTAGTGGTATTGAGGACTCCATCATAGAATTTTTTGATGAATATGAGAAATAAAAAAGGCATAAAGATTCCAATTACACCTAAAATATTTACTAGAACTAAACATATTGATGAAGAGAACATTTTTGGAGAAAAATATGATGTAGTATAAACTAGGAGGATGTATAGAATTAAAAGAAATTACCTCTTATATTTATTTTAGTAAAAAAGATTTTATTAAGCATCCGATGATTAAAATTGCATTAAATATATGAATGAGGAGTTAAATTAGACATAAAATAATGACACATAGAAATTTGTTCCACAAACAATAGATGAAAATATCATATTCACGAAACAATTATTCAGAAATATTCATAATGAAAATAGAGAAGTTATAAAATTCATAGTCTAAATTCTGTGAAAGGGATATTCATTGATTGGTAGGGTGGTTTTAGATAAAATATTTTCACCAATTTATTGTATTGAGGTTATCAAATTGTTTCTTACCATATTTATATAGAGAATATCAGGGTATATCTAATGTATATAATAAAAATTATTCTTTTCTCATTGGAGTTTTTTTTAAGGAAGTTTAAATTGGTCAACTCTGTGGATTTCAAATAAATGATGATGATAATAAATTGTGCATTTTTAAGAATGATTTGTGTGGATTAAAACAAATACATTTAGCTTGGAACTCAAGGCTTGAAAATGTTCAATTTTTTTAGGTTTATGAGAGTAGTAGACTATAATCTCTATATTAACAGGAATTTTTTTAAGGTCACAAAGGCCTCTTTATTTAAATTTTAAATAAAAAGAAGAAATTTCAGAGGAAATAAAAGAACACAACACTTAAAAAGTCATCAACCCATTTTAGAACGGGTATTCATACTGTGAAAAAGAAGTCTTCCACCCTTGCCGTGGGAGTTCTGACCTCTCCTCCCGGTCCTAGCTTGTATCCATGGACATTCACCATCAGCATCGTCAAGTTTCTCCACAATAGCATCATTCTTTATGATTTAATCTTTATTCACTGTCACTTTTATTCAATAATCATCACTGCTAAGCAAGGAAAGTATTTCAAAAATGTTATGAGTACTAACATTTTTGTTTGTCTGGGTCCTCGATGCTTGAGGCGGGGCGATGCTTGTAAGAGAGGTAGAAACCTTTCATAGGTGTATGTGCCCCTATTTCTAGAGGAGGCATTGTATTTGACTCTGTAACATTGTGTGTTTGTCCAATTGGCTTGGAAACACCCAAAACAGAGATGGGGTCTAGAAGGGAACCCTTTTTTAGAGCAGAATTTTCCTCCTCTCGAGCAGGAGTTAACTCTTTCATCATATCAAAATCTGACTGGATTCTTAGCATCAGATTCTTTCCACTCTGAGATGGATGACTTTGGGTTGGAATCACCCCTTCCATTGTGCGGGGTATCTTAAACTTCTCCAGTAACTGATCATCTATGGGAAACTTAGATTCCACACAAGTGGGTTGAACATCCATGCCATGTACTCCTATGCAAGTTCCAACAAGACTACTATTAGGGTGAGCGTCGGGCACCAGTTTGGGTCCAAATTCAGCAGTAGAGTGATTAACTTCACTTCCACCATAGGAGTTTAAATGCTCAAACTTGAAACTAGAATATTTATAGGAACATGCCACACCCTATCAGTTGTAGGAAATTTTTTAACTCCACTTCCCACTGTTGGAGCAGGTTTCAGGAGACAAGATTTTTTTGAAGTCGTACCTTGTGTTTATTGTAAGTCCATTGAAGGGACAGCAACATCATCCTTTTTCACAGATTCCTATGACATGGCAGGGCAGGGGACCTTTTCATTTCCATTGTTAGTAGTAACTTCCTTGGATTCCTTGTTTGTGTTTTCATTATTAACCTTACTTGAGGTCGTTGTCTCTAACATGTGCTTCACTTTTCTACTTTTTGAAGAAAAAGCAGTTTTCTCATGCTTAATTCCTTCATCAGCCTCAGTTTGTGCAAGAAGCTCTATCTCTACATGACTGTCCATAGATTCTGTCTCATTTTGATCTTGGTTCATGTCTTTAATCAGCACATCTCTGCAAGACAGGCCCACTTCAGGTGAGTCACTTTCTTCTACTAAATCATCCCAAGTGATATTGGGTCTATCAATCAAATGAAAAGAAGGAGGATTTTCATCCTTCAGGATGACATAGGTGGAGTACAACTTGGGGTTTTTACTATGATCCTTGATTAGATGTTCAGTCTGAGGCATTGTTTGAACATTTTCCGAGATTAGGAGTCTGTTGGGAGTGCTGTGTGAAATCTCATTTACCACTTGTTCGAAAGATTGGGCATCAGTCCCTTGGGTCAATTTATTACATTCTATTCTTCTTCATTGAGCCTCATCATGCCCCTTCAACATGAATCTAGTAAAAAAATGTTGGATTGATAGTTGGACCTTGAGTGTCCAATCATACAGAAGACTTCACAATACAAAGGCAACTTTTCATTCACAATATGAAGATTAATTTCATCCTATGTTGTGGATAGAACTACCTTATCAACCATGGTAGAACATAAATCTACCTCAACTAAAATTCTAGAAAAATGTCCATAGCTAACATTTTCAGTAGGAAAATCCATTCGGATTGGAATGCCTATCGCAGAGGCGATGTCATAAATAATTTCAAAATGCCACAAATCCCAATTTAAACCATAAATATTTATCCAGAATAGGGAAAAAGTGTCTTTAAAATCACAGAGACTAAAATTTATCTTCCATTCATGGATTCTAAGGGTTCCTTACTTCAAATTTATAGAACCAAAGCTCCATGATTTACCCTTCAATTTAGAAGAGTGAAACAACATGTGAAAAAACCTCTTCCTAACGAAAAGCCTTTGAAGTCATGAAATCCCCAAATAGTAGGAAGACGAGCAACTAAATCAAAAAATTTCCAAGGTTTTGTACCATTTGATAAAGAGATCCGGGAAATAAAGGAGTTCTTATAGAGATCTAAGCATTCCGAAACTATATTAATAGGAATTGTTATAGCCAAATGACGGTGTAGGTTTATACAATTTAAACTATCTGAAATTTGTTTGTTGGATGAGCTGATAGGGCTGTGAAATTCATATTCATTTGGTGTTTCTCATTTTTAGGAAGTCCAATAGACAATTCATTTCCTTGGAGTTCAATAAACTAAGTGTGTGGGAGTGATCTGATTAGAAATTTCATAAATTTTTATATGTAATTCATTGTTTTATTCCCTCAAATTCCATTAAAATCCTTGGTATTGCTATATTTTTACATTTTGTATGATTTTTTATGAGTAAAATAAATGTGGATTTATTTTTTGATTTTAGTGATAACATTTTTCTGTTTTCATTAATTAAATGTGTTTTTATTAATTAAATGTATTCTAATTTATTTGTGTTCATTTTATGAGGATTCTTCTGCTCCTGCCATTGATTTAGGTGCATATGCCAATGCGGATGTTGATGGTGATGGTGGTCTAAAAGGAGGAGATAATGGTGTTGGTGTTTCTGAAGGAGATGATGAGATTCGTGATGGTTTTGATGATACTGATATTGAGGTACCTTTTAGATGTAAATTTTATTCTTGGTTTACACATTGAATTTTACCATATAATTATGTTAGTGTTTGGTAGATGTTGTGGTGTATACTGTTTGAGGGTGAAACAGGTGTGCAGATGATGTGCAGGGGGTGCAGGGGCAGGGGGCACAGGGGAAGAGGGGATGTGCAGGGGGTATGGGGTAGGGGGAGGGGTGGGGGTGCAGGGGGTGGGGATAGGGGGAGGGGTGTGTGCAGGGGGTAGGGGCAGGGGTGTGGGTGTGCATGGGACAGGGGGTATGGGGAGGGGTGTGTGCATGGGGTAGGGGGAGGGGTGCAGGGGAGGGGCGGGGGGGGGGGGGGGGGGCAGGGTGTAGTGTTGGGGTGTGCAGGGGGGCAGGGAGGCAGGGTGGAGGGGGGCTACACCAATCCAACATTAGCTTTAAGATTTTGATATTTGGGGTTTAACCCCTAGCCTTATTGATTTTTAAATTCTATGATTTATATTCTAGGATTTTTCGTTTTAGAAGTTATGGTTTTGAGTTTGGGGTTTAAAGTTTTAGAATTTTTGGGTTTGGGGTTTTAAGATTTATGGTTTTAGGGTTTATTTGAATTTTGAATCCATGAAATTCATTTCTATCATAATCGGTTGAGCTCACTTGCATCCTATGAAATAGGTGCAAGAATGACATTAAATGACCAAAAAACCATTTTCATTATTATAACCACCTTCCTTTTTTAATGTTTTGGTTTTTTTATTTTCCATATTATTTTTTAATATAACAAAATCATTTTTTAAACCTCATTTAATTTCCATTTTGTTTTCCACTTTTCCATGCCACACCTCTTTACCTTCCATTGAAAGCACTTCCAATGTTCTGAATGAGGAATTAGTTTTGATATCTTAATATCTAATGTTCTGAAAACCTTTACAACATGTTTTTCAGTATTTTACTAATCGAACACCTAGATCAATTCTTGACACTCGGGAAACCTCATTTGTTTGGAACTTCAAGTACGCATGTACAAATCAAAATGGTTTCGGATGCTCATTTAAACATGCATCTTGACTCATCCACCCCCCCCCCACATTTTGATTCTATTTTAGCATTTTTCAAAGCAGATTATGAATTTCGAAGGATTAAAGCAAGGGATGTTTTGAAACATCTATGGACAGGCCCAATCTCAAATGCATCAATTGACGTTGTTTGGGGAAACCGGTGTATTGAGGTGTAGACGTTGGGTGTTATGAATGTAATTGAACTTAATCAAACATGTTATTTAGTTTTTTAATGGTTTATATTAACTGCCTGAATTGGTGAGCCACCACTTAAAATCGTAATCTTTCACTTAATGTGAGAATCAATCACTCTCCCAGTTCACTTCAAGTTAAACAAATAAATGTTTTATTTAATTATGCTAAATTGAAATAAAAAACAATGTTGTTTTTCATGAATAAATGGGCCTTAGCATTTCACTTTGCAGTATTCATTGTTTTTTCTTTTGAATGTATGTTAAATAGGGTTCAGTGATTGATCTCATATTGGGAAAAATAGTTCACAACAACTCGATGAACTCGCTGATTGACTATGTCTTGTGCATTGGGAATTTCCTTGAGAAGGTATAACATTCCCTTTATCACAGCTATAATTAGTTATGAACCTGCAAATAAAGTAAGCAATAATTAGTCATGGAATTGATTGTTCATGTATGTGGCTATGTGTGCCCATGTATATATATATAAATGCATACAAAGGTGAGTGGAGACTGGTATATTCATATAAGCATATGTGAAAGGATCCCCTTGCACATACTCATGGCCATGCAGGTGTGTGCATAGGGGCTAGGTGTCCTTGCATCTGTGTGAAGGTGCGTATACCCAGTGTGGAAGCAACAACATTTAGTTAGAAAGCTCCAAGAGCCAAAGTGGAAAGTTTGGTTCCACCTTGAGGTAGGATCACTCCTCTAGCCTCTTTAATTCAAGAATGCTTTAAATTGAATTTAGCTTCTTTCTTAATTCTGCTTAATTATATTGAATTGCATATCTTGAATAAGTGTTCTTTAATATAATTGTTCCATTTGATAAATAAAGTCATTTTTTATAAATAAAGTCATGTTTTTATAATAAATTAATTCCATGATTTTATAATAAAACCCCTCCAATGGAGGTGCGCTGTCTTTTAAACCAAAGAGTAGTGATGGTTATTTGTACCATGTATAGATTTGGTTTGATTATTTCATATGCCTCTTGTTGGTGTTTTTTTGTGTCTAGTTAGTTTTTGTTTTCTTTGATTAATATAAATTTTCTTATCATACTCATTTAACTCAATTGACATTGACCGAGTAGGCATATGCCTTGATCATGACACTTTCTTTTTCATGCTTTGAATATTATAAATAAAATTTCCATGTTTAGGAAGAGTGAATAAATTTGTAAATGGTTTGTGTAGGGTGTATGATTCTTTTCCATCATTTTGTTTCCATTTAGACTTTGCGTCATATGTGTCGCTCGCTACAAACTTCTCTTGCAATCCCTTGTTATAGCATATTAAATAGTTGATTTTTTCTATCATCTTCTGGTTGGGCGATGGTCAGAGTGTTGCCCCACCTCCTCCTTCTCCCTTCGCTCCTGGCTGAAAGATGCTACCCCATGGATGTCACTGGACCGGGCCAACATGCCATGGTCACGCCGTAGTCACGCTGCGGTCATGCCATGGTAATGCATTGATTTGGCCCTACTCTAGGATGACACCCCATAGCAGTTCATAGTGATAGTATTCCACGAGTCTTGTGATCAATGTTGAGAATGACTAATCACAATTTTTGTCGGCGGGGCGAAGGCCGGAATGTTTCCCTACCTCCTCCTACTCCCTTCTCTCCTAGCCAAAAGATGCTACCCCGCGGATGTCGCTGGACTCGGCCAACACACTGCGGTCACTCCGCAGTAATTCCATGATTTGGCCCTTCTCCAGGATGACACCCCACGGTAGTTCACAATGATAGTATTCCATGAGTCTTGTGATCAATGTTGAGACTGACTAATCACAATTTCTATCAGCGGAACGACGACCGGAATGTTTCCCCGCCTCCTCCTACTCCCTTTGCTCCTGGCCAGAAGATGATACCCCGCAGATGTCGCTGGATCGGGTCAACACACTGCGGTCATGCCACGGGCACGCCGTGGTAATGCCATGATTTGGCCCTTCTCCAGGACGACACCCCATTGTGTTTCATAGTTATAGTATTCAATGAGTTTTGTGATCATTTTTTAGACTGACTAATCACAATTTCTTCCGACGGGGGTGACGACTGGAATGGTGTCATACCTCCTGCTCTCTTCGCCCCTGGACAGAAGATGTTTCCCCTCGGATGTCGCTGGATCAAGCTAACATGTCGCGGTCACACCGTATTCACGTTGCGGTCACTCCGTGGTCATGCTGCGGTCACGCCGTGGTCACACCGCGGTCACGCCGCGGTCACACCGTGGTAATGTTGTGATTTGGCCCTGCTCTAGGACGACACCCCATGGTGGTTCACAATGATAGTATTCCATGAGTCTTGTGATCAATGTTGAGACTAACTAATCACAATTTTGGCCAGCGGGGAGACGGCCGAAATGTTTCCCCGCCTCCTCCTGCTCCCTTCGCTCCTGGATGGAAGATGTTTCCCCACAGATGTCGCTGAACAGAGCCAACACACCGCAGTCACGTCATGGTCACGCTGCGGTAATGCCCTCATTTGGCCCTGCTCCAGGACGACACCCCATGGCGATTCGCAGTGAAAGTATTCCATGAGTCTTGTGATCAATGTTGAGACAGATTAATCACAATTTCTGCTAGCGGGGAAACAGCTAGAATGTAGCCCTACCTCCTCTTGCTCCCTTTGCTCCTGGATGGAAGATGTTGCCCCGCGAATGTCGCTGGACCGGGCCAACACGCCATGGTCACGCCGCGTTCACGTCGCGGTCATGATGCGGTAATGTCGTGATTTGGCCCTGCTTCAGCCACATCCAGCCCACACCAACCCCCTTACACCTTTATTTCCACCCACTTCCACCAACATTCTAGCCTGCAACAGCCCCCCCCCCCCCTTCCACCTTTGAATCATCCCGCACCATCCCCCATTCACCTGCAACCATCCCCCTTCCACCAGCATTCCAACCCCCTTCCACCTGCATTTGAGCCCGCACCAGCCCCCAGCCACCTGAAATCCAGCCTGCACCAACCACCACACCAGCCACCACCCCCCAGCCTCCTGTAAAACACTCATGCCAGTCCTCTGATGCCTGCAAAATAGCCCCAGTCACCAGTTTTAGCCCTCATCATCCCCTGACCTCCAACATCCCAACCCAATCTGGTTGGAACTTGTACCTTTTAGATACAACCATAACACCAAGATCATTGAACTCAAACCTTGTAGTATAAACATCCTTAAAATATTTAACGAGACCATTCACATCCTTACGCTAATTGAAATTTACTTCATAAAAAACTTTTTGAATAAGAGGTAATGATTGGAGCATCCTAATCAACTTTTTTTGGGTAGTCGTTAACCCAACCAACATGTCAAAATCGACCAGGGGAGCTACTGTCTGAGGGGGCTGTTGTCCGGGGTGGGGTGGTCTAGAGGGTTTTCCAGGAGGGCGGGGGGTGTCCAGGGGGTCGAGTAGGGGTGTTTCAAGCGTTGTCTAGTAGGGGGGCTGCTGTCTGTGTGGGGTTGTCCTGGGGGGTCTATCCATGTGGGTTTTCAGGAGGGGTGGTCTGTCCTGGGGGGTGGGGGGGCTGCTGTCCGAGTGGGGTTGTCCAGGGGGTTGTCGAGGAGGGAGGGGGTGTCCAAGAGGGGGGATTTGTCTAGGGGCGGTCCAGTGGGGGCTACTGTCCGGGAGGGGGGCTATTGTCTGGGTGGGGTTGTCTAGGGGGGTTGTCCAAGAGGGAGGGGGGTCCAGGAGGGGGGGTCTATCCAGTGATATGATAAAATTGAACATCCCATGTGAAACACCTCAAAATCACCACCAGAATCCATCCAAGGCGATCATTAGCCAATCGTCTCTAGAATCACATAATCCCTACAACAGACCACTCAACTCACCTACAATAAACACCATCAATAAAACCCACGTTCTTGTACCCTTACAAAACAACAAACCATCCACCTACCACCCAGCCACAACACTGCTCCCCTAAACACAAATAATTGCACCCATCCCACCCAACACCAAACAAAACCAACCCTCCAAGTCACTCACACCAGAATAGCTACTGCAACCCAAAATTCTGCTGGAAAGAACCCATCTAATAAAGAAAACCTTCTTCTAGGAACAACAGCACTACTCTATATGCAACTCAAACCACCTACTACTTCATGAACCTAGAAGCCAAGGAAAAATTCTACAATATCATGGCACCAGACCACCACATTCGACCACTCAAAGACTCAAGAAAACAATATTCTAACTTCACCATATGAAGACCAGCCACCAAAAGAACACCCAACCAGTCAACCACAAACTCAACCACAACCATCCACAACAAATCCCCTACATGTAGCCAAGTATCAAGAAAACCAAAACCCAAAAAGTAATCAATCAACCAAATACTAGAAATCCCCGCTTGAATCACCCACACCATGAACCCTATCCTCTACAACTACACCTAGAATAATAACATGTGACTCATTCCACACCACACTAGAATCCCCTCTAGAATCATCCCCACACACTAAAATTAGGCATCCTCTACACAGGATCCTTGCACTATAAACATCCCACACCAACCCAGCACCATAATAGCAACAACAACCCCCACAAGAACATCGGCTGCATGACCCACACAAGCTGAGAACCAGCCAAAAATCCACTCTACATTCTTATCCCTTTCTAATGGATAAATCCAGCACCAAAAACCCACAATGGACCCAAAGGCAGCACAAAAGAATAGGGTTTCCAGGAGGGGGGGTCTGTTGTTCGGGTGGGGTGGTCCAAGGGGGTTTCTAGTAGGGGGTTTCTAAGAGGGAGGGGTTGTTCAGGAGGGGGTTTCCAGTAGGGCTTGTGCAAGGGGTGCCCAACACGGGGGGTTGTCCTGGGGGGGTCTGTCCAGGTGGGTTTCCATGAGGGGGGGGGGTCTGTTCAGGGGGGTGGAGAGGGGGCTGCTGTCCGAGGGGGCTGATGTCCGGGTGGGGTTGTCTATGAGGGAGGGGGTGTCCACGAGGGGGGGTCCAGAGGGGGCTGCTGTTAGGGGGGGCCTGCTGTCTGGGAGGGGTTGTCCGGGGGGGTCTGTCCAAGAGGGAGGGGTTTTCTAGGAGGGGGGGTATGTCCAGGGGGTGTCCAGCAGGGGTGGTGCAAGGGGTGTCCAGCAAGGGGGGGCTGTTGTCCGGGTGGGGTTGTCCTGGGGGGGGGGGTCTGTTCAGGGGGGTTTCTAGGAGGGAGGGGGGTGTCCAGGAGGGTGGGTCTGTCCAGGGGGGTGAGTGGGGTCGGTCCAAGGTGGGAAGGGGGCTTCAGGGGGAGGCGTGCATGGGGGGATTTAAGATTCGCATACTAACACCTTTTCTTGGGAACTTCATATTTTTTCTCAACAAACGTGGGAACTTCCAACTCCCTTCTAAGCTGCCCATATCCTAATTGTCTTAACAATATGATTGGGTACTCCAACTAACTAGAAAGACATTTATCATCTGCATATTGGCATGAAACAACTTGTCTTCCTCATTTACAACCTGAGATCTTGCAATCATCTCAATACACATGTTGAAAACATTCATGTACATGTAGAAGGTTTTAGAAATCATCCTTGAGATCTCAAATTTCCTCAAATTCTTGTCATTGATTAATTCAATTTATCCCCCTTAATATCAGACTTTATTCTGTCATTAATACAGATGAGAGAAATTCATACCTCATGAATGATTTTTTCTAGAACTTTCTAGAAATTATAGATTTTCATGGAATAAATAAGTACGGAAACTTCTCAAGGGTCTTCTCCACTCATCTCCCCATCGAGGAGACACACTATCTTCACTCCATCAAGGAATATCTTTCCTTATGATGTTCTTTAGAATACCATTTGATAAATCATACAAATATGGTGACTTTTTTTTCAGATCTGGAATAGTTATTCCAGCTTACTTCCCTTCATTTGCTCTACCCTTGAGAACTAGTTTCACCTTCAATTCCCTACATTGTATGGCACACAAATAACACAAAAATAATAAATATTTAGGGATTAAGGTAGATTACCTTGCTCATCAATGTGATCTGTGGGGTTAAGAAAATTTTCTCAACCTGTTTGTCCTTTCCAATTGGTCCAAGTTTGGATGGACTCTTCATGCATGCACTTCAGGATTTTGAAGCAGCCTTGGGCAGCATGGATTTCTTTCTTCCCTCCTCATGTGAGATTTTCTTTTTAACATGATGATTGTGCATGGCCTGCTCCAGGACCATGGAAGGTTTATTCCTGGCATGGGAAGAGGGCAGTACCTGAGGTGTACCCTCCAACAAAACTGGCAGTGAGCCCTCTCCTAGCCTCTTTAATTCAATAATTTTTTAAATTTCATTTAGCTGCCTTTTTGATTCTGCTTGTTTATGTTGTATTGCAACTCTTGATCAAGTGTTTGTAAAAAAAATTGTTTCATTTGATAAACAAGTCAGGGTTTTGTTATAAAACCCCTCCAACGGAGGTGTGCTCTCTGTGAAAACTCACAGTGGTAGTTTATGCTTATATAGCTTGTTTGACATTATTGCATTTATGTTTTCCATTTTAATCCTTACGCCATCTTCTCTCATTTGAGACACCATGAGCATCTCCATAGATTTGTTTGACTCATAGGGGGGTGTGCATGGTGGGGAGGGGGTGTGCAAGGTGGGGTGGGGGTGGGGGTGCAGGGAGGGGGTGGGGTTGTGGGCTACTGCAGGAGTTGGGGGGTGCGAGGGGGTTGTCCAGGGGGCATAGGGGTGTAGGGGGGGTGCAAGGGACTGTCCAAGGGGGCTTTCCAGTGGGGTGTATGGGCTGTCCAGGGAGGGTGTGCAAGGTGGGGTGGGGGCGTGCTACGGGGTCTGCACGAGTGGGGGTGCAGGGAGGGGGGTGGGCTACTACAGGAGTGGGGGGGCAAGGGGTTGTCCAGGGGGGGGGGGGGGTTCTGCCCGGGGGGTTATAAGGAGGGGATGGGGTTGTGGGCTATTGAAGGAGTTGGGGGGGTGCAAGGGGCTATCCAGGGGGGCATGGGGGTGAAGGGGGCTTTCTAGGGGGGTGCAAGGGCTGTCAAGGGGGGTGCAAGGGTTTGTCCACAGGGGGCTGTCCAGGGGGGTGCAAGGGCTGTCCAGGGGGGTGCATGGGGGCTGACCAAGGAGGGTGTGCAAGGTAGGGTGGGGGTGTGCTGGGGGGGTCTGCACGAGGGGGGGCTACAGGGAGGGGGTGGGCTACTGCAGGAGTGGGGGGTGGGGGGGCAAGGCGGCTGTCCCGGGGGGGGGGGGTCTGCCCGGGGGGGCTACAGGAAGGTGGTGGGGTGGTGGGCTACTGTAGGAGTGGGGGTGGGGGGAAACGGGTTGTCTAGGGGTGCAAGGGGGCTGTCCAAGGGGGCATGGGGGTGAAGGGGTGCTGTCCAGGGGGTGCAAGGGCTGTCCAGGTGGGTGCAAGGAATGTCCAGGGGTGCAAGGGATATCCAGGGGGTGCAAGGGAGATGTTCAGCGGGGGCATGGTGGCTGTCTAGGGGGGCATGGGGGATATCCAGGGGGTGCAGGGGGGCTTTCTGAGAGGTGCAAGGGGGTGTCCAGGGGGTGCAAGGGGGCTGTCCAGGGGGGCATGGGGGCTGTCCAGGGGGGTGCAAGCGCTTTCCAGGGGGGCTGTTCGGGGGGGGGGGGGGGGGGTCTTTGTGTGTTTTCTTAAGAAATGTGAATCCCTAGAGCCATGGTTTTAAACAGTGGATAAATCTATATAGCCACGGTTTAAACGTGGCTATAAGATTTGTGTGGCGAAATGTTCTTCCATGGTTTCAAACCGTGGAAATACTCTATAGCCACAATTTTAAACCGTGTCTATAGGTCTTTCCATATATCCATGCCATTACTAGCCACGGTTCATTGAACCGTGGATCTGACCTATAGCCACGGTTTTGGGACTTATAGCCACGGTTTGGAACCGTGGCTATAGCCTAAATTTCCAGTAGTGTTATGTGAGACATCCACAGGACTTTCATAAAAAATTCTTGAGTTATGTATGCAGCTGACCAAATGATTAATATATTATATGAGATCATCATGTTCCTTCCAAGAAAATTAGGATCTTATGTGAGTAATTTCAATAAACCATACGAACATTATCAATAGAATACATGATGAAGTGACTAGAAGCAAAAAAAACAAAGCCATCATGCCCAAATTGTCTGTGAATTCAAGTTGTTTCTTTCATGATGAAGAGAATGGATCTTCTCTAAAGCATATATATTGTGTCCAAAAGATGATAAATGTTAACATATCTTTATTGATACATCTACGAATTAACGTTGGGTGTGAGGAGGTTGCATGAGGTGAATTATTGTATGTGAAATCAACTAAATAAAATATTCCTTGATCAATATCATGCAATATTTCATGAAAAAAAAGAACCCATTTATGAATTGATACCTACATAAGTATTAGGATCTCAAGTTATGGGTCCATTATATGTTTTTTAATGCAGGTGAACATGGTTTCATGCATCAATGAGATCATAATGCACACATGTAGCATGAATATTTATATATGTGATCTAATATCTGTGAGTGTGGTGAGATGATACTACCATTTTTATAGAGACTGAAGTCTATTACAAATATTATTACATTATTTATAACATAAATATTCAAAAAATCTGACCCAAGGATCAATAGGGATAGTTTGTTTATAAAAATAGGTTTATATTACTTTAACATAAAACTAAAAGTAAAAGTTATTATTTTAATTTATAAAATGATCTCTTAAATGCATTTGAGCTCCGAAAATAGTATTGGATAACCTAGGGAATACCTAAAAGAAAGGGGTGAGTTAAAAATAACAAAAAGGGGTTTCACATGATAAAGATCCATAATATATTAATCAAATGAGATTTCATGATATCATAAGAGGAAAGGTACATGAATGATCATATATAGGAATGATATAAGTATATGGTAAACATATGATGAAGGAATAATAGGAATGTTTTTGAAATATAAAATAAAACATAAACATAATTCAAGGATAACCACCATGAAAACATCACATTTTAGATAGATTCCTGTAATGGATTACGTTTACTCAATAATACCATACATATCCTATCATAAGAGATAAATATTTACAAATACATTGGAGTTCTATTTGGGTAAACCCATTATAACATGTACACATTTTTATGTGACACAAATTGAAATCAAACCTAAGGAATAAATATAATAATTTACCATACAAAGAAATGGGTTTCATAATCATTCCTTATATCATAACAAGATGGTGTATCAAAATGGTTTCCATGGAATAAGGGATTGAAAAATTCTTAGATGTTAATATGTTAAAAAACATATCATGAAAAATCATGTCCATGTGAAGTAAATATATGAAAAATAATGAATATGTAACTTTTTAAATCTACCATTTAAGTGGGGTTTTAGGGAAAAGGGTACAGTCTTTAAATAGTGGAAAGAGCATAGTGATTTCAATAACCATCGCAATGGACTATAATGTTAATTAAAACGTTTTTAAAATATGACTTCATTTATCTCTATATTTTGGAATATTTTTTCTCCCCAAACCATGTTTTCAAAAAAATAAGAGTTTTAAAAATTAGTTATTATAGAAAATTTTACCCATTTTTGCATTTTAATTTTTTTTAAAGGAATCTTCGTGTCATTTTCAAAAAAATAAATTTTTGGTTTTACTGAAAAACTAAAAGGAATGTTTGTTTTAAGATGTATGGAATGAATGGAATTTCAATATTTTATGTTAACTCAATGTTTTAAAGATTAATTTATATGTTTAAAATTTAATTTTAAAATAAATTTATTTTTAAATTTTTTGCCAACTTTTAGTTTTAAAATGTGATTTTCAAAATTAAAATTATATTTCCCTCATGATTATTTTTAAATATATTTTATGATATTTATATTCATAAAATAAATTAAAACATACTCTACTAATGCTACATCGGGGATATTTTTTCTTAATACCATCCTTATTCTTCCTCTAGATGGTTAACGAACAGTTTGACGAAGTAATGTATTGAAATTCACATTCTTGATCCATTTTTTGTCATTAACATTACCATGAATAAAATAAATTTCCTATAATAATTATACATTAAATTCTCCATAAATATCCATATTATTTATCATGGATGTGATTAGTTCTATAACATTATACCATTTTTTATATGGTGTTTATTTTGTAAGTTATTTTATTTATTGGGGAAATATGGATAATTTGTATTCTTCCTTATATACAAATATTTAATGGTAATGAATCTAAATTAATGAATAACTATAAAATATATGAGGAATAATTTTTAAATGAAGTGATTGGTGGGTCTCAGAATTTACAAAGCCCCTCGATACATCAACAAGTCTCACATGTTTAATTAAATGGCCAGACACTAGTATTTTATACCAAGTAGTTTCAAACTATCATATGAAAGATCTTGAAATTAGATATATAATTGTCCAAAACAAATCAATTTTTACCATGTATTTTTAATCCATATTTTTAAAGGTATTGATAGTAAAGTTATCATGTACAAAAAATTATCATTTCCTTCATTAAGAATTCAGTTTTTATTGTCCATGATATTTTCATAATGATATTGTCTTTGGATGAATTTCATTATTAGTTTATTGATTAACTGGGGTTTTCTTAGTTATTTACCTTACTATATTTATAGTGACATGTGATTAACATACATATATATTAGGTCATATTAGATTAATATTCATCACATTGCAAAAGTACATGCCCATTTACTATAATAGTTTATTATCTTTAGAAACGTGGAATCATAATCTTCTATCATGGTGAAATATCTTCAATATCACCCTTACATATATTTCCCTTCAGTGGTTCTACTTATAACATTTATTTATAACATGGGGAATGGAAACATAAGAAAGGGATGATCTTAGATTATCAGTAAGGGTAAATAAGGGAGATATGTAAGAATTACATGAGCATAAGAGTGTGATAGTACGATCAAAACATTAGAAGTTCATATCCTATATATAAAAGATCATAATTAAGTGTCATAGTATAAAGGTTTTCAGTTCTTAAGACATGAATCATAAGGTAATCAGAAGCATAATCCATTAAATCCTAACATACAAGTAAGATATGTAATTGTGGCATACATATAACCATATAAAATCCTATGTTAAGGCTTTTTACCAATACCCTCATTACATGATAGGTTTGGGATAATCACTCATATACCTTCTTCAGTCTTGAGATAACCTTTCATATACCATCCTGTTTTAGGATTGGGATTCCCCCTTGTGTACCATTTTTTATGGGTGATTTTCTCCCATGTACCCTCTTGTTATAGGTTTGGGATTCCCTCATGTATTCCATCTTATTATGGGTTAGGATGACCTTCTGTACACCCTGTTTTTATGGGATTTGTATTCTGTCCAATAAAACCTCCTCTTACAGGCTTCGAATTACCTCTTGTATACCCTCTACATACAAGCTTGGGATTCCCTCCTTTATACCTTCTTTTTACAAGCATGATACTCCCTCTCGTTTTCCCTTCTTTTATAGGCTTGGGATTCCCACTCGTGTACCCTCTTTTTATGGGTTTGGGATTCCCTCCAACATACCCTTTGGGATCATATAAAATTTTCTATTAACAAATTAATTTGAGAGAGATATAGAACTCTCTATTCAAATAATGAAATTATACAAACATGTGACCCAAGATAATAAAACACTCATCATATCATAAACCATAAAAAGATACGAGTTTCATAAATATCAAATCATAAATCATGAAATGAAATGTATATCAAAAAAATTCAATCATATAATAACCTATGGGAAATAGAAAGGATTGAAAAATAACACATTAAAAGAATCGTGTTTCATAAGTATTTTAGCGTGGTATATATCATGGAAGATAAATAGGTTTCATAAACAACTTGTCATTTTTAACATAAACCATTAAGAGAAAGAATATGAATATTACCCTAGAATCATAAACTTAGTCAAGAATATATAACATAAAAGGATGTGATCTTATATGTAAAATTATTCTTAAATAACATTTAAAACCTTTTTTGGGGAAAATAATTTTTATCATTTGAAAAACAATTAAAACATGAATATTTTGAGAAAAATTATTTAAGAATAACCTTGAAAACATTCAAAGGATGTGTTGAAAACCATTTTAAAACACATTTTAAAAAAACACTATAAAATTGTTTTCCTTGAAAATAAGAATAAAATTTCATTTAAAAAATTTTCAAAATATTTTTATAGAACATTTTTTTGAAAGAACCCCAATTTCTGTTCAAAGATATAGATAAAGTCAGATTCTGTTCCAAACATTTTCTTAATTATCATAAGTACCAAAGAGAGGGAAAATGGTTCCATTACTTGAGGATATCATTAATAACTAAAGGATTAGAAAATCCATTATTATTATTTAGAGATAGATCAAAGTATTTAATCAATGGAAACATAATCATAAATAATCAAAATAAATTATGAGATTGCAGCAGTAAACTATTACCAATTTGATAACTTTGAATCCTAATACCCATGAAATATTAACACAAAATGAATATTAAAATATAATTATAAGAATTATATTTATTATATAACATGTAAAATAGGTAGTATATACACCTTGTAAAATTATATTAGTTCATATCATAATATTTGTGTCGAAGGAGGCAAATTGAGACAAAAGTCTGTAACTAATTTGGTATCAATTATACCGTAAACCCCATGAAATAGAGATCCTAAAATGGATATTTAAATATCAATAATTCTAATTATACTAATAATTAAAACCTAAATGGTAATTATTCACACCACATACAAGAAATAGGTGGTGAAAATGGCTAGTGTCTCATAGAAAATAAAAGTTAGACTAGAAATCCCCTTACTAATTGACTAACTTTTGAATCAGGAGATTCATGCAATAATATCATAAATTCAAACTTTTAATATAATTAAGTAATGTAAATTCATGATATTACATGTCATAGGATATTATATACACCACAAAAAAAGAAAAAGTGTTGAATATAGCATATATCTCATTGAAATAAAAGTTAGATGAGAAAACTCTTAACTTAAGTCTATACTTCCCTCGTACATGTTCAAACATCCTATATAATGAATAAAATTTTATTATAAATAAAAAAAGGACTATATTCTTATATATAATATGATATATGATTTTATTAAGAATTTATGTTACCCATTTATTAACAATTATATGTTAAAGTAACATTTTTGGTAATAAACCTTTGTTTTTCATATATGTTTTGACATGTTATTCATAATCTCCTTAGATCATGATTTACTTATTTAAGATATGTAAAAAATGATATAAAAATATTATATATTTAGTATATAATTATTTATAATAATCTATAAAATAATGAAACAGGAAATGGAATACACTATTCATGTAGATGGAAGGTCGTATGTACGCATGAACAAAATTTTCTTTTTCTTATTATATTGAATGTAATTAAGTAATGGAATGTGTGTTTATGTATATGTATATATTAATTTTTCAATACCATTATTATTTCATATATATCATATATTTTTACTAATATTATCCTTAATACATTCCTTGTAAAGTGTTAATGAATCAGATCGCTTTAAGGAGGCAGTAGTCCACACATCCACAAACGAAGTTATCGTATTCCCAAAAAATAGAAAGCATGAAAATATGTATTATATAATAATTATATAAGAATAAAAACATCATAAATATCATATAAAAATTTTAATTCTATCATTGTTATCAACCTTTAAAGGTGGTAATATAAGAACGAACGACATCAGTTCGAGAGGCGGTAGTCCATCGTACACATGAATGAGGATTGTGTATCCCATTTGATAGAAGTGTGTGTAGGTGTAGGTTATATAATTAACATAAAAACATAACAATATATTTATTATACTTATGTTATTATATAATAATGTAAAAAAGAATAATTGAGGGGGTGGGTAAAGAAATAAAACAAAATTGCATGTGGAAGGATGTTACCTACTCTTTGGGAAAGTCCGCTTTGTTTGCACCAAAACAAAAACGTGGTTTGATTTCTATAAAATTTGTGGATTCTTGGAAGAGAGGAGAGAATATGGGATATTATTTAGTCTGGTTTTGGATGAGAAAAATGGAATTAGAGGTGTGAATAAGTGAGGTGGGTGAGTTCCCTTTTATAGTAGAGGAGGAGTTGTATTTTTGTAAATATAAAAAGGTAAACATTATTGAGAGGACATCCATACATCATGTGCCTCCAATTATGGTCTTATTTCTATAAAAGGAATTATATTGTATAAATATGTCCTTAAAATGTCTTTTATTCATGTTTTTAGTTATTTTGACCCCTGAAGTTAATGTTTAACCACTAAGTAAACTCATTTTTTCATTAATCACTGTAATTAATTTTAATTATATTCACTAATAACTTTAGTAAAAAAAATTAATTTTGATTTATTAGACATTAAACTTTATTCTTATTCCAAATATGGAATCTTTACAAATTCTAATCCCATAAGTCACATAAATTAATTTTAAATTAATCTCACATGCGGGATGAGATGACGGGTTTTTGAAGTGAAAAAGCACAAAAGTTTGAAATGTTTTTATATCCGATTTCATTGTGAAATTGGTTATATTGAAAAAAATTAGATTAATTGATTTATAATTAATCAAAATATAATTTAAAACCAATTTAAAATATAATTTAACAATAAAAATAAAAAATAATAAAATTGAGTTTTCAATCAAAATTCCATATTTTCACTATACCTCAAAAAATGAAACTTCTCAGAAAAATACAGAAAATTCACCCAATATAAATTTTGATATTAATATATCAAAAAATAATTTTATGTCTTCAAATAAAATTTATAAAAATTTAAAAAATTATATTTCAAATATGTTCTCTGTTAAAAGGCGTTAAAATTAACTTTTAGAAAAATATATATTGTACGTGTTAAATAGGATTTATTGTTATATCTTATCTAGAGAACACATAAGATGAATGTTAAATAGTTGATTGAATATAATATATATATATATATATATTTCATTAAAATCATTTATCAAAAGTTTTTTAATAAATTTATTGTGGTAAAATGTGTTTGATTGCATAAATATAGTTTTCAAGCAAAATATTTCCTATATTTTCAAAAGGGCATTATTTTCATTTCAATTTAATTAGACACCAAATAATTATTCTTATATAAATTTTTAAACCATATTTTCATAATTTTGTTAATATTATTCATAAATTCTTTTTCAACAACTTGGTGGTAACTATAATAATATTTTAATAATATTATTAATAGTACATTGTAGTTTGGTAAAACTAGGTCTTGCGTGCCATGAATGTTATAAAACTAACTTGTAATTATGTGTAACACAAGATAAAAATAATGTCTCATATAACACTAACTAATATAAGTTTTTCATCTAGTGCAATGTCAACTTGGTGTCACATACAAAGAGAGAATAACTTGTTTCTTTCATGTAACACAAGCTATATTCAGTGTCGAATGAAATGAAAAATATAGGAAATATTAAATTAATTTGAAATAAAATATTTCATAAAATATGGGGGTGTCACATTATACACCCTTAAAATGAATTTCTCCCTCGAACATCATCTGGGTTTTCAAAGTTCTAATAAATGAAATTTACATTCAAAAAAACCCACATCATAAAAATGATTAATAAAAATTACTTTTAAAAAATAAATTTGGAACCATAATGGTTACCGAAATTAAAACATTACTAGGTTTCCTTGTAAGAGAACATAGTTGTAAAGTAGAGATTTTACAAGGATGAAAATTATAAATAATTATAGAGAGTGATCGAGCTCATTTATCACAAATGATTGAATGATTAATATAAAGTTAATGGCTTGAAAACTATAAATTTGTGGTGGTTTATAAGTTCATCAGTTAAATATAAATGACTATATTATGATAAATATTTCCCAATATCCTCTTCTTATAGTTGAATAATTTTTCGTATGAAGTTATACTTACTTGATTTTATTTTAATCCATATGCACATTGTCACCCTTCGATTGTGCCTTGATAAATTCCTACATTAACCCTTACTCCAGGGAACAAAGGTGAATTATTCATTCCATAATAAATAATAGATAATGAGATCCATAAATAGAATTATAATTCATTACATCTATCTTTATTTACTATCACAAAAAAATTATCATTGGTTATCCAATATTCATAAATACTCATATGTATAAAAAATAAATTAATATCTAAAACCTCATATAATGATTAACTATATACATTCCATAAATGGTTAACCTCAGATTCCTTCCAAAATATGAAAATACCCAACTTTATAAATAATTGCACTAAATTTTTAAAAACATATTCCCATTGATTCCCCATATATCATAAAGTAGCACTTGGCTGTCACATACCAAACATGTGAATATATTTATATTGTTTTCTATTGAGAAATAGTAATAACATGAATTACCATATTAAAATATTGAAAAAATTCATGTTTTCTTATTCCAAATATCAGTTGATATATTTCTTAAATCCAAAAAAAAATTGAACTTCATCCATGATAAAATAGACCAATTTTTCAACAAATTAATAATCAATTCCACTGTAATTAGTACTATCAAATTTTCTTTATCCATATCAATCTTTAATTTATCCCAGAAAAACACAATTTTCAAAACACAAAGAACACATTAAGGGTTAATTACCCTTAATAAAAACTTTTTTTTCTTTTAAGTCACATTTCTTAGTCAATGAGACCATTCAAAACATACTTTTCAACACTTAATGAAAAACTTATTCTGAAAATAATAGAATATTTCGTGATTCATAAAACATAATCTTTGAATTTGAAAATATATACACTTCAATCATCAAACATTATTCTTAAACTATTACTCTTGCTTCATTATCTTATTTCTTGTTACCCCTTTCCCAGAATATGAAATATGAATCATGCTTTAAGGTTACAAAACCTCAATCTAATAATTTTTCTTATGTGTAATGTAAAAAATACTCTTAGAATATTCCATACCTTTCACATGTAATTTTTTCCCTCTTTATCTTCAGTAGGATAAGAAATACTCATACCACCTTCCTCATTCTATCTATGATATTTCCATTTAGAACATTTATTTTTATAATTCTCATACTTTCTACATCTGAAACATTCAATGCTAACCTAGTTCCTTGTAGTTATCTCTTTCTACCTAGACTATAAATCATAATGTGAAAAATACTTATCATATAATAAATCCATAAAGTTAGGAAAATTTACTTATAGGATGCATCAATCATGAAACCAAATTTCAAATCTATAACACCTTAGTGTTATCCTTATATGCATACCTAGATATATACATTGAAATAATTGTAGGGATCTCACTAAATATTTCTCATACTAGTATCCAAAGGTTTAATAAACCTTTCCTTTGATACCAACTATTGTGACCCATGCTTAACATACATATATATATTACATCATCATTTATGAATATTCAACACATTTCAAAAGTATGTGCCTGTGGAACATAATTGTTTAGTGAATTTGAAAACATGGAAACATAACCTTCTATCTTGGTGAATGACAAAAAAAATATCCCTTAAAGATATTCCCCATTATTGATCCATCATAAAACATTTTTTATAACATGGGTAAAGAAAATATAATAAATTGGGGAGGTAATATGCTCATTAAGGGTAAACAAGGGAGATATGTGAGCATAACATGATAATAAGGGTATGAGAAAATGATCATAACATTATAAGATCATACCCTATATATCAAAGTTCAAAATTGAGACTCATGTCTTAAAGTTTGGTAGTTCATAAGACATGAATCATAATGAAATCAAGAGAAAAATATATAAAATCATAAAATATAAGTAATACATGGAATTGTGACATATAAAAGAGCATGTATAGGCTACCTACCAAGACCCCCATAACATTTTTGGCTTGGGATAATCACCTATGTACCATTTTTGGGCTTTGGATGGCCTCTTATGTAACATTTTTTTGTCTTGGGATAACATCATTTATACCCTCTTGTTATGAGCTTGTAATTCCCCCTTCTGTACCATCTTATTTTAGTCTTGGGATTCCCTCCTGCATACCCTCTCAATACAGGCCTAGGATTGTCTCATGTATAACCTCTTGTTGTGGGATTGGGTGTAACATCCCAGGAAAATAAAGAATATGAAATTTTCATATTTATTAATATTTGTAAATTAAATATTAATTTTACTTTCAATGGGTTTCTATGTTCGATAGCGTAGCAAATAGGCAACAACAGATTTATTTGAAATCTTACGTTGCACACTAATAATATAATATTATTATTTTAAATGGTAGTTAACTCTTAGATTTTGTATTGGTAGGAATGAAAAAAACTAACTAAAATATGATTATACATGTTTGTTAAATTTAATTACATTTATCTAAAAAAATTAGAGGCTCAAAATGTAAATGAGTCTAATTATAAGCATAATTTACATTAAAAGGTCAATTTATCGCCTTTTAATGGCGAACCCTTTATAAATATAGTTTTGGTCACTTTAATACATTCTATATGACCAAATAAAATCATTCTTTAGAATTGGGACATCAAAATTTACTTTGTGTAAATTTTTGGAATTTTGCGGATAAAGTTCATTTTTTAATGAATAGTGAAAAATATTCTATTTTAATTCAAAAGTGCCTTTTAATCTAATATATTTATATGGTTATATTATCATTTTAATTGGGTTTAAAGTGAAATTAAAATATATGTTTACCATTTAATCCAATGTTGGTCATTGGAATTAATTTCACTTTGAAATTGGACATAAACAATTATCAATCTTTTGATAGTTATTGTTTCTCAAAAACACGCTATTTGTTTTGATAACGGGAATTAATTTTAAAATTAATTAATGCCACTTCTATGTTTTGAATTGGGCAAAATGGACATCATTTTTTAATTCGGAATATCAAATAAATCTTAGGCTGAATTTTTTGTATTTTTCTGAAAAACTTCAATTTTTGATGAATAGTGAAACCACTTAGTGGTAGTTAAAAAACTGACTTTTTCAGTTAAATGAAATATTACCACTTCTGTGAATTGAATTTCAAAAATCCGACATACATGGTTGTTATCAAGAAGTAAAATGTGGTTCATTAAGATGAAAATAATTTTTGGTGAATAGTAACTTTTGACTTTTATTTACTGAGGTTAAAGGTAAATAGGGCAATTCAAGGTAAAATAAATGTTATAATAATTCAAAATTACCTTAACACTTGTAAAAACCTTATTGGTGGAGTCAATAACGACCATGGGCATCTTCGGGTCGATTTTGGGACCCCATTGAGCCACTTAGGAGTGAAAATGACAATTTAGATTAATTAATTTAAGGTGAATACAAAATTGACATTAACAAAAATCTTTTAGTAATTAATTTTTATATGGTGTCATATAAGTCCTATTTTCGACTATAAATATTAATTGTAAAGCTAAATATATTTCCTATATGATAGTATTTTTTATTATTGTTAGACATTGAATAAATTACATTATGTATGTCAAAATAATGATGCATTATTTACCTCATTAATAAATTATTTAAATAAATAAGATTATTATGATTAAAATATTATCAAAAACATGTCCAATTCCTATTGGATGATTTTATTTTGAATATGAATCTTTATATCTTTGACCTTAATGATTTTTGAAACATTAGAAACTGAATATCATTATATAATAAAATAACATTTTCACACTTTCCTAAAGAGCCCCTCCTCTCTCTTATAAAAGGAGACCATTTATATCCAATTCATCACACATCTCAAGCCATTTGGATCATCCAAACTCTTCTATATTAAGCTCCCTACATCCCTCTCCTACTCCTTGAAGCCTTACCATAGGCTAAAGGAACTTCAAAAAGTCTTTTGGTTCAAACCAAAGAGAGTTACCCAAATTAAAGGTAACGATTTCTCTTAAATTGTTTTCTTTTATTTTACTTCTCCAACCCCTAAAATCTTCTAATTTACTTTTTTTAACAACACCAGTATAATCAATATACTATGATGTTGTTATAATAAGGATTTGAACTATACTTACACACACCTCCATCTAATGGATGAAGAACATAATGTTTTTGTGGATGGAAAACTAACGCCTCACGAAACGATGATTATTCAATTACATCTTACCACCTCTCATGGTGGCCATTATAATGGAACATTATTTATATATAATATATATTATGTTTATGTTTTCTATATGCTTCTGTATTTTCCATTTATATCATACCATTCTGATTTCCATAGTGGGTAAATACGATAATCTCATTAGAGAAAGTGTGGACTACCACCCCCTCAGAGTGATGTGATTCGTTATTGCCTTCTGTGGGATGTATAAAGGATGAAGTTAATAATATTATATATGATAATATACGGGAATTATAATATAACTATTTATCATTATGTTTTAATTCTATTAAAATAAGAAATATAAAGGGAAGTATAGTTCATGCGTACGTACGGCTTACCGTCTCCATGAACGGTGCATTTCATTTCTTACCTCTAAATGTTATGTACTATTATAAATACATTTATATATTGGATATATATGATATATATGATATCTAAATCATGAATATCATTCTGTATATAATGGACTATTTACCACATGGACAACTTGTAAATATAAGGTGTTCAATTTTGACTCAAGTGCCAAATATCGACAAAACGGAAGTTATTAACTTAAATGATTACATAATGTTTATAACATGGTAATAAGTGATATAAAAGGAATAATAAACTTGAAAAGGTTATTATGAAAGTATAAATTAACATTAGTTTATTATACCGGATATTAAAGAACAATCGAGTCAATTCGGACAACGAGGTAAGGGATCCTACCGCTCTCTTTCTTTCCAAGTACTCCATTTTATATCATTTATTTTGTGATCCCTGTTCTTTTGTTGGAGGATGTTATTTTATATTCACCATAATTTAATTTGTATTTTCATATTATGAGAGACCCCCTCTTACTCTCATCAATTCATTTTATGAATTTTTATGTGGCGTCGTTAGGCTGTCGAATTTGTGTAAGGGATTTTCTTATCTCACTTTTAATTCTGTGAGATTCCATTGTTTGACACTTATTTATTGAATGTGGTGTATTGTGTACTTCCTTTTGATATATATTATCATTATTATCATTATATTAATGGTATTATATGATTCATTTGGTGGTTATTAACTTTGGGTCATACGACCCAATTAATTACAACGTGGTAATGGGTTTTCATCTCACTTTTATCCCTATGAGATTCATGCTATATTTGCCACTACTTCCTTTTGTGTGGTGTATGTACTGACCATGATTGTATTATTTGTGTAAGATACTTTAATTTGTGGTCATTTACATCTTAATTGAATTATTATTCTTTCATGTGGCATATATTTTGTAAGTTACCAAATCGTTAAGGGAACCTTTCACCCTACTCTTTTTAAAAGACTTCTTTTTTGTTATGTCTTCTAATTTACATATTATTTTTTTGGGATATGTTATTATATATCCTTATTGATGTAAAATTTATTTCCAAGTGATGATATACCCTTTTGTCTCATCAACTCATTTTCTGAATTTTAATGTGATGTCGTTAGGCTATCGAATTTTTATAGGGGAACTTCTAAACCCAATTTCGATTCTTTGGGTTCAACTTGTACTTATTGAATATGTCGTCCGATGAATATGTGTGAATGACCTCTGATTTTTTTACACTTAATATACACTTATATTTAATGTATTTATATTTTTCACACATAATTATGTGATTGATTTATCCTTAATTTTAGGATACCATCTTTATAATGGATTTCATCTAAATTTACATTTCCATTGAGACTTCATTGTTGTTATGCACCAATTCACTCTTATATGGTGTATATACTGTACTTTGACATATTATATCATGAATACCTTTATTACCATGATATTATAATGTTCTGATTAAATGTTATTCCGCAATTATTTGTATTCAAGAGTCTCTCATTTTGTTAAAAACTCTTTAACAAAATATCGTTTTAAATGTTTTAAAGATTTATTATTCTAAATTTTTATCTTTAAAATCCTTGTTTTCAAAATCGTTTTCAGTATTTATTTATATCTACATTAATGTTTTAAAATTATAATTCTTTTAAAAGCATCAATTTGGTGTGGGACACTTTGATTCAAAAATCTATTTTCAATGGTTTTTGAAAATGGATTGATTATTTCAATATCTTGAAATTACTTATTGTGATTGAAAATGAAATGTTGTTATTTAAATATTCATATTTTCAATATTTTATGTGTAATGATGGTACTTGGACATTTGATGGGTGGTTACGTGATAAACCATATGATTGGTGGTGCCGTGAATACCCGGACAAGTGGTTATGTTATAACCTCCAATGCATTGGGTATGGAAGTCGGCCGTAAGGCTATTCCATTTAGTGATATGTGTGGAAGTCGACTGTATGGTTATTCCATTGAGTATGTTTATGTCCCAAGTTACCTTTATTTTTTATGTGTTCTTTATATGGGTTTTATGCTAATCTTTTGCTTTCAAAAGGGTAATTAATGATCTTTTATTCAGTGAACAGTATTTACTACTTCATAAAGGTGAAATGTATTACTTATGTTGAAGTATTCATGTTTACTTGTTGGTTTGAAAAACTAACAGTTATCTTTCTTTGTGAATCCCTTTCTGAGCTTTTTATGCTCATCCCAAGTTTTTGAAATGTTTTCCACATGACTTAAAGATGAATAGGGTCAAGGATGGGATCATGGAAAAGTCATGCTGTCTAAAATATGGAACTAGACAAGTTTCTTTTTAAGAGTTTTTATTTTATGAAAAAAATAGATACTGAGTAGTAGTGTCTACTTGTAATATTCAAGTTATTATGAAATAGTTATGGCCTAATTCTCTAAAACTCTAAACCTTAAAATATCCTCGATGTGAATTATTCATTTAATTCAATATTAAGCAGGGTTTAAGGCCGGGACCTTATAGTTGGTATCAGAGGTCGGTTTAGACAACTTTAGGTATTAGGAATTTTAGTTAGACATATGGTTAGTCCCTATCTTATATTTCAGTTAAATCATTGTTTTATAACTTTTCAGATCAAGTAAATTCAGTTACAAATGGAAGGAGGAGTATCTCAAACTAAATTTGTATCTCTTCCTGATGACATGCTTGCAATAATTATTGCAAAGTCATGTTCGGATGATTGTGAAACTTTTTCTAGCATACAACTCACTTGGAAGCAGTTGTTTGAGATATCCAACACCTCCACTATACCTCGTTATCATCTTGGGTCATGGGTTGTATTTAAAAAAAATCCTATTTTCACAATTTTCCCATATTTTCAAGAAAGGTAAATATTATCCAGGCATTTTCAAATATTTTACCTTATCACAAGATTTTGAAGCATATTATGATTTTAAAAAAGGTTCTGAATAAGGAGACCCTTGAAAAACCCATTTATATTTTATTTTAAAATATAGTCTCTCGGCACATAATTATGGTATTTTAAAAGGACCGTTAATTGAAAGATTCAACTCAAATTCAGTTCGATTGTTTTATAGAAATCGTGTTTTATCAGATGTTTTGAAATTATATGTCATACATGATTATTTTCCAAAATTATTTTTCTGTGAACACCCATATGACCCATGTTGTACAAGGTGAATTTCGATGGAGGAAGAAAATGATTTTAAAGGATCTCTAAATCATTGTTGAAATGCATGTACCTTCTACCTACGTGAACAACATGACGTTGAAACCAAATAGACACCATGATCAAGGTATGCTGTTTTCATTTTGGGGATTGTTTTATTTTATCATATGGTGGTGAAATAAGACTTCAAGAATTAATATTTTGAGATCATAATGAATTTGGATGAAAATGAGAGGTATAAAAAAACTGTTGGGGTTAAAACATTTTAGGTTTAAGGTCGGGTCCTTATATTGGGATTCCCTCCCATGTACAATCTTGTTATAGGCTTCGGATTCCTACCTATATACCATATTTTTAGGATCGGGGGATTCTATCTTGTATACCCTCTTTTTATGGGCTTTAGATGCCCTCACGTATACCTTCTTGTCACAGGATTGGTAAGGCTTCTATTGTACCCTCTTGTTACAAGATTTGGATTTCCTCCCATGTTACATTTGAGCGCACAAAACATTTACCACTAACTGATTCATTAGAATCAGACATATTTCACACCCATCATAGAATTAAATCATATATATATGTTCCAAAATATAATAAAACACTTATAATATCATGACCTATAAAAATAGATGTGTTTCATAAAAATCATATCATAAACCATGAACTGAAATGGGTATCATAAACATTCAATCATATCATAACCTATGAAAAATAGATAGGTTTCATAATCATTTAATCATATTTCAACCTATGAAAAGAAGCATGTTTCATAAGCATTTTAACATGGTATAGCCCGTGCAAGAGAAACGGGTTTCATAAATGACTTGTCATCTTAAACATAACCCATTGAGAGAAAGAATATGAATAGTACCATAAGATCATAACCCTAGTAAGGAATAGGTAACATAAATAAGATGTCAACTTATATGTAAAATTATACTGAAAGTTCATTTAAAATATTTCTTTTGTAAAATAGCTTTTCCACTTTGAAAAACATTTTTTAAAATATAAAACATTATGAAACCAATTTTTTTAAAATAATCATGAAAACATATAAAGGATGATTTGATACCCCTTTTAAAAATATTTTAATACATAAAAAAATATCAAAATAATTTTCCTTGAAAATATTCTAAAAATATCATTTAAAAACATTTTGAAAACATTTTTAGTTTACATAGTTTTGAAAGAACATAGATTTTCAACTCAAAAGAGAGAGATAATGTCTGATTCCCTTAAAATATTAATAGTTATCTTAAGTATCAAAGAGTGGGAAAAGAGGACCATTACTTGAAAATATCATTAATAACTATAGTATAATGAAATTAATGAGTATTATTGAGATATTTTTCATAATATTTCATTAATGGAAGTATAATCCTAAACAATCCTGATAAACAATGAGATTATAGCAATAAACTATTACCATTATGGTAACTTTGATTCCAAATCCCCATAAATGAATAACTATACATGAAACAAAAAATATAATTAAAATATGGATATTAATTATATAACATTTCAAAGATTTATTATAAACACCTTGTAAAATAATATAGGTGCATATCATAATATGCATGTCAAATAAGGGAAATTGAGACATAAGTCCTCTATCGATTTGGTATCTTTTGATCCATAAACCCAATAAAAGAGAGATCCTAAAATGGATATTTAAATCCCAATAATTATCATTATATTAATCATTAAATACATAGATGGTAATTATAAACACCACTTATAATACATAGGTGATGAACATGGCTTGTGTCTTACGAAAAATTAATGTGAGACTAAAAATCCCCTTACTACTTGAGTAAATTTTAAATCATAATATACAAAAAATAATAACATTAATTTAAACTTTTAATATCACTAGATAAATTAAATTTAAGATATAATTTTTCATAGGTCATTATATTCACCTCACAACAAGAATAAGGGGTGAATATAGCATATATCTCACAAAACAAAGTGAGACGAGAAAACTCTTACCTTAATTCTTAACTCCCCTCATACACGTTCTAATATCCCGTATAATAAATATACAATTATAATAAATCTACCATAAAACCATATAGTTATATATAATACCATATATGATTTTATTATGACTATTTATTACCTGTTTATGATTAATTTCATGTTAAAGTTATGTTTTGGGAAATAATGGCTTTATTTTTCATATATGTTTTGTCATCTTATTCCTAATCCTCTTACTTATATTAGGATTTACTTATTTTTATTATGTAAGAAATGATTAGAATATCATATATATTATTTATATAATAATTTATAATAATCTATATAATATAGAAATATGAAATGGAATACACCATTCATGGAGATGGGAGACCATACGTATACATGAACATTATTTCTGTTTTCTTATCATTTTGAAAGAAAGAAATTAAATTAAATATATATATATATTATAATTTCAGTAGATTTATTATTTCATATTTATAATATTAATTTAATAAACCAATCCTTAATACATTCCATGTAAAGTGTGAACGAATCATATCGCTTTGAGGAGGCGGTAATCCACACATCCACAAACGAAGTTATCGTATTACCTAGAAATAGAAATCGTGAAGGTATGTGTTATTTAACAATTCTATAAGAATAAATACATCATAAATATCATATAAAAATAGTAATTTTTTCATTATTATCATCCTTTAAAGGTGGTAATGTAATAATTAACAATATCAGTTCTCAAGGCGGTAGTCCTCCATACACATGAATAATGATTCAGTATCCCCTTAGATGGATATGACAACCATGTTCTATATTACATTCATAAACATGATTTATTACATAAAACCTACACTTCATAAAACATAGAAGATCAAGATATCATGTGTCTTTGGGGATTAGGAACATTAAATAACAACTGAAAGCATTCAAAACATCATATTATTGAAAACATTCTTTACATGACCACTACATTCCCTCGTAATTAGCATTGTATAGGAATACCTGAGGACATGCATAAGAAAAGGGCGATCTATAAAGCCCTATAATGGAATAAAAATGTAATAACATGATTAATATAATACATTTTACACAATAGGCATATCAAATGGAGCATAAGAGAAACATGAACATAAAGGCATGGTAAATCATGATAAACATATCATGGAGATGTGGAAACAACACTTAACATGGAATCAGTATGAGCTAAGGCTCATTGAACATAGAGCATGAGTAAACCCTCATTGAAATTGAAGCAAGAGTATAACCTCATTTTACTTGAATTAGAAAGATTCAACACCCATTTTACATGACGTATCATGATACTATACTTTTCCAAATTCATTAGAGCGCAATCAGGGTGCACCCTTCTTAATGATTTCATTTTATGCATAAGTGTGCCACATGGATCATAAAACATGGATTCATTAAACATCATAATTTATTCAATGATAAAGGAGTGGGTAATTAATACCTGAAACTCTTTAAACAATAAGTAAATGTGCATAATGGTGAATACCATTGCTAGAGAAATGTGCATGTTATTCACTACACAATGACTTTGGCTTGGAAAATCGCACTGCAATTTCAGCAGCATAACGGTGTGACATAAGAACTCATAAAAATGGTTGATGAAAGAGAAAGGGTTGTCTCACAATATTTACATTAAATTAATGGTAATGAGTCATATATAAACATTTCCTAACAATTGTAATGGATTTTAGATTCATGATACAAAATAATTAGTTGAACGTAAATGAGGAGAGAGAAATTCCTTACGAAATTTCAGCATGGTAATGGGTGTACATGGGAGGAATTTAATGAGATATAAATGGGTATTTAATCATTCAAACATAAAGAGGTAAGTATGGGGGAGGTTTTAAATCATACCCCAACATTTATAATTGAAAATAAAAGGGCATAATTATATTAAGAAACATGGATAATAAGAGAAAGGTAGGAATCCCTTACTTGGAAGTGTTATCCCAAAGGCTTGGGAGAGGCTTGAGGGAGGCTTCTTGGGAGATCGAGGTTCCTTGGGAGGATTCTAGAGAGAGTAGAGAAGAGCTTGGACGAACTCTGAAGGCTTTGGTTGAAGAGGAATTCGGAGCTTGGGTGGGTTTATATAGGAAAAGAGAGGAAATTCTTTGTTATTTAGGTTTGGGACACCTGTCACGACCCGACCCTACCTGGGCTCGAGTCGCAACTACCCCAAGCCCGCCTTCATAGGCCAGAGGCTGGCGACCAGCGCCGAAGGCACAAAAACTCTGGGAGGCCTTTTCCTAAGCACCTGTACACACACACGCAGCAACCTCAATGCAACAGTGCAGAGTAAAAGAAAAGACAAGCAGAGTAAAAAGAAAGGGAAACTGCTATATAAATACCACAAAGTGCATTGACCTCTACAAGTACAAAGTACAAACTGAAAAGAAAAGGGGAAAAACACGTGCCCAACCAAAAAGTGCCACAACCCGGCAACAGGTAAACAAAAGAAACTGCTGACGGGTCTCCCACCTGGAACCCGGCCACGACCACCGCACGCGGTCCAAGCTCCCAAGCTCCTACGCTCCACTGAAGTCATCCTCCACCTGTCCGTCATCTGCAAGGGCACACCAAGTGCGGGAAAAGCCCAAGCAGGGGTGAGTATAAAAAAACTCAGTAGGATACCCCGAAGGCTCGAGGGAGTAACAAAAGGAGGTACCTAAGGGTGAGCAGTAGAGAGAACAGAAAAGTAAAGGAGTACAACAAGGAGTGCAGTAAAGAGTCCAGCTCAACCCAACAAGAGGAAAGAAGGTAGACTCATCCAGATGAAAGGAGCTGGAAACGGTGAGAAGATGGACTTCTCGTCGAGTCTTCGCTACCTATAGTAGGAGAGTAGACTCATCCAACCATGAGAAGCTAAACACGGAAAGCACGTGGCATACCCCGCGCGTCTTCGCCTCTCCTGGAAGGAGAGTAGCCAAACCCAAGAAGTGGGTGCCGGAAACAAGGTATATACATATGTATGATCTATCAAGAAGCCTGAACAAACTCATAAGGGAATCTCCGTCCCATAGCTCATCCCAAGAAAGAGTAGCCAACAGTCCCAGAAGTAACACCTTCGATGCCCAGCATCCCACACGTCTGCCCCGAACCGCCAGCCAAAGGGCTCAATCACCACACCTCGACACTATCCGCTTTGGGTGGCATTGAATTGCCCGCATGGTTTTAGGTCATGTCACAAGGACGCGTCTCGATGGGGGAAAGTGCTCCTCGTACTTGAGAGTTTTGGGGAAACGTCAACCACAACTCGTCACTGCCCCACAGTCGTGAAGTCTTCTCAAAGTCGACAGGTGACCCCATGCCCAGCCCCGCTGGAGGATCCCTGGAAGTCAATGGGTTCCCACTACAGGGAGACCCGGAAAGTCGACGGGTGCCTCACTGCCCAGTCCCGTAACAGGGTAGTCCACTGGAGGGTGACCCGGCTAAAGTCGGCGACGGGACCACTGCCCAGCCCAGCTGGAGGTAACCCGGCATCTGGGACCACTACCCAGCCCAGCTGGAGGTAAGCCCGGCATCGGGGACCACTGCCCAGCCCAGCTGGAGGTAAGCCCGGCATCGGGGACCACTGCCCAGCCCCGCTAGAGGTAAGCCCGGCATCGGGGACCACTGCCCAGCCCTGCTGGAGGTAAGCCCAGAACTGCTCTGGCCATCCCTGCTGGATGGTACTGCTCGGTAAACACCGTTGTACTGGCCATCCCTTCTAGATGGTAACCCACTGGCGAGCCCTGCTCAAAACCGCCTCAGCTCTGCTGGAAACAACCTCAGCCCTGCTGGAACAACCTCATCCCTGCTGGAACAACCTCCTAGGTAGAGGATCGGTGCCCGTGTAAAGTGTTGGTCACACCGAAACCACAATCTCTACCAGGGAACACGGAGTAGCGGGAGAAACTCCCCAGGCCCCACAAGGCGATCCCGCTCCAATCCGCTGAGTCACTGTCGAAGCGGACCGAGAAACCTCATCCCAGAAAGTGGGGAAAACACCCACGCTGTATGAACACCCGTAGTCGCAGACGGTGTCGCAGTCCGGTGAAAGGGCACAGTACTGAAACCCCTCACAACCAAAGAAGCAGAGGAACCAAACCATCTCTGCTGGCCAAACCATCGAGCACAAGACTAGGGGGAGACCGCTCAACCCTGCTGGTCAGACAAAAGAGCACCAGGCCAGGGGAAACTCCACCCTGCTTGTCAAACAAACGAGCACAGAGCCAGGGGAAAACTCCTGCCTACTGGCCAAACAAATGACCACAAATCCAGGGGAAAACTCCACCCTGCTGTTCAAACAAACAAGCGTAGAGGGACCCTCTACGTCGCGAGAGGTCAAGTACGCAAAGCAGATCACGGCACGCATGTGGGGCCCACACGACGTGTGGCCCCAAGTCAACCCAACTGAGCGCACAACCATCCTCAGGTACCAAAAACCACACGTATCTCCAAGCGCTCCCGTATACTCCCGGAGTATACCTCATTCCATCCCAAAGGCTATCGTGCACAAAGTACCCAACGTCAACGTGAAGGCGTGACGTAACAACTCCACCTCAAAGGCCCAAGCATGGCCAACCACATCTCGTGGACCATTTGTATCACTCTCCCAAGAGTGCGCGATTACACGCCAAGGGTTCGCTACAACAAGGTAGGGCGAACCACCACTGGAGCACCTTCCACATTCCACATTCAACAAGATCGTGCAAGAGGCTCCGCACAACCAAACAGATTGCACCATTGTAATCCTCATGGAAAAACACGCGAGATCGACTACTTACTCGCCTCCAACGGATATCCAACGAAAAAGTCACCCACACCGCCTCACGCCCGAACGGCGTCCCGTGATCCCGAGCCTCGGCCCCGAAAACAGTCGGGCGCATCACACCATTGTGATCCCCTCAGGAAAACACGTCAAAAGCACTACTCACTTGAGTGCAGCGGATATCTGGAGAAAAAGGTGAATCCCGGCGCACCACACACGAGTGGTGCCATGTGGGACCCGTATCCCGGTCCCGAAGCTCAACGAACGGATCGCACTGTTGCGATCCTCTCGAAAAAGTACACAAAATGGACTACTCACTTGTCCAAAACGGTCGCCCGGTGATAAAGTTGGAAATCACCGTCAACTCCCGAAACGGCCCTCGTGGGGCCCACACCATCGTGCGGAATTACAGCGGGCAGACTGCGCCAACGCCTTTCCCTCGGAAAAACACCCAACATCGACTGCTCGCACGCCCCGAACGGACGTCCGAGGAAAAAGTCGCTACTAGATGCACGCAGCTCAAAAGACAGGCCCGGGGCCCACGCCTCAACTCTAGTCTCAATGCTTGGAACCACACTGGAAACCTCCGCCTCAGTGTCAGGGTCACAACGCCGCTGACGGCACTCAAAACGGGCGTCGGACGCGTCCGCGCCGTCCAAAACAAGAATCCCGGAAGAAAATGCTCGTCTACTTAGAGACACGTCGCGCCTCCGTGACCCCTCGTTTCGGGAATTAAAATTTCCCGAAACCATCTCAAAATACTCGGCTTAACTCAAGGAGCGTTTCGCCACTGACAGCACGTGAATCCGACACCCGAGCTGCCTTTTAGAGGCGTTTTAGGAAATTTTCAGACCAAAGGGTGGGCCGGGCCGGTTCGGTCGGCCCACTCACTGCCTGTGTCGGCCCGCGGTTCAACGCGGGGCCGGCCCGCGTCGCCCGGACCGGCTGAGCCGGTTCGGCTGTCTCCCCACGGGACCCGCGAGGCGCGGGTCCCTTGTCTGCTGGCCGGGGTCACGAAGACCCCGTGTCTGCGTGCCGCGACGACCGGCCGAGGCCGGTCGCCCCCTCCCCTTCGCGCTCCGCGCCCTCGGCGCCTGCGGCCGACGACCGCTGCACGACCCCACTCCCCCGGCTGCCTGTCGTCTGAGGCGCTTGCCGCCGCGCCGCCGAAGCCCCCTCCCGACCTCCACTCGGCCTCCGTCCACCCAGCCGCCGTCCGGAATCCCCCAAACCGGCCGGAAGAAAAACAAGAACCCGCAATGTTCGGCGGTTGATTGCGAGCTACTCCGAGGTCGGAATTTAATTCCGAAAAATGCGATGGGAAGAGAAAAACCCCTACTACGCATTCATGGGCTTAGATTGAATATTTGGCAGCAATTCAACTTACAAATTCGCGTTTGAAAATAAGTGCAGGAAGAAAATACAAAACGCAACATCCTACCTTGTTGTGCTTTGCCCGGTGCTTCGCCACGAGGGATCTGCCGCCACGCCGTTGGCTTGCCGGAAAGGAGAAGGTGAGGAGGAGCTTCCTCCGTCATGGGGAGCTGCTGGCGCCAGGGAAGAAAGGGGAGAGGAGAGGGGTGGGTTAAGTGTTTAAATAGAAAACACTTAACCACCCGCCCGACGGCCCGAACCCAAACTCCTGGCGGGGTCGGGATTAAGCCTCCCCTATGCTAAACACTACCTCCTGATCACAACGGCGATCTCGGAATTTTAATCCGAGATCCCGTTCAAAAGTTATAAAATCTAACGTCCAAAGCCGCTAAATTACGAAAACGCCCCTGGAGCCATTTTTCACAAACAGCCCGCGCCCGTGAAACTTACACCCCTCTTAGGGTAAACGGCACGCTCCGAACTCAACGGTGCCCTCTGTTTTCTAATCCGAGCCACCGTTCAAGAGATACCTGCGTTTTAACATTAAACGAATTAATTTAATTTATTTATCCGTTTAACGTTCCGAGAGCGGGCGAGGGGTTCAAACATCCCGCGCCAATAAGTTTTATGCTGCTCTTAGGGTAAACACCCCATTCCGGACCCATATGTACCCTCGGATCCCTGATCCGGAACTCCGTTTAGGAGTTATCTCATTTATTTAGCATTTCCAGTGTGAACGCACCGAAAATTTAATTCCGGCCACTCCGGGGCTCGGAATCGCACGCCGTCTGATGGCGCTGCCCTGGAATATTATCAAGAATATTCCAAAGTCTTTCACAGCAAAAACTGGGTTCTTACATCCTTCCCTCCTTCAAGCTTTTCGTCCTCGAAAAGCAAAACCAGGGAAGAACACGGGGTACTAAGCCCACACCTAGCTTTCTCATACCCAGAAGAACCCACGCACAGCTCTGTGTCACCGCACACGGACCAAAGGATTGATCCGTTCACGCTAGGTCAGCCCTTGCCAATGTCGTGCACCCACTCCAGACTTTGGGGTTAGGGCAATGCGGTAGGGTACCTCGCCATCCCTTTGCACGGTTTCAAACGGCCCGAAGGCCCTCAGGGGTAGCTCACCTCCCCTGTCCAACCTCTACGTCGCACGCCGCGACTGGAATCACTACCCGCACCTGAAACAAGGCCTGGTGATTCCCTCCTTCAGAATATCCATATGGTGAAACACCTAAGGATATCTGGTCATGCAAGGTTCCACAGTCGATGCTCTCTTACACGCTCAAAAGGCGAAAGAGTCAACACCATCGACTAAAGTAAAAGGTCTCACGCATTTTTCTTTACCAACACAGGGTCACACCCGACGCCCTGCGTCACCCTGGTAACACATCAAACAAGTAGCAGGGAAGAAAGTAGATCACACAAAGAGTCTAACAATTCTACTGCACAAAGGTAGAAGAGCTGTAGAGCATACCTCTTATCTCCTCATGCTCTGCAGGATCGTAGACATCCAAAGCTCGCGGCTGCCCGCGGTCCCAACTGTCAGCTCCCGGAGCCTGACGTGGACCCCCTAGTGGTGAAGGGAAGACCTCGTAACATCGTCCCCCACTTCCAGCTCCTCCCTCTCCTCTTCTAGCACCACATCTCTGGGTACTACTCCGATCACGGCGCTGCCTCTATCGTGGCGGTGCACCTGCTGCCTGCCTGAAGCTCCCAGCAACTCAGGTTGGGCAGTCTTGTTCCAAGTGACCTCGCCCATCACAAGCATAGCACCGACTCTCTCTGGGATGCACTGGTGCCCTCCGGCGCCACTGTGGTGTACGACCATTCCCCTGAGTCCGGTTGTCAGAAAGCTACCTGCGTCGAGGTCCTGCTTGCCGACGCCCACTAGTTGCGGCAGACGTCTCGGCTCCAACGTGCCCGCTGCCACCACCAACACTAGAATGCGACAGGAAGCCCTCTGTCACCAGTGCCTGCTCTAGCACCCCGGCATATGTGGAAATGCCCAAAGGTACTATGACAGCACGAATCTCTCGGCGGAGACCCTGCTCAATCTTCCGCGCTCGGAAGTTGTCGTCATGGACCAAGTCCGGGTAAAAGCGTGCACGATCTGCAAAACTAGCCACGTACTCAGCCACCGGCATCCCTCCCTGCTGAAACTACAGGAGCTCCTGAATCCGAACGGAGTGCAAGCGGGAGGGGAAAACTCCTCACGGAGCAACAATTGAAAGTCACCCCACGAAAGCGACAACTCGTCAAGAAACTGAGTCACCAGACTCCACCAACGCCAAGCTGCTCCACGAAAAGGGGTGGCTGCCAAAGCCACTCTCTGATCTGTCAGTGTCTGCACAAGCCTGAAAAGGCTAACCACTGCCTCTAGCCAACCCTATGCTGCAAGAGGTTCTGGCTCACCACTGAGCCTCAGCAGTCTCTACTGCTGGAACTCACGGAGCGCGCTCAACCTGCGCTCACGCTCAACCTACTCTACTGAAACTGCATGCTGCTCAACGGGTGGGGGGGTGCCGCTACCGGCCCACCCGGAGAAAGGGGCTCACATGATGGGTCCTGAACTGTGGCCTCGTAGCTCATAGGGTCGTCGTCACAAACCCAAGCTGGTATCCTGGCTAGCTATCTTCGCGGAGACATCCTGAATATTATCAAGGTGTGCCGCGGTCAGATGAGCATATATGTATATACCGAAAACAACAACGATGGGGAGTTGACTCAAGAAGGAAAGTCAAGACTCAGTCCTATGTGATGCACAAACAAATTTCCCTGCAACAAGTGTCTTACCATGCCGAGTCGACAAGCGGGTTATCAAGGTCCTGGTGAATGGATACGTCGGCTGCCACACCATCACTGGACTCACTGGCCTGAGAGCCGCTCTCGAGACACGTTAACACTGTTTCCCTAAATCCCAACCAATTCCTCTTTTTGGGACATCCGCACAACGTCCCAAGGAACGAACCACCTCTGATACCGATTTGTCACGACCCGACCCTACCTGGGCTCGAGTCGCAACTACCCCAAGCCCGCCTCCATAGGCCAGGAGCTGGCGACCAGCGCCGAAGGCACAAAAACTCGGGGAGGCCTTTTCCTAAGCACCTATACACACACCCAGTAACCTCAATGCAACAGTGCAGAGTAAAAGAAAAGACAAGAAGAGTAAAAATAAAGGGCAACTGCTATATAAATACCACAAAGTGCATCGACCTCTACAAGTACAAAGTACAAACTGAAAAGAAAAGGGGCAAAACACGCGCCCAACCAAAAAAGTGCCACAACCCGGCAACAGGTAAACAAAAGAAACTGCTGACGGATCTCCCACCTAGAACCCGGCCATGACCACCGCACGCGGTCCAAGCTCCCAAGCTCCTACGCTCCACTGAAGTCACGATCCACCTGTCCGTCGTCTGCAAGGGCACACCAAGTGCGGGAAAAGCCCAAGCAGGGGTGAGTATAAAAATACTCAGTAGGATACCCCGAAGGCTCGAGGGAGCAACAAAAGGAGGTACCGATGGGTGAGCAGTAGAGAGAACAGAAAAGTAAAGGAGTACAACAAGGAGTGCAGTATAGAGTCCAGCTCAACCCAACAAGAGGAATAAAGGTAGACTCATCCAGACGCAAGGAGCTGGAAATGGTGAGAAGATGGACTTCACGTCGAGTCTTCACTACCTATAGTAGGAGAGTAGACTCATCCAACCATGAGAAGCTAAACACGGAAAGCACGTGGCATACCCCGCGCGTCTTCGCCTCTCCTGGAAGGAGAGTAGCCAAACCCGAGAAGTGGGTGCCGGAAACAAGGTATATACATATGTATGCTCTGTCAAGAAGCCCGAACAAACTCGTAAGGGGATCTCCGTCCCATAGCTCAGCCCAAGAATGATTAGCCAACAGTCCCAGAAGTAACACCATCGATGCCCAGCATCCCACACGTCTGCCCCGAACCGCAAGCCAAGGGGCTCAATCACCACACCTCGACACTATCCGCTTTGGGCGGCACTGACTCGCCCGCACGGTTTTAGGTCACGTCACAAGGACACGTCTCGGTGGGGGAAAGTGCTCCTCGTACTTGAGAGTTCTGTGGAAACGTCAACCACAACTCGTCATTGCCCCGCAGTCGTGAAGTCTGCTCAAAGTCGACAGGCGACCGCCTGCCCAGCCCCGCTGGAGGATCCCTTGAAGTCAACGGGTTCCCACTACAGGGAGACCCGGAAAGTCGACGGGTGCCTCACTGCCCAATCCCGTAACAGGGTAGTCCACTGAAGGGCGACCCGGCTAAAGTCGGCGACGGGACCACTGCCCAGCCCAGCTGGAGGTAACCCGGCATCGGGGACCACTGCCTAGCCCAGATAGAGGTAATCCCGACATCGGGGACCACTACCTAGCTCAGCTGGAGGTAAGCCCGGCATCGGGGACCACTGCCCAGCCCCGCTGGAGGTAAGCCCGGCATCGGGGACCACTGCCCAGCCCCGCTGGAGGTAAGCCCGGAACTGCTCTGGCCGTCCCTGCTGGATGGTACTGCTCGGTAAACACCGTTGTACTGGCCATCCCTGCTAGATGGTAACCCACTGGCGAGCCCTGCTCGAAACCGCCTCAGCTCTGCTAGAAACAACCTCAGCCCTGCTGGAACAACCTCAGCCCTGCTGGAACAACCTCCTGGGTAGAGGATCGGTGCCCGCGTAAAGTGTTGGTCACACTGAAACCACAAGCTCTACCAGGGAACACGGAGCAACGGGAGAAACTCCCCAGGCCTCACAAGGCGATCCCGCTCCAATCCGCTGAGTCACTGTCGAAGCGGACCGAGACACCTCATCCCAGAAAGTGGGGAAAACACCCAAGCTGTACGAACACCCGTAGTCGCAGACGGTGTCGCAGACGGTGTCGCAGATGGTGTCGCAGTCCAGTGAAAGGGTACAGTACTGAAACCCCTCACAGCGAAAGAAGCAGAGGAACCAAACCATCTCTGGTGGCCAAACCATCGAGCACAAGACCAGGGGGAGACTGCTCAACCCTGCTGGTCAGACAAAAGAGCACCAGGCCAGGGGAAACTCCACCCTTCTAGTCAAACAAACGAGTGCAGAGCCAGGGGAAAACTCCTCCCTGCTGGCCAAACAAACGACCACAAAGCCAGGGGAAAACTCCACCCTGCTGGTCAAACAAACAAGCGCAGAGGGACCCCCTACGTCGCGAGAGGTCAAGTACGCAAAGCAGATCACGGCACGCACGTGGGGCCCACACGACGTGTGGCCCCAAGTCAACCCAACTGAGCGCACAACCATCCTCAGGTACCAACAACTACACGTACCTCCAAGCACTCCCGTATACTCCCGGATTATACTTCATTCCAGCCCAAAGGCTATCGTGCACGCGGCACCCAACGTCAACGCGAAGGCGTGACGTAATAACTCTACCTCAAAGGCCCAGGCATGGCCAACCACATATCATGGACCATTTGTATCACTCTCCCAAGAGTGCGCGATCACACGCCAAGGGTTCGCTACAACAAGGTAGGGTGAACCACCACTGGAGCACCTTCCACATTCCACATTCAACAAGATCGTGCAAGAGGCTCTGCACAACCAAGAAGATTGCACCGTTGTAATCCTCATGGAAAAACACACGAGATTGACTACTTACTCGCCTCCAACAGATATCCAACGAAAAATTCACCAACATCGCCTCACGCCCGAACGGCGTCCCGTGATCCCGAGCCTCAGCCCCGAAAACAGTCATGCGCATCGTACCATTGCGATCCCCTTGGGAAAACACGTCAAAAGCACTACTCACTTGAGTGAAACGGATATCCGGAGAAAAAGGTGCATCCCGGTGCACCGCACACGAGCGGTGCCACGTGGGACCCGCATCCAGGTCCCGAAGCTCAACAAATGGATCGTACTATTGCGATCCTCTTGAAAAAGTACACCAAATGGACTACTCACTTGTCCAAAACGGTCGCTCGATGATAAAGCTGGAAATCACCATCAACTCCCGAAACGGCCCTCGCGGGCCCCGCACCATCGTGCAGAATTACAGCGGGCAGACTGCGCCAACGCGTTGCCCTCAGAAAACACCCAACATCGACTGCTCGCACGCCCTGAACGGACGTCCGAGTAAAAAGTCGCTACTAGCTGCACGCAGCTCAAAAGATGGGTCGCGGGGCCCGCGCCTCAACTCCAGCCTCAACGCCTGGAACTGCACTGGAAACCTCCGCCTTAGTGCCAGGGTCACAACACCGGTGACGGCGCTCAAAATGGACGTTGGACGCGTCCGCCCCGTCCAAAACAAGAATCCCGGAAGAAAACGCTCGTCTACTTAGAGACACGTCGCGCCTCCGCGACCCCTCGTTTCAGGAATTAAAATTTCCCAAAACCATCTCAAAATACTCGGCTTAACTCAAGGAGCGCGTCGCCGCTAACGGCACGCGAATCCGACCCCCGAGCAGCCTTTTAGAGGCGTTTTAGGAAATTTTCGGACCAAAGGGTGGGTCGGGCCGGTTCGGCCGGCCCACTCACTGCCTGTGCCGGCCCGCGGTTCACCGCGCGGGCCGGCCCGCGTCACCTGGACCGGCTGATCCGGTCCGGCTGTCTCCCCACGGGACCCGCGAGGCGCGGGTCCCTTGTCTGCTGGCCGGGGTCACGAAGACCCCGGGTCTGCGTGCCGCGACGACCGGCCGAAGCCGGTCGCCCCCCTCCCCTTCGCGCTCCGCGCCCGCGGTGCCTGCCGCCGACGACCGTCGCACGACCCCGCTCCCCCGGCTGCCTGCCGTCTGAGGCGCTCGCCGCCGCGCCGCCGAAGCCCCCTACCGACCTCCACTCGGCCTCCGTCCGCCCAGCCGCCGTCCGGAATCCCCCAACCCGGCGGGAAGAAAAACAAGAACCCGCAATGTTCGGCGGTTGATTGCGAGCTACTCCGAGGTCAGAATTTAATTCCGAAAAATGCGATGGGAAGAGAAAAACCCCTACTATGCATTCATGGGCTTAGATCGAATATTTGGCAGTAATTCAACTTACAAATTCGTGTTTGAAAATAAGTGCAGGAAGAAAATACAAAACGCAACATCCTACCTTGTTGGGCTTTGCCCGGTGCTTCGCCACGAAGGATCTGCCACCGCATCATTGCCTTGCCGGAGGGGAGGAGGTGAGGAGGATCTTCCTCCATCGTTGGGAGCTGCTGGTGCTAGGGAAGAAAGGGGAGAGGAGAGGGGTGGGTTAAGTGTTTAAATAGAAAACACTTAACCACCTGCCCGACGGCCCGAACCCAAACTCCTGGCGGGGTCGGGATTAAGCCTCCCCTAGGCTAAACACTACCTCCCGAGCACAACGGAGGTCTCAGAATTTTAATCCGAGATCCTGTTCAAAAGTTATAAAATCTAACGTCCGAAGCCGCTAAATTACGAAAACGCCCCTAGAGCCATTTTTCACAAACGGCCTGCGCCCGCGAAACTTACACCCCTCTTAGGGTAAACGGCACGCTCCGAACTCAACGGTGCCCTCGGTTTTCCAATCTGAGCCACCGTTCAAGTGATACATGCGTTTTAACATTAAACGAATTAATTTAATTTATTTATCCGTTTAACGTTCTGGGAGCGGGCGAGGGGTCCAAACATCCCGCACCGACAAGTTTTATGCCTCTCTTAGGGTAAACACCACATTCCGGACCCATCCGTACCCTCGGATCCTTGATCCGGAACTCCGTTTAGGAGTTATATCATTTATTTAGCATTACCAGTGTGAACGCACCGAAAATTTAATTCCGGCCACTCCGGGGCTCGGAATCGCACGCCGTCTGATGGCGCTGCCCTGGAATATTATCAAGAATATTACAAAGTCTTTCACAGCAAAAACTGGGTTCTTACAACACCAGACATTAAACTAATCAAAACCACAGACCAGCCCATGGTTTTCTCCCATGGTATTTTTCAAAGTGGAGTGGAAAAAAATATTTTATAAGTCCAATGTCCTAACTTCTTAAAATAATAGGGTTGCTTATGTGGAGGTGGGTCACACTCTCAAGGAAAACAATTTAAAAAGACAAAATGTTTTATAATCCTTGAAGGGTCCACTAAAGCTTTGTAAAATAAATCAAAAAACCCCAAAATCACAGAATTTTAATGGTAAAACATATATTTTCTGAACATAATGTTTATAGTATTTTATAAAATCACTATTAGGTCATTATGATGTCATAAAACACATTATATATTTAAACGGTATTTAATGTTTACCAAAAAATTCAATTGTCTCAGAAAATTATGAAAAATTCACCGTTGGATAATTTTGAAATCCTAATTCCCAAAAATAATATTCATTTTATCTAAATAATTTCTAAATATGTAAACTTTTAATTTCAAAATAAAAACAGACATTTATTGAAAATTCATGGGTTTTCACAAAAACATCTTTACAATTGTATCCATAAAAACTATAAGATCATTTATATTTAATAAAAAGAAATTTATTAATTATAATATTTCATTAAAATATTTTTTTATTAAAAAATACATTAATTCATCAAAATAGATTGCTTATTTGAATATTAACTAAAAATATTATTTCTGCTTTAAAAACTCTTTACAAAGTAACAATAATAAAATTAATGTATAATTTTTATACAAAAAAAATTTGTATATAGTCATAGTGCTAGGGTCTTGTTACATAACCTCTTAAAATAGCCACATAAGTCATTAGGGTGAGGTGTGCGATGGTGACGGACTCTTAGGGTGGCTCAGATAACATCGCTTGAGTGGTAATCTCTATCAACTTCCACTTCTCCATATAGAGGTTCCGCTCAAGATTAACGTATTTAATCTTGGATTGGGCTTGGTCAAGAGTGAAGAGCAATGATGCCACCTCATTTCTGAGCTCCGAAAAATGGGCTTCGTATGGGGAAAGTCTACTGGGTAAGGCCATCACTTCCTTTTTTTGAGTAAAATGAATTTTTTAAATCCCCATATTTATAATAATCATATGATCACTATTCAATGGCAATATTTGAAATTATCACTATTCTTAATGGTATTTTAAAATCCAAAACATAAAACCAAATAAGTGCCTACATTTTACATTACCCTAAGAAGACATTTAAATAGACCAAGTGGAATTTTCATTAATGAATTTTTGGGTCATTACAATCTCCCCCCCTTAAGAAATTTTTTCCTCGAAATTTTCTTTTCCCACACAAAAATAGATGTGGGTAACTCTACTTCATCACATCTTCTGATTCCCACATCACTTCTTCAAACTAGTGGTTTTTTCACAACACCATGACGAGGGGCATTGTCTTATTTCGTATAACTTTTTCTATATGATCTAAGATTTTCATTGGTTACTCCTCATAAGAAAGATCATCCTCTAGTTGTACTACCTCTGATGAAATATGACAGGTAAAGGGTCTGGTATGTACTTCCATGTGAAGGATACATGAAAGACATCATGTACATTGTCCATGGTTGGTGGAAGTGAAAGTCGATAGGCCACATCCTCGACATGATATAGAATCTCAAAGGGGCTGATGCACCTAGGACTTAACTTCCCCTTCTTTTCAATCATCATGATATTCTTCCATGGAGATATGCATAAAAATACCATGTATCTAACTTTAAACTCAAGGTATCATCGATGGTTATCTGCATAACTCTACAGTCAACTCTGGGATGCCTTGATAAACCGTTGAATGGTTTTCCCCTTCTCCACCATTTCTTCAACCATTTCTGGTCCTAGAAGCTTACACTCACAGACTTAATCAAAACATGTGGGTGTTCTACACCTCTTATCATATATGGATTAATAAGGTGCCATTAGGATGCTCGAGAAGAAACAGTTATTATTGGATAATTCATCCAGAAGAAGATGTTGGTCCCATCCTCCTTTAAAGTTCATTGAACATGATCTTAACATATCTTCCGGTGTCTGAATAGTTCACTCAGTTAGGCCATCTGTTTGAGGATGATAGTTCATAATCAAGTTCAGTTCAATATCCAGATCATGTTGAAGACTATTCCAAAATATAGAGGTGAATCTTGGATCTCGATCGGATATAATAGATAGTGGTACTCTATGTAGCCTTATCACTTCCCTGATGTATATCTGTGCAAGTTAATCGAATGAAAAATCCTCCTAAATTACAATGAAGTGTGTAGACTTTGTAAGATGATCCACAACAACCCGGATTGCATCGTTTCCTTTGGATGTCTTTGGAAGTCTGGTGAAAAATTCCATGGTAATGTTCTCCCATTTCCATACTGGTATGGGAAATGGTTGCATCATCCCCTTTGACTTTTTCCTATCTAACTTCACTTTCTAACACACCAGGCACTTTGATGTATACTCATCGATCTTCTTCTTTATATTATCCCACGAGTAACGCTCTTAGAGATCTCGAAACATATTTGTGTTTCCTTGGTGAATAGATAAATTTGAACTATGTGCATCATCCAAAAGTTCATTCTTCATCTCTGGACTAGATGGAACTCATAGTATTTTCCCAAATCTCACAATTCCTTCTCCATTAGCATGGAACTCTGAGGATTTCCCTTTTCTGATAGCTTCCAGTTTATTCTGAATTACCACATCACCATTTTGAACATCCTTCAACCTTTCCAAAAGAGATGGTTGAGCAATAATTTGTGAAAGGATACATGATGTTCCATTCTTTATGAATCCCATTTCTATCTTCATCAAATCTAAGAAGATTGGATCCTTCATGATTCTCATCAATGATAGAATCGATGGGTCCTTTTTACATAGAGCATCCACGACCTTGTTAACTTCCCCAGGGTGGTAATGGATTGAGTAGTCACAGTCTTTGATAAGCTATAACCATCTTCATTGATGCAAGTTCAACTCTTTCTATGTGAAAATATACTTGAGGCTTTTGTGGTCCATTTATATTTAACACTTCTCCCCAAAGAGATAATCCTTCCAAAATTTTAAAGTGAAGATCAGCATAGCCAACTCTAGATCATGTGTTGGATAATTCTTCTCATGAACATTCAATTGCCTTGAATCATAGGCATTGGATTTTTCATTTTTCATCAACACAAAGCCTACTCCCTTCTTTTAAGCATCACTGAATACCATAAAAGGTTTTCCACTTGTGGGTAAAGTGAGAATGGGCACAGTGATAAGCCTCCTTTTCAACTCCTTAAATATTTATTAAAATTCGTCACTCCAAGAAAACTTTACTCCATTCTGAGTTAGTTTGGTAAGAGGGTTGGACAATCGTGATATATTTCTCACAAATTGTCGATAATATCCAGCTAACCCCAAAAATATATGAATATCCATTACCGATGTTGGCCTCATTGATTCCTCTATTACAGTTATCTTGGATGGATCCATAGATATCCCATTTCTTGTGAAGATATGGCCCAAGAATGTGACCTCCTTCAACTAGAACTCACACTTTCTATACGTTTTAAAGATATTCTCCTTCCGCAAGGTCTCTAGTACAATTCTTAGATGCTCCTCGTGATCCTCCTTGGTTTTGGGGTATATTAGAATATCATCTATAAAGAGTACCAAAAATTTGTCGAGGTAATCTATAAAGACTCTATTCATCAAGGCCATGAAGATTTCTGGAGCATTAGTGAGTCCGAAATGGATTACTATGAATTCATAGTGCCTGTATCTTGTACGAAAATGAGTCATTGGGATATCTTCCTTCTTCGCCATTACTTGATAATATTCCGACCGAAAATCTACCCGGGATAAGTATTGTGCTCCACGTAGCTAATTGAACAAGTCATCAATTCGTGGGATAGGATACTTGTGCTTTATCGTGATTTTGTTAAGCTCATGATAATCGATGAAAGGGCGTATTGACACATCCTTCTTCTTGACGAAGAGGAATGGTGCACCACATGGTGAAGCACTTGGGTGTATAAACCCTTTATCCAGATTCTGTTGTAGTTGTTTCTTCAGCTCCTTAAGCTCCACAACAGCCATTATATATGGAGTCTTGGATATTTTCAATGCCCCATGTATAAGATCAATTGTGAATTCAACATATCTTCTAGGAGGAAGACCAGGCAATTTCTCAAGAAATACTTCAGCGAATTCCCTCACAATAGGCATGTCTTCAAGGATGGTTTCCTTCTTAGAATCAATCATCTGAGCCATATATTCATGCTCATTAGGTAGTAATATCCACTCTTGAGATGATGGAGCTAAAGAAGAATCATCTTTTTCCTTACAATTGTATAGAATCAGGGGTCGATTCTCTACATGGAGAGTTATTTCCCTCTTAGAGAAATTTATGTTGTCTCTATATAGGGAAATCCAATCCATGCGAATAATTACATAAAATTCAACTTAAGGGAGTATAATGAGGTTTGTTGGGAAGTTCAATCCCCCGATTATGAATGGGGAGGACTTACATTCATGGGATGCAATGATTGCCCCATTTTTCGTACTCAGGGACATCTTTACTTCCATGATTTGTGGTGGTGTTTGGATTTTTTTAATAAACATTCAGGATATAAAAAAATACATAGAAACTAAATCAAAAATTATGTTCACTATTCTTGAATGAATAACTAGATTATCTATCACCCCTTCATTTTTTGGGTTCACTTTGGCAGTAGTGATGGAAACTACCCACCCTTGTTGCCTTGAAGGTTGTTGGTTGCCTCCAAAAACCCTTAGCTTAGGGCACTGATTTGAAAGATGTCTAAGATCATTGTAGTTGAAGCAATAAAAAACATGTTGAGGGTCGAAAGGAGCATTCCTCACCTCTGTTGCATCCATGGGTTTTTCTTGTCGGTAGTTAACAGCTAGGTGTCATTCTCTTCCACACCTAAATCATTTCCTTATCCCCTTCAAGCAACTTCTAGGGTGGTTATTTCTGCACCTTTGGTATGTTGGGTTCTAGATCTTCTTAGCGCTGTTGGATTTATCCACCAAACTTATATAATTTAAATCCACCTTAGTCATCTTATCCCCAGGATATCCTTGACATTCGCTGATCTCCATTTTGACCTTGAGGGAACATTATACAATTTCCTCATAACCGTCAAAGTCACGGATCATCAGGGCTTTCCACAGGCTAGGTTTCAGCCCACCAAAGAAGTGGTCAACATTTCATTCGGGAGTAATGATGAAAACAGAGGTGTGTCGATCAAGCCTTGTAAATTTTTCCTCGTACGCTCCGACAGATTCGTCTTCTTTTTTCATGAGGGTAAGGAAGTACCTTTCCATCTTAAGCAGGAGGGTGCGCGGAAAATACTTATCAAAAAAATATCTTTCAAAAATCCATCCATTCCAATTCCTCGATCTCCTCCTCAGGATTCGTATTTTTTATCAATGTCCACCATTGATCAGCATCACCCTCTATATAATAAACAGCCAGGAGAACCTTCTCATGTTCGGAACATTGAAGGATGTAGAAGATCTTTTCAATGGAGTTGAAGCATTGTTCGGCGATTGAGGGATCGGATGTTCCATTAAAAGTATGAGGCCCTTGTCTCATGAAGCTCCCGATAGCGACTTTTTCATTCTTATGGGGGTTGAAAGTTACCCTTGACCCATGTTTCTATTCAAATCTTGAGTAAAATGGGAGATAATCGTGACAAAGTTCGCGATTCCTACTCCCATTGTATTGGGCATCTGATTAGCACAGTCATCACATTGATCTTCACATCGGTTGTTAGCTCGAGTACTTCTATTACCGGCCATTAGCTCGAATAAAAGGAAAGTTAGGGCTAACACATAAAAGATAATCCAAGGGAAAAAATGACTTATAAATATATTTTAATTCCTTAACTTATGAATCTTTAGGCTTCAATCTAGGTTATCCAGGATTTACTTTCTAACAAATATTCTCATGGGATTTTTTTTAAGTCCCTTAATAATGGTTTATACTAAGATTGTGAATTTATCAATGCATATACTCCGTTAGTGTTGTAACCAAGAGTGTAGAAAGTCCCATTGTCGTGTACCAGGATACCCCTGGTTTTGCCCAAAACTCCTTGTCAGGGTTTTCACCCCTAGGTACATTTGTTCCAGAGCCGCCTCTACCTGCTTGTATCCAGACAAGGATGTATTTGCTTAATAAACCACTTAATAAATTCCCACCAAAACTTAGGGATGTTTTTATTATACTTAGTCTTGTATATAAGGCTTCACTGGGGTTTTATAATCCTAATCCCAAAATTAACTATACCTATCCTATGATTCCAAATATGAAAACCATGTTCTTTATTACATACCTAAACATGATTTATATCATAAAACCTTCCCTTGATACAACATATAAGATCAAGATTTCTAGTGTAATTAGGGATTAGGAACATTAAATAACAAATTATAGCATAGAAAACATCATCTTATTGAAAACTTCCTTTAAAGGACCACTACACTTCCTCATACTTAGTATTGCATAGGATAACTTGAGGACATGCATAAGAAAAGGGTGAGCTATAAATCCCAGTAAGGGAATAAACATGGAATAACATGTGGAATATATTTCAAGTTATAAAATAGTAATATCAATGGAGAACAATAGAAACATGAACATAAAGACATGATAAGTCATGATAATCATAACATGGAGAAGTGGCAACAACACTTAACATGGAATTTTCATGAGCCAAGGCTCATTGCACACAAAGCATGAGTAAACCCTCATTGCACATGAAGCACGAGTAAACCCTCACTACACGTGAATTAGAATGATTCAATACCCATTTCACATGACGTATCATGATACTATACTTTACCCAATGCATTGGAGTGTTATCAGTGTGCACACTTCTTAATCATTTTATTTCATTCATAAGTGTGCCACATGGATCATAAAACATGGATTCATTAAACATCATCATTTATTCCACGATAAAAGAGTGTGTAATTAATACATGAAACTCTTTAAACAGTAATTAAATGTTCATAAAGGTGAATACCCATGATATAGAAATGGGCATGGTATTCACTATACAGTGACTTTGGCTTGGAAAATCGTGGTGCAATTTCAGCAACATAACAGTGTGACATAAGAACTCATAAAAATGGTTGATGAGTGAGAAAGGGGTCTCTTGTCATATTTACAAGAAATTTAAATTAAGGGGTCATATAGATATATGACCCACAAATTGTAATTGAATTTATATTCATGATACAAAATAATTACTTGTACATAAATGAGGAGAGAGAAATTCCTAACGGAATTTCGGCATGGTAAGGGGTGTACATGGGATGCATTTAATGAGAGATAAAGGGGTCAATAATCATTAAAAAATAAATATGAAAGTATGGGGGAGGTTATAAATCATACCCCAACATTTATATTTAAAAATAAAAGGGCATAACAATATTAAGAAACTTGGATAAAAAGAGAAAGCATGAATCCCTTAATTGGAAGTGTGATCCCAAAGACATGGGAGAGGCTTGAGAGAGGATTCTTGGGAGCTTGGGCGCCTTGGGAGTATTCTAGAGATAGTAGGGAAGAGTTTGTATGAACAAAAAAGGCTTTGAGTGAAGAGGAAGTGGGAGCTTGGGTGGGTTTATATAGGAAAGGAGAGGGAATTCTTTATTATTTAGGTTTGGGACACCACACATTAAACTAATCAAAACCACAAACCAAACCATTATTTTTTACCATGGTTTATTCCAAAGGGTAGTGTTAAACAATATTTTATAAGTTCAATAGACTAACTTCTTAAAATAATAGGTTTTCTTCTATGGATGTGAGTCACACTTTCAAGGAAAACAATTTTAAAAGACAAAATGTTTTACAAGCCATGAAGAGTCCACTAAATCTTTGTAAAATAAATAAAAAAAACCCAAAATCACATTATTTTAATGGTAAAACATATATAGTTCTAACATAATGTTTATAGTGTTTTATTACATCACTATTTGGTCATTATGATGTCATAAAACACATTATATATTTAAACGGTATTTAATTTTTACCCAAAAATTCAACTATCACAAAAAAATTATGAATAATTCACCATTGGGTAATTTCAAAATCCTGATTCCAAAAATGATATTCATTTTATCTAAATAATTTTCTAAATATGTGAATTTTCACATTTAAAATAAAAACTGATATTTATCGAAAATTCAGGGGTTTGGACAAAAACACCATTCAAACGTTAATAAAAATTACAATTGTATTCATAAGAATTATATGATCAATTATATTTAATAAAAAGTAATTTATTAATAATAATATTATATTTAAATATTATTTAATTCAAAAATCCATTAATTCATCAAAATAGATGACTTAGTAGTATATTTACTAAAAATACAATATGTGCTTTAAAAACTCTTTACAAAGAAACGATAATAAAATGAATGTATAAGTTTTATACAAAAAAAATAATGTAAATAGTCATAGTGCTAGGGTACTGTTAAATAACCTCTTAAAACACCCGCATAAGACCTTAGGTTAAGGTTCACGATGGTGACAGACTATTGGGGTGGCTCGGATAACATCGCTCAAGTGGTAATCTCTATCAACTTCCACTTCTCACGTAGGCAGTTTCGCTCAATATTAACGTATCCAAGCTTGGATTGGTCTTGGTCAAGAGAAAATCCCAATGACTCCACCACCTTTCCAAGCTCCAAAAAATGGGCTTTGTATGGATAAATTCTGCTGGATGAGGTCATCACTTCCTTTGTCTGAGTAAATTAGATTTTTTAAATCCATGTATTTATATTAATCATGTGATCGCTGTTAAATGGCTATATTAGAAACGGTCACATTTCTTAATGGTATTTTAAAAATCCAAAACATAAAACCAAATAATTTCAAACTTCTTACATATTAATAATAATACATTTAAATAGACCAAGAGGAATTTTAATTAATGGATTTCTGGGACATTACAATGGAAGTGTGTGTAGGTGTAGGTCAAACCCTTTTCATTAAAAAATATCAATATATTTAGGATAATTATGTTGTTATATAATAATTTAATAAGAATAGTTGAGGGGTTGAGAAAGAAATAAAATATAATTTCTTGTTTAAAGATGTTACCATTCATCTTGTTTTGCAACAAATGACTAACTTGGTATGATTTCTTCTAAAATTGAGGCTTATAAGATTAGAGGATAGAAGTTTCGAGCTTATATTGGTTGGTTTTCGATGATCCAAAGGGTTTGAGAAGTTTTAATAAGTGAGGGAGGTGAGTTCTCTATTATAGTGGAGGAGGAGTGGAATTCTTGTAAATATAAAAAGGTAAACACTATTTAGAGGCCTCCCTTACATCATGTGTAAAGAACGTAACCCCAGTATCCTAGAGCCAATTTATTACATAATTAAATTGGTACTAATATAAAGTTTTTGAATCCCAAATTATGGAATAGTTTAGTGGATTTGGAAAACAAAATACAAACATAAGTTTTAAATTACAACTGTAAAAGGAAAACAACATAGAAACTCCATCAAAAACACCTAAAGACTCCTAGATTATCCCTAAAAGTCATTCATAATAAACATCTTGGTATCCGGGGGGAAAATAAAATATAATAAATGGGCAATCTCAAATTTTTAGTAATGGTAATAAATATATAAAAATCTATCATAAAAAATATGGAATGGTGAATAAAAACACATGCTGTTAAATCACATTCTTGTGCGTAATATTGTAGGTGTTAAAACTAATTAAATAATTCCATAAATAATTACATGAGAAAAAACATAACAATTGATATTCTACTTTTCAAATATTCACATTCATTATCTATTACTAATATCATAATGAGTGAATTCATAATTTCAAACATCTAAAACATATCATCAAGGACTCATCCAATACATCTTAAAAAAATTATTAAGGCCACATCCAAATCTATGTCAAAAAATGGGTAAGGCCTTGGCCAAGTCCATATTTGTTTTGTCTCATGAGACCTACCAATGAATCAAGTGGACATAGAGGTCCCCACCCATCACCTATTAATTTCAATTCATTCCTCATATGAATGGGGTGAAACATAAACAACATATATATATGAAATGTAAATAACATTCCACAATATGTAAATATAATCACTAACCATTATGAGTAGTATGGTGAATGGTGTCAAGACAACACATCCAAAGTAAAAATAATCATAAACCATTTAATAAAAATGTTAGATGATAATCATAAAAGATCAATCACAATAAATTAAAATATTCAATAGGGGTGTTGAAATATATGAACATCCTCTAATAAAATAAATGATGAATTCTTGAGAGAAATACCCTTTTAAATTGAAAAGAATAGTTCTTTTATAAAAAAATAATTCGTATTTGTCATAACTATTTTAATAAAACCAGAAACAAAAATATATAGTATTTCATGAAAATGTTAGTTATTTTATAAAAATATTGGTGACTTAAAAAATTGTGGACGGTTCTTGAAACTGGGTATCAATTCCAGAAATTCCCTTTAATCTGGTTTTCTTATCAAGAAGAATTTAGAAGTGAACCTTATAAATCATATATTTCCTAACAAAGAAGGATGAAAAAATATGAATAAATTATTTCAGATCATATTCACATAATTTAGATGAATCATATAAAAATAAAAAATAATTACATTGGGGTAAAGAGAGAGAATGTTTAACCCGAATGAAAAATTGAAGTTTGAGGAGAATCTCTTACCATATGTCCAAAAGTGATCTACACATCCTCTTAATGTACTAGATAATGAAATTAGATTCAATAATAATTTAATTTAGAATCTATTCAACATTTATTTTATTCAGTATAATTTTATTATGTTTATTTATAGTCTTTATGATGAGTTATAAGATTAAATTTCATCGTTAGGTTCATTTCCTTGGTTTTCAGGATCGAATTACTTTTATACGCAAATGGAAAATCATGTAAAATGATAATAGTAGTGTAGAATTAAAATTATATTTCATTAATGATCATATAAAAGATTAAATTGTTATATAAGTCATTTGGTTATTTTGGGTGAGGTTGAATTGTTAGATAATGTGTTGGTGATAATCATTTAAATTATTTTGGTTGTTTTTCTATCAACACAAACTAGTTTTGTTATATTAATTAATACTATGTATATATTATAGTTATATAACATTAGATAAGATTTAATAAATATATTATAATCTTTTTAACCATAAAAATGGTTTTATGAACAACCTTAAAGTCATAATTGAAAAATGAAAACACATCGTCCATGAAGACTGTAAATCGGCACCTCACAGCCGATGTTTTAATCTTTAAAATAAAAGGAAAAGGTAGAAGAATCTTTTTGGTATATTTTACATTTGAATAAAATCATTTTTTTGTATAAAATATATTGAAGTTGTCATTTTACTTTTTATATGGTTGGTGAGAGAAGAATAAGAAAATAAATGGAATTGAATGAAAAATTATAAGAATGAAAGGGGGTTTTACCTCTTAAATCCCTCTCCTAGAGAACATCTTTATAGAACTTTGAAATGGTATTTTGGGTGAGACCAAAAAATATATAAAATGTGGGATATCTTTTGAATAGTACATAGGCATAATATAAGCAGGATTCAATGATTTTGAGGTGTGGGGAGATGGGGTGGAAAGGTGTAGTATTTATAGTGGAGGAGGGTGTTTTTTGAATATTTTATTTATTTGTTTATTATTTTAGCTCAGTACTGTGAATCGTTTGAGAATTATCACTAAAAATAATAAAATACTAGATTATAGTAATATATTAGGGGCTTACATAAGCTATACATCATCTATGACTCAATAATTGATTTATTTTTAAATACAGTAAATTTCCATATTTCACTATTCACCAAAAATAAACTATTTTAGAAAAATCCAAAAAAAATCCCGCTAAACATTTTTTTATGGTTAGAATTATAAAACTAACTCCATTTTATGAAAATAATTTTATAAATATGAGAAACTTAATTTTCAATTAAAATCAAAATTTACTCAAAAAAATACCAATTTTAAAGTTATAACTAATTTTATAACACTATGAAAAATTTACAATGCTCTCATAAAAAAATCTTACAATAATAAGACAAAAATTATTAATTTACGAGTCTATTATATAAAATTATATTTTATTTTAAATCATTATAATAATTATAAAATTTTAATTAGATATTTATTACTTAAAAAATACAATCACTTAATTTAAATTTTTTAAAACATTTATTTACTTATTCCATGATATAAATATACCATTTTTTCATTTATAAGATACCTAAATTTTATTTATACTTTAATAGGTGAAGTTATTATTCTATTGGTCATATTATTGTTTCTAATGGGTAACATTGTTATTCCAACGGTTATATTTAATAGTATATTACGGTTTTGAATTCCGTGTTGTGTGAAGCATCAACTATCGAAGATGTTAAATTTTAAAAGATTCTTACCATAAAATATTGGGGGGTTATATTCTCCCCTCTAAAAAATTTCACCCTTAGAATTTCCATAATGTCACCTCATAAAAATATTTGGGTGGATCTTCCATATAAATTCCTCTAGTTCCCACAACACTTATTCAATTTTTTTATTCTTCCAAAGTACCTTTACAAATTGAGTCATCTGATTCCTCCACACTTGCACTCTAGTGTCCATAATCTGTATAGGCTCTTCGTAGTAATATAAATTAGGTTCCAATTATCTTACCTCAGAAGTGAGAACATGCATTGGTTATGGCATGTTCTTTCTTAACAGAGAGATGTGGAGCACATTTTCTACTTTAGATATGCTAGGTGGCATTAAAAAATGATAATACATAGCTCAATTTATCTTTAGGATTTCAAAACGTCCAATGTACCTAAGGGTCAATTTCCCTTTCTTTCTAAATCTTATAACACCCTTCTATGTAGATACCTTAAAAAAGACAAGATCTCCCACCCAAAACTCCAAATCTTTCCTCTGGTTATCAGTATAGCTCTATTGTATACTTTTTGATGATTTGATATGTGTTTTAATAGTCATTACCTTTTCTATTATTTCATCCCCAAGATATGGGCCAATAAGCTTCCTTTCACCAAATTCTCCCCAACAAGTTGGGGTATGACATTTCTATCCATAAAATGCTTCATATAGTACCATTCGAATACTTGAATGGAAAATATTATTGTAGGAAAACTATACCAAAGGTAAATAAAAATCTCGTATTCCATTAAATTCAAGTGAGAATGATCTCAACATGTCTTCTAAAGTTTTTATTGTTCCTTATAACCACCTGTCAGTATGAAGGTGATAAGAATTACAAAAATGAAGTTATGTATCCAATGATTTTTGAATACTTTTCCAAAATTTCAATGTAAATTGTGGATCATGATCAGACACAACAGAAATAGCTTCTCCATGATTTCTTACAACCTTATTAATATAGTGTTTCTCAAGGCTCTCTAGGGCCAACTCCTCCCTTATAAAGAGGAAATGTGAATGTTTGATAAGTCGGTCAACAATTACCCATATTGCATCACTCTTTCATGGATATTTTCACAATATAGTGTCAAAATCTATAGTAATGTCATCCCATTTACATGTAGGAATCAGAAGAGGTTTCATGACTCCTCTAGGATGTTGTCTTTTAGCTTTTACTTATTGACAGACTAAACATGTTGATATATAATCATCAATTTCAAGTATCATATAATCCCACCATAAATGTTCCTTCAAATATCTATACAGCTCAGTGCTACTAAGGTGCACAGAGAAATTTGAGCTATGGGAATCATCCAATAACTCCCTTTTTAACTCTGGTGTGGAGGGATCACAAATCCTCTTCACAAATTTCAAAATTCCATCCTCATGCACAAAGTCTTCCAACTTCCCATCATTCACAGCTTTAATTTTCCATTGAAATTTATCATCATCAGGCTAAGAACATTTTATACAGTCCAATAAATATGTTTGGGAAAAATATTGAAAAGTAATGATTTTTCACATTCCCTGATATTATCATATCGGTCTTTTCTAGATCTATGCACACACGATTCTTGTAAATCCTCATTTTTCAGTTTCCATGATCCTTCCAGATCATTGTATCATCAACCTTATTCACCTTCCCTTGATATTTTTTTATTGAATAATAACAATCCTTGTATAGATCAAACCATTTCCTTTACCTCATGTTGATCTCTTTCTGTGAGAAAATATATTTCAAGCTTTTGTGATATGTATATATCTCCCATATTTCAAAAAAGAGATAGTGTCTCTATATATTAAAAGTAAATATTACAGATGTTAACTAAAGATCATGAGTTGAATAGTTTTGTTATTTAGTTTCTAACTTCCTTTATGCATATGTAATAAATCTATCATTATATATAAGGACAAAACCATGTCCTTTCTTTTTTTGCATCACAAAAAATCACAAATCTACCATTTCCTGATAGTAGAGTCAAGATCGGAGCATTCTCTACTCTCCTCCTCAATTCTTCAAATCATTCTTCACATTATTTTTTCAATAAGAACTTAAGACCTTTATGAGTATGCTTGGTTAAGTGGTTAGATAAATGGGAAAAAATATGAACGAAGTGTTGATACTAACCTACTAAACCAATGAAACTATGTATCGAAGTTATGTTCATTAGTGACGGCCATTCTTGGTCTAACTTTTTCATTGAAGGATCATCTAATATTCCATCCATGAAGATAATGTGGCCAAGAAAATAAATTGTTTGAAGCTATAATTCACACTTGATAAACTTACCATATAACTCTTTTCTTCTCAGAGTCTCTAGAAAAACCCTCTAATGGTTCTCATAGTTCTCGTAGGTTTTGGAATATATCAATATATCATCAATAAATACCATAAAATCATAATAGTATTCAGAACACTCTTTTCATTAGATCAATAAAAATAGAGGGTTCATTAGTTAGTCCTAATATCATTACTGTAAACTCATAATATCAATACCTGGTTAAAAATGCTCTATATGGAATATCTTCCTTCCTCACACACAATTGATCATATCCATATCGAAGTTCAATCTTCAAAAAATATTGTGGTCACTGAAGTTGATCAAATAAATAATTAATGTGAGGAAGAGGATTCATTATCTTTATTGTAATATAATTGATTTATCTATAGTCAATGCACAGCCTCATGGATCCATATATCTTATTGACAAAGAGAATAGTGGTTCCCCATAGATAAACAATGGGTTGAATAAAACCTTCATCAGTCCAATATAATTTGTTTATTTAGATCCACTAATTCCATAGTTTCCATTCTATAAGTATTTTATGTAGGTATTGCATTATGAATTAAATCAATAGAGAACTCAACTTCCCACTCTAGAGGATGTCCAGGTAATCCTCTTGAAATACAAAAATTTATTCTGGCACAATATGTACATCCTCAATTTGATGATTTCTTTTCTCATCCATATATAATATTTTCTCTTCTTCCCCAAGAATTTTGATTTTGAAGAGCTACTAGAGGTAGATCCATTTTTGGATCTGATAATGACGTCTCCCCTCAAAAGATGAAAAATTCCATACCTTCATAAAAAATCATAATTTCCTTCTATTTTAAATAAATTTATTCAATGTATTTAAAAATCCAGTCCATAATAAATCAAAATAAATCATAGGTTTGATGATAAAATAAGTAATTATATCAATTTTATGTGTCATAATAGGAACTTCTTGACACATATTTGTTATAATAAGTTTTCCACTAGAGTCTTTACTAACAACTCTCTTATTAAGGTAAAATAGAAATATATAACTTTTAAAGAAAACTAGGAAGATATAAAGGAATGTGATGATATAAAATCGAATAAATATTAATAAAAAATTGAAAATATGATTAAAGTACCTTCCACCACATCATTTGGAACTTCAACCTTAACTGTTGTGATCTCATAAGCTTGTCCTTGTTCTTGTGGCCTTTTTTTAGGCAAGTTTCCTTGATGCTTCAGAAAAAATTTTCATAGTATCACATCTCCCTAAAATTGTAGCATTGAACATTGGTAGATTAATCATTTCCCTTTTAAATATGAACATGATGGAATTTCTCACCACACTTGTAGTAAGCTCTGTTTCTTTTAAGCAGTCACCAATGTGTTTCCTTCCAAAAGTACCACACATTGAGAAATTACATTTTTAATTCTTCACATTATCCATTATTTGCTCTACCACCCCCTTTTTCTATTGTTTTCCCTTAAATTCATAAGTCTTGGAGAATTCTTTCTCTGTCTTGATATCACACGAGCCTATATCTCTATATGATGAAAAAAGTTTGGGAAAACAGTGTCCTTTAGAGGAATGGTTTTAACACATCAAAGAATCAATTAATCTTTCTATTTAGATTGTGTATCTAATCTATAGCATGCCTTGCTAACCTTATTAAGTTGGATTCATGCTTAGAAACATTCTTAACCCTCATTTTTCCAAGATTCAATAATTTTATGTCCATATCCACTTGTTGTTATAGTGGGAAATATTTTTTCAAGAAAATTTTCTTGAAATACTTCTATTCCATATTTTCCATTTATTCTTCCCAGTTCTTATTTTGAATCAATAACTACCGTTGATCTACGTATCCCAAGATAAGATAAATTTCCATGAAAACCTTCTCCCTTTTGTTAATTCCAAAAGTAAGAAATATTTTCTTTGATGAACTTATCCACTACTCATCAATAGGTCGGTTTTTAATCTCATTGGATGATGGAGGTTATTGTCTCATTAAGTGGTATAACATTGTTCATCCACGTTTTGGGCCAGGATGATTCATATGGGTAAGGTTATTATTAATAACTGAGTTAGTTATCCCATTATAGTTATAAGTTGTTCATTTCTAGTTACAGCTCTATATCAAACATTAGTATCTTACATAGGAGGGAAATCTCTATATGTAATATGTGCATTGACACAATATCCATTTCTTCTACTAGTCTCCATTTCTAAAAAATGGAATACACCAAATTAGGTTATGAATCATAATTCTTAGTTTTTAAACATTCTAGACACTTAAAGTAAATTGTAAATTTATGCATATCTAATATCATAATCATAAATGTGGTTTCTTTAGGGACATGTTTACTTTTAAATACTTAATTATGGTTAGTAAATAAAATATAAATTCTCTTAATTATATCTGAAGGGAGTTCCAAACGAGGGGAACAGTAAGGCAGGTTTTCATGTACCAGGTTATGCCGAGTCAGGACCAACACACCTTGTTAGATTTGTTACCCCTAAATATATATGATCCAGAACCACATCCACTTGTAGTGTCCAGAGAGGGATTTATTGCAAGGAATATCCACATAATCTCTACCTTACAAAAATTATAGGATGTTATTCAATTTTTATCCTCAAACACTATCTTAGTTTTATGTTCCTTAATATATGTTTTCTAAATCTATCTTCCAAAGTTTATACTCAACTTCCTTGGATACCAACTATAAATACCTCAACCCCAGTAGCCTGGAGCTGGTGCATTACTTATTTACATTGGTAATAAGATCAAGTGCTCATATCTCAAATGATCAAATAGTTTTTTAGATTTGGAAAACCAGATACAAACATATGTTTTACATTACAACTTGAAAGGTAAAAACATAGAAAAACCATTAGAAACACCTAGAGTCTCATCGATTATCCGTGTAAGTCATTCATAATAAACATATTCTTATCATGGGTGAAAATAAAACATAATAAAGGGGTGATCTTAGATGATAATTAAGGGATAGAAATATATTAAAAGACATCATACACAATAAGAAATGGTGAATAACTAAAAACACTTGTCATTAAATCATAATCTTGAGCATAATATGCTAATAGTAAAAAATAATTAAATAATGTTATAAATAATTAAATGATAAATAAACAAAATCGTGGATATTCTACTAGTTGAATAATTAAATGAATTAACAATTACTAATATCCCAATGAGGTAATTCATAATTTCGGACATCTGAAACATACCTTCGAGGTTTCATCCAAGTCATCTAAAAATAAATGGTTAAGTCCCCATCCAAATCCATATATGAAAATAAATGGGAAAGGCCTCGGCCAAGTCCATATCTTTTTTATATCATGAGACCTACAAATGCATTGTTGGGATATAGCAAGACCCTCCCACAACTTACTAAGACTGATAAATTCATAATATGAATTGGGTGAAACAAAAACAACATATACAAATGAAATTGAAAAAACTTTCCCTAATACGTAAACATAATAAATAACCATTCTGAGTAGTATGGTGAATGATGTCAAGATAGCACATCCACAGTCAAACTGATTATAAACCATTTAATAAAATATATTATATGACAATCATTATTGATCAATCTCAATAATTCATAATATTTAACATAGTTTTTAAAATAGATAAAAATACTTTAATAAAATCTTCGAGAAATTCTTCATAGAAATTCCATTTTTTACATTGCAAATAAGAGTTCTATTAAAAAAATAAATTTTATTCATCATGAGTAATTGTATAAAACCAGAAATGAAAAAATATAGTTTTTCATTAAAATATTAGATATTTTATAAAAATAATTATCCCTTAAAAATATGTATTGTTCTTTAAAATGTGTACAAATTCGAGAAGTTCCCTTTAATCAGGTTTATATATCAGGAAGAATTGATAAGGGAACCTTATAAAATCATATATTTACTAAAAAAGAAGGATGAAATGATTTGGATACCTGATTTTGGAACATATACCGAGAATATAGAATAATTATATAAAAATAAATAATAATTACAGTGGTGTAAATAGATAAAAAGCATAACCCGGATGAAAAATGGATGTTCAGGGAGATTCCCTTACATAATGTCTAAAAGTGATCTTGACTTGCACATAATATCCTGGATATTGAAATTAGATTCATTAATAATTTAATTTATACAAAATTAAAAATTTATTTGATTTATTATAATTTTATTTAGTTTACTTGTTCACTTTTTGAGGAGTTATAATATTAAATTTTGTCGTTCGAGGGTGCTCTTTTCCTTGGTTTTCATGATCAGTTTACTTGTATACGCATATGAAAGATCATGTAAAATGAAAATATTTTTCCATAATAGAAATTATATATTATTGATGGTCTTATAGAAGATTAAATTTTTATAATTTTTTTTTTGTTGGGGTGAGGATGATTCATTACATAAGATGTTAGTGATAATCGTTCAAATTATTTTGGCATTTTTTCGATCAACACAAACTAGTTTTGTTTCATTAACTAATATTATGTATATATACTAGTTAAAAACATTAGATAAAATGTAATAAATATATCATAATATTTTTTAACCATAAAAACTGTTCTATGACCATCCTTGATGGTAGAATTAAAAAAAATGAAAACAAGTATTCCATGAAGTCGATAAATTGACACCCCATGAAAAATGTTTTCGTCTTTCAATTAAAAGAAAAAGGAGAAGAAAATTGATGGTGGAATTTTAATTGACATAATTTCATTACATTATATAATAGATACTATATTAATCATGTCAATTTGGATAGGGGAGTTTAGGGAAGGATAAGAAAAGAAAATAAATTGAATGAAAAATTTAAAAATAAAAGCGGATTTTACCTCTTGAATTCCTCTCCTTAAGAACCTCCTTATGGAACTTTTAAATGGTTATTTGGGTGATACTAGAAAGATCAGAATGTGTGGTATGAGTTTGGGAGATTAAATGGTTAGAATATAATCATGATTTAATGCTTTTGAGGTATGGAGATAAGGGGTGGTGAGGGGTGGTATTTATTGTGGAGGAGTTATTCATTTGTATACTATTTTGGCTCAAGACTATGAATAGTTTGAGAATTATCACTCAATATATTAAATTAATTAAGGATAGTTTGATATAATGGGATTAAATCATCCATTCATCATCTAAGACTCAGTAATTCAGGTATTTATTAAACACATTAAATTAATGTATTTCACTATTCACCAAAAAATACAACTATTTTAGAAAAATCCATAAAAATCACCCTAACCGTTTCTCAGTGTGTAGAATTAAAAAATGAACTAAATTTTATGAAAATAATTTTCTAAATATAATATTTTTATTTTTTAATTAAAATTATAATTTCTTCGAAAAATACTAATTTTAAAACTATAACTGCCTTTATAACATTTTGAAGAAATAACTAAGGTCTCATAAAATTATTGTAAAATCATAAGTCAACAAAATATTAATTTATGGGTCTATTCTATGAAATTATATTTTATTTTAAATCATTCTATTGATTATAAAATTTTAATTAAAAGTTTATGACTTAAAAATTCAAACACTTAATTTGTCATTTTTCAAACATTTATTTACTTATTCCATGATATAAATATACAATTTTTTCATTTTTAAGAAAAATAAAATTTATTTATATTTTCAAAGGTGATGTTACTATTATATTTATCATGTTACTATTCCAAAAGGTCACATTACTTTTCCAATGGTCATATTTAATAGTATATTATGGTTTTAAATTTGGTGTTGTGTGAAGCATAAACTATTGAATATGTTAAATTTTAAAATTGGCATACCATAAAATCTTTGTGTGTTATATAATCTTCTTCTAATAATAGCCTATTTTTTATCTAAGGGATTATTTTTTCTAAATATGTCCATAAAAGTTCTTCTGTAAATTTTTTCAAGTTATTTTTCTAGTAATATAAAGTTTAACTACTAAGTAAAATCTTTCTTACCTTAATCATTATAAATAATTTTTATTACTTTTACTAATCAAATTGGTCAAAAATTAAGCATAGATTATTAAAAATTAAGAATTAAAAATTATTCTTATCCAAAATATTTCATAAATTTTCCCAAATTCTAATCACTTAAGTGAAGGAAATTAATTTAAATTAATCCAAGAGGTAAAACGAGATGATGGGTTTATAAAGTGAAAAATCTCAAAAGCTTGAAATGTTCTTATATCCAATTTCAATGTGAAATGGTTCCAATGACCAAAATTGGATTAATTAAAGTATTATTGATCTAAATATAATTTAGAACCAATTTATAATATAATTTTACTATATAAATAAATTATATGAAAATTGAGTTTTCAATTAAAATTCATTGTTTTCACTCTTCATTAAAAAATAAAACTTCTTTGGAAAATATATATATTTTTATAAAAAATTGGATTTTTTTATTATCTATTATCTAGAAAAAATCTAATTTTAATGTTAAATATTTTATTTAATATGTTATATATATATATCATTTAAATAATTTTTAATGATCTTTTTAATTAATTTTTTGTGGTAAAACATATTTAATTTCATAAATATAGTTTCTGATCAAAATACTTTCTATATTTTCAAAAAAAAAATTATTTTAATTTATAGTTAATTGGTCACCAAATAATTCTTTTTAGATTCATGTGTAAGCCATATTTTCAAAAATTAGTTAAACTTATTCATAACCTCCATTCTAGTTTCTAGGTGAAAAATATAAAAATATTTTAATAATAATATTAATTGTACGTTGTAGTTTAATAAAACTAGGTTTGGTGTGCCACACAAGTTATTTAAGGAACTCCGAGTTATGTGTAACCTAAAAAAACGTAGTTTTTCATATACCACATACTAACACATGTCTTTAATTTAAAGAAAGCTTGATATCATTCTTCATAAAAAGAAAGAAAAAATTAGTTCTTTTATATAATACAATCAATATTCAGTGTGGTGTGAAGTGAAAAATATTTAAAATATTAAATGAATTCAAGAAAAAATATTTCAAAAAATTTATGGGTGTTACAATATTTATAATTCCATATCTATTCATGAAATAAAGTTATTTAAATGGAATGTTTTTTATGTTATTTACCATTACATATTGATTATTATTTATTGATTCATGATAGATTCAATTGTACATAACCCTTACTAGTAATTTCACTTCACCCTTATTTTGTTTCATTTCTCAAAAATTTAGGAAGTGTACTATGAATGATATGCAAATATATTTTAGGAGTAATGATATTTTTGGAAAAAAATACGTTGTAATTTGTGTATTAAAATTTAAAAAAAAGAGTCATATATGTATCTATTTTACCAATACAACTAAACTATTTGGTCCTTCATGATGCAATTCCATGTATCGTATGCCATTTCAATAAAGAAAACATTGTATCTAAGCTGTTAGGGTTATGTTCACTGCAATTGGAATCAATTGATGTTAATTATACCCCATGGGTAAAAGATTTAGGAAAACATAATTTAGGGATCATGAAACAATTATAAATTTTTATGATAAATATAGAATAACATCCTAATGTTTTGGTAAGGTGGATATTAAGTGGTATTTCCTTGAAATACATCCTTTTAAGGATACTATGAGAAGATATGGTTTCATTACTAATGTACCTAGGGTAATAAATCTGAAAATAGTGCATTATGATTGACCCAATCATCACATTGTGACCAATAATGAGACTTACTATGTATCATCTCTAAAACTCATGGTCAATGTGCTTAGGATAATTCATATTTTCTTTAAAAATATTTATAATGGATTTGAAAAAAATATATCCCCAAATAAACTATGTCTATGATTATAATATTAGATGTTCCTAAATGTTTTAATTTATGATAATAATTTAAATAGATTTAGTATTATACATTATTTTTCATAATAATATTATTTAATATACTATATTCTATCACTTAGAAATGTTACCTAGTAGAAGGAATGGGAACATCATCAATGCATGAAAGAAAAAGAGTAAGACTGGTTATTTCTTTGATTTTATTAAGATAATCCATCAAATAAAACTAGTCTCCCAAACCTTCACATCATATGAACACATAATATCTTGTGCTAACAAGATAGAGAAATAATTATCTATGTATGATGGATTTTAAAGGAATAAATAGAAGAAGAATATGACAAAGAAGAAGATAGATAAAGGGAAGAAGGGGAATAATGATTTTACCACATGTGATAAATGTGTTAAAAAATTACATGGTGCTTACTTAAAAGGAATTGTATTTCATTATAATTATGGAGATAAATTCCATAATGCTTGTGATTTCAAGGGTAAGATAAAAATTTACAATATAAAATGTTTCCACTGTAATTATATGGGGCACTACGCAAATCAATGACTCAAGCATCCAAGGAATATACCAAAAATTAACTATTTAATTGTGGTCAAGCTTATGATATTACCAAAAACGAAGTTGAATGATTAATGTGATTGGGTTTGGATTCAAGAATTATGTTTTTTGAGTATTTTTCTCAATGTAATAATAGTTATAATAATTATGAAATGTATTAGGATTTTATATCATAAATGTTTCATTAAGGATTTGAAAGAAAGTGTTGAATAATTGTGGTGACTAAGAAAAATGATTCAATAGAAATTTGAAGTTTTTAGAAAATAAAAAATTTATGGAAAGATAACCCTTAATATGTTCCTGATATTAGGATAATGATGTTGGGATAAAGATATTATTGATATGGGTAAATTAAATTTAATAGTACTAACTACCTTAGAACTAATAAATTATTTATTTGGAATGTGTATTATACTTAATAGAGTTTATAACATTTTTGAATTTAATGAATATATCCAATAATCTATATTTTACTTAAGAGATAATGTATCATGCATTTTTTCAATAAGTATCATTCCTAATTTAGGTTTTTACCATGTTTCAGGAGAATACATGATTAAGGTTTTCACATGTTTGGTATGTGATGATTAAAATATATATCATTTTGTTTTGGGTATTAATGGTATGTTCATTTGGTAATTTTAGTGACCTTATTTATAATGTTGTTTAACTTGAACATTTTGAAGGGTCATAAGGTTATCCATTTATGAAATGGTTTAATTTGAAAAAATGGAAAGGTTTTTTAGAGAATAATGTATTACTTAACTATATGAAGATTTATACAATTCGGATAACTTGTGCTAACCATATTGGATTTGAAAAATATTTAGAGAAATATAGAAAGACATGTAACTTTTTTACGAATGTTATGATTCTTCAAAAGTTAATTTTAGTGATTTGGATATAAAAAATTCTTTTTTGAATATACATTTCCTAAAGTAAGGGATTATTTGGAAATTGATCAAATCACAACAAAAGGATAAAATTATGCTAATTAAATTGAAACATATCAGTTAATAATATTTCCTAATATTCTTATAAAAAGGATCCTGAAAAGAAATTTTATTATGTTACTTTCATATCCAATTAATTAAATATTATTTTAACTCATCATAGATTTATGGTTTTGTGTCCCTTAACTTTCAATTGATCATTAACTTCTTTCTGATCAATGACCACATTCACTATCTATAATTATTTATGATTTTATTTTATATTTAGGTTTCCATTTCCCATAAATGTTCTCCAACTTAGAGAATGATGCATTGTAGGATACCTACTGATGAATTCTTGTCGTTTATGGGCATAAACCTACGCTCAATATGTGTCATATTTAATCAAAATAGATATGATATTGAACATATTTTTTCAATAATGTTATAGGAGTTGTATTATAGAAAGTTGGTGTTGATCTCTTTGAAGTTAATTTTCCATATACTGTTGGAATTAGGGATAATTTAAAATCTAGTTTATGGTGGCCCATCTCACTAACCCTGAAGAAATTTCTTATTTATGGTTAGTACTGAAAAAATTCTTGTAATTTGATCTAGTAATAACAATTATATTCCTGATATCACTATATTCTACTTTCAAACAGTGCTAGATCAAATCATTGTTTTTATGAAAGAAGAAAATGATAATCGAACTAGTTTTTAGCGAACCAAGCTTGATAAACATGGACATTAAATTTATTTTTCAGAATACTTAATACATGACACAAACCAACACCCAATTACCGCATTAGGTTAGTGTCTTTGGAAACTTGGAAAATAATTTTCTATCTTGGTGAAAGATCTTCAACATATCTGATAAAGATCTCCCCTTTTTTTCCTACCTAAAAAATTTATTTATATCCTGGGGAAAATAAAACATAAAAATGGTGATTTCAAATGCTCAGTAAGGGTAAAAATTAAGAACATCAAACAAAACATAAACATAATAATGTGAAAACATGAACATAAAATTTGAATATCAAAATTGTGTGTCATGAAATAAATCTTGGAAGTACGTAAGGCATAGATCATCAAGGAACATTAATCATGATAAAATTGTAATGGAATAAAATATTTAAGTGTGGAAAACTAATAATCACATAATATTATTTCCATAGTATCCAAGGAATTACTTCCAAGACCATCATAGTGGACAAATTCCATTACTGAACTGAGTTTACCAGTCGTTCCAACCAGGTATTACTGAACCATATTTACTTTTTGTTCCAACCATGTCTAACTCATGATATATAAATCTTTCCCCAATGCATTGTAAGGAGATATAGGTCCCACCCATCTCATAATTAACTCATTATTACATGTGCCACAAAAACATAAATTATTCATCATAGCATAACCAATGAAATAAAAGGGGATTCTAAAACATCATAACATAATTAATATAAGATAAATGGACATCAGAAAGAAAATTCCATCATAAACAAAATCAAATAAATGTAAAAATATGGATATATAAATAACACTATGTCATCTTAAATTCAAAATAATTTTTATAAAATACATGAACTTAATTCCTAAGGAAAAAATCCTTTCTTCTTCAAAAAAGATTTCTTTAATCAAAATGTCGTGATGTTTTAAAAGAAAATAATTTTGTTGAAAATAAACTTGAAATAGTATAGATGAAACTTTTTAAAAATTAGGCTTCATGAAAATATAAAAATACATTCATTCTGTATAAGTTTTTAAAAAAATCTCCTCGTACTTTTGCTGGAAAAGTCAAAAGTACCTCATATGGTAAACAAAAAAAAGATCTCATCCCTACCGTGTTGTAAAAGTAAAAAATTGGTAAAAATGAATTAAAACATACATATAGGAATAATAAAAAATTTATGATAACATTGTTATAAAACATATACAAGGATGATAAATATATCCCCAGTAAATACTTACGTATAAACAATCTCAGATTAAAATGAGATTATAAAATTAGCCCTTACCTTTGTTCCGATTTCTTCTATATGTGTCTGAAACTCCTGTATAGTGGGTTTAAAAATATTTTTAACTTGTAACATACCCATAATAATATTTATTATATCATATATGTTTCACTTATGACTTGATATTACCCATTCATTTGTCAATTCTATGTTAAAACATCATTTTGGGTAATAATCGTTTTCTTTATCGTAGTTGTTTAGAATTAGTATTCTTGATATTATTACTTATACAATGACTTTATTACTTCAATAATATTAAAAATGATTTATATATTATATATATTCAGTATATTCATATATATATATATAATAGAAAAATAAAAGAAATGGAATACACCGTTCATGGAGACGGTAGGTCGTCTGTACGCATGAATGTTGTTTTTGTTTCCTTATTGAATTGAATGAAAGTATGTAAATGAAATATATATATATATTATAATTATTATGTCATATATTTCATGATTATTTATTACCTATAATTTATAATCATTGTGGAATGGTTAACGTGTAGAATGAATCTCATCTTGTCGTGGAGACGGTAAGTCATACGTATGCACGAGCGACGATATCGTTCCCATAATTTTTGAATGGTATTGAAGTGTATGGTGTAAAATATCTAATAATTATAATAATTTAATAATAATCATATATATCTATTATTTCCACCATTATACCCATCCAAGTAAGGTGGTTGTGAAAAATATATTACACCACGACGTGGAGATGGTAAGTCGTACATATGCGCGCTTGGTGATATTGTTATTTTTAGGATGGGTAGAAGGAGGTATAAGGTTTTATCGTAATTATAATAACATATCACCATGTATATTATACTTTAGTTATTACTTTAGTATGTAATAAACATATAAAGAGTAAGTATAAGAAGAAAAAAATTGAACTGAATTGGTAAAGCAATTACCTCTTCTTCATTGGACTTCGTTTGTATCTCTTCTTAGGGACACAAGGGATAGAATTTTTTGAAAACCAGGACCTCCATAAGTTAAATAATAATTTTTATAGGATAATTTGGAAGGTTTGGTTCTATATAGATGGCTCAAGGTGGTTTGAGGACATGTGGTAGGAGATACCGTTTATAGGAGAGGAGGAGGGGCACTTTAGAAATGTATTGAAATGTTATTTTATTATAAAATTATTTTCAGTTTTAAAAGATTAAAAACTCATTTAATTCAAATATAAGATGAGTATTTTAATAAATACTCTCAACCAATAGGTTTTAGACAAGTATAGGTCACAAATTAAACCATATCATTTAGCTTTAACCCTTAGTAAACTAATTTGACTCTCACCATGTCTTCTTGTATTTTTATACTACGAGGTTAATATTTTTACTATAAAATGACAAGATAACATAAATAGGATAATTTATGAAATTTTAATAACTATGAAATTTATTTTTCCGAACATTATATTTTTTGGATTTTTATATCATTTAATGAAATAGTATTTTTTAACACATTTATGTCAATTTTGATACTATTTAGTAATTGATTTTTGTTAATGTCATAACAACTTGATTCCTTCGAACCAAAGGTATTAATGAATACCTAAAATGTAAATTACATCCATATAATTCATGTATTTCATCAAAATGATCAAATTAAATTTATTTGAATATTTAAAAATTCATTTATTTGAATCTGTTATTAATGAGGTAATCACTGCATCGTAATTGTGTCATAAATATATATATATATATATATATATATATATATCTAATGTCTAAAAATTATAAATAAACTAGCATGATTTAGGAAATATTTTTATCTAACTTATTAATGTTTATATAAATATATATCATTTATATAACCCCATATAAAAAATTAGTAAAAGATACATGTTCATGTTTTTTTCTCTTTACTTTAAATTAATTAATATAACATGTCATTATCATTACAAACTAGATCGATGGGGTTCCAAAATCTACCCCAGTATTCCCATGGTAGGAAATATATCATCCAATAGTATTAGGAAACATGTTAGAGTATTTTAATATTATTATAAAATTATTTTTTTACCCTTATTTACCAGATTTATCCTTTTACTGAGGTGAATAAAATAATTGTTCATGTTACTATTCATAATGTCTACAAATAGAAGGTACCTCTTTAAAAACATTTGACCTCCTGATTCCATGTATGGAATCCATTTTTTCGAATTCAAAAAATAGAAGTTACAGTAATTAATTTAAAATTAATTCTCATTGTCAAAACCAAAAAGCGGGTTTTTAAGAAATAATAACTATCAAAAGATTGACATCTGTTTATGTCCAATTTGAAAGTGAAATTACTTAAAATGACCAAAATTGGATTAAATGATAAAAATATAATCCAATTATTTTTTAAAATTAATTACAATTACAATATAACTATATAAATAAATTTGATTAAAATGTAGTTTTGAATTAAAATACAGTATTTTCACTATTCATAAAAATGAATTTTATTAGAAAAATACCAAAATTTCATCCAAAGTAAATTTTGGTTTACTATTCTAAATAATAAATTTATTTTATCAAATTAAATATTTAAAGGTTACAACAACTAGATTTAAAATGATTGTTCCATCAAAAATTAGTAAAACGGCATTTTTTGAAAAATACTTCTTTTATCCAAAAAATTGACTTTGTTCTCATATAATGTTCTATAAAATGTGTAAGATGAATGATAATGTTATATAAAATTAAAATTTTGGTTAATGATATTCCTAACGGCTATTTTACATCCCCTTAAATAATAATATTTTAATTATATATAATTGTTTAGTGATACTTGGTAATGCGTACAACGCAAGATGTCGAGGAAGGCCGCCTTTGCATGTAATTCTATCCAAGTCAGTGTTTCATGTATTACAATCTTCTTTTTATGTTTCATATAACTTAATCCAAACTAAGTTCATTTATACATTGAAATTAAAACATATAGTCAATGTTTAATTCTATAAAAAGATCATAAAATTGTGTGAAACACAAGCCAAGAATAGGGTTTCTTATACTTCAAGCTAATATAGTGTTGTGTATAGTGCAAGATAATCTTGGAGAAGCGTACAAAACAAGAAAAAAAAATTAAAAATAATATATCTTATAAAATCTCGGGGTGTTACACTATTTTTTTGATAACTTTAGAGAAGATTTTTCTATTCATAATCATTCTTTAATTTCAATTAATTTTATCCATCCCTATCAAACCCCTAAAGTTAAATGCTGTAAAAACCTAGTTCTTATTCTAGAGGTATGGGTTTCTTATATTCCTTTTCCTTTAAGGTTTTAGAGAAAATAAGGAAAATGCAGAAAAATCCCAAAATTTGTGGGTACACGCCATGTACATTTCCACCTACTGTGTATTTTGGCGATGTGGGATGAGAATACAGGGTGTGTAGGCCTGTTGGGGATGAAGGGTGTAAAAATTGAATACAAGCCATGTACTTAGTAAAACACTCCATGTAATCAGTCTGTAGATGAATAGTAAGGCGGTGGGAGTAGCCACTAGCAGAACGGTAGTACACGCTGTGTAATCAAGTTGACGGATGAATATTGAGGCGGTGGAAAGTGGCCACCAGAGGAACAGTTAAAAATGGATATTACACACCGTGTTCTTGAGAGTACACACCGTGTAGTTATGTTTTTTGTTTAAAATAGGCAGTAGCCTCCTCTTTCGATAGAGGAAGCTTAGAATTTGATGGAAATCGTGGGAGAGAAATCCGGAGCTTGGAGGATCTTTTGACCTCACACCGGGACTCTGATTCCTTCACCATCTATCTCATTTGAACCGTGCAGGTGAGTTCTTCTCAATTCTAGAACCTATCTTTCAAATTATTTCCCTAAAAAATGTTATTTGGGTTTGAACGCGTAATTTTTTATCCCAGATCTACATTGTTCTTGTTTGATTCGGGAGGTATCGTTCATGTATATAGATCAGAGGAGATCGAGGTAGGAGGTCTGGTGTTTATTTCCAACTGTCAGGTTGTTTTTGTGTATCGTTGTGCTACGCTCCCTTGTTTGGGGTGTCGTATGGATGAGGCCTTGACGAATTAAATACCCATAATTGCATAGGTAATCTTTTGATTATTTAAACTGCTTTTTGAGATCAATTTTTTGATCCAGGGCCACCCCGAAGGTGCGGTTCTCTTGTTTTGTCATTTGGCTAGGATACTCAAGGGTATTTCATTATTATATCATGATTTGAGTTTTCTTAATAGGAAAATTATGTAAAATTCTTGCTTATGATTTTGGATCGACACAGTTACTTGCTTCTATTCTGTTTAGCCTAAGGAAAAGGTTTTTTATGCCTGAGGGAAAGGTTTGTTTAACATGAGGGAAATGTTTCATATGCCTTAGGGTAGTAGCTTCTGTGCCTGAGGGAAATATCTCATATGCCTAAGGGAAATATTTGTTATGCCTGAGGGAAATCACCTGAGGGTTTTTTTCTGTTTAGCCTGAGGGAAAGGCCTGAGGGTAAGGTTATATTTATCCTCAGGGAAAGATTCTGTTTTTCCTAAGGGCAATAGTTCTTATGTATGAGGACATTGTTTAATTTAAATATTCACTGTAATTATTTCTTATGTTATACCTGCCAAGCTAAATCACAGGCTTGGTATTGCTATTAACCTCTACTTTTTATATCGCATGTTGTGGTTTTTCGGCGGCACTGTATAGGAGATTGTCAGCTGAGGCTGAGTCTTAGGAACTTATAATTCAAGTATATTGAATTGTTAAATAATAATAAAAATGGAAATACAACTGGTAAGAATGTTTAATTTTGAGTATTCTAGTTTACCGCATTTCATTACCGCGCACTTCTATTTCACATTTTCACTGACAGTTGGGCACGGGCCTTTGGTGTTTACCTTATGAGATTTATTTTGTACACCCTGTTTGGGTCATGTATTGGGCCCAAACATATTATATTGATGCAGGTGTTAATAAGGGAAAGCTTTTATATACAGGTACATGATTGTTTCCGAGGAGTAGTAAATCATGGGACCGAGCTTAGGCTTGCGATGCTGCTGAGTTCCTATTGCACTATTTTGTTTTTCTTTGTTGTACTTTGTACTGTATTGTTTTAGATTGCAATGTATCCTTTTTTGGTTACTTTCATAGACTTAGGGACATATTTCATCATCATATATATGACTGTTTTCATCTTTTACTTCTGTATTGTTGTCCATTTCAGCTTGTTATTGTTTACTGCTTCCGCTTTTGGTATGTTTTTATTATCTCTACTGCACTACACTTTGAAAAATGAGGGAATAGTTTCCCCACTATCAGACCTAGTCCCTCTCTACTAGTCAGTAGCCTTTGGCATTTGGGGAAATGTGCTTGAGTTCATGTGACCAACCTGGTTCGGGGAACCCATTCTGTGGCACCCGGATCCGAGATGTTACAAATTGGTATTAGAGGATTTCCTTTCTCTTGATTTAATGTTTGGAGCCTTTATCCCAGGATAGGAACGAATAGGTACTTGGTAGTAAGTTTTTTCTGGGAGTAGCTAACCCATGTATAGGGAAAAACCAATCTACCCCGTTTAATGGCAATTTTTCTGTTTTGAAATTTTACAATTGATTTGATTTTCACCATTGGGTGACGCATGTGTGGTGTGCTATTAATATTTTTATACTTGGGCTCTATTTAGTTGCAACCAGATGAGATGAGGGTATGTAATCTCATGCATCATGTAGGCACATGTTAGAATTACATGCCATGCATAGTCTCCATGCCATGTAGGTGCATTATAAATTGCAAGCTATTGTGATATATATCGAGCTAGAAAATTCATGCTGTTTTGATAGGTGCCCTGATAGATATGCCTACTATTGATAGGGTATTGGTACATGTTACGGTTGGGTTTATGGATGTTAAACTTTGGTTCCTAAGAAGTATAGACTCTCTTGGACCAGAATTTAGCAGATCATGATCTATCCTTTTGTTGTGTTTCGTTCTATAATGTGAAAGGTCGGGTGCTATGCTTTGGTTCTTGGGGAGTATGGGCCCCCATGGATCAAATTTGGCATACTGATGCTTGAAATTTAATGAAAAAGGGGCTCCAAAGTAGTTTCTGTGGTTTACTATCTGGAAACCTAGACAACACGGTGTGTGGTTCTATGAACACATGTCATGTACTTTTCTATTTGGGAAGAGATGAAAAAATTTTAAGTACACACTGTGTACCTTAGGTACACGCTGTGTAGTTTCTAACCGTGTCATAGGCCGTGTAGGCATAAACATGGGGATTGGGGAAACTCTAGAGAGAACACACCATGTACTAGTTGTACAAGTCATGTCGTGTTGACCCAATGTCTGCTCGTGTGACTAACAACACTGATGGAGAAATATTTGCTTAAACACATCATTTCACTTCCGAACACATCATGTAGTGTAACCTGGGAATTCGGCCATCTAACTAACAACACGGTTCGGTGTTATCCTTCTAGTACACATTGTATACCTCTGGGACATGTCGTGTAGTCTTGACTAGTGAGAGACTGTGTGGACTAGGCTGTGTGGCTGGGTACACATGGTGGTGTTCACACCGTGTGTGGCTGTAACACACAGTGTAGTGTTATCCAAGTAGTCGGTCATGTCACTAACAACATGGGTAGTTGGAATCTATGATGTACACGTCGTGTCTCTCTAGAACACATCATGTAGTGTGAGATGTGTACTCGGCCGTGTCATGAACAACACGGGTCGGTGAAGCTCATCTAGTACATGCCATGTAGACCTTATACACGTCGTGTAGTCTTGTTCAAAAGAGATCTCTGTGGCTAAGCCGTGTAGGAAGAATCAGGTAGGGGAAGAAAATTCAAGTACTCTCCCTGTGTGTGGACAACACACCGTGTGTGTGGAGAAAACGTCGTGTGTTTGGGGTGTTAGACGACTAGTTCTGGAAGAAGTACACGCCCATGTGAAATACTTAAAGGAACACACAGTGTAGATATTATACACGTCGTGTAGTCTTGTTTTGTAATACTTGAATGTTTTCTTTTCCTTGTTCCCTTCTTACGTTTCTAGTTCTATGTAACACCCTGAGATTTTATGAGAAATATTTTTTTTATGTCTTATGTTATATGCAACACCAAAGGAATCTTTCACAACACACAATACTGACTTGGCTTGCATTACACGCAATCGCGACCTTCCTCGATAGCATGTGTAGTACGCAATACCGGGTTTCACTAAACAACGATATATTATGGACTATCCTTTATGAATAGTATTAACTACATTTTGAATTTTATAACATTATTATTTATCTTACACATTTTCTAGAACATTCTAAGAGAATAAAATAAATTTTTCGGGTAAAATAAGTATTTTTCAAAAAATACAATTTTAACGCCTTTTGATGGCGCACCCACATTAAATCTAGTTTTTGAAATTTTTATAAGTTAAATTTGATAAAATAAAATTATTCTTTGGAATCAGGATATAAAAATTTACTTTGGATAAATTTTTTATACTTTTCTGATAACTTTCATATTTTGATGAATAGTAAAAATATGCTAATTTTTAATTAAAAACAACTTCTTTAATTGAGATAATTTATATGGTTAAATTATAATATTGAATGGTTTTAAAGTATAAATAGAATATATTTTTACCATTTAATATAATTTATGTCATTATCATTAATTTCACATTTAATTCATAGGTAAAAACATTTCAATCTTTGGCAATGTTTTAACCTCTAAAACTTGTTTTCGTAACAATGGGATTAATTTTAAATTAATTACTGAAACTTATGTGTTTTGAATTTTGAAAAATGGATTCCATATTTGGATTTTGTGGGTCCAAATTATGTTAATAGGATACTTTTTATTCTTGGGCATTATGAATAGTAACTACCGTAAATTTTATTTACCATAGTTAATGGTAAATCGTGTAATTAAGGGTAAATATAAGATTATAAAATTATACTAACACATGCCAAAATCCTATTGGATGAATAAAAGTCAACCCATATCATCTAAGGTCCGGAATATATTTATTTTATGTACTTTTGACCATGATATAATATAATTTTTATTAAAACCAAGGAAAGTGACAATATGTCACTCTCTTAAATCTTATAAGTATAATAATTTTAATTTAGTGATAAACTTCATGAAACTTCAGATATAAATAGTCTCCAGAAAGATAATAAAATTATATACATCATATGAATTTATTTATATTTTTTAGTGATTAAATAATTATCATTAATTATGACACAATAGTGATGTTGAAATTATTTTATTAATTAAAATATCAAATAAATGGTTTTAAAAATATTAAAATAAATATTATATGAACTATTTAATGTGCTCCACTAATTTAATAGATACATATTACATTATATGAATCTTTTAAAGCTTTTAGTTCGAACATATCTTCTATATATATTTTATTTAAATTCAAATAAATGAATAGTTTCAAAATTGACACTATTGTTATTTTATAACAATAACATATTATAAAATTGTTTAAAAATCACAAAAATATTTAAAAATTATAAATTAAAATTTATATGGTCTAAAATATTATAAAGTGTCAAATTATGGAAAATTCACAACACATATATAATTATTTATAATAATTTAAAATTTATAATATTATTACCACAAATAAAATTAAATTGATAAATAAGGATAAATCAAGTTGATAATGTTTAAAATAAATTCCTAACATGTATAAATTTTATTGGTTGATGATATTACAACCCTATATCATCTAATATTTGGATATGAGTCGTTTTGGAAGTTTTTAAGAGGGGTTGGGATTTAATATAAACTAATATTTCTTATATTTCCAAAGGTGCCCCTCTCCTCCCTTATAAAAGGGAACCTACTCCCTCTCCTCCTCACACCAATTTGAACCTTAATGATCGGCCAAAACCTTCCCATTTCACTTAACCACTTCCTTATAAACGAACTAGAGGTACTGGTCTTCTCAAAAGACAAACTCTAGTGCCTTAAGAGAATGTTTAAAGGAGGCACTTCGAGAAAGAGGTAATACCTTCTACCGTTTTCTTCAAGTTCCATTCTTATTCTACTCCCTCTTCTTTAGTTGTTTCATTATGAAGTAATGACATCAGTATCCCTCATATACTTATAGGTTATTATAAATATGAAACAACCCAATTTCACCTATTATCCATCCTACGGTAAATAAAATCATATCGCGTGAGTACGTACGGAATATCGTCTCCATGCCGTGGTGTAATATGTTTTACACCACCACATTACTTGGATGGGTATAATGGTGAAAATAAATAAATAAATATTATTATTTTAAATTTTAATTTATTCTTAAATATTATACATACACTTCAATACAATTCCACGATCATGGGAACGATATCATCCCTCGTGCGTATGTACGGCCTACCGTTTCCACGATGTGATGCGACTCATTCTATATGATCTTCATTGAATAATGATTATATAAATGAATTGAATGAATGAATATGATATATATTACACTAATACCATTCTTTAAATGATATATCTATATCCAATAAAGAGTAATAAGAATTTATTCGACAAAACACGCATAAGAACATAAAGCAATAAACACCCGAATAACAAGTTGCAATGAAATATTACTAATAAGAAGATACAAATATGACCATATATGATATCATAAAAATGAATATGATTCTGTAATAATTCAATTGACATTATTTAAACCATATTACAGGAGGTTCGTATTCATATGAAGCATATCAGACCTAAGGTAAGGGAAAATCTCACAATCTCATTTTTATCTGAGATTGTTTATACTTAAGAACTTACTGGCGAATATTTATCATCCACATCCATGTTTCCCCGATATGTAATATTATTTCCATCCACCTACAATTTTTTAAATCCAATTTTACCCATTGGTTAGTTTTTAGTAAAATATATGAAAGGAATCTTTTTTCATTTCTAGCACGAGGTACTTTTTGACTTTTCCGACCAAAGTACAAGAAGAATGTTTTTTTAACTTATACAGCATGAATGGATTCATAGAACATTATTTTCATGAAGCTTCCTTTACAATTTTTCAAGTTTATTTTTAATCAAATTCTTTTAGTTTAAAATTGTATGACATGTTAATAAAAGAAAAATGTTTTTGAAGTTGAAAGGATATTTTCCTCATGAATGGAGTTCAAGTGTTTTATCAAAATTATTTTCCATCTAAGATAATATAGGGTTCTGTTTCTATCCCTATTTTTAAATTCATTTGATTATGTTATGATGGAATTATTTTTATGATGTCCTTTTATCTTATATGGATTATGTTATGAGGCATGATGTTTAAGATTCCAATTTTTATTACATGGGTTATGCTATGATGTATGATTTATGATTTTGTGGCACACATAAAAATGGTTTAATTGTGAGATGGGTGGGACCTATATCTCCCTCCAATGCATTGGGTAAATATTTATATCTCATGAGATAGACATGGCTGGAACGGCAGGTTAAACTGGTTCAGTGAAACAGGACTGAAATAAGGAGTGAACTCGGTTCAGAAATGGACTTTGTCTGCTAAGATAGTCTTGGCAATGAGTCTTGACTACTATGAAATGATTTTCTATGATTATGTGTGTATTCCACAAAGCTTCATATTTTAAGTTATGATTATTGGGATAACATTTCACTTCTATGATTTATCCCATGTTATGTTCTCTTTTGCAGGATAATATTTTCAAAATATTATGTTCTTATGAATATGATATGTTTGATATTTCTTTTGTTTACCCTTACCGAGCATTTGAGCTCACCCTTTTGTATGTTTTATTTTCCCCAGGTCAGGAAGAAAGATATTAATTAGGATATTCCAAAAAGGGACTCTAGATATTATGAAATAAATGGGAGACAACGTATATGATTTATGAACCAGTTGTTTATGTTTCCCAGTTTCTAGAGACATTATACCTATACGGTCCTTTAATGGTTTTGTTATATGTTGTAATAATTATGATTCAATTTTGAAGTAATAACCATGTATGTAAAGTATGGGTCATTATAGTTGGTATTAGAGGAAAGGTATAGTCAACCTTTGGAAAGTAGGATGTGAAATCCATAGTAAGAACCGTAATGTTATAATCTTAGTGTTTTAGAAATGGCCATGAACAACCTATGATAAGACCTTAAGTGTGAAATTTTATTCATGATTATGTGGTTTTCCTATTATAATTAGTGTTGCTCGCACTATTCTTCTTGGTTTTAGTCAATGGATGGAACCCGAAGGAACCGTGTTAATGCGGAATGCAATGGGCAATGAAATGATTGTCCCCCTGAGCAACCAAATGTTATGGGTGATAGAATGAAAAATCTTTTAGCCATGCTCACACAACTTTCTCAAGCTATGAATCATGCAGGACTTCCAAACGAGCAAAGGAAGGAGCAAAATTCTATTGAATCTATCATGAGACAGCGTCCACCTTCATTCAGCAGGTCTTCTGATCCATTAGTGGCTGAACAATAGATCAGTACCACTAAAAAGATATTTTTAGTTCTTCAATGTTCTGAACATGATAAAGACATCTTAGCAGTATATCGTTTAGAAGGTGATGTTGATCAATGGTGGAATCTTATTAATAATACGAGGAAAAGGGGTGAAATTGAGTCCATGGAATGGGACGAGTTCAAGAACTTATTTTTCAATAATTATTTCCCTCGTATTCTTCTAACAAAAATGGATAAGGAGTTTCTTGAACTGAATAAAAAGGATGATGAATCTATTGGTACCTACGAAGCAAATTTTACAAGACTTGCAAGGTATGCTTCCATAATTTTTATCCAACCTGAGAGTAAGATCGATCAATTATTTAGTGGTTTAAAACAATGTCGTTGAAGGGTGTTATCCATAAGGGACTTCAATATCTAAGAGGAAATTGTTCGATGTGCTCTCAAGGTTGAGATGGAGATTAGTGTAACCCATCAGTCCCATGGGTTTGATAAGAAGAGGAAAATGGAATTCAAAAGAAAATATAGAGACCACACTAGAAATAATATGAGTTTTCCTTTATGCTCAAATTGTGGAAAGAAACATGGAGGTAATTGTCTTAAGGGGACAAGAAAATGTTATAAGTGTAGAAAAGAAGGTCATCGGGAAATTGAATTTCGAAATAATGGGATGAAGATGTCTAATGATAGGAACAAAGGAAGGGATACACAGAATTAACCTCCTACACTTCAATGTTTCAAGTGCAAGGAGATGGGGAATTATGCCAATCAATGCCCAAATCCAAGGGTTGATGATGATGATCGACGTCAACAAACTCTTAAGGCCAAAGACAAAGGAAAGTCACATGAAATTATTATCGGCGATGTGGAGTACGACAAATAAGTGGTTAGAGGTACACTTACCATCCACTCTAAAGTAGAAAATGTTTTATTTGATTCTGGATCCACCCAATCTTTTATTTCTGAAGAATTTTCTAAGGTTATCGTCGTATTACCTCAACAATTAGATGTTGAGTTGGCTATGACAACCTCTAATGGCACAACGGGAGCATCAAAAGTTTGCAATTCTTCTCCGATTCAAGTTTGTGGGAAAGTGCTTCCTGCAAATCTTGTGATCCTTCCTATAGTAGAATTTGATGTGATTATTGGCATGGATTGGCTTTATTTATATGGAGCTCATATAAATTTCAAAATAAGGGAAGTCACATTTCATATTCCAGATCAATCTATGATTGTCTATCGATGAAAGGATGAATATAACCTTCCAGTGGAAATTTCATCCATCTTATGGGCCTTGATTCCCCTAAATGAAGGTTATTTATCTCAAATGGTTGGATAGAAACTCACGATTAATAATATGCCCATTGTACGGGAGTTTGATGATGTCTTTTCGGAGGAATTGTCAGGTCTTCCACCAAATCGTGAAGTTGATTTTTCAATAGAACTCATACCGGGTGCTATACCTATTTCAAAGACACCATATAGAATGGCCCTAATCAAGTTGTAGGAATTGAAAACCAAATCCAAGAGAATATTGATAAAGGATTCATACGCCCTAGTGTATCACCTTGGGGATCACTTGTTCTGTTTGTTAAGAAGAAAGATGGATCGATGAGACTCTACATTGATTATCGAGAACTTAACAATATCACTATCAAGAACAAATATCCTCTCCCACGCATTAATGACCTATTTGACCAACTACGTGGATCTCAATACTTTTCCAAGATTTATTTTCATTCAGGGTATCATCAACTAAGGGTAAAAAGGGAGGATATACCAAAGACGTCTTTCCGTACAAAGTTGGACACTATAAATTTATACTGATGCCTTTTGGTCTTACTAAGGCCCCTGCTATCTTCATGGATCTGATGAATAGAGTCTTTAGAGACTATCTTGATCAGTTTGTGGTAGTCTTTATAGATGATATTCGTGTCTATTCAAAGGGAAAGGAAGAACATGAATATCACTTGAGAATTGTATTAAAGACCCTAAGAAAGGAGAATATTTATGCCAGATTTACCAAGTGTGATTTTTGGCTTCAAAAAGTTGCCTTTTTGGGTCACATAATCTCAAAATAGGGTATATCTGTGGATCCATCAAAAACAGAGGTTATCGAAAGATGTTCGAGACCAACAATAGTAACTCAGATCCAAATTTTTCTTGGTTTGGATGGATATTACCAATGTTTTGTGAAAGATTTTTCAAGGTTGTCAAACCCACTCACCAAGTTGTCTCAGAATGGAGTTAAGTTTGTTTGGACGGAGGAATGTGAAGAGAATTTCAAGGAGTTTAAAAGAAGGTTATCCAGTGCACATGTGCTCACACTACCTTGCAGTGGAGAAAGGTTTGTGATCTACAGTGATGCACCCAAGAAGGGACTGGGGTGTGTTCTCATACAAAATGATATGGTGATAGATTATGCCTCACGATAGTTGAAAATTCAAGAGCAAAATTACCCAACTCATGATTTGGAGTTAGCTGCGATAATATTTTCATTAAATATTTGGAGGCATTATCTTTTTGGTGAAAGGTGTGATATTTATACTGATCATAAAAGTTTAAAGTATATTTTCACACAAAAGGAGCTGAATATGCATCAAAGAAGATGGTTGGAGCTGATTAAGAATTATGACTGCTCAATTCATTATCACCCAGGGAAAGCAAATAAGGTGGCAGACGCATTAAGTCGACAAGACCATGCTATCTTATCCATGACGAGGATCACAAAAGATTCAATATTTATGGATTTAAAAAGGATGGATCTTGGAATTATAATGGAATGGGAAAAATCTTATCTTTCTCAAATGAATGTTCAACCATCTATACACGTGAAGATTAAAGAGGCAAAGAAAGAAGATGTAGAGTTACAAAAGAAGCTGAGAAATGTTCCTGAATTCAACCTTGATTGTTATGGGATAATAAGGTTCAGGAATTGGGTTTGTGTTCCTCCCATCCCAGAATTAAAGAAGGAGCTACTGGATGAGGCTCATAGTTCTTCATTCTATATTCATCCTGGAAGCACAAATATGTATAGGGACCTGAAAGAGTACTTCTGGTGGGATGGCATGAAAAGAGATGTTGATGAATATGTCTCTCGATGCTTGGTTTGTCAGCAAATTAAAGCTGAGAGAAAAATGTCTAAGTGAATGTTACAACCATTACCCATACCAGAATAGAAATGGGAAAACATCACTATGGACTTTGTCACCGGACTTCCTAAAACATCCAAAGGAAATAATGATATCTGGGTTATAGTTGATCGTCTTATGAAGTCGGCACACTTCATTGCTATTAGAGAATATTTTTCTCTTGATTAGCTTCCCAGGATATATGTAAAGGAAGTGGTAAGATTGCAGGGAGTACCACTTTCCATTATATCTGATTGGGATCTGAGGTTTACCTCAAAATTCTGGCGAAGTCTACAGCATTCTCTAGATACAGAGTTGAGTTTCAGCACTGCTTACCATCTTCAGACATATGGTCAGTCTGAGAGGACAATTAAAACTCTAGAAGAAATGTTGATAGCTTGCTCTATGGATTTCGAAGTTGGTTGGGATCAACACCTATCTTTGGTGGAATTTTCTTATAATAATTGCTTTCACTCCGGTAATCAGATGGCTCCTTATGAAGCCCTCTATGGAAATAAATGCAGAACTCCAACTTTCTGGGATGAAGTTGGAAAAAGAAAGCTATAAGGACCTCATCTTGTTGATGAGATGGAATAAAAGGTCTGATCTATTCAACAACACATAAGAGCAGCTCAGATTCGACTGAAAAGTTATGTCGACAACCGAATAAAAGACCTAGAGTTTGAAGTGGGCGATAAAGTGTTCTTACGAATATCTCCCTAGAAGAGGGTAATGAGATTTGGAAAGAAAGGAAAGGTGAGACCTAGATATATCGGTCCTTTTTAAATTATGGATCGTGTTGGGAAGGTAGCTTACCGATTGGTGCTTCCACCAAATCTCTCTCAAGTTCATGATGTGTTCCATGTATCTCTCTTGATAAAGTATATACCCGATCCTTCACATGTACTCAACTCAGAAGTTGTACTGCTAGAGCAAGATCATTCTTTTGAAGAACAACCGATAGAGATTCTAGATCATAGCGAAAAAGTTCTGCAAAACAGGACCACACGCTTGGCTAAAGTTTTATGGAGGAACCACCAATTAGAAGAAGCTACATGGGAACATGAGGATATGATGAGGGAGAGGTATCCTCATCTGTTTGTAATGAAGTGACGAATTTTGAGGGCGAAATTCATTTTAAGGGGGGTAGAATATAACACCATGATATTTTATTAGAAATATATTTTTTTATGTCTTATTTTATACGCAACACCAGAGGAATCTTTCACAACACACAATACTGACTTGGCTTGCATTACACGCAATCGCGACCTTCCTCGATAGCTTGTGTAGTACGCAATACCGGGTTTCACTAAACAACGATATATTATAGACTAGACATTATGAATATTATTAACTAAATTTTTAATTTTATAACATTATTATTCATCTTACATATTTTCTAGAACATGGTAAGAGAACAAAATATATTTTTCGAGTAAAATAAGTATTTTTCAAAAAATGTAGTTTTGCCACCTTTTGGTGGCACCCCCACATTAAATCTAGTTTTTTACATGTTTATATGTTCAATTTTACAAAATAAAATTATTCTTTGGAATCAGGATATAAAAATTTACTTTGTATAAATTTTTTATTCTTTTCTGATAACTTTCATATTTTGATGAATAGTAAAAATACGTTAATTTTTAATTAAAAATAAAATTTTGCATTGAGATAATTTATAGGGTTAAATAATAATATTGAATGGATTTAAAGTATAAATAAAATATATTTTTACCATTTAATATAATGTATGTCATTAGCATTAATTTCACATTAAATTCATAGGTAAAAACATTTCAATCTTTGGCAATGTTTTAAATCTAAAACTTGTTTTCTTAACAACGGGATTAATTTTAAATTACTTACTGAAACTTATGTGTTTTGAATTTTGAAAAATGGATTCCATATTTGGAATCAGTGGGTCCAAATTATGTTAATAGGCTACTTTTATTTTTGGGCATTATGAATAGTAACTACGGTAAATTTTATTTACCATAGTTAAAGGTAAATCGGGTAATTAAGGGAAAATATAAGATAATAAAATTACCCTAACACCTACCAAAATCCTATTGGATGAATAAAAGTCGACCTATATCACCTAAGGTCCGGACTATATTTATTTCATGGACTTTTGACCATGAAATAATATAATTATTATTAAAACCAAGGAAAGTGACAATATGTCACTCTCTTAAATCTGATAAGTATAATAATTTTAATTTAGTGATAAACTTAATGAAACTTCAGATATAAATATTCTAAAAAAATTTAATAAAATTATCTACATCATATGAATTTATTTATAATTTTTAAGGATTAAATAATTATCATTAATTATGACACAATAGTGATGTTGAAATGATTTTATTAATTAAAATATCAAATAAATGGTTTTAAAAATATTAAAATAAATATTATATGAACTATTTAATGTGCTCCAAAAATTTTCTAGATACATATGACATTATATAAATCTATTAAAGCATTTATTTTGAACATATATTCTATATATATTTTATTTAAATTCAAATAAATGAATAGTGTCAAAATTGACACTATTGTTATTCTCTAAATATAACATATTATAAAATTGTTTAAAAATCACAAAAATATTTAAAATTTATAAATTAAAATTTATATGGTCCACAATGTAATAAAGTTTCAAATTATGGAAAATTAACAACAAATATGTAATTCTTTATAATAATTTAAAATTTAGAATATTATTACCACAAATAAAATTAAATTGATAAATAGGATAAATCAAGTTGATAATGTTTAAAATAAATTCATAACATGACTAAATTTTATTTTATGATGATATTACAACCCTATCGCATCTAAAATTAGGATATGAGTCATTTTGGAAGTTTTTATGTGGGGTTGGGATTTAATATAGACTAATATTTCTTATATTTCCAAAGGTGCCCCTCTCCTCCCATATAAAAGGGCACCTCCTCCCTCTCCTCCTCACACCAATTTGAGACTTCCATCACGGCAAACCCCTACCCATTTAACTTCCCCACTTTCTTAGAAACCTACTCAATGCACTGGTCTTCTCAAAAGACTAACTCTAGTGCCCTAAGAGAAATTTTAAAGGATGCACTTCGAGAAAGAGGTAATACCTTCTACCGTTTTCTTCAAGTTCCATTCTTCTTCTACTCCCTCATCTTTAGTTGTTTCATTATGAAGTAATGACATAATTATACCTCATATACTAATATGTTATTATAAATATGAAACAACCCTATTTCACCTCTTATCCATCCTACGGTAAACAAAATCAACGCCCGTGCGTACGTACGGAATACCATCTCCACGTCGTGGTGTAATATGTTTTCCACCACCACCTTAAATGGATGGGTATAATGGTGAAAATAAATAACTATATATGAATATTTTAAAGTGGTATTGATTCTGAAATATTATACATACACTTCAATACAATTCCATGACCATGGGAACGATATAATCGCTCATGCGTACGTACGGCCTACCGTCTCCACGATGTGATACGACTTGTTCTATATGATCTTCATTGAATAATGATTATATAAATGAATTGAATTAATTAATATGATATATATTACACTAATACCATTCTTTAAACGATATATCTATATCCTATAAGGAGTAATAAGAATTTATTCGACAACACACGCATAAGAACATAAATCAATAAACACCTGAATAACAAGTAGTAATAAAATATTACTACTAAGAAGATACAAATATGACCATATATGATATCATAACAATGAATATAATTCTTTAATAAGTCAATTTCAATTATTTAAACCCTATTACAGGAGGTTCGGATTCATACGAAGCATATCGGACCTAAGGTAATGGAAAATCTCACAATCTCATTTTTACCTGAGATTTTTTATACATAAGAATTTAATGCGGAATATTTATCATCAACATCCATGTTTCCTCAATATGTAATATTATTTCCATCTACCAACAATTTTTTAAATCCAATTTTACCCATTGGTGAGTTTTTAGTAAAAGATATGAAAGGAATCTTTTGTTGTTTTTAGTATAAGGTACTTTTTGACATTTCCGACCAAAGTACGAGAAGAATGTTTTTTTAAATTATATGGCATGAATGGATTCATAGAACATTATTTCCATGAATCTTACTTTACAAGTTTTCATGTTTATTTTTAATCAACTTCTTTTAGTTTAAAATTGTATGACATGTTAAGAAAGGAAAAATGTTTTTGAAGTAGAAAAGATATTTTCCTCAAGAATGGAGTTCAAGTGTTTTTTAAAACTTATTTTCCATCTAAGATAATATAGGGTTTTGTTTCTATCCCTATTTTTACATTGATTTTATAATGTTATGATGGAATTATTTTTATGATGTCCGTTTATCTTATATGGATTATGTTTTGATGGCATGATGTTTAAGATTTCCATTTTTATTACATGGGTTATGCTATGATGTATGATTTATGATTTTGTGGCACAGATAAGAATGGTTTCATTATGAGATGGGTGGGGCCTATATATCCCTCTAATGCATTGGGTAAAGATTTATATCTCATGAGATATACATGGCTAGAACGGCAGGTTAAACCGGTTCAGTGAAATAGGACTGAAACAAGGAGTGAACTCGGTTCAGAAATGGACTTTGTCCACTAAGACAGTCTTGGCAATGAGTATTGACTACTAAGAAATGATTTTCTATGATTATGTATGTATGCCACAAATCTTCATTTTTTAAGTTATGATTATTGGGATTACATTTCACTTCTATAATTTATCCCATGTTATGATCTCTTTTACAGGATACAATTTTCAAAATATTATGTTCTTATGAATATGATATGTTTGATATTTCTTTTGTTTAACCTTACTGAGCATTTGAGCTCACCCTTTTGTATGTTTTCTTTTCCCCAGGTCAGGAAGAAGAATATTAAGTAGGATATTCCAAAAAGTGACTCTAGATATGATGAAATAAATGGGAGACAACGTAGATGATTTATGACCAGTTGTTTATGTTTCCCAGTTTCTAAAGACACTATACCTATATGGTCCTTTCATGGTTTTGTTATATGTTGTAATAAGTATGCTTCCATTTTGAAGTAATAAACATGTATGTAAAGTATGGTTTGTTATATTCTAATTCCTTGATGATCTTGAACTAAGTCATCTGTTTGACCTTGTAGAGTCATACCGCTGAGATGACCACAAGTTGTTCAGTAAGAGAGCACTAACGATTATACTCCAGAGATGGTAGGCCATGGTCTGCCGATGGATTCCCCAGTAGTTCCAGATGCGGTGCAAGCTGTTATACCAGACGTAGGAGCAGATACATAGTTTCGTGAAGGCTTTATGCGGTTTATGCAAACCTTTCAGGGGGCATTGTCGGCTGCCACATCTATGGTAGAGCTGACACGTAAATTCTAGCAGCTGCATCTGCCTACTTTTTCAGGGGATGGCAGACCATAGGGTGCGGAATCATGGTTGGGTTCTATGTAGATGATCTTAGAGCATCTGGAGACGCCTCCTGGGAGGAGGGTCAGGATCGCTACTTACATGCTGCGTGATTCCGCAAAGAGATTGTGGGATGTTACCACCCAGACAGAACATCATAGAGACATGGTGTGGGAAGATTTTCAGGCAGTATTCTAGGATGATTTATTTCCAGAGATGCTAAGGGTAGATCAAGCTCGAGATTTCATGAATCATTAGTAGGGTGTCTTATTAGTGAAGGACTATTATGCCCACTTCACCGAGCTACAACACTTTTCACCTGTTCTGGTGGGTGATGAGACGTTGAGGGCTAGATGCTTTAAGGATGGTCTTTGATATGACATATGAGCACTAGTGATCATTTTCAGGTTGCCTACAGTGTATGCTATTATGAACTAGGAGTTTATTACTGAGCAGAACCTGCGGGAAGCTAGTGGTACGGACCAAGGCGGTTCAGCACCAGTCTCTAGCACTATTTCTACTGGAAAGAGGAAGAGGAAGATGGATTTCTCTCACGGTGGTAGTACTAGCCAAAAAAATTCTTCAGGTGGCACGGTAATGTGTTACCTGTGTGGTAAAGAGGGGCACAAGAGACCTTAGTGTCCATGTGACCCAATGGAGTGTCGAGCTTGCGTCAAGATAGGTCATCTGCAGCATTTTTGCAGGGCGTTTCGACCAGTGATCAGAGAGAGGCGGTCTGTGCAGACTCCGTGTGCAAGAGTAGGGCCAGCAGCTTCTTACTAGTCAGGGAATTGAAATATGTCAGGACGTTCAGGTCGAGGTGGTGGTTGTGTCCATGGTAGCTTGACACCAAGATCTCAGAGACAGTAGGGCAGGTCAGCTCAGGATAGCCAGATTGTGTCGCAGGGCCGCGGCACTGGGTAGGCATATGCAGTGCAACAGATCCAACAGGAGCAGGATCTCAGACCTCCCACTGTCAGAGGTACTACTCTAGTTTCTTCTATTTTATCTTCAATACTTCTTGATATAGGTGCTACACATAGCCTTATATTTGTGCTTGTTTTGGAGATCCTTGGGCTCTGTGTTTCTTCTTCTTCAGATATCATGATGCTAGACACTCCATTGGGAATTAGAACGGCAGGTGTGCATCAATCCAAGGAGTTCCCCCCCTAGAGTTTGGTGGGAGTCACTTTCCATGGGACCTCTATGTCTTATAGATGACGGGCAATGATTCCATTTTCAGGATGAACTGTTTGGTACCCTTTCGAGCCTTTATAGATTGTTATTGTTTCAGAGTGAGTTTCACGTCACTAGAGGGTAGAGAGTTTCTATACAAGGCTGAATGGGATGTCCAGGAGAGTCGAGCTGGACCTAAGCATTGTGGGCGAGGTGGAGGGACAGTCCAGATTGCGAGTTTATATCTGGATGAACAGGGAACTTGTCAGAAGGATTTCCTTCCAGTGGTAAATCATTTTAGGGATGTCTTCTCAGAAGACTTTTCTGGTCTACCTCTGGAGTGAGTGGTGTATTTCTCTATTGATATTGTACTAGGAGTGGCATCGGTGTTCATTCCTCCTTATAGTAAGGCTACACCAGATTTGTAGAATCTAAAGAAATAGTTAGAGGAGTTACATGAAAAGGGTTTCATCTGACCCAGTATTTGTCCTTTGGGTTCACCTTTCCTGTTTGCGAAAAATATGGACGGTACCTTCAAACTCTGCGTGGATTATCGGAAACTGAACCAGCTGATGGTTATGAACCAATATCCCTTGAAAAGGATTGATTATCTTTTTGATCAAATTTGAGGAGCATGAGTGTTCTCAAAGATTGACTTGAGATCTAGATATCATCAGTTGCACATTAGACCATCAAACATACCGCTTACAGCCTTTCGGAGCAGATATGGTCTATACGATAACTTGGTCATGCCGTTCGGACTCATGAACGCACCAGCAATTTTCATGGATTTGATGAATCGTGTGTTCCAAAATTATCGAGATTCTTTTGTTTTAGTTCTCATGGACGATATCTTGGTGTACTCTCACACTCGACATGACCATGCTACCCATCTTGAGATCATACTGAGTACATGGAGAGAGCATCATTTATATGCTAAGTTCTCAAAGTGCCACTTTTGGATGGACCATATTCACTTCCAGGGTCATATTATCTCCGAGGTAGGAGTTGTCATAGACCTAGAGAAAGTGAGAGAAGTAGTTTCCTAGGAGCAGCCAATGAACATGTTTTAAATACGGATTTTCATGGGTCTAGCAGGTTACTATAGGCACTTTATACAATACTTATCCCGCTTAGAAGCGTCGTTGATGGGTTTGACTGAGAAGGGTATGAAGTTCGTTTGGTCAGAATCTTGCGAGACAGCATTTCAAGAGCTGAAGGAAAGGTTGGTATCAACACCAGTCCTGATACTTCTAGAGAAAGGGAAGAGATATACAGTTTACAGTGATGCATCAGGTATTAGGTCGGTAGTAGTGTTGATGCAGGGTGATCGAGTAGTTGCATACGGGTCCCAGCAGTTGAGGCCACATGAGAAGAATTACCTGATGCATGTTCTTGAGTTGGCTACAGTTATTCATGAATTTCATTGTTGGAGACATTATCTCTTGGGAGACATTTTGTGGTGTTTACGGACCACAAAAGTCTGAAATACATCTTTACCCAGCATGGCCTGAATTTGAGACAGTGAAGGAGGGTTGAATACCTTCAGACCTTCGACAATGAGCTTACCTATACACCTAGTAAGGGTAATGCAGTAGCTGATGCACTGAGTAGGAGGACTCAAAAAAAAGCAGTGCAGGAGGCCAATGTTGAGTGGTAGCTTATGGATTTGTTCTATGAGATGCATTTGTAGGTGCACGATAGTCAGGGGTGAGCCTATCTTCCATCCTTACCTATGACTTCTACCTTCCTGGATAGAGTGAGGATGAGATATCTATCATATTTAAAAGGCCTAGTTCTACAGGATTTGGTGGTAAGTGCAGACCCTACTCCCGGTTGGAAGATAGGCGATAATGAGGTACTATGTATCCATGGACGAGTGTGGGTTCCAGGGAATATACGCGAGGAGTTGATGCGGGAGTTTCACGCTTCATCTTGGGTAGTGCATCCCAGATTTACCAAAATGTACCATGACTTGAGATGTCAGTATTGGGGGCTGGGTATGAAAAAAGTGGTAGCTCATTTTGTTAGGAGATGTTCCACCTGTCAGTAGGTGAAGGCGGATCATCAGAGACCAGCCAGACTGTTACAATAGTTACCCTTTCTGAAGTGGAAATGGGATGATGTCGTGACAGACTTCGTGACTTGGTTGTCGAGGTCCCCTCGAGGCAATGATGTCATGTGGGTTGTTGTGGATAGACTTACAAAGGTAGCACACTTTTTTACGATCAAGGAGACCATTGGTGTTGACGAGCTCAGGAATTTGTATATCTGAGAGGTAGTACGTCTTCATGGGGTCCCTCATTCTGTCGTTTTAGATAGAGATGCCCTTTTTACGTCTCGTTTCGGGAAGAGTTTTCAGAGAGAATTGGGTACACAGGTGCTTCTGATGACATCTTACCACCCTTAGACCGATGGCCAGTCAGAACGTACGATATAGGTGCTTGGGGACATGATACGTGCATGCATCTTGGACTTTGGGGGCTCTTGGGAGAAGCACATGCCCCTGGTCGAGTTTTCCTACAATAATAGTTTTCAGAAAACTATTGAGATGAAACTTTACAAGGATTTATATGGTAGGCCATGCTGATCACCATTGTGCTGGTTAGAGGCAGGTGAGGTAGCATTATTGGGACCACCTCTCGTGTAGGAGACTTCAGAGTAGGTCCAGTTGATACGGAAGCGGATGGCTATTACAAAGTCTCTTCATAAATATTATGTTGATCACCACAGACAACCCTTGGTGTTTGTGGTTGGGTATCAGGTTTTCTTGCATGTTTCACTGAGGTTAGGACACCGGCAGATCAGGAGATAGGGTAGACTTTCACCGAGGTATGTAGGTCCGTTTGAGATTCTGGAGAGAGTCGGACAGGTTGCCTATTAGTTGCAGTTACCACATAGGTATCGGGCCATGCACGACTTCTTCTATGTATCTTAGTTGTGTCAATATCCCTCGTAATCATCTCATGTTTTTCATCATGAGGAGTTTGAACTTCAGGTTAATGCATCCTTTGAGGAGCATCTGATTCATATTGTTTATAGGATCACAAAGGTTCTCTGAGACCGATCAGTTTCTCTCGTATGGGTGTTATGGCAGCATGGCCGAGTGCAAGATGAAACATGGGAGCAGGAGACCGACGTACGTGCTCAGTGGCCGAATTTGTTCTCAGCATTATGTTCAGCAACCATGGAAGGGAAATTCGGGGACAAATGGATTTAAGGGGAGAAGTTTGTAAGAACTCGGTTCTTATTCTAGAGGTATAGGTTTCTTCTTTTCCTTTTCCTTTAATGTTAATGAGAAAATAAGGAAAATGGGGAAAATCCCAAAAATTTTTGGTACATGCCGTGTACTTTTCCACCTGCAATGTACTTTGGCCATGTGAGATGAGTATACAGGGCGTATAGGCCTCTCGGTGATGAAGGGTGTAAAAACTGAATACTCACAGTGTACTTAGTAATACATGTTGTGTAATCAGTCGGTAGGTGAACATTAAGGTGATGGGAGTAGCCGCTAGTAGAATGGTAGTACATACCATATAATTATAAATACATGTCGTGTACTCAGAAATACACATTTTGTAATCAAGTTGACAGATGAATAGTGAGATAGTGGAAAGTGGGCACCAGAGGAACAGTTTAAAAATGGAAAGTACGCGTCGTGTACTTGAGAGTACATGCCATGTAGTTATTTTTTTCTTAAAACAGGAAGTAGCATCCTCTTTTGACATAGAAATCTTATAATTTTACGGAATCCGTGGGAGAGAAGGCCGAAGCTTGGAGGAGCTCCTGACCGCGCACCGGGACTATGATTACTTTACCGTCGATCTCGTTTAAATCGTGCGGGTGAGTTATTATCTCTTCTTTAACCTTCCCTTCTAATTCTTTCCCGAACAAAGTTATTTGGGTTTGAACACGTAATTGTTTATCCCAGATCTACATCATTCTCGGTTGATTCAGGAGGCATCGTTCACATATATCGATCAGAGGAGATCGAGGTAGGTAGTTTTGTGTTTATTTCCAATAGTCGGGTTGTTTTTGTGTACCTTCGTGCTACGTTCCCATGTTTGTGGTGTCGTATGGCTGAGGCATTGACTGATTAAATGCCTATAATTTCATAGGTAATCTTTTGATTATGTAAATTGTTGTTTGGGATCGCTGCTTTGATCCAGCGCCACCTCGAGGGTGCAGTTCCATTATTTAGTCGTTTGGCCAGGATACCCGAGGGTATGCCATGATTATAACATGATTTGAGTTTTCTTGAGAGGAAACAAATGTGAAATGATTTCTTATGCTTTGGGCTCACCTCAGTTACTTGCTTTTGTTCTGTTTTTCCTGAGGGCATGGTTTGTTATGCCAAAGGGAAAGGTTTGTTTATCCTGAAGGAAACGTTTCATATGCCTGAGGGTAGTAGCTTCTGTGCCTAAGGGAAATATATCGTACGCCTGAGGTAAATATTCGTTATGGCTGAGGGAAATCATGGTTTCGTTTCTATTTAGCCTGAGGGAAAGGCCTGAGGGCAAGGTTTTGTTTAGCCTGAGGGAAATATTTTATTTATCCCAAGGGCAATGGTTCTTACGTATGTGGATAATTTTTACTTTAAATATTCACTATGGTGATTTTTTATGTTACACATGCCAAGCTAAATCATAGGATTGGTATTTTTATTACCCTCTACTTGTTAGATTGCATGTTGTGGTTTTTACTGCGGCACTTTATAGAAGATTGTCGGTTGAGGCTGAGTCTAGAGAGCTTATAATTCAAGTATATTGAATTTTTAAATAATAATTAATACGGAAATACAACTGGTAGGAATGTTTAATTTTGAGTACTTTCTAGTTTAATTCATTTCATTATTGCACACTGTTATTGCACATTTTCACTAAAAGTTGGACATAGGCCTTTGGTGGTTGCCTACTGCGATTTATTTCTCACACCCTGTTTGGGTCATGTCTTGGGCCCAAACAGATTATATTGTTGTAGGTGTTGATAAGGTGAAGAGTCCTTATACAGGTACCTGATTGTTGTATAGGGGTAGGAGAGCATAGGACTGAGCTTAGGCTTGTGATGCTACTAAGTTCTTTCTTCACTGTTTTGTTTTGCTTTATTGTACTTGTACCTTGTCATGTATTGCTTTAGATTGCAGTCTATCCTGTTTTGGATGATTTCTTACACTTAGGGACATATTGCATCATCATATATATGACTGTTGTCATCTTTTTCTTGTGTACTAATGTCTATTTTTGCTTTTTATTGTTTACTAGTTCCGCTTTTGGTATGTTTTTATTTTCTCCGCTGCGCTACACTTTGACAAATGAGGGCATAGTTTCCCCACTATCAGACCTAGTACCTCGCTACTAGTTGGAAGCCTCTGGAATTTGGGGAAATTCTCTTGAGGTCATGTGACCAACTGGGTTCGGGGAACCGGTTGTGTGGCACCCGGATCTAGGACGTTACAAATGGACTCCTCTATTTCCTAGCTAGATCAAATGTGACACTGATAGTACCTCAAGAGAAAATCCTAGTCCCCATGGGTATGGTTTTATCTTTAGAAATCACTTGGATTTTGCAATGGTATTCCTATTTTGTCCATCTTATACCACAACATCCCTTGATGCTAAAATTATTTAGATCATTAATGTGGTTTAAGTTTCCAAACTCTGAGGATGGCCCAACTTATGGTTTTAATGTTATTCTGTGACTATGGTGCAACAAATCTGAATTAGAACTACACACCAATCATAATAGAATATATCCAAGTGGATCAACTACATAGAATCCCTTTCATCCATGAATTATATTATAACACATTCTTTCTACGAAAAAGACTACATAGAATATCGGATAGAAAATAAATGGGTTACCGCCACTAAATTGGAATTTATCAATAGAGTACTTAATGATTTTCATTCAAAATGGCATCATGATTTTTTGTAAAAGGTCTCATTTTATACAATTGTAACTTTGTTTTTATTCAATAAAAGAGAATATAATTTTGGAAAATCTCCCATTATTACCAAAAAAAATGTTTTTAGCCATTTTAAAAATGGTTTATTAAAGGCATTGCTATCACTTTATACTTTTTATAAAATGTTTTGAAAACAAATATTCATTTCATTTTCAAAACAAATCATGTATTTCTTTTACCAAAATAGTGAAAAAATATTTTTTTAACATTTCCAACATGAATTTTATTTTTATCCATTATGATCACTTATCGTTTAAAATATTCCTCCATAAGTTTTGAAGGTTACTTTTAAAGATAATAATTTTCAAAAAAAATTGAACTTTTAGTTTAAAAAATGATTTTCAAGAAAAGGATATTCTCCCGTATAATGTTTTCAAATTTATTTTTATGGTATTTCTATTCATCAATGACAACAACCCTTATTCTTCATATTCTCTACTGGGGATATGTATTGATACCATCTTTATTCCTCCTATGGAAGGTTTACGATCATTTTGAAAAAGAAAATTATTTACATTTAATTTATTAAACAATTTTGGTATTCAAGAACTTTCCCTTGAAATATTCACTTTCCTATGATCATTAGAAATTAAATTTCCCCTAAATATCCATATTACACATCATTTATAAGATTATTTACTAAACTATATACCATTTTTACATGTGGTTCTAAATTTGGAAGTTATTTAATTGACTAGAGACATATTGATAATATTTATTCTACCTTTAATATGGATATTTAATGGTAAAGAATAATGATTCATGAATAATTATGTGATATATGTGGATTGTTTTTTAAATACAGTGGTTGATGTTTCCCAGACATTTTATAGCCACTCGATGCATTGACTAGTCTCATTAAACAAATTAGTTAGAAAACCCTATAAGTTTGAACCTAGTATTTTTAATCTATATTTTTAAAGGTATTTATAGTAGAGATATATTTAGACAATTGGGTTTAGTTTGTACCCAGTTGTTTTAAACATTCTTGTGAAAGGAATTGATGGTAGAGTTATCATGTGTGTGTGACATGACATCCAAAAATAAATCATTTTATTCATTAAGAGTTCATTTATTACTTTCTATGATATTTTCACAATGATATTATATATAGATGAATTTAATTATTATTTTGTTGATTAAATGGAATTTGTTTCCATTATTTACCTTACCATATTGATTATGATTTATCAATTCATGTAGTCATGTTATTTAAATGGATTTTTTCATTTATTTACATTTACATGTGGATTATTCTTTATTGATTCATGATAGATTCTATAATAATTAACCCTTACTAATCATTTTATCTCACCCTTATTTTGTTTCTATTCCGAGGAATCCATGAAGTATACTATGAATGATATGCAAGAATATGTTATATGGAATAATGAAATTATCAAAAAAAATATGTTGTAATTTTTGTATACAAATGTAATGTATGAGTCAGGTATGTATCTAGTTTATGAAGACAACTAAACTATGAAATACTTCATGATGTGATTCATTGTATCTTATTCTAATGTAATAAAGCATGCATTGGACCCCGGCTACTGGGTTTGGGGTTACTGCACTAAATTATATAATCATTAATAGATTCTTCGACTTGGATATTTTTAAATTCTATTCCATTATTTCTATGAATCTTTTAAATTTTTAATCCCATAATATTTTCCAACCATAATCGGATATTATGTGATACGGTTAAACACTTCAAAGTTTTTAGATATAAGCACAATTCTTTCCATTCTACAAAAATCATTAAAAACAATATGTATTACATTTTTTTATCTTCATATCTTTAGTTATAATTGGCCCAAATACATTCACATGAATAATATATACAATTCCTGATGACTTCTACTTATTTGTCTTGAAATTGTTCAAAATAATATTCAACTATTTATAAGCATCACATGTGTGAGTTTGATCATAAGCTAAGGGATTACTTCCGCTCTATTATACTTCATAATAATTTCTAAGTATTTTTAACTAAAATGTCCAAGTCATTTGTTCTATAGCCTATTCTTTTCTTCTTTGGACATCATACACCAATTTTCTTCACCAACAAGGTAAATATTTTCTTTTTTCTTCTTGTTTACCACCACATTCTCTAACTATGCATACCTTATAGTGAAATAAACATTACATACATAAATATAAAACCTTGTTAGATAATTAACCACTATATAACATTATGATCCACTATGGAAACTAAAATATTGTGTGTATTTGGACACTAGATTCATAATCCACTTATTTTATTAAATATCTTCAACTTCTCCCAAAAAATCTTATCTCATAAAACGCTTCTTATTCATACCCAACTAAAAACAATTCGTCATAACCTATGGAGAGGAGACATAAGATAGGGTGAAGTCTAGTACTCAGTAAGGTTAAACGTAGGATATATTGATTGATGATCATATGAAATCATAATATAATAATAATGGTATAAGATGAAGATTATATCTTACAATGTTCATACCTAAACTATAATAGATAATATACATGATTCATTTCATAAAATTTGGTCGTAATAAAAGAAAATATTCATCAAATTCTGGAATCATCAAAAATCAGTCATAATCTAGGAACTCATAACATGAACATATTAATGTGGTAAAAACATAAGATTATAACACATTCAATATGTATAAATAGACATAGGCGCACTCATTAAGTTAAGGACAAGAAATCAGTTCCTCACATAACCTAATAGACATAATACCAGGTCCGCACATAATATTATGAGAATGTATAGAAATAAATAAAACTCATGTATAAAAATTTGAAAAAAGTAATTCACGTTTATTACCATGCACATTCCTATTAGTATAGGTAGAACAGGTCATATTTACACATCAATATGTAAAAAAAATCTATTCACAATCTGGTCCACACATTTCGTCATCTCATGATACATCATTATCACATTACCCAATGCATTGGAGGGATATGTAATTCATATCACTGCTATTACATAATCATAATACATACATATATTTTCCACAATATCATAAGACATTCATCATATATGATAACCCATGGATAGGAAATAAGTTTCATAGACATTTCATCCCTTAGTAAAATATCATAACCCATATAAAAGAAATGGGTTTCAAAAACATCTCCTCATTATAATCATAAACCATCTAAATAAATAATAAGGATGGTTTAATTGGATAATATTAAGTTTAAATCATAATTAAAATCAAAGGATGTTATGATAGATTAAAAATTCTTTTAAAATATAATTGGAATATTTCTTGAGGAAAATACCATTTTTGTTTTAAAATCAATTATTAAAAATCCAAATAATTTCCAATAATAAAGGAAAAAATTTTATTTGGAAATAAATTCCATAAAATTTAAAGGGATATTTAAATCATTTATTCTTTATGATTTTGGGAAATTCTGTTCATGTCATAATCATTAAAAAAATTCCTTTTACATTTCTAGTAAAAATTCAAGAGTACCTAGTTTTGAAAAAAAAATGAGGGTTTCATTTATAAATTTTTATTAAAAGTCAATCATGGATAATAATAATATAAATAATCATAGGAGAATAGTAAAATATTTCTTGAAAACATTTTGTTAAAAATGTGGACATGGAAGATAATATTCCCAACCAAATATGTAATAAAGTCTATTTTTCTTTCAAAATACCTATCATTTTATGTAAAAAAGATATGAAAATGGTAATAATAAAAAAAAATAAAAAAACCATAATATAAGAAAAATAATGGGTTTTCTATGATAATTATCATATAATTTCTATTAATGTAAATTCAATAATAATCAATCCTAATTAAAATTGGTATGAATCATAAATCCTTTACACTTTGGTAACTTTTCAATCGAAAGAAACATGAAATAATAGCTTCAAATGAAACATTAGATATCATTAAAAATACTAATATTAGATATAACTTGTAAAATTGGATTTATTTACACCTTATAAAATAATATAGGTTAATAACAAAATGGATGTCTCAAAGATGACAATTTGAGATGATAAACACTTACAGCTTTGGAAATATATGAATCAAAATCTCATAAAAGAGATAAAAATAGACGGTTTTCTAAATTATTATAATTTCATGAAAATTTTCATCAAAATAAATTCATTTTTAACATATACACCACACAAAATTAATAACTAGTGAATATGGCATGTATCTCATGGAAATAAAAGTGATATGAGAATCCATTACCTCGCATCTTATCTTATTTCATACTTGTTTGGAACTCATATATAATAGATATAGATTTATAATTAATTTTTTAAAAATCCATACTCATATATATAATAAAATATATGATTCAATGAAAACATATTATCTCCCATTTATTGACAATTATTTATTAAAATCATTTTTCAACATGATAATTGCTTTATTTTTTCACTCATATTTCAGTTCGGTAGTCTCGGTTCTTATAATTTTATTATGGTTACATAATATATATAATTTTAATAATTTAATTAGAATAATATATAATCATTATATGTAGTTTTACAACTATTCATATAAATCTTTGATGAAAATGAATTACATCACTTTGTGGAGATGGTTGTATGTACGAACGTACGAGGGATATTTCCAATATTTTAATAGACGGAATGAAAGAAAGGTAAATTATAATTCAAATTTCCCTAACTATAATAATATCATAAATATAATATATATATACATATATATTAAATCCATCAATATAATATTCAATGTGTAATTTTGATGAAAAATGAAACACATCACTTTGTGGATGTGATTGTCCACACATACGTAAAACAGTGTTTTCTTTTCCCATAAGATGAAAATGAGGTGGATAATAGATTTCTCTTAAAAAAATTAATAATTATGTCTATATAAGATACTTTATTTTTTATAATATATACCATATATTTAGAGGATTTAAAATAAGTAATGAAATTGAAAGTACTCAATTAAGAGTTATATATATTCACTAAGAAGCCTCCTTTTTCAAACACCCAAAGCCTTGAAAATGATGGTTTAACAACCCTAATTTTAGATAATTTAGACTTTTATTATTATATTTGAGATTATATAGTACTTGGGTTGAGTGTCAGGAGTTTTTTATGGTTTTTGAGTATTTTATAAGTGTTTCTAGAGGGGAAAAAATTGAGCATGGTTAGTAGTAACTGTGCACTATCACCATGAAACCATGATAGGAGATGTTGGGAGTCATTGGGTAGGTAAACTATTGGAGAACGGTTTTTCAAAACCATGTGTAATGTATGAGAAATTGTGTAGGTGGAGACAATAATATAATATTTTTTGATGAATGGTTTTTCAAACCATGTGATCCAACCATAGAAGGGGTGTACTTTAGTTAGTAGTAATTCATTATTGGAACAAGGATTCCCAAACCATGTAGATACCTGAGTGATGTTCAATAGTATTCACAAAGTTGGCACATGACTTATTAAACCATGTGACCATGCCATACAACGAACATTTAATTCTTATAAATTAATTTTAATTCCAGTTTAAGGCCTCAGAACCCTAATTATTCTCTTATTCTTATCGAGACTCAAATTACCAACTACTCTTAGGCTCTCATGGTGATTCTATTTAATCATAAAACAACTTATGTATGAATAAAAGTGAATTGTAAATTTTTAATAAATGGTAAATCATTATTCCTCCTTTTTATTCTGAAATATACTATTCTCCTCTCTCTCAAAACCATATGTTGGGACCATGTTGGCTGGAAGTTATTTTTCAGATGACGGAGGAAGTTTATGCTGCTTAGTTTTTCTTTTCTTGTCATTACAATAAATCAATTCACTTTTTAAGTATTAGTGATTGGATAAAAGAAAAAATGGACTCAAAAGATCAGGCATAATGTTTTTAATAAAACCATATGATTCAGTTTTCTGTTTTGGTCAGGTTTTCTAGTTGAAAAGGTTTTCAAACTCATGTTTAATCTACAGTTAAGTTTTCAATTGAAATAAAGAAATGTATCAGAGTCAAGATTTCATGATATAAAATCTAATGATTCTTTTTTTTTCATGTTCTCAAGATAATAATTTTTTTTGAACTTATGATCCAACCCTTGTGAATGAACGGGATAAAATATTTATTATTTTTTAGAGGATTTACAATCGATTTGATTTCATGAAAGAAAGATAGAGAATGTTGGATTTATGTGAAGTCATGGAAAATTACAATATAATTCATATGGTTATTTTTTTATAATAATGTTTTTAAATTCATAATGAATTCATGATAAAATCATGGTTTTTTAGAATAAAAGAGCTTATAATTTTGAAGTCTTTTGGTCTTAGATTATCGGTGTGAGTTCTACCAGACAATAAAGTAGTTTGAATGAGGAGAAGGTGAAGTTTTTCTAAAATAATGATCAATTGATTCATCAGACTGGCCCATCCTTTGGACAATATGATTCACCAAACAAACATATTTATAGGATTAGTCCTCAGTTGTAGATAATGTGGAAAAAGGAAGATGTTGATGACAATGGTCCACTGGACAAGGTCTTCTACCAATCCATCGGAGGTGTTATGAAATTGATTCATTAGATACATTTTTGGTATCAATACTTCATTTCATGCATGATTCTATTCATGTTAGAATAGTTCTTTAGAGTTTTAGGACCCAATTAATTGGTTAGGATTAGAGACTGGCCAATTTGATGGTGATCAAAAATGTATTCAACTATTTTCATATAACAAAAGAAATATTGGTTGTCATCAATTGGGTCAATATTCATCAAAAATAAGTGGAGTTGATCTATCAGATGGGAAATAAATAAAAATTCATCAGATGAAAGCTTACACCAATAAGTCATCAGCTACTGGACTTCACCATATGTTCCCTAGATAAGTTTTAAAAAATTTAAGAAAATGATATTTTTCTTGAAGCTTCAAATGTTTTTTTAGGGGTTTAATAATATTAAGATGTTTAGAAAAATATTATTAGAAGTAGTTGAAGTCTAAAAAAGTTGAAACAATTTTTATGATAGATTTTTTGTAATTGTTATGGAGCTATGTAATAAGAATTCATTAATTTTTTAAATACAGAGTTGGTTTCAAGAAATGGAATGGGAGTCTTTAGTTTTCATATGATTCATCATATTGAATAACAGAATCAAAATGACATATATATTAGAATAAAGAATGGTTTGAAATTATAATGTATACTATAGTGGTGATAATATTCAAGAAGATTAGAGAATAATCAAGATGGTTTTATAAGCACTAAAAGAGTTAAATATAATTTTGAAATAAAATTAAAATTTGAGCTTATCAAAATTTGGTTGAGTGGGAAAAAAATTTCAGATTCCCACCCATTCCACTTTTGGATCATCTATAAATATAAGGAAGCACAATTTACTATCTAAAAACAAATACATTACTCATGTATGGGAGAGAGACAGAGGGTTGACAGTTTTATAAAAGAGGATAAGATTCCAGAAATATTTTTCTTGAGAAACATATCATGATATAATAAGAGTAAGGGAGATAGTATTCATAGTTTTCTAGAACAGACCATGCAATCAGAAAAATATTTAAGGGGAAAAATATGTAGTTTAAATTTTTTCCAGTGTATCTTTTCATATATATTTTTTAGACTGAAGAATCAGAAAAATACATTAGACTATATTTTCATACAATGTATAGAAACTTTTTCTCTACCTACCGATGGGTAGGAAAATAGATAAAGTGGAATTTGTTGAAGTAGTATTGTGATTCATTTGGAACCAAATAGTAAAGGTTTCTTAACTTGTTAAACAAACTTTTTCTACATCATTCGTGCAAGAAGAATAAAATGAAATATTTTTTTGATCACAATTCTACACAAGTGTAATGGTTATTCCTAATTTTTTTATAAAAAAATAAATTTATTTTTTCTAGTGTATTTTTTGGTATTGGATTATTTTCAAACCATTCAAATGAATAGATACTCTTATTGAGTTTTGAACCTTGTCAATACTTATATTACTATAGATGTGTGAATTTTGTGTTTTTAACAAAGTGAAAACTCTTTTATAGGAGTCAAATGATGTTATAAAAGATATTTAACATAAAAGGAAAAAATATATCATTGATTTACCCCCTACCCCTCTCAGTGATACATTGATCTTGGTTGGGGCTTTTTAATTGGTATCAAAGCCTTGGTTCCCTTTATTTTCTCTTTGATGATATTTTTGAAGATAATTTGTTATGGAGAATTTGAATTTTGTGAATAGTTAGGGGATTCCAATCCTCACTGGAAATAATTACCATATCTATAAAGATATAATGTTTATATATCTAATGTCTCTAGGGTGTGATGTTTTGGAAGATTATACAAAAGGATTTCCTCCTCGTGTTGAAAAATATCCTCCTACATCAATAAAAATAAAAAACCTAAGAATGATGGAAGAGATAAGAATAATTTACTCTAGTCAGTTTCTAGAATTGAATTTATTTGAGTGGAGGGAGTTTCTACTTCTAAAAAAACTGGGAAATTTTGAATAGCATTTATGATGGAAAAAAGGAACATGAAAAAGGAAAAGTTACAAATCTGTTCGATAAAGTATAAAGATCTCAAAATGGATGAGTGTGATTCGGTTGGTGAATTCATTTCAAGGGTGGATGATATTTTAATCACCAATATATTTCTTGGGTAGAAGCTGGAAGATTCAACTTTATTTGAAAATATCATGACAATTATTCCTCATATGTTTGATTCCAAAGTTTCATCTTTAGAATACAGAGATCCTAAAACTCTATCTATGTATGACCATTATAGTACACTTATTACTTATGAAATTATAAGGGATAAATTTTTGAAAATCAAAGAAAAAATTAATCAATAAATTTCCTTCAAATCTTCTAAGAAAGTAAATTATATGAATATTCTCGATGATGAAGAAGCTGTTGATTCTGAATCCAAAAATCAGGTTAGTAACAATCTTGATGAATTTTTATCCTTATCTTATAAAAATGTGAAAATAGATATAAGAAGTTATATAGAGATTATTCCATTAAAAAATTTGAATATGTAGTTTTTTGGAACTTTGATATTAATTTTTCTTGAAGAAGGAATGAAGAAGATAGTGATGATGATAATAAAAGGTCAAGAAGATCTAGGAAGAAACAATGCGATAATCTAAAATTTTATTCCAAGTGAAAAGATAAAAACTTATCCAAATTAAAAAATATATGTATTTTGTATAAATATAGTGAAAATTAAAATTGTGAAGATGAATTTGAGAAATTCACTAAAGTTTCTGAAAAAAAAACTTTTATTGCACTGGTTAAAGATGAAGTGTTTAAAAGCACTAGTTCAAAAGGAGAAGAGACTAAGTTAGAGTTTCACATGAAGAGAGAGTTAAAAGAACGTTTTTTAAAGACAATAATACTTTAAAAGGAAATAAAAAAGTTAAATATGGAAATTCCTTTTATAAAAAATTAAATAAATTCTTATTGAAGAAAATCTAGGCTGCTGGATTAGGGTAACGCCCTGAAATTCCTAAGAACATTGTATTTGATATCATGTATGACATGAAAAACCAAGAACGTAAGGGAATATAATATCCCAAGAATTTATAATATTTTTACTATTTCAAAAAAAATTAATCCATGATATATAGTTTAATGAAAGTTATTCTAAGTTATCATGTGTTGCACGCAACAAAGAATTTCCTTGATAACTTACTTTACACGCAAGACCGATTTTTACAAAACCGTAATATATTAAAAAAACATCATAATTCAGTTAAATAATATATAACATAGACATTAAATTATCATTTATGAAAAATATTAACTATATTTTGATAATATATGTTTTACACAAATATAATATTAATTCATTGATTACCAATAAATTATAAATGATAATATAAATCGATTAAATATAAAGGAAATGTTTGTTTGCTCACAGAAGAGTTTTATAAAAGAAAATTAAATTAATTAATATTAGTTAATTTCATTAATTAAATATATATATATATATATTATATATAAAATCAAATATTTTTACATTCATCTAATACATTTTGTATTCATAAGATGAGAACAAAAAAATTAAGCATAAAAACCTGTATTTTTTTAAATACAGTTTTACTGTATTTTAATGGAGAATCAATTTTAAATAAAAATATTTTAACTTTAATAAATTTTCTATGTAAAAATATACTTGATTTTATAAATTATAACATTAAAATTATATTAGGGTGATTTTTTTTATTTTTCTGTGAGATTTCATTTTTTGATGAATAGTGAAAAATATTGAATTTTAATTTAAAACTATTTTTTCATATAATTTATTTATGAGAATAAATTTCGTTTTCAGTTTATTTAAAAGTTAAATTATATAAATTATACATCAATTAATCTTATTTAGTTTATTGGAATCAATTTCACATTGAAATTGGATATAAAAACTTAACAATCTTTTGAACAATTTAACTTTTAAAACCCACTTTATCACCCCAACTATGAGATTAAATTTTTATTAATTTATAATACCTATGTTATTATAATTTGGAAAAAAGAATTAAATATTATAAATCATCATAATTTATAATTTATGAAAAGGTCGTCTTAATTTCTGACCCAAAATATTATTGAAATTAATGAAAATTAATTACATTGATTATGGAACAAAATAGAGTAACAAGGAACAAAACATTAATCTTAATGTAAAAATAACCTAAAAACATTAAAAAATCCATTTTATATTCATATTTATACACTATATTCACTTGGACCTAATTTGGACCATTATTTGATTCTCTTTTAATAGTAAAAATGTGGGTTTAGGTCCATTTTCTAAAATTTACAAGAATAACACTCCTCCACTATAAAAAATCACTCACCCCTAACAATTATTCACGCATATCAATCCATTTGGATCATCCAAAATCTTTAAAAATAATTTCCAATCATTAATCCCCATGTCCTATAATCCTTCCTTTCTGTATAAATCCATCGAAGGAAGAATTTTGGTACAAACCAAAAGGAGTTACTCGAAAATGAAGTAACATTATTCAACGATCACTTTCATTTTTTTCCTTATCAACCACTCAACTATTTTCATTACATGATCATAGAAAAAATAAGTATCCTAAAAATAATTATATGTTTCTATTCTAACTTTTATATCTACACTTGCACACACTCCAATCTAATGGGTAACAAACTCGCTATTTATGTGTACGGTGAACTACCGCCTTGTCAAAACAATGTCATTCGTTTTTCCTTTACCACCTATCATGGTTGGTAATTATTATGGAAAAATTATTTATATATTATATTTATGATATTTATTTTTTTCTTTATTCTTATATAAAATTTATATAAAACATACCTTCAAGATTTCCATTTATTGTGAATTTGATAACATTGTTTGTGGAAATGTGTACAACTACCTCCTCAAGGTGATGTAAATCATTCATGCTATACGTGGAATGTATTAAAGACTAATTTTAATAAATTTTTTCGAAAATGAGACATAAATATGAAACATTAATTTTAATATATATATATATATCAATTAATTTTCTTTCTTTCTATATGATAATGAAAGGTAAGTAAGGTTCATACATGCGTATGACTTACCATCTCCATGAAAGGTTCATTTCATTTATTAATTCCAAATATTATCGATTATTACAAATAAATATAATATATATATATATATGATAATTACATCATGTTTTAAATTATACATATTATTAAACCATGATCAGAGAAATAATAACAAAAATAACAAGTCAAAATAAACTATAAAAACTTCTCCATTAACACCAGAAATAGTGAAAATAATGAAAAGTTATTAAAAAATGGGTAATAATATAATATAATATGATTAAATAAGATATTATAAATATAATTAAGGTTTTTTATATTTTTTTAAAAGTTTAAAACCATTATAAATGAGTATAATGTATGTTCACTAGAAAGGAAATGCAAGGTAATTGATTCTTGTCTCACTTTTATTTTTGTGGGGCCTACACAATGTTTTCACCACTTATTTATTTTGTGTGGAATATATACTACCCCAATTGTATTTTATATTATGAATAAATTTATATTCATGGTATTTAGAGTATCATTTGAAATTATTTTATTTTTTGGGATTATAATTCAATAGTTACCTGGTAATAAGGGACTTCATCTCAATTTCCATTCATTGATATATACTTTATTATTGTGCACCTAATTTATTATATATGGTGTACATTTTTCCACTTCTACATTTAATATCGTGATTCATTCATTTTTCTGGAAATTTTTAGTTTTAATTGTGATTTTTTCATTTAATTGTATTTTAATTATGTGTTATTAAGGGGAAAATAATTTCAAAACCCAATTTCTTTTCTTTAGGTTGTATTACTTCCTCATTGTCATTAATATTCTAAGATCATGTGTGTAATAAATTTTACTATATATTGTTTTAGTTCCACTTGTTTTATGTGTATTTAAATTTTACACACATAATCTATTTATTTACAGATTCTCACATCAACGTTATGGTCTTTTCATGGGTTTAATTCACAATATCATTTTGTTCAAGGTTGTTTATATTTGAATGTTCATCCGAGTAAATTATAGGATCATTGTCAATTTAACCCTTTAATTTTATTATCCTATGGTTATTAATGACATTTTTAATTAATATTACCATATTTCCATTCTTTCGAACCCAAAATGTTTTATAAAATATTTTAAAGAAAACCTGACTTCATTTCTCACTTTAGTCAGAGAGCTTTTTTTCTTCAAAAAACCCTATTTTCTAAAATGTTTTTAAAAAATGTTTTTAACCTTTCCAAAATGATTGATTAAAGTCATTGTAACACCCCCAAGGTTTTACAAATAAATGAAATTCATTAAATACTAAGCCTCTATGAAACAATTGTTTTAAGTAAACAGTTATAAAGTAGTTGTTAAAACATAATGTTTCCACTTTTATGATTTGAATTTCTAAAAACAGCCATCTACAATTGTGGTCAGTATGTTATTTGGATTCTAATGGAACAAACTTGATTTCCGGTGAATATTAACATTCCCTTATGAATAGTAATGTTAATTGTAATATGACCTCAATGAATAGTAAATTGTATTATTATTTCATTTTCTTAAGTCTTTAAGATAATGAAATCTTGATTAATTTATCAAGGTGATATAAAATTAGTTATAATATTAAAATTGGTAATTTTTTAATAAAGTTTGATTTTATATAAAAATTAAATTAATCATATTTAGAACATTATTTTCAAAAAAAAATGGAGTTCTTTTTTGAATTCTACACAACGAAAAATAGTAAGGGTGATTGTTTGGTATTTTTCTGAAATTCTTGAATTTTTTATGAATAGTGAAATACAGTAAAATATAGTATATTCAAATTATTAGTTAAATACACTATTTTTGACACCATGGATGATGTAATCCCACTTGTTTCAAACTCACATGATTTAGTTACTATTTTTATCATAATAATGAAGTCTATTCATTCTCTTGGACAAAAATATTAAAATAATAATTGAAATAATGTTAAATCTCTTCTCTCCTCCCCTATAAATATCACCCTCATTACCCTATTCCTATCACACTTCTCAAGCCTTTAGAATTGTCTAAGTTCGACCAAATACCTTCCCCAATTCTCTTCCCCTTGTCCAAGACATACCGGTCTCACCAAAAGGCCAAAACCAATGGCCTTAAGGAGGATCTCAAGGAGAACAGACCAAGAGGTAAGAATCCTCTCTCATTTTCATGTGTTTTCTTTTCAGTTCCTTTATTTTCTTATAATATCTTCCCCTCCCCTTATCTAGGAGGTATGAAATCTCAAAAATGTAATATATTTTGTATGTTATCATGTTTATGTAATAAATTCATCATCTTTCTTCCCCTCCACATCCTCTTATTCTAAAAAAATAAAAACATCATTCGTGATGAGTCGTTTTCCAACAATTGTGGACAATGAGCTTTCAGTTTCCATTACCTCTAATCAAAAATCCCCTTTAATGGTTGAAACATAATTTAAATTTTATTATTTAACCTATTTTATGTTCTATAATTAACTTAAATGCATGACATTAAATTATATAATGAAACAAGTTCATGATTATCAAAGAACCACAGAAAATGATCTAAGAAAATATCATTAATGTTTTATCTAATGATTCATCATCATCTATGATGAAAAAAATGATTTATAGTATCATTATATATTCTGGAAACACAATAATACCATCTCATTTCACTTCTATATTAACTTTACATACTACAAGAAAATCAAATACAAAATGGCCATGGGATTCATGTAAAGAACGCACCTAAAACAATAGAAGGAACAAAATACTAATAATTAAAAGGTGAAATGATGTTATAAAATGATCCTATATGTTTTTATAAACAATAAAACGTTTTTTAAAGTACTAATAAAACTCTTTTAACCATTACAAAGTAGTTTTAAACAAGTTTTAAGTAAGGCAGACCTGGGTTAAGGGAATTCTTAACCCAATTTCCATTATTTGGGTAAGATTTTTACTTAATTAATTGTGTGGTTTTAAGATCATTTATATAAGGAATTTTTTTATATTATGTTATATTATTTGTATTTATAGTGTATACACATATTTATTTCAATCCATTTATTCTCATATCAATTATATGTCATTTTTTAGAGATGTTTCTTTCGAAATCCTCTTCTAAAATTTTGTTTTACAAAATTCAAAGGAAATGTTTTGATGAAACTATTCATGTTGTATGATTATGTTCTGTTTCTTGGGAATTATTTATTATGAATTTTTGGACCTATATATATCTCAAATTAATTGGGTTTGTGTAAGTTGGAGGTCGGTCATATGGTTACTCCATGTGTAACTGCGATGGTTACACTATAAAGTAGTCGTGAGGGTTACATTGTAAGGTAGATATGACGGTTACGGTTCATAAGGTAGACATCGTGGATACAAAACTAAGTAATTAATGATATAATATAAATTTATGGTTCTATTTTGGTTCTCTATGTTTTTTTGGAATCTCGTGGAAATATCAAGTATCACAATGAAAATATATAGGGGTGACAAGTATATCTTTTGGTTATCATACCAAATTTTTAAATGATTTTCATAGGTTGTAAGGATATGTGAGACAAATAAGGAATACAAGTTTAATGTTATGAAGTTTTTTCAAAGAAATCATGTTTTATTTGAAAAAATTTATATTTTAGAATAAATGGATACAATTTTTTGGTGTGCAATCTATATAAATTTGGAATGTTATGTTTGTATTGTATCCCAATTCTCTAGGACTCTAAACTTGAAAAGATCCTCAATATTAAAGGAAGTTACTTATTGACTAAAATTAAAGATTATGTAATGTAATGAGGTTTCGTTCTTATATTTTTTGTCAGATGATGGTTTAGATAAATTTAAAGGTTAGGATTATGTTAATAGAATACCATAAATGATTTTTACACCATGGTTAATTTTGAATTATATTGCATTTAAAGAGTACCATATTGCTTTGACTAAGATATTTTTTTTCATAATTGTATTCCATAGAAGAAATAGGGATGTTAAAGTGGAGAGGCACTGACAGAACTATATCCTTCCGAATCTGATGCCCAGAAAGGTAGGGATTGGAACCGAGCAGTTTGTGATAGTAATATATCAACTAACACATAAAATAAATGGTGGTGGAATCCATTCAAGATAAAAACCCGAGGTACTACAAAAGAAACATGAATATAGTGAAACATTTTATAATGCAACACCCTCCTGATTTCAGTGGATCTTCTAACCAATTATTGGATGAAGGACGGATTAAATCCCAGGAAAAGATATTTTATGTAATGGGATGTTTAGGTAATCAAAAGTTAAGTCTTTTCATTTATCTTTTTGAAGTTGAAGCTGATAAATAGTGGTCAATGGTCTAGAATATCAGGGATAGAGAGGAGATTGGATCCTTAGAGTCAAATGAATTTAAAAGCCTTTTCCTTGAAAAATATTTTTTTAAGGTGGTGCAACTTATGATGGACAAGCAATTCCTTGAATTGAATAAAAAAGAGGAAGATTCAATGGTCATTTATAAATCGAACTTCACCCCAATGGTGAGGTATGCTCCAAATCTTATTCTGGATCTTGATATAAAAATCAACGATTTTTACTCAAGAATAAATCTAAGTTATCGAAGGCCATTGGCCTCCCATGAATTCAAAATTTGTGAGAAACTTGTCCGATGTTCTGAGAATATAGAAATGGAGTTTGATGATGATTACTTGTACTTTTAAAATATGGAGAAGTAGTAGTCCATATGTCAAGTGATGGGTAAGAATAAATAAATGAAATCTAATGGTAAGAATGTCCATTTTCCAGTTTGTGAAAAGTGTGGCAAAAAGCTCCTGGGAGAATGCCTTACCAAAACTGGGAAGTGTTTTTGATGTGGTATGTTTGGATCTATAGCCTGATATTGTAATAAAATGATCTTAATTCTAATCCTAATAAGAAAACTATAAAGTGTTTTAAATGTGGTGATAGGGGTCATTATTCAAATTCCTACCCAAATAATGATTTGAATGATACAAAGAGGCTAGACTATAAGAAGAAAGGTGTAGTGAGATCCTTTGTGACTACATCAATAGATGTCGATCCATCCAATGAAGTTGTATCATATACCTTATTTGTTAACTCATATTTTTCTAGTTTCTTATTTGATATGAGGTCTACACATTCCTTTACTTCTGAGTAATTGTTGGGTAAATTGGATATTTTACCTAAAAAATGAGACAAGAACTTATTGTTAAAACACCAGGTGGAAATGCTATTGAAAAAATAAATTTTAAGAATATTACAATTGTTATATGTGGAAATAAATTACCTTCAACCCTTCTTGTTTTACCATTATTATATTTTTATATCATTCTAGGGATGGATTTTTTTTAATCATACAAAGATTGATTATAGTGTTAAATAATTTTCTTTCAGAAATATGTTAAGTTTGTATACAAGAATGAACCCATACATTCGATAACATATTAGGAAGCTAAGAAACTGATAAAATATGTAAATTTAATTTCTCTTCTCTTGTTATTAAAAATAAGGGATCTATTCAGATTAATGAAGTGTAGGTGGTAAATGAATATCTTAATGTGTTTCCATATGAGTTACCTGATGTTATACCTAATTGGGAAGTAGAACTTACTGTTAACAAAGTTACTGATGCTAAGAAAATTTCAAAACCCCATTAAAAATGGATCAAATGAAAATTTTAGAGTTGCAAAATTAGTTGCTGGATTTTTTTGATAAAGGATTCATTCTTCCAAGCAATTCACCATAGTGTGCTTCTATTTTTTTGTTAAAAAGAAATATGGTTTTCATGAGACTTTTCATTGATTATATAGGCTTGAATAATATCACTAATAAAAACTTTTATCTTATTCCTCATATTTATGAATTAATTTATCATATCCATGGAGATCAGTACTTTTCCAAGATTGACTTCAGATTCAGATACCATCAGCTGAAGGTGAAGGAGGATGACATCCCAAAAATAGCTTTTTGTACTAGATATGGAAATTATGAATTTTTTTTATGATATTTGGGTTAAATAATACACCTATTGTATTCATGGATCTTATGAAGAGATATTTTCATGAGTTCTTGGATAATTTTATGGTTGTGTTTATTGATGAAATTCTGGTATTTTGTAAGAGTAAAGAGGATCATGAAAAATATCTAAGGGTTGTTTTGAAAACCTTCAAAGAAAAGAAACTGTATGGAAAATTCAGAAAGTGTGATTTTTCATTGTAATAGATTTATTTTCCTGGGAACATTGTAAATAAGGATGGAATAATGGTTGATCCTTACTAAATAAAAGTTGTTGATGAATGGAAAATACCTAAAAATGTTATAGAGATTCATAGTTTTCTAGGATTAGCATGTTATTACTGAAGGTTTGTTAAAAACTTTTCAAGGTTAACTAGTATGCTAAATAATTTAACACAAAAAGGAATTAAATTTGTTTAGATAGAATAATGTTATTTTTGTTTTTGGGAAATGAAGAGGAGATTGGTGAATGCTCCAGTTTTTTCCTTTCCTTCCCAAAATAGTGAGTTTTTCATCTATAGTGATGATTTATTGACATGAATTGGTTGTGTTTTGATGCAGAATGATCGATTAATTTATTATAATTCAAGAAAACTAAAACCTCATGAGTTAAATTATCCCACACATGATTTTGAATTATCAGATGTGGTTTTTTGATTAAAAATTTGGTTGCACCATTTATAGAGAGCCAAATGTCAAATATATACAGACCATAAAAGTATAAAGTATATATTCAATCAGAAAGAATAAAACATGAGGTAGAGAATATGGATTGAACTAATAAAGTATTATTATTACATGATTAATTACCATCTTGGAAAGAAAAAAATTTGGAGGATGCCTTGATTCAAAAACATCATGCATCATTAACTATGTTACATTTGGAACATGATCGCTTGATTAATGATTTGATGAATTTTGTCTTAAATTTTGTTGGTGTAGGAAATAAAACTATTTTGTTTCATGTTTCAATCCATTCATTATTATCAGACATAATTAAGAAAGTGCAGAAGGAAGACAATGAGCTATAGAAAAATGTAGAATTTGTTAAAAAGGGTAGGTTTCCAGAATTTTACCTTGATAAAGATTGTGTTTTAAGATTTAAAAAAATGTTGTGTGAGCCTTATGATTCCTATACGAAGAATGAATTGTTGTGTGAAGATCATAGTTCTCCATTTTTAGTTAATCCTAGTAGTACTAATATGTACTGAGACCTTTGGGAGTATTACAGGTGGGATGGAATATAAAGAGATATTACTGATTTTACCATGAAAATTTTGACATGTAAATAGGTTCAATCAGAGTGTTAGTTATTGAAGGGGATGCTTCACCCTTTTCCAATTCCAAATTGGAAATGGGAGAATATATACATGGAATTGGTTGTGGTATTACGAAATACTTCTCTATGAAACAATGCGATTTGGGTCATTATTGATCAGCTAACTAAATCTGCACATTTTCTTTCTATTTGAGATACAATGTATATGGATCATCTTTCCCGATTGTACCTCATAGTGATTGTTAGGTAAAATGGAGTTCCTTATTCCATTGTATCTGACCGGGATCCTAGGTTTACTTCTAAATTTTGGAAGGGAATTCAAAAGTCAGGGGGCACCGAATTAAATTTCAGTTTTGCTTTCCATCCATAATCAGATGGGCAGTCAGAACGAATGATTCAGACATTGGAGGATATGCTTCAAGCTTTTTTAGTGGAATAACAGGTAATTTGGGGTCAATATATTTCTTTATTTGAGTTTTCTTATTATAAGATTTTTCATTCCAGTATAAAAATGGGACCTTTTGTGGCATTGTATGGGAAGTGGTGTAAAACTCTAGCTTGTTGGGATGATGTTTGGGAAAAGAAGTTTATGGGAAAAAATTAGTAGAGGAGGTGGTAGAGAAAGTGAAGATGATCCAGTAACACATGAGGATAGCTCCGTGAAGGAATAAAAGTTTTATAGATAACAATAGGAAATACTTTTCTTTTGAGGTAGGTGGTTATGTTTTTCTTGGAATCTTACTATGGAAAAGTGTTATGTGTTTTGATAAAAAAGGAATACAAAGGCCACAGTTCGTTGGAACTTGTATAATCCTAGAGAAAGTTGGACCAGTTTCCTGATGAGTATATTTTCCTCCGAATTTATCTGAGTACATAATTTTTTTCATGTTTTGATGTTGAGAAAGTATGTTCCAGATTCATCTCATGTCTTGAGCCCAAAAGTAGTACAGCTGATAGAGAACCTTTATTATGAAGAGAAACTAGTTCAGATTATTGATCCAAGGGAAAACATATTTTTGGAATAAGTTGATCCACTAGGTAAAGGTTTTTTGTAGAAACCACATGGTTGAAGAAGAAACATGGGAGTCTGAAAATGCTATGAGGGAAAAGTCCCCTCACTTGTTTAATAAGTAAATAAATAGATAAAAATTATGAGGACATAATTTCCAAAAGTTAGGGAGAAAGTAACACCCCTAGATTTTAAAAATAAATTAAACGCAAGAAATACTAAGACTCTATGAGATAAAACTTTTTTTATGAGACGGTTATAAAGTATCCATTAAAACAAAATGTTGTCGCTTTTATGTTTTGAATTTCGAAAAACGGTCATCTACAATTGTGATTAGTAAGTTATTTCGAGTCTAATGAAAGAAACTTGATTTTTGGGGAATAGTAACATGCCCTTATGAATATTAATATGACCCCAATGAATTGAAAATTGTATTATCATTTAATTTCCATAATCCTTTAATTTAATTACATATTTATTAATTTTTCAAGGTGATATAAATTGAGTTATAGTTTTAAAATTGTAAATTTTTTAATAAAGAATGATTTTATTTTAAAATTAAATTAATAATAATTAGAAAAATAATTTTAAAAAATGGAGTTTATTTTTGAATTCTACACATCTAAAAATGGTTCAGGTAAATTTTTTGTATTTTTCTAAAATTCTTGAATTTTTTATGAATAGTGAAATACGGTAAAATACAGTATATTCAAATTTTAAGTTAAATGCACTATTTTTTACATCATGGTTGACGTAATCCCACTTGTTTCAAAATCACATGCTCTATTTACTATTTTTATAACAAGAAGGAATACTATTCATATTTATGGCAAAAATATTAAAATAATGATTAAAATAATGTAAAATACCTCCTCTCCTCCACTTTAAACATCACCCTCATTCTTCTCTTCCTATCAAACCTCTCAAGACTTTATCATTATCTATGTTCTACCAGATACCATCCCCAAGGCTCTTCCCCACGTCCAAGACCTATTGGTCTCACCAAAAGTCCAAAACTAAAGGCCTTAAATAGGATCTCAAGGAAAAGAGATCAAGATGTAAGAATCATCTTTCATTTTTATGTGTTTTCTTTTCAATTCCTTTATTTTATTATACTCTCTTCCCATACCCTTATCAGGATGTATGAAATATATATAATCTTATATATTATTTATTTTATCTTTTTCATGTAAAAAATCATCATCTTTCTTCCTCTCATATTCCTCTTATTCTAAAAAAATAAAAACACCATTCGTGATGTGTTGTTTACCAAAATTGTGGACAATGTGCTTTCAATTTCAATTAATTCCTTCAAATATGATTATAAAACCCATTTAATAGTTGAAATATAATTTAAATTGTTTTATTTAACCTATTTTATATTCTGTAATGAAATTTAATTCATGAAATTAAATTATATAATGAAACAAGTTCATAATTACAGAGGAACCGCCGAAAATGATCTAAACAAATAACATTAATGTTTTATCTAATGATTCATAATAATATATGATAAAAAATGAAATATCATGGCATTATAAATTATTGAATCACATGAAAACCACTTCATTCTACTTTTATAATCTCATTTCCATACGAAAATAAAATCAAATACAAACCGGCCAGGGAAATCATGTAAAAAACACACCTGGAACAATGGGATGAACAAAATACAAATAACTAAAGGGTGAATTTATGTTATAAAATAATCCTATAAGGTGTTATAAACAATAAAATGTTTCTCTAAAACAATAATAACACTCTTTTAACCATTATATAGGAGTTTTAAACAAGTTTTAAGTAATAAAAACCATATGTAAGGGAATTCTTAACCCAATTTCCATTTTTTGGGTTAACCTTATAATTCATTAATTATGTGGTTTTAAGATCATTTTTGTGATTAATTTCTTTTAAATTATGTTTAATTATGTTCATTTATAGTTTATACACATATTCCTTTCGTTATATTGATTCTCATATCAATTATATGTCATTTGTAAGTAACTTTTCTTGTAAAATCCTCTTTTAAAATTCTGTTTTTACAAAATTCAAAAGCAATATTTTTATGCAATTATTCATGTTGTTTGATTATGTTTTGGTTCTTGGGAATTTTTATTATGAATTTTTTAACCTATATTTCTCTATAATGAATTGGGTATGTGTAATTTGGAGGCCAGTTGTATGGTTACTCCATGTGTAACTGTGATTCTTACAGCATAGGGTAGTTGTGAGGGTTACGTTGTAAGATAGTCGTGAGGGTTAAAAATCATAAGGAAGACATTATGGTTACAAAAGTAAGTAATTAAATACCCAATATACATTTATTATTATATTTATGATCTTTATATTTTTCAGGAATATCTGGGAAATCTCATGTTTCACAAAGTAAGTATATATGGGTGACAACAAGGTCTTTTTGAAAATGATTTCATACATTTACAAGTATTCATGGACTAATGTTTTATTTCCTTCATTTTATATCCCTTACTGAGATTTTGTTCCATTTTATGTTTTTAAATTATTTTCAAAGTTTATAAGTGTGTTTAAGATAAACAAGTAATCCAGGTTAAATTCTATGAAGATTTGTCAAAGAAATCATGTTTTATTTGAAAAGATTTATATTTTGGAAGAAATGTATATTGTTTTTGTGGTATCTACTCTATATAAAAGTGGAATTTTATGAATATATTGTATCACAATTCTCTAAAACTCTACACTTAAAAACATCCTCAATATGAAAGGAAGTGATTTCTTAACTAAAATTCTAGATTATGTAATGTAATAAGGCAAGGTTTTTATGGTCATTTTACTACTTTCAGTCTTTTAAAAATGTTTTCAAGCTAATAATCTTGTCTCTTTCTGAAAAATTCATTTTTCTAACCTCTAAACATACAAGAGGGATTTTCTTGTATAGGATATATGTAATTACCCACCATCATTTCATTAAATCTTCCTTTATAAGTTTAAAACTTTATTTTTTAAAGGAAACTTTTTTTAAAATTTATTTTCAAAGAAACATATTTTCAAAATGCTTTTCAAAATAAAAATTATATTTTCCTCAAGAATGTTTTTAAAATATACTTTTATATTATTTATATTCATTAATTATAACAACCCTTTTTGTTTACTCAATTTTTGATATTTTGTATTGATATTATCCTTATTATTCTTCTGTATGGTTTATGATTGATTTGGCCGAGGATAGTATTGAAATTAAATTCCTTGATTCCTTTAATTCCCCTTGAAATATTAAATTTCCTATTATCATTTAACATTAAATTCCCCATAATTATCCATATCACTTATCATGTATATGTTTATTACTTAAACAGTATATCATTTTTTACATACGATGTTCATTTTGACATTTATTTTATTATATGGGGAGATATTGATAAATCTGTATTCTTTATTCAATGAAGATATTTGATAAGTCATGTTGTATATTAATTAAATCAGTTACTTGAAATGAAGAATTATTTGTACATGCAGGGATGGGAGGTCCCCATACATTATATATCCCCTTGATGCATTGATAAGTTCATATGAGGAAAACTAGTTGTGCAAATTTAATATGTTTCTACCTATAGTTTTAAACTTTCAAGAGGATTGATCTTTATAGTAGTGGTTTTATTATTCCTAATACATGACATCCAATAATTAAGAATTTCCTTTGTTTGGATTCATTATTTATTATCCATGATATTTTCACTATGACAATGTCTATGGATGCATTTATTTTTTAGTTTATTATTTAAATGGAATATATCTTCAATTATTTCAATGTCATATTGATTATTCTCTTTGATTCATTATTTATTCTTTTATACATAAATCTTATTGATTATTTGAGCTCACCCTTATTTTTTTTCTTCCCGTAAAATTCCATGAAGTGTACTAAGAAAGATATTCAAGGATACACTAGAAGGAATAAATATTTTGTCTTCAAAAAAAATTATGTCATCATTTGTGTATTCATTTATTAATCAAATCTCATCTATGTATCAAGTTTACCAAGATTAATAAATTGGTTGGTCCTTTGGGATGCGATTTACATGTATATTACGCCATTTTAATGGTATCATGACACCGAATCTGGGTTGTTGGGGTCAGGTTCGCTACAATTGGTAATAGATCAGGTTTAATAGAAACCATAGGAACTAGATTTAGGGAAACATATATTATAGAACATAACCCTAGGGTATAATTTTAGGATAAGTATATAAGAACATTCTAGAATTTTTTTTAACGTCTATATTAGGTGTGTATCCATGAAAATACATCCTTTTATAGATAATACTAGTGGTGTGGTTCTAGCACAGATGTACCTAGAGGTAACAACTCTGAAAAGGTGTGTCGATCCTAACTTGAGTGTAACTTGGTACATGACAACGGGCCTTTTTGTGCACCTAGTTTGACACTCCCATGGGATATTTTTTGGATTATTCACATTCTCTTTACAAACTATTATAAAGGATTTAAATATATAATGATAATGAATAACCTAGGTTAAACCTAAGTTGTCTTATACTGAAAATAATGTGTCAAGATTTAGACATCATAAAAATGATTATATGGTTTTCCCAATATAAAAATTGATTATCACACTTTGGTTTTCGGTTTTTTGAAATACCCTCTTATAAAGGTTAAACCATAGACCATGTAATGACCTATGTTTAAATAAATGGATGAATTATTTATGCATTGGGTTTGTATTGAAAACCTTAGTTAAAAGGTTATTTAGTAACTAAGTTTCAAGGATGTCTATCATATTTAATTTGGAAATTATATTAATATGGTTTTAGAAAAGGAAAACCTATATGTACGGTGAAAACCCATCAAATTTGGAAATGTGATGGATCTTGAAGCCATTACCAATGAATGATAAGGTTTTTGCACCTACCAATGGCCTATGTGATTTCATTGATAATTTATCATTGTTTTACTTAAACAATATGATGAATTAATATTAATAGTGAACCATTAGTATTAATTTCTGGGTTTAGTGATTAATTTATTTACCATATTAGTTTTGTAATAGGTAGGATAGAAATATAAGGGCTTGTTTATGGGTATTATGATCTGTTAAGAGTGCATTTTAGTGCTATAGGCATCAAAGTTAATTTTTGGATATCCATTTCTTGAGGTAATTGATATATTATGAATTGATCTAATCACAAAAAAAAGATGAAAATTTTGTTTATGAAATAGAAATATGTTAAGTAAGTATATTTCCTTATATTCTTATTTTGTAAAATAATTTATCAACAATAATAAAGGGATATTAAAATAATTTTCTATAATAACCTAATCTTTGTTGAATTGTTGGTTTTCTAAATCATAAAAGATTTTTTTTATTTGAGACCCTAAACATTCTATTGATCATTCAAAAGTTTCTTCTTGATGACCTCAATCACTCCCTATAAATATTTATGATTTTTCTCTACGTACATATCTTCACTTTCCAGTAATGTTCTCCTACTTAGACACCTAGTTATATGTTATTCCATGTGACCATTGTAACTCCCATTATCTATTTTCTGAAGGATGTTTTACGAAGTCTTCTAGTGATGTGGAATTTCAACATAGGAAATTTCAAACAATTTATTACCAAGACAGAATTTAAATTATGTTGAGATAATTTTTTTAAGTTGAGAAGAATGTAACACCCTGAAATTCAAAAGTAATAACATTTTATTTGATAGTGTGTATGACATGCAACACCAAGTACATAATTAAATATAATATTCTGAGACTTTATAATATATTTACTATTTTAAATAAAATTAATCCATGATATAGCTTGAATTATTTTCGATACTGAGTTAGTGTGTGTTGCATCCGACAAAGACTTTCTTCGACAGCTTGTGTTACACACTAAACTGTGTTTTATCGAACAATAATATATTAATGAAACATTATTATTTAGTATAATAAGACATAAAATAGCCATTAAATTTGAATTTATGAATATTATTATCTAATTTATTAAAATATATGTTTTACATGAATATTATATGAATTCATTGGAAAAAAATTAATTAGAAATGAAAATAGAAACCGATTGAATATAAAGGAAATGTTTTTCTGTTCACGAAGAAGATTTATCCTAATAAATTAATTTAATTAATATTATTGAATGAAATTAATTAAATATATACTTTATATATCCAATGAAATATTTTTACCTTCATCAAATATATTTTATATTCATAATAAAATAATAAACCCAATTTTAATCATTGTAACCTGTATTTTTTTAAAGATAGTTTTATCGCCTTTTAATGGAGAACTTATTTTACATCCAATTTTTAGAATTTATTTAAATTTTATATGTCAAAATAAAATTAATTTTTTTAATTAGAACATCAAAATTATCATTAGGTGAATTTTTTGTATTTTTCTGTGTGGTTTCTTTTTTTGATGAAGAGTGAAAACATTGAATTTTAATTAAAAATTTATTTTTCGTCAAATTTATTAATAATACTAAATTATGTTTTTGATTGGTTTTAAATGTAAATTAGTTCAATTATACATTGTAATGTAGAGAATCAGGGTGCCACACAGTGGGTGACCTGAACCCAGCTGGTCACATCACATCAAGCACATTTCCCCAAATGTGAGAGGCTGTTGACTAGCAGTGGGGGCCTAGGTCTGATAGAGGGGAAACTATGCCCTCATTTGTCAAAGTGTACTATAGCGGAGAAATACAAACATACCAAAAGTGAAATTAGTAAACACTACCCAACTGAAATGGACAACAGTACTGTAGTAAAAGATGACCAATAGTCAAATATATGATGATGTAATATGTTCCGAATTCTAAGAAAGCATCCAAAATAGGATACACTGCAATCTAAAACAACGCAGCACAAGTTGCAAGTATAATAAAGAAAAACAAAATAGTGCAGCAGGAACTCAACAACATAGCAAGCCTAAGCTCAATCTCATGCTCTCCTACTCCTCTACAACAATCAAGTACATGTATAGGGACTCTTGCCCTTATCAACACCTACAGTAATATAATCTATTTGGGACCAAGACATGACCCAAACAGGGTGTGAGAAATAAATCCCAGTAGGCAACCACCAAAGGCTCATGCCCAACTGTTTGTGAAATATGTGCAACAGCAGTATGCAATAAAGAAATACAATAAGCTAGGAAGTACTCAAAATAATCTACTCCTACCAGTTCCATTACCATTTAATTATTATTTAACAATTCAATATAATTGAATTATATGTTTTCGAGACCCGACCTCGACCGAAAATCTCATATACAGTGCCACAGTAATAACTACAATAGGATATCTAACAAGTAGAAAGTAAAAACAATACCAAGCTTGTGCTTTATCTTGACATGTATAACATAAGAAATCACCACAATTAATATTCAAATCACACATTGCCCTCAGACATAAAAATACTTACCAACAGGTAATCAGAATCAAAACCCTCAGGTGATTTCCCTCAGGCATAATGAATATTTCCCTCAGGCATAGGAGATATTTCCCTAAGGCATGGAAGCTACATCCCACAAGCATAAGAGAAGTTGTCCACAGGCTAAATGAAACACTGCCCTCAGGATAAGAAAAACACTTCCCTCGGGATAAGAAAGTAACCAGGATGAACCAAACACATAAACAAGCAATTTATATACATTTCCTCTCAATAAAACTGAAAACATGTTTATAATCATGTCGTACCCATGAGTATCTTGGCCAAATGTCTAAACAAGGGAAATTCTTCCATCCGGTGGCCCTGGATCAAGTAAATGATCCCAAACAGTGGTTTATACTTGTTCATTAAATTACCTATGCAATTATAGGTATCTTAACAGTCAAGGCCTCAGCCACACAACACCCCAAACATGGGCACATAGCACCAAAGTATACAAAATCAACTCGACAGTTGGAAATAAACACAAGACCACCTACCTCAATCTTCTCTAATTGATATACGTGAACGACGCCTCCTGGATCACCTAAGAACGAAGTAGATCTGGGATAAACATTTACCTATTCAAACTCAAATAACTTCCCTTAGGTAAATAATTGGAAGAAGAGGTTCAAGAATAGAGAATATCTCACCGGTGCGGTTCAAATGAGATCAACGACAAAGGAATCAGAGTCCTGGTGTGTGATCGGAAGCTCTTCCAAGTTCCGAATTTCTCTCCCACGGCTCTCATCAAGTTCTATGCTTCCTCTGTCAAAAGAGGAGGCTAATTCCTGTTTTTAATGAAAAAAACATAACTACACGGCATTTACTCTCAAGTACACAGCGTGTACTTTCCATTTTTTTAATTGTTCCTCTGATGGCTTCTTTCCACCGTGTTATTATTCACCAGCCGACTAGATTACATGGCGTGTAGTACTAAGTACATGGAATGTACCATTTTTCCACTAGCAGCTACTCCCACTGCTACACTTTTCACTTACCGACTGATTACACAACATGTATATAATAATTACACAGCGTGTAGTCAGTTTTTACACCCTTCATCGCTGACAGGCCTATACGCCCTGTATTCTCATCCCACATGGACAAAGTACATGGCATGTGGAAAAAGTACATGGTGTGTACCAATAAATTTTGTAATTTTTTTCTATTTCCCTTGTTTTCTCAAAAACAATTGAGGAAAAGGAAAGGAAGAAACTCATACCTCAAAAATAAGAACCGGGTTCTTACAAACTTCCCCCCTTAAAGTAATTCGTCCTCGATTTTCCCTACCAAGGGTGGTGAAGATAAAGTTGAGAAAAAATATTGCCACTGAGCACGTACGTCGGTATCCCACTCCCAGGTTTCATCCTTCACTTAGACATACTGCCATAGCACCCGTACGAGAAGAACTAACCGGCCCCGAAGAATCTGTGTTCCCCTATCAACAACACGAATCAGATGCTCCTCAAAGGATGCATCAACCTGAAGTTCAACCTCCTCAGGCTGAAAAATGTGAGACAGGTCAGAGTGATAATGGTGCAGCTGAGATACATAGAAGATGTTGGGCATGGCCCGATACCTCTGTGGTACCTGCAACCGATAGGCAACTGTCCTGACTCTCTCTAAAATCTCAAACGGCCCTACATACCTTGGTGAAATTTTACCCTGTCTCCTAATCCACATGTGTCCCAACCTCAGTGAAACACATAAGAAAACCTGATCCCCAACCATGAACTTCAAGGGCCGTATGCGGTGATCAGCGTAAGATTTATGACGAGACTGTAAAGTAGCCACCCACTTCTGTATCAACTGGACCTTCTCTAAAATTTTCTGCATGAGACGTGGTCCCAGTAAAGATGTCTCACCTGTCTCTAACTAGCACAAAGGTGATCTTCATGGCCTACCATATAAATCGTCTTAAGGTTCCATCTCAATAGTTTCGTGAATACTATTATTGTAGGCAAACTCAACCAGGGGTATGTGCTTCTCCAAATATCCCCCAAAGTCCAAGACGCATGCACGCAGCATGTCCTCAAGCACCTGTATCATATACTCTGGATGGACTTCAATCTAAGGGTGGTAATTTGTGCTCAAAAGCACATGTGTACCTATTTCCCTCTAATAAATTTTCCAGAAATGAGACGAAAAATGGGCATCCCTATCTGAAACGATAGAACGAGGGACCCCATGAAGACGTACTACCTCTCGAATATCCAACTTCCCATGCTCATCAACACGAATGGTCTCCTTGATCGGAAAAAATTGAGCTACCTTCATAAGTATATCTATAGCAACTCATACGGCATCATTGCTTCGAGGTGAACTCAATAACCCGGTCATGAATTTCATCGCGACATCATCCCATTTCCACTCCGGAATGGGTAACTGTTGTAACAGTACGGCTGGCCTCTAATGCTCCCCCTTCACCAGCTGGCAGGTGGAACATATTGTAACAAAAACAGCTACCTCACTTTTCATACCCGGTCACCAATATTGATGTCTCAAGTCATGGTACATTTTTGTAACTCTGGGATGCACTTCCCAACATGAATCTTGAAACTCCCACATCAACTCCTCACGTATATTCCCAGGAACACACACTCTTCCATAGATATGCAGTACCTCATCATCGCCTATCGTCCAACTAAGAGAAGGGTCCTCATTTGCCACTAACTCCCATATAAATGGGACTTCTGAATCTCATAGTTGTCTCATACTCACTCTATCCAGGAGGGTAGAAGTCACAGCCAATGATGAAAGATAATATTTCCCCTGACTATCGTGCACCTCCAAATGCATCTTAGAGAACAAAGCCATAAGTTGTCACTCACCACTGGCCTCCTACATTACCTATATCTGATTCCTCCTACTCATTGCATCAGCTACTGCATTACCTTTACCCAGTGTATAGGAAAGCTCAAAGTCAAAGGAATGAAGGTATTCAACCCACCTTTGCTGTCTCAAATTCAGGTCACACTGGGTATAGATGTTATTCAGACTTTTGTGGTCTAAAAACACCACAAAATGTTCTCCCATGAGATAATGTCTCCAACAGCGCAACGCTTGAACAACTGCATCCAACTCAAGAAAATTATTCAGGTAATTCCTCTCACGTGGAATCAACTGTCGAGACCCGTACGCAACTACTTGATCATCCTACATCAACACTACTCCTAGCCCAATACCTGATACATCATAGAAAACTTTATAGCTCTTACCTTGCTCTGTAAGTATCAAGATTGGTGTTGATGTCAACCTTCCCTTCTTCTCTTGAATGGCTGTCTCATAAGATTTTGACCAGACAAACCTCATACCCATCTAAGTCAAACCCTTCAATGGTGTTGATATGTGGGAGAAGTCCTGTATAAAGTGACTTTAGTAACTAGCCAGCCCCATGAAACTCCGTATTTCAAAAAATTTCTTTCTTTACTCCCAGGAAACTACTTTCCTCACTTTATCTGGTTATATTGTAACTCCTACCACTGATATAATATGACCTAGGAAGGGAATATTGTCCATCCAAAAGTGTCACTTTGAGTGCATGTCATATAACTGATGCTCTCTCAATGTACTCAGTATGATCTCAAAATGGGTAGCATGGTCGTGTTGAGTGCGAGAGTACACCAAGATGTCATCCAAAAATACTACCACAAAAGAATCCATATATGGGTGGAACACACGATTCATCAGATCCATGAAAACTGTTGACGCGTTCGTGAGTCCTAACGGCATGACCAAGTATTCTTATAGACCATATCTGCTACGAAAGGCTGTAAGAAGTATGTTCGATGGTCTAACATGCAACTGATGATATTCAAATCTCAATTCAATCTTCGAGAACACTCATGCTCCTCGAAGTTGATCAAAAATATCATCAATACTCACCATGGGATATCGGCTCTTGACCGTCAACTAGTTCAGTTTTCAATAATCCCTACAGAGTTTGAGGGTACCATTTGCCTTCTTCGCAAACAGGACAGGCGAACCCCATGGAGAAGTCCTGGGTCATATGAAACCCTTTTCCTGTAACTCCTCCCACAATTTCTTGAGCTCCTGTAACACTGGTGTAGCCATCTTATTAGAAGAAATGGACACCAATGTTGCTACTGGAACAAGATCAATAGAGAAATCCACCTCTCGCTCCAGAGGTAGACCCGAGAATTCATCAGGGAAGACATCCCTAATACCATTAACCACTAGAGGGAAATTATTCTGGTTGCCTGGTCATATAGATACAAACTCGAAATCTAGGTTGTCACTCCACCTCACCCATGATGCTCGGGACTAGCTCGGCTTACCTAGACATCCCATTCGCCTTTGTATAGAAACTCTCCACCCTCTGGTGACGAGAAACTCATCCTACGATGATAGAAATCCACAAAGACTCAAAAGGGTACCAATCAGTTCGTCCTGAGAATGACATCATAGCCTGTCATCTCTAAGACATAGATGTCCCATGGAAAGTGACACCCACCAACCTCTAGGTGGAACACCTTGCACTAATGCACACTAGCCATTCTAATTCCCAACAGAGTGTCTAGCATCATGATATTAGAAGAAGAAGAAATAGAGATCCCAAGGCTCTCCACAACGGGAACAGATATAAAGCTATGTATATAACCAGTATAAAAAAGTACTGAAGACAAAACAGAAGAAACTAGAATAGTACCTCTGACCATTGAAGGTCTGGGATCTTGCTCCTGTTTGGTCTGTTGCACTGCATATGTTGCCCAATGTTGCGACCCTATGACACAGCCTGGATATCATGAGCTGACCTGCCCTACTGCCTCTGAGATCCTGGTGTCTGGCTACCACGGAAATGACCACCACCTCGTCTTGAACGTCTTGACGTACTCCAATTCCCTGATTGGTAAGAATCTTTTGGCCCTACTCCTACACACGAAGTCTACACAGAACCCCTCTCACAAGTCCCTGGTGGAAACAACATTGACACGGTGCCCTGCTGCAGATTCATGAACTCTCGAGCTTGATCTACCCTTATCATTTCTCGAAAGAAAAATTCATAGAAGACTGCCTCAAAATCCTACCATGCCATGTCTCGGGGATGCTCAGTCTGGGTGGTAACATCCCACCATCTCTTGGAGGAATCACGCAGCATGTAAGTAGGGAGATTGACCCTCCTCCCAGTAGGCGTCTCCAAATGCTTGAAGATCATCTGCATAGAACCCAAACATGAATCTACATCATGTGATCCTCCATCGCAAGAAATCTTAGGCGAATACTACTACTGGAATATATGTGTCAGCACTTCCATAGATTTGGCGACCTGAGGTCCTCCCTAGAAGGTTTGCATGAAGCACATGAAGCCTTCACAGAACTATGAATCCATGCCTGCATCTAGTATAATGGCTGGCGCCACATCAGGAACTGCTGGAGGATCCATAAGTATCCCTTGGCCTACCATCTCAGGAGTATAATCATTGACGCTCTCTTGGAGAACAACTCAAGGTTGTCTTGGCAGCATGACTCTGTAAGGTCAAACACATACCTTAGATCAAGATCATCAAGGACTAAGAACTGGAAATGTAAGAAGGGAATAAGGAAAATAAAACATTAAAGTTTTACAAAACAAGACTACATGGCATGTATAAAAACTACAAAGCGTGTTCCCTTAAGTCTTTCACATGGGCGTGTACTTCAACCAGAACTGGTTGTGTAACACCCCAAACACACGGTACGTTCCCTTAAGTCTTTCACATGGGAGTGTACTTCTGTCGGAACTGGTCGTGTAACACCCCAAACACACAGCGTGTTGTCCACACACATGGTGTGTACTTGATTTTTCATCCCCTACCTGAGTCCTTCTACAAAGCTTAGCCACACAACTCTCTTTTGAATGAGACTACACGACATGTATAAGATCTACACTGTGTGTTACCTTAGGCCCTTACATGGTTGTGTCTTGATGCTGTCCTGGGCGTGTCTCAACCCTAGGTACATGTCGTGTTACACCCGCACACGATGTGTACACCTCTCTGTCTCCCTATCCACTTGGACAAGTCCACATGGTCTCTTACTGATCAATACTACATGGTGTGTCCCACAGGTACACGGCGTGTACTAGACGAGCTTCACCGAATTGTGTTGTTGGAGACACGGCCGGATACACGGCTCACACTACACGGCGTGTTCCAGATGGACATGGCATGTAATATAAAGGATAACCCTGAACCGTGTTGTTAGTTACACAGTTGGATTCCCAGACTACACTACAGGGTGTGTTCAAAAGTGATACGGTGTGTTTAAGCGAAGATTTATCCATCCGTGTTGTTAGTCACACAGCGGACACAGGGTCAACACGACATGGCATGTACCACCAGTACACGGCGTGTTCCCTCAAGAATTTCCCCATCCCGTGTCACTTCCGACACGGCCTGTTACACGGTTAGAACTACATGGCGTGTGCATAAGTTACATGGCATATACTTAAAAAAAATTCATCTCTTTCCGAACAGAAGAGTACATGTCATGTGTTCAGAGAACCACACGCTGTGTTGTCTGGGTTTCCAGATAGTAGACCTCAGAAACTACTCTGAATCCCCTTTTCCTTACATTTCACGCGTCGGTAAGACAAATTCTGATCTTTGGGGGGCTATACTCCCCAAGACCAAAATTTGTGTGCCTGACCTTTATCATTATAGTACAATACGCAACAACAGGTTGCATCATGATCCGCTAAATTCCGCTCCAAGAGAGCCCATACTTCTCAGGAACCAAAGTTTAGCTTCCATCAACCAAACTTTAACTTGTACCAATACCCTATCAACAGTAGGCGTATATATCAAGGTACCTATCACAACAGCATTCATTTTCTAGCACAACATCTACCACAACAACATGGTATTTGTAATGCACCTACATGGCATGGAGACTATGCATGGCATGTAATTCTAACATGTGCCTAAATGATGCATGAGATGGAATACCCTCATCTCAATGGGTTGCAACTAAATAGAACCCAAGTATAAGAATATTAAGAGCACACCACAAGTGTGTCACCCAACGGTGAAAATCAAATCAACTGTAAAACTAAAAAACCTGAAGAATTGCAATTAAACAAGGTAGATTAGATTTTCCCTATATACAGGTTAACTAATCCTGGGCACAACTTATTACCAAGTACCTATTCCATCCTATCCCTAGCTATAGGCTCTAAATAGAAAGTCAAGAAAAAAAGAAACCCCTCTGATACCACTTTGTAACATCCCGGATTCGGGTGCCACAAAGTGGGTGCCCCGAACACGGTTGGTCACATGACCTCAAGCACATTTACACAAATGCTAGAGGCTGTCGACTAGCAGTGAGGAACTAGGTCTGATAGTGGGGAAACTCTACCCTCATTTTTCAAAGTGTAGCGCAGTGGAGAAATAAAAACACACCAAAAAAAGAAGCGGTAAAAAATACCAAACTGAAATGGAGAATGGTGCTGAAGTAAAAGATGACCAACAGTCATGTATATGATGATGCAATATGTTCCTAATTCTAAGAAAGCAGCCAAAACAGGATACACTACAATCTAAAACAACACAGCACAAGGTACAATATAGTAAATCAAAACAAAACAGTGCAGTTGGAACTCAACAGCATCGCAAGCCTAAGCCCGATCCCATGCTCTCCTACTATTCAGCAACAATGAACTACCTGTATAGGGACTCATTCCCTAATCAACACATACAGTAATATAATCTATTTGGGCCCAAGACATGACCCAAATAGGGTGCGATAAATAAATCCCACTAGACAACCACCAAAGGCTCGTGCCAAACTGTCAGTGAAAAATGTGAAACAGTAGTATGCAATAAAGAAATGCAGTAATCTAGGAAGTACACAAAATAAGCTACTCCTACTAGTTCCATTACCATTTAATTATTATTTAACAGTTAGATATAATTGAATTATAAGTTCCTGAGACCCATCCTCGACCAAAAATCTCATATACAGTGCCACAGAAAGAACCACAATAGGAAATCTAACAAGTAGAAGGTAAAAACAATACCAAGCCTATGCTTTAGCTTGGCAGGTATAACATAAGAAATCATCATAGTGAATATTAAAAGCAAAAATTGTCCTCAGACATACAAATCCTTTCCCTCAGGTAATCAAAATCGAAACCCTTAGGAGATTGACCTCAGGCATAATGAATATTTCCCTCTGGCATAAGATATATTTCCCTCAGGCACAGAAGCTACTACCCACAGGCCTAAGAAAAGTTTCCCTTGGGCTAAAAGAAACACTGCCCTCAGGCTAACCAAAACACTGCCATCAGGATAAGCAAGTAACCCGGATGATCCCAACACATAAACGAGAAATTTATATATATTTCTTCTCAAGAAAATTAAAAACATTCTTATAATAACGGCATACCAATGGGTATCCTGGCCAAACAGCTAAATAAGGGAAACGCACCCACGGGGTGGTCCTGGATCAGGGAAATGATCCCAAACAGCAGTTTATACTTGTTCATTAAATTACCTATACAATTATAGGTATCTTAGTAGTCAATGCCTCAGCCACACGACACCCCAAACATGGGGGCATAGCACCATGGTACACAAAATCAACTCGACAGTTGGAAATAAACACCAGACCACCTACGTCAATCTCCTCTGATCGATATATGTGAACGATGCCTCTCGAATCACCTGATAATGACATAGATCTTGGATAAAAAATTACCTATTCAAACTCAAATAACTTCCCTTGGTTAACTAATTGGAATGAGAGGTTCCAGAAGGGAGAAGATCTCACCCGCACGGTTCAAACGAGATTGACAGAGAAGGAATCGGAGTCCCGTTGTGCGATCAGGAGCTCTTCCAAGTTCCAGCATTCTCTCCCATGGCTCTCATCGAGTTTTAAGCTTCCTCTGTCGAAAAGGAGGCCACTGCCTATTTTAAACGAAAAAACATAACTACATGATGTGTACTCTCAATTACATGGCGTGTAATTTCAATTTTTTTAATTACTCCTCTGATGGATTCTTTCCACCATGTTACTATTCACCATCCGACTTGATTACATGGCGTGTAGTACTAAGTACACTGCATGTACCATCGTTTCGCTGGCGGCTACTCCCACCGCCTTACTGTTCACCTTCCGACTGATTACATAGCGTGTATATACTAAGTTCATGGTGTTTAGTTAGTTTTTTCACCCTTCATCATCGACAGGCCTACACGCCCTATATTCTCATCCCACACGGCCAAAGTACACGGCGTGTGGAAAAAGTACATAGCGTGTACCCCTAAATTTTGTGATTTTCTCCATTTACCTTGTTTTGTAAAAAACACTTAAGAAAAAGAAAAGGAAGAAACTCATACCTCAAGAATAAGAACCGAGTTCTTACACACATCAATTAATCCCATTTAGGTAATTTTAATAAATTTAACTTTGAAATTCGATATAAAAACTTAGCAATCTTTTGAACATTTTTACTTTAAAAACTCAGTTTTTTATCTCGTCTCTGATATTAAATTTAAATTAATTTCTATGAATTATGTGAATGCAATTTTGGAAAAACTAATTTCATGTCTATAATAATAATAATTTATAATTTATAATAATTTCAACTTAGTTTTTGACCAAAAATATTACTGAAATTAATTAAAATTAATTATTGTGATTTAGAAAAAATTTGCTTCATAAGGGACTAAAACTTAATCTTAAGGGAAAAAATGACGTAGAAACTTATCCAAAATCCATTTATTGTTCACATTTAGACACTGTAATCAATTGTATTTAATTTTTTACATTATTTGACCCACTTTTCGTAGTAGAAATGTGGTTTGAATTCCCTTTCAAAAAAAATTCAAGATTTCCCCTCCGCCTCTACTATAAAAAGGCACTCACCCCTACCACTTATTAACTCCTAGAAAGCCATTTTTATCACCCAAAATCTTCCCAAATAAGCTCAAAAAATCCCTCCCCAAAAATTATAAGCATCACCATAGTCATAAATCCAACCAAGGTATACTTTTTCTGTAACCCAAATGGAGTTACCCGAAAATGGGGTAACATTCTTCAAAGATCAATTTCATTTTCTTTCCTTCTCCCCCACCTCAAATATTATTATTACAAGATTTTATAATAAATTAATTATCCTAAATATACATCGATTTTTTTATTCTAATTTGTATACCTACACATACACACAATTACATCTAATGGGTAATGAACTTATCATATATGTGTACTGTGAACTACCACCTCGCAAAAACAATGTCATTTATTTTTTTTACCACCTCTCATGGTTGGGTATTATGATGGAAAAAATATGTATATATGATATTTATTATTTCCTTATTCTTATGTAAAATTTATATAAAACATACATTCATTCTTTCCATTTTGTGGGAATACGATAACATCATTTGTGTAAGTGTGGGCTACGGCCTCCTCAAAGTAATGTGATTCATTCACATTATATATGGACCGTATTAAAGAATTATATTTAAAAAATATATGTGACACATAAGACATAAATATGATACTATAATTTTAATAAAAATATATATAATTTACTTTTCATTATTTCAATACGAAAAAGAAATGGAAGTAATTTTCATGCAAACGTACGGTCAACCATCTCCATGAACAGTGCATTTAATTTCTTATCTACAAATATTATAAATTATTATAAATATATATATATATATAATATATATAGTATAATTACATAATTTTGATATTTTTTTAGTTGATTAAATCATGATTGACGTAAGAATAACTCAAATAACAAGTCAAAAAAAATCAAAAAACTAGGCCATTAACACATGAAATATTGAAAATAATGAAAGATTACTAAAAACATGTAGTAATATATTATAACAAAATTATATATGATATTATAAATATTATTATGGATTTTTTATATGTTATTTTCATGTTTAAATCCATTATACATGAGGTTAAAAGATGTTCACCCAAAAGGAAATACAAGGTACGGGATTTTTGTCTCACTTTGCTTTCTGTGAGGCATAAACCATTTTAACCACTGATTTATTTAGTGAAGTGTATATAATGCCACAATTTTATTTTATATCGTGAATAAATTTATATTCATGGTATTTTTAGTTTTATTTGAAATTATTTCTTTCTTGAGGATAATAATTCAAAAGTTACCAAGTAATAAGGGATGTCGTTTAAATTTCCATTATTTGAGAAATAATTTATTGTTGTGCAACAAATTTCTTATATATGGTGTACATATTTCAAATTTTATATGAAATATCACGATTCATTCTTTCTCCATGATATTTTGAGTTCCAATTTGAATTATTTCAGTCAAGTAGATTTTGATTAATCTTTACCAAGTGGAAAATAATTTCATAACCCAATTTATTTTCTTTGGGTTATATTATATCCTTGTTATAGATGATATTCTAATATTATGTGTGTAGTAACTTTTTTCTATATATTGGTTTAGTTCCACCTATTTTATGTGGATTTATATTTTAAACATATAATAGTTTTTTTGAATGCAATCTGTCTTCAATTATTACCTTATAGTTCACTACTTCTAGAGGAATGCTTTAAGATCAGCTATTTATATTCAGAATTGGTGTTTCTACAGACCATGTATGGGTATGAATTCCTATGAAATGTTGTATTACAAAACTCCAAGTATGAAAAAATAAAAAAGTTTTTGGGATTCATTGAATTATAAATATCAAAGGTTGAAACCTAGGAAAGTACAATCATATAGCTGAATATGGAATATTTCTTAGATATGCTTCAGATAGAAGAGGGTAGAGATTTTTTAACAAATAGTTAGAAAGAATAGTTTATTTTATTTATGTAAAAGTTCATAAAAAATCATAGGTATATGGTTCCCAAATCCATTCATATTGGGAAGATGAAGAGGATAAATAATTGTTGTTATGCAACATGATAAGGATTCCAATAGTTGTGATGACTCATGGGTGGAAGAATTCGATCAGCCATTTCCATAAATGAGGAAGGATTTTGTGCATCTCATCCAAGGTTTAGGAAATAGGTGGAAAAATATTATTGATGATCAATATTAAAAGGTTAAAACAATAAGAACATCAAAAGATATTACATGTACATATTTTCATTCAAAATTTGATCCAAAGTATGTTAATGAATCTTTTTAGCATTCGGGGTGGATTCATTTTATAAATGAGGAGTTGGATCAGATTGGGAAGAATGACACTTAGGAAATTATATTCAAACCAAATGAAAAAAAAATCATTGGTACATATTGGGGGTTCTGAAAAAAGTTGAATGAAGATGGTGAATTGATTATAAACAAAGAAATGTGGTTTGTAAAAGGGTACACTAATATTTAAGGCACTAATTTTGAGGAGGATTTTTCTCCAGCAACAAGGTTAAAAATAATTGAAATATTTCTCTTAATTTCTGCACAATGAAGTTATAAAATTTTTTATATGGATGTAAAGTTAGAATTTATGAATAATTAAAATCTTTCACTAAGGGAATGGAATTCCAAATTGGATACCTTATTAATAAAGTTGAACATTAAGAAAGTAATTGTTTATATCGATCTCTACATCAAATAATTTAAGGAGATTTCCCTCAATATTTTTGTTTATATTTATGAAATTATCATTATTGGGAATTATTAAAGAACTTGTGAAAGGTTTGATAAAGAAATGACATAGTTTTTTGAAATTTCCATGCTTGGTGAAATGAAATACTTGCGTGGGTTAAAAATATTGAAAAAGAAGAAATACATATTTATTTCTCAAGAAAAGTATGATAAGTAACTTTTTATGAAGTTTTTCCTAGAAAATTTAAAACCTACTTTGACATTGATTTCAGTGGGAACAAATTTGAAAAAATATGGATAAGGTAAGGAAGTTGACTCTAAAGAGTTTCTAAAGATGATTGGGTTTTTTTGTATCTAACTACCTCAAGAACAAACATTTTTATGTTATTATATTTTGTATTAGATTCTAAAATTCTCTGAAATAATCACATATCTTTGATGGGAAATTAATTATCAAATATATGAAAGGCACAATAGATTTAATAATCATGAATGATAACTCAGAAAGAATTTATTATTTTGGATGTACAGATTTTGATTCGGAAAGGAAGTGTAGACGATAGAACATCCACATCTGATGGAGTTTTCTTTATAGGGGAAAGTTTTTTAATTTTTCATACTATGAAACAAAATTTATTAACTCTTATAATGGATAAATCTATGTATGACATTGTTACTCAAGATATAACCTAACTTCTATGGATGAAGACTCGGTTGGAAGACTTACTTATTTAAGTGGAGTTACCTGTACTCTTAGGTTGTGATAATTAGAGTTTCATAAACACTATGATATATCCAGTATATAATTATCATTTAAAAAATTTTGATATCAAATATCACTTCATCAAAGGGAATGTGTAGAATAATGAACTCAAGATGGAGTGTTTTCCTACATCAAAACAAGTTGCAAACATTTTCACAAAACCTTTACTAAAGGAAGATTTTTGAAAGTGAGGTTGAACAAGGGAGTCCAACCTCCTTCTCTACAATTTTGAGGTACGTGACAATGTCCCCTATCTCATCTAGCCTTAATATAGTCTTGGAAAAAGGGGGAGGAAAAAATTGATTCATAAATATATCCAGGTATATATTCATACCCATTTAAGGAAGCATATATGTAGGGAGATTTGTGGGTAATATGTGAACATAACATATAAGTGTGTTCCCTACTTCAAAAATTTTTTGAATTAGTTGTAGGAAAAAATTTACAGGAAAAAATTTACAGGAAAAAATAAATTGTGAGAATGTGGAAAGTTTGAAAGGTCGAAGAGGTTTTTAAAGTCACTACTTATAGACATCATGGTTTTTTGTTAATGATTTTTTTCTCCTACAATGAGTTCACTCACATAGGATCATAATTTTTGATTAGTAATCCATATATTTAGGTTACAAATTATCAGATATTTATGAACCTCAGTCAATAAAGAATCGAAAGGGGTATTATAGGGGAAAATTTGGTAGAAAGTAGTTTTCTAGATGCCGAAGGATGTTTGTGAAGACATTTTTGTCTGGTGTGGTCATTATGATAAATCAATTCACTTTATAAGTATTGGTGATTAGATGAAAGAAAAACAAAAATCAAGATATTAGTCAAAAAGTTCTTAAGAAAATCTCTAGGCTTCCCTTTTCTTTTATATACATGTTTTCCATGTGAAAATATTTTCTAAATCATATTGTGTTTGGAATGATGTTTTCAATTGAAATGATGAAATGTGTCTGAGTCTATATTTCTTGATAACAAATCTTATGATTATTGTTTTTTTAATTTCTCAATAACATAATTTTTCTAAGAAATTTTGATCCAAGAATTGTGAAATAAAGGGGGAAAATGTGTCTGAGTTTTTTATATGTTTGATAATTTGTTTTAGTTTATAAATGAAAGACAGAATGAGCTATAATGATGGGGTCAATAGAAATTTACAATTTAATCTTGATGATGATTTTATTATCCTAATGTTCTAGTATCATGATGAAGTCATGAAACAATAAATCTTTTATAGAAGAAAAGAGTTTACAATGTCAAATTATTCCCATATAAGATCATCATTGTGAGTAATACCAGACGTAGATTTATTTTGAATGAGGATAAATCAAAATTTTTCTAAAGTTCTAATCACTGCATTAATCAGATTGTCTGACCCACTTAACTAACCTATTCATATGATTATTTATTAGTGCTAATAATATATAATAAAATAAGTCTTTGCTGACAATGGGTCATCGGAGAAGGTGTTCCACCGATCTATTGGAGGAGTTCTAACACTAATTTACCAGAAACATTGTTTTTATCAATAATACATTATATTCAATGATCTAACAGAGGTATAATAGTTTTTTACGATTTATTGGAACAGATTAAATGACTCGGATGAGAGACCAACCAATTGGATGATGATCAATAATGTTGTCAACCATTTTCAAGAACAATAGAAATATATGTTGTCTTCAATTGGGTAAAGAGTCATTATAAAATAATTTATGTAAATATATTTAATGGGATATATATATTGATTCATTAAACACAGGCTGACACTAATAAGACATTCGATTCTAGACTTTATTAGATGTGGTCTGAGGAATTTTTAAATAATTAAATAAAGGGAAATATTCTTTGAAACGGCTGAACTGTTTTCAAGTGTTTTATGAATCTTTAAAAAAATTTATAATGTTTATGAGAAGAAATTGAAGTCTAAATAAGTTACAACAATGTTAAAAAAATTTATTATAGTTGGTATGGATCTTTCGAATGATAATTCATTCTTTTCAAATGTTCGGTTGGTTTGGAGAAATGGAATATGAGTCTTTAGTTTTATATATGTTTCATCGTAATGAAGAACAGTATCATAATGACATATCTATGATATAAAATAATGGTTTAAAATACTGGATCATTCTATAGCGGTGAGAAGATTCGATAATTTTCCATAAGAATCAGGAATATTTTAGAAGTGTTGAAAGAGTCAAAAATGAAGTTGAAATGAATTTAAAATCCACATTTATAGAAATTTGATTGATCTAAAAATATTTTCAAATTATAACCCATTGTACTTTTGGCTCACCTATAAATATAAGGAATTACAACATTCATTCTAATGGGGAATACACTATTCATATCTGGGAGAGAGAAAGTGTGATAAAGATTTTGTGAAAAAGGAGGCGTTTCCGGACAGAGTTTTATTAATAAACATCATCGAGTAGAATAAGAGTAAGGAAGATAGTTGTAAGATTTTTTTATATTAGAATGAGAAATCAGACTAGGATTTCCAGGGACTGAAACAAGAACTTTAGAATTTTCTTTCCAGAGTAACATTTTATATTTATTTTCCAGAATGAAGAATCATACTAATCCATCAGACTATGTTTTTTTATAAAGTATATAAGAGATGTTTCTACCTCTTGCGGGGTAAGATAGTGAATAATTTTTTTGTAGAAGAATTAAAAAGATAAAAATATTGAATAAAAATAGTGAAATGTTTGGAACCAACTGGTGAAGGTTTCTTAACTTGTTACACAAACTTTTTTTATCTCATTCCTTCTATAATAAGCACATGAACTATTGTATTGATCATAATTTTACTTGATTGTAATGGTATTTCATACTTTTTCTATCCTTACAAAATTATTGTTTTCTAATTTATTGTGTGGTATTGTATTATTTTCAAACCATTCCAAGGAATGTATACTCTTATTATGTAGTGAACCTTGTAAAGAATTGTGTTCCTATGGATGTGTGAATGTTTTTTTCAACAAAGTTAAAGGTCATTATACAATAATGATAACTTAAAAGGAAAAAGATATCACTGATTCACCCCTCTATCTCCCAGTGATACATTAATCCTGGGTGGGAATTTCTACTAAATATCATGTTTGTTATGGATAGATCTATGTTTTATGACATGAATCTTGATGAGATCTTGTTAGATCTATTGAAGAGAAGATGATGGGATCCCGGATCTAGAGGTTCTTAGTTTCATTCATCATTTTTTCTAACTATTGATATGTTGTTGTATTCTATCTCATATCTACTTATTCTAGAGTGTTATGTCTTGGTTTTATTAAAAAGGATTTTATTATATTTTTTATGGTTTCATTGTACTGTTATTTGAAGTAAATTGTTTTGGTTTATATTTTTAACTATATAAAATTGGATGGATTTTTGAAAACTATATTTATTTGTAATTTTAAAAATCTGATTTTAAAATTATATAATTCTTTTGATGTAAGAAATTTTTTTGATGAAATGTTTTGAAAATAAATATTTGTGTATGTAAAATTTATTAACATTAAATTTGAAAATATTGGGTTGGAATATGTTCAAAGTATATTGAGTGTGGTCATGAAATGTCAACATAAAGGTAGGATGGATTTGGCTCCCGGAGTTCCATTTTCAATGGTAACACAAATATTGAGTGTGTGGATGTGTTTTTGTGAACAAGGGGATGAGCATTCCAAATGAAAATGAATGGTAATAATCTTGTTATGGTTTTCACTTATATATTTATATAAAATATTTAATTATTTTTTAACTGTTTTATATAATTTTTTACCATTTCTTTTCCTAGTTAAGTGTACTAGGAAGTCTATGGGATTAGAAACTGAGTTTATACTCCCCCCCCCCCATACACACATGGGTACTTTACTATGTTTGAAGATGTTGTGTATTGAGACATGGTAAAGGTAAAGATTTAATATTTCTCTTGAGATGCGTCTTGATACTATAGGCATGGAAGGTGGTGTTGGATCTTTGATCTATTTAAGGTATTAATTTAGATGATTCCACTTTGGTGTCCTTGAGTATTTTTGTCTTCTAGGTTTTGTTTTTGTTGTACCATTTTCTTTTTTCACACTAATATGGTTTGAATATTGGTTTCTCTTTGAGTTGTAGGAATTTCACTCATGCATTGTATAGATTATTTGGATGATTATATTAGATGGTATTAGGTTTTTATGTTCTAAATGAAAAAAATAACCCTCTAATGTACTCAAAATCCTTTGTTATTTACCCATTTTTGTCTTGGGGATGTCACTTAAGTTTATTTGTACTTCATCTCTTCTCAACACAAAAAGTCGGGGATGGTAATTAAAGATGGTATTTTGGAAAGAACAGAATCTCTAAGACATGGTTAGTGAAGATATTAAGTTATTATGGTAGTTATTGGATGATATTTAAGGCTCGTGTATTATGTAGAATATATTATAGGTAGTTTCATTTTATAAAGAAGGTAAAGGATGCACTTGGAATTACTTAAATGATTAAATAATATATATATCATAATCATGTAAAGTGGAACCAAGCCACAACAAATTTCAAGATTAATGTGATATGGTTTAAATACACTCAACCAATCACATTTTGGAAAGTTTTGGATACATTTTAATAATTATCTCCATGTTAATGCATTTTAAACCCATTTTATCCTTAACTGTGATAACATAACTTTTTACTATGATAACATAATTATATAACCCAAAATAAAAGGGGGATACCAAAAAAAGATAGACTTGATGATATACATAAACATATTTTGGGTAAAACACCATTAAACCAATTACATAAAGGTAATTATGGGAGATATTTTAATGTTTTATTCCATCATTTTAACCCAATTTTATATTGTTTATAAAGGTGACAAATATTTATCATGGTTACTATTCATAATAACTAAATATTAATTTCACAATATTACTTTATATTAATTATTTTAAATTAAAAAAAATTAATATATTCTATAAAATTCAATTAACATAAGTGAAATATGTTAATTTAAAATTAAACCTATAAAACAAAACAAAAACCGTTTATAGACAAATATATTTTTAAGGATAAAACTGGAGTTATTCTTATTCCACGCCTAGTAAAAACCATCAAATGATTGTAAACAAATTATATAATATATAATATATAAATTTAATTAAAATAATTAAAAAATATTTAGTTAATTAATTAATTAAAATAAAAACACACCGAGCAGATAGAATAGTTTTTTTAGAAAAATGTGTTTTAAGACAAAAAATAAACTTATAGAAAAATAAAGTATAAATATGATTCTTTTGTAATTAATTTAATTTTTTCTAAATAAAGGTTAGTTTTTTAAAATTTATACTTATATTAGAATCATGATGGTAAATTTAAATTAAAATAAATGATAGTTTTACCAAAATTTATATTTTTCACTATTCACTAAAAAATCTATATTTTTGGAAAAATACCAAATTTTAACCCTAATACAATTTTAATATGATGATTTAAAAAATTCAACTTTTTTATGAAATTCAATTTCTAAAAGTGATATAAATTAATTATAATATTCTCTCACAAAAAATAATTGAATAAAATTTTTAAAGAAAACATGATTTTGTTATATAAAATGACTATTTAGAAAATTGATTACTTATTCATTAATAAATAAATTTTAATTAACTAAAACATTACTATATATATTTCATAACATGGTTAATCCTATTTATACCCATCATTTTATTGTTTATGTAATAATATTTCATGGTTCATTTTATGATAAGTATTGTGCGACAAGAAAGCTATCAAACACATAAAATTTATTTAAAGAGAAATATATTCCAAAATATAGGGATATTACAATCATCGCCCCCCACCCCCCAATAAATTTCAAACTTCAAATTTTTATCTTTTTAATCAAAGTTAAAACATTTTAAAATACATTTTTCAAAAACTTACATCATAAAAAGTGCTAAAAAATTAACCTTTGGAAAAGAGATAAAGGGAAATATGATGGTCACCCGAAATAACACATAACAAGGTTTCCAAATATGATAAAAATAAAGGGAAGTGAAAATATAAATATGGATGAAAAAATTAAGGTCCAAATAATGATGGATAGTGATCGAGAATATTGATAAAAACAAATTGAATGATCATAAAAAATTCAATGACCACAAAATCATAAATTAGTAAGGGGTGAATAAGACCATGGATTCATCAAAAATAACGGTAAAAGAAAAAAAATTAATATAAAATCCTTTTATTAAAGTATAAGGATACATTAACTATAGAGATAGAGAATATAAAAAAATATACTTTATTTCTTTTAATTTCAAAATCACAATTTCATCCATTGGTTGTTCTTTAATAAATTTCCACTTCATCTCTTACACTAAGAAATAGATATTCAATATGACTTTTTCATGCCCAAAGAACAAAAATTAACTTTCAATGGATCAAAATTTCAATAAAAGAATGAAAATTCATTCCATTAATGTCTAAATATTTACCAAAACCAAAATTATTAGAATAATTTTTCCAATACAGATAAATATAATACATTACTCATTAAAACCTCATTAATAACACCTAAATCTCTAATTAGTCTATTCCAAAAATAGATAACCTTAAGAATCCTCCAAAATAAGTCTGATGAAATTCCAAACCCGAACAATATGAAATATTTAGTCACATATTTGTTTCCAAGATCAACTTTATCATTTTTCACCAAATAACATAAGGTGACTTATAAGGTCACATACAAAACACATGAACTATAACACCCTGAAATTCTTATGCAAAAACATTGTATATGATAGCATGTATGATATACAACACTAAGTGTAGAAGGGAATATAACATCCTAATAATATAAAATATATTTACTATTTTTAATTATATTCAATATATTATATATATATATTAATGAATTTGATACTAATTTATCTTTTGTTACACACAATAAATACTTTCTTCGATAGCATGTGTTGCATGTAAGACCATGTTTTACAAAATACTATTTAAATTTTTATTTAATATAATGAGATATAACCTTGTTGATAAATTGGTGTTTTTAATAATATTTACTAACTTTTAAAAATATATGGTTTGTGCAAATATAACATTAATTCATTGGTTACCAATTATTTAGAAATGAAAATAAAAACAAATTGAATATTAAGGAAATGTTTTTATTATTATGTGACAAATGAATTTTTTCTGAATAAATTAAATTAATTAATATTATGGAATGATAATAATGAAACTTTTATATTTTATATTCAATAAAATATTTTTTACAATCGTCCATATATTTTATAGGAATAAGATAAAAGAAAACACCAATTTACTAATAAAAGGAAATATTTTTATAAAGGCAATTTGGTCACCTTTAAATGGAGGACTTGTTTGAAAACTAAATTTAATGATTTTATAAATTTTATTTTAAAAAATAAAATTAATTTTTGAATTCTGAATTTCAAAAAAATTATTAAGGATATTTTTGGTATTTTACTGAGAAGATTTATTTATTTATAAATAGTGAAAAAATACTGTATTTTCATTGAAAGCTTCTTTTTCATATAATTTATTTATAAGTTTAAACTGTATTTTTTATTGATTTTGATTTTTAATTATATAAATTTTACATATATTAATCCAATTTAGGTCATTTAAACAAATTTCACATTGAAATTGGATATAAAAACATTTCAAAATTTGGAATATTTTCACTTTAAAACCTTGCTTTATCATTCCGTTTTGGGATTAATTTTAAATTAATTTTTAAAAATTATATTATTGGAATTTGGAAAATTGTAATCCATATTTTTAATGAGTATAATTTATAATTTCTAATATTTTCAATTTATTTTTTGAAAAAAAATATCAGTGAAAGCAATTAAAATTAATTATCACAATAAAGAGAAAAACTAAATTAACGAGGAACTAAAACTTAAACTTAAGGACCAAAATTACATATAAAATTTTCCAAAACCTATTATATGGAAATATTTGAACCATATCCTAACTTTAAATGAATTAAATTCATTATTATATCCACTTTACTTGAAAAAAGGTAGGTGAAATTCCCTCGTTCAAAAATATAAAAAATGCCACTCCACCTCCGCTATAAAAATGTACTCACCCACGTCACATATTCACACCTCCAAATCCATTTGACTCATATCACCCATAAAAAAATAATATCTAAACATCTATACCATAATCCTAGAATCCTAAATTTGGGAATAAATCTAATTAAGGGATTCTTTTGGTATAAACCAAATAGAGTTACCAAAAAAAGATGTAATGTTCTTCAATGAGAACTTTAGTTTTGTTTCTTTCTCTACTCCTTAAATTATTCTTATATAATTATTTTATAATTACCTCAGTATCTTAAATATACTGATATTTTATTATGACATGGTTACTACCTACACTCACATACACTTCAATCAAATGGGATATGCAATCATTGTTCGTGTATACACCGAACTACCACCGCGCAAACTGATTTCATTCATTCTTCCATTACCACCATTTATGGTTGGGAATAATGATGTATTTTTTATATTATATATATTATATTTTTAATTTATTTTTGGCTCTTTAATTTTTATATTACTCATACCTTTATTCTTTCTATTTTATTGGAATATGATAACATTATTTGTGTGCGTATGGACTATTGTCTCCTCAAAGCGATGTGATTTGTTCCTGTTTTACAATGAATGTATTAAGGGTGGATTTAATAAAAATATGTGATATATATATAAAATAAATTTTATAATTTAATGAAAATATATATATATATATAGATCACTTACTTTTTAAATATGAAAAGGAAATAAAAGTAGTGTTCATACATACGTACGACCTACCATCTCCACGAATAGTGCATTTCATTTCCTATCACCAAATTTTATGGATTATTATAAATACATATATAATGAATATATATATGATATTTAAATAATATATTACATGTTTTATATTAATAAATCATGATCTATGTAATAAGAACACAAATAAGATGTCCAAACAGACTCTTAAAACATGACAATTAACACTCAAAATGATGAAAATAATAAACGATTGTTAACAAATGGGTGATAAGATGTTATAATAATATTATGTATGATATTATAAATATGAGTATATTAATTTTATAAGTTAATTAAATCCTTAAAATCATTATACAAAAGTATGAAGAATGTTCATCCAAAAGGAAACGCAAGGTAAGGGACTTCGTCCTAATTTCCATTCATTAAGGTATAATTTATTATTGTGAACATAATTTATTATATATGGTGTAAATAATAAAACTTTTATATGTAATATAATTAATAATTCATATTTCATGTTATTTTAAGTTTCCACTTAAATTAATTCATTTGATGGGGTTTTACTTGAATGATGTCATATACTAAGTGATATCATCTCAATTTACATTCCATTGACATTTATTTGTTATTATGCCCCAATTAACTGTAATGTGGTGTATATACTACCTTGTTTTAATTTAATTTAATAATTAACTCATAATTAAATGTATTTTACGTTTCACTTTTAACTATATCATCCAAGGGGTTTGGACTTGAAAATTACCAAGTGGTAAAACTTATCTTGGAAATGTCACTTTCTTTTGTGATTGTTAAATATCTCTTTAAAAAATAACTTCCTTATGATAATTTGTATTCTAAATTAAATTTATATTAAATATCTATATTCTTTTAAAATGGATATTATTATTTCTTAAATTTTATACTATATTTACATATAGTGTTTACATTGATAGTTATTTGATTTTTTGGGGAAATATTGATAAATTTTGTATCCTTTATTCAATATGGATATTCTATCAGGACCATTTTTTATGAATTAAATCAATTATTCAATATATGAGGAAAACTTTGTACATGAACTACATTGGTTGGGTACTAGTTAATGAAAACCCATTGATACATCAGAAGTCTTATGAGACAAAATCAATTTTCAAAAAAAACCCTGTGTGTTAGTTTTCAAGAAGGATCAGATGGGTTTCAACCAACATAATAAACTATCTTAAGGATATATCTTGATGGAATAGAATTTCATGCTCCAGATACATGAAATCTAATAATTAAGAATTTCCTTGATTTCCATTATTATTATCTAATATATTTTCACTATGACAAAATCTATGAATGCATTTCACTCTGAGTTAATTGACTAAATTGAATGTTTGTTTAGTTATTCACCTTGAAATATTGATTATTCCTTATCCATTTATTTAAATGGAATGGGAGTTCAGTTATTTACCATGCCATATTTTTTATGCACTCTCTTTTATTGATTACAAGAAATTTTTTTCAGTTATTTGCCTTAACATATTAATTACTCTCCTTGATCTGTTGCTTTTTTCATTATACGAGACCCTTAATAAGAATTTGAACTCACCCTTAACTTTTTCATTTCCCTATGAATCCATGGAGTTTACTAAGAAATATATACAAGTTAATTCTAGTGGAATAAATTTATCCTCTGAAAATATTATGTTTTAATTTTTGTATTATAAATGTAATGGAAGATTCTTGTGTGTATCTAGTTTACCAAGAATATTAAACAGATTGGTCCTTTAGTATTTGATTCCTTCTAATCATTCCAATTTAATAGTAATAGACACTTACTATAAGCTTACTGGTGCCGGGTCTCTATAGTTGGTACTAAAGAAAGTTTAGTAGCATCCTTGGGAACTATATGTAGAAAAATGTATATTAGGGAACGTTACCCTAAGATAGACATTGAGGATTACCATAGAATAACATATGTATTTATTGAATTAATAATTATGGATACAATCTTGGCATTATTATAATATTTTTGATCATAATTTCTATATCTTAAACATTTCTTTTTAGTTTTTATGTAATGAGATTCTTCCAAGATTAAGGATATTTTATATTAAATTTATGGAAATAAAACTTATTAGTTTAGAACATGTTTTAGTGGAAAATTTATTGGAGGAATAACTCCCTTACATTTTAGAGGCATGAGTTTAAAGTTATTGATAAACTTTAGGTTTTATATATAAATAAGATTATATGACTTTGTAAAAAAAATAGGTTGTATTAAAAACCATAGTTAAAAATCAATTTAATGATTAAATTTTAAGGATTTTTATCATATTAATTTTGGAAATTATATTAATATGGTTTTTGAAAATGAAGACTTGTATGAAGGGTGAAAACCCATCAAGTCTGGTAAGGCGGCGTGATTTGAACCCATGACTAAAGGATGATAAGGGTTTAGGGTCATCCATAGACCTACGCAATGTCCTGGTTAATTTGTTATTATTTTTAGTTAAACAATTTGATGAATAAATATTAATCATGAACCAGTAGTGTTACTTTTTAGGTTTAGAGTTTAATGTACTAACCATATCAGATTTGAAGAATATTTAGAGAAAAATGGAAATACTTTTCACACTTTTATAGGCATTATGATCCGTTAAAAGTGTATTTTAGTGCTTCGGGAATTAAAGTTATTTTTTGAATATCCATTTGTTGAAGTAATTGCTGAAATGAAAATTGGTCAATGCACAAAAAAGATGAATTTTTTTATAAAATATAAATATATTTCCATATATTCTAATGAAAAAAAAGAATTACTCAACATTAGGATAATGATCTAACAAAATGTATCCTAATACCTAAATTTTTTGTAGAACCAGTGGTCTTTTAAATCATCAAAAATGGATTTGAGGCCATAAAATTTCCATTAAAAATTCAATTTTTTTATCAATAACCTAAATCACTCCCTATAATTATTTATGTTTTTCCTCCAAATCAATATTTTCACTTTCCACTAATGTTCTCCAATGTAGAAACCAAGTTATATTTTATTCCTTGTATCATTTATACTTATCATTATCTCCTATTAAAATATTTTTTATTAACCCTTTTTATGATATGGGTTTTTCAACAATAGTTTTTTCCAATATCAAACCATGGATTACTTAGATCAAGTTTAAACTATGGGGACATAATTTAATTATGGTGGGGAGAATGTAACGCCCTAAAATTATAATGTAATAATATTTTATTCGATATAATATCTGACATGAAACACCATGTGTAGAAGGGAATATAAAAAACTAATAATTTCAAATTTAATCACTATTTTAAAAGAAATCCAATATATTTTATAGCTTGATATTCACATGATACTGAGTTAGCTTGTGTAACATTCAACAATGACTTTCTTCGATAGTTTTTGTTACATGCAAGATCGTGTTTTATTGATTACTATTAATATTATTATCTAATATAATAAGACAAAAACTAGTATTTAAATTTGTGGTTATGAATAGGATTAATTAACTTATGAAAATATATGGTTTACACAAATATAATATGAATTCATTGGTTACAAATTAATTAAAAGTGAAAATAAAAACCAATTGAATATAAAGTAAAAGCTTTAATTATTATGCACCAAAAGTGTTTAATCGTAATATATTAGATTAATTAATATTAGGTAATGATCATAATGAAGTTTATATATCATATATTCTGTAAAATGTTTTTTATATTCATCCAAAATATTTGATAGGAATAAGATAAGAACGGGCCAAAATTTAGGCAAAAAAGGTTATATTTTTTAAAGGCGGTATGGGTGCCTTTTAATGGAACACATATTTTAAAGCTAGATTTTTACACATTTATAAATTTTTTTGTAAAAACTATTAATTTTCTAAATAATAATGTAAAAATTTTCTAAGGTTTATTTTTTTAATTTTTTGGAGAGGTTCCATTTTTTTAGGAAAAGTGAACATTAATAAATTTTAATTGAAATCTGTTTTTTCGACTAATTTATTTGTTAGGTTAAAATATATTTTTTATTTTTTGAAAAGTTTAATTAGATAAATTACACATATATTAATACAATTTGGGTTATTGGAATCAATTTAACATTGAAATTTCATATAAAAACATTTCAGGATTTTGAATATTTTAAATTTAAAAACCCGCATTGTCGTTCCATCTATGAGATTAATTATAACATCTCACCCCTCCTAATTGGATTGAGTTTAGGAGAAGGTGATAATTTTACTTTAGAGATGTTCCCTAGGCAAAAAAGACTGGAAATAAATGTCTAGGGATTCAAGAACAGCGGGGGAATGATTTTCCCTTGGAATGAAAATAACCATCCAACATGCCAATACCAAAACAACAAAATGATGCATGTCAACAATGTATTACAATTTAACATTTTCCAAAGAAAAACAAAGCCAAAACCATCACAATACCATATCTAGAGTACCAATCGAAAGACTAAAAAACAACTCCCAATAATCCATGACACAACTCCATGGCTCCACACCAAGCTCCATCCTCCAAGCACCACAAGACTACCCACTCATCACAATGAAAAACTAAGGAAATGATATAATTTACCTTTACCTATGTACCACAATAAAACATATCCAAAATCACCCAAGTTCAAAAGTAGGTGGTTATTAATAATACTTAGTAGTCTTTCCCCAAATAACTTACCTACATATTCCACTAATATAAAACTGGTTAGAAAAATTTATATAAACTAATTTATATAAATCCATTAAAAAATATTTGCAGTTTTTAGAAAGATAAACACATAATTACATTAACCATTTCACTAAAAAACACATGTTCATGAGAACCAACCAAACAATCCATACTCATTTTAAAAACACTTATTGGAATAACCCAATTCATCTTCTTTGGATACATGAAAAACAGAACCATGCCCACAAACCAACCACATAAGCTACTGTTCATTGATGGTGGAACTTCAGGTCCATAACTCATCCAATTTTTATAGTGGTACTTAATTACCATTTTATAGTGGTGCTTCATGAACATGATCTATCCCACCAACTCTTTCCTAACCACTTAATTAAACAAACATGACAACCACATTTTCCAAATCGCAATAACATTCCACCCAAATATTACCACATCAAAGGAAACATTAATTTTCAATCAAACAACCCTTTAACCCAAAACCACAAATTCAATAATATTCCAAAACCATTCAATAAAATAACATATATTGAAAACACAATTATTACACAACTATTCCAAACCTCATTTCAATAAAAAACACATTTTATTGAAAACCATTTTCATAACTCATTTTCCATAAAATAAACAAAACAATCGATTTTAAAATGACTATTTTAAAATACAACACAAAGCACATTACACAACAAAACACCATTTCCCCTAAATTTCAAAAATCTTCACAAAATGGGTTTCAATCAAGCTTCACACATCACAAGCACCAATAATTCCAAGAAACAATTATTAATTTGAAATTTAGGCCATCAAGTTCTATCAAAATAGAGTTTAGAGAGAAGACACCTACCTTAGGGTGTCAGTGAAAATGACCAATGCATAACCTCACCTCAAATCTCGGTGAAATCTCCAAAAAAAATATCGTAGATATTCTTTCCTATATCAGAAATCCCAACTCTCATCATTTTAGGATATAAAAACACTTGATCTACATGTGATGGAAGTAGATCTAGAAAACCAAGAGAGAAAGAGAGAGAGAACTATATCTAGAGAAAAACACAAAAGAGTAAAGGATAGAGACTTACCAAGGAATAATGGCAATAAAACTCCCATGAAAACTCTTCAATTTTCTTCCAAAGTGGGTGGTAGAGACTCCCTAACCCTTGAGTTGATGAAATATCAAGTCAGGTATATAAGGGAAAAGAAATGGTTGTTTTGGGTTAATATCGAGTGACCCTATTTTAACACCCTCCCCCCCTTAATCCACACCTGGTTATCTCACATGTTTAGAAAAACTCTGGGAAAACTGTGTGAGAGCTACTATCCAAAAGAAATGCTCTGCATAGTTAGCCCGTATGGTTAAACAAACCGTGCACCAACTATGCAAAAACCCATTGTCACAAGTTTCACGCTTTACCTAGGGTAGCCACACGGTTTGAAAACTATGAACCTTAAGTGTTCTCTATCCCATAGGCATCTTCCTCAACCTACATAGTTTTAAAAAGAAGATTCAAGTTTTTCCCAAACTATGTACACGTAGAAAATCCCCCAAATCTTCCAAAAACCTTTACTAAATCTTCCAAACATTACCCAACCACTTAACATACATAAAAATACATAAAAAGGGTTATATACCTCAAATAGAGGGTACTACATTCTCACCACCATTGGACTTCCCATCCTCAAAAAGTAGAAAAACTCTCATTTTGATGAAATAGTTCAGTCCATTGCTCGGTCATATATTTTTCTTGTTTCTAAGTCTCCTCTAAAATCCAACCATGTTTCCACATGACCCGAACTAAACAAATTCTTTTATCATGAAAGACTGTATCTTCTCTTATTAAAATCCATACAAGAACATGTTGTAATAAAGCATCTAGATCTAGCTCTACATGATCCCAATGAATCACATGGTCATGATGTGGCTGATACTTTTTCAACTGTGACACATGAAACACATTGTGCACTTCATTAAGACATATTGGAAAAGCCACTCTATATGACACACCTCCAACCCAATAAAGTATCTCAAAAGGCCCAATATAACTCAGAGATAACTTACCCTTATATCCAAACTGAAGATTTCCAACCTTGGAGATATTCTCAAGAACTTGTGATCACCAACCTCAAACAAAAAATTCTATCAATGATGGTGTGCATATGATTTCTAATGACTCTAAGCAATCTCCATTATTTTCCTAATCAACTTGATATTATCTTTTTGTCTCTTGGACAAGGCTCATCCCTACTAATTAACTTTCTCATGTTTCCACCCATCTAAGTGGAGAATGATATATACTCCCATACAATGCCTCAAATAGGGCAATATATATCGAGGCCTAATAGCTATTATTATAACATAAATCTACTAATAGCAATGGATCCTCCCAAGATCCACCAAAATCCATCACACAAGCCTAAAATATATCCCCTAATGTTTATATCAACCTATTGGATTTACCAAACATCTGAGGGTGGTATGTTGTGCTCATCATCAATTTCATCTCAGTGGATTGCTTCAAAGATTTCCAAAGTAGGATATAAACCTCAGATCTCTATCTAAAAAAATTGAAACTGGTAAACCATGCCCCTTTACCACCTCAAGAATATATATTTTGGACAAATCCTCTACCATATCGAAGCATTTAATATGGAAGAAATGTGATGACTTTGTTTGCTGATACACAATCACCCATATCACATCATGTTTCTTAACTGTTTTTGGGAGAACATTAACAAAATCCATTACTATTTATTCCAATTTCCACAATGGGATAGGTAAGGACTACAACATACCTACTAGTCACTAATGCTCTTCCTTGACTTACTGAAAATTCAAGAATCCCAAAACAAACTCATCCACATTAATTTTAATACAATCCCACCATAACTTCACTTTTAATGTCGTATACATCATCTGAGTTCCCGGATGAAAAACCTATCTAGAATGATTATAATAACTGAAGAGTTTCTCCAGAAAAAGAATTGGTATAACCATTTTATTCTGAAACCACAACATAGAATTGTTATCTAGTTTTCATCCCTCAATGGTCTCCCCACCATTAATTTGCGACCTCAAAGAAACACACTCTGAATCAAACCTCTATACCTCTATAACCAAACCAACCAAGTCAAGAACCAACAAAACTAGGAAGAAAAGTGATATATCACCTCGTTCTTCACATTCCAACTGTATGTAGGCTATGAACAACATCAACTACCACTAATTTGATACTTTTTTCTACCTGAGCATATGACTCTCTACTTAATTAATCTTTCACCAAATTGAATTTACCATGTGTGTATATAAAATCCAAGTCAAACATATATAGATAATCCATCCATCTCCTTTTCCTTAGATTCAAATCTCTCTTTGAGAAAATATGTTTTAGGATCTTATAGTTGGTATACACAATTAATTTTTCATAGAAGAGATAGTGATTCCATGTTTTCAAATCATGAACAATTATCACCAACTCCAAATCATGTGTTGGGTAGTTCTTATCATGAAACCCCAACTGTCATGAGCCATACACAACCACATGATCCCCTTTCATGAAAACACACCACAACCCTAATTCTGATGCATCGTAATACACCATATGCCCTTTCCCATATTCTGGAAAAACCAATGTTGGTTCTGATGTATGGAGATCCTTAATATCTTAAAGAAATTTTTGGCACTATTAATTCCATTGAAATGGAACAATCCTTATTTTCAAAGATGTCATCGGTGAAGCTAATCATGATAATTCATGAACAAATCATTGATAATACCTCTCTAGACCAAGGAATATTTGTATCTCAAAAGAAGTATTCGATGATTGCCAAAATATTATAGCCTCTATCTTCTCTAGATCCACTAAAACACCCTTTTAAGAAATAAAATGGCCTAGAAAATGTATCTCTTGTATCCAAAAGTCACACATTGACAATTTGGAATACAACTAATAGCCTCTTAAGATTAACCAACACTATTACAAAGTGTTTATCATGATCCACCCTTTTTCTTGAATACACTAGTATATCAACCACGAATACCACCATGAAAAAATTCATATATCTCTGAAATATCTGATTCATCAACATCATGAACAATACTAGTGAATTTCTAAGACCAGATGGAATAACCACATACTCGTAATGGCAATATCGATTCTTAAAGGTTGTTTTGGGAATATCCTTCTTATGCACCTGCAACGGAGGATATCCTGATCACAAGTCAATCTTGGAGAAAAAATGTGTTCCCCTAAACTGAAAGAACTGGTCATCAATGCATGGGAGTGGCTATCAGTTATTTATCATAACTTTGTTGAGCTTGTGATAGTCAACACACAATCGAAGAGTTTCATCATCCTTTTTTATGAACAAAACATGCAATACCAATGGGGATGTGCTATCTAGATAAACCCTTTGTTCTCCAACTCCACCAACTGCACTTTCAATTCCATCAATTCTAATGGTTCTATCTAGTAAGATAGGAGTGAGATAGGACTATTCCCAAAAAGGATATCAATAATAAACTCCACTACTCTCACAGGTGGAAACCCAGAGAATTATTTGGGAAAGACATCTAGAAACTGATCGACCACTTTTGAATAACTTATTTTCTCAACCTCTTCAATTGATGATAATGATAAATCTTCCAAATAATACAAGATCATCCCAACATGTGGTGTCAAAAAAACCACTTTATTAACCCTTTCACTGTTTTCTCTTCTAAAGAGATGCTCGACGCCATCCTCCACCGTGAAAATCACCGTTCATGCATAAAATTCAATGTGGGACCTAAGAATCATCAACCAATCCATACATAAGATTAAATCATATGCATCCATCTCCAGAACTAAGAAGTCCCACATTATCTCAACCCCATACATAACCAAACAGAATTCTCTACATAGGAAAGCTCGACACTCTTTTTTACCCATAGGAGTTTGAAGTTTCATAACAGAATGAATCATTCCCTAACTTAAACCCTATGAATCAATATGATGTGAATAAATAAATAAATGTGACATATCTTACACATGAATAATGGTAGAATTCAAAATAAATTATACCTCTAACCATAGTTTGTCCTAAATGATCATCCACCACAACCTGCTCAGCTCCAAAAACCTTCTTACCAGCTACAATCTACTCTTTATTACCATACTAAAACTGTCCTTATTGAGAATTTATGGTGTTATTTGAATCACCACGGCTAATTATGCTCTGTATATGAGTAGTGTGAGGTTACCCTCATCCCGTCAAGGCATACAAAACCTATGATCCCTGAGGAGTGTCAGGAATAACCAACCTCAGAGCACTATGACAATAGAACTAGAGATGCCCCATCTTCTTGTAGTTATGAAATTATTGATGTTGTGTCATACAATCCATCTTCATTTGTGTAGAGAGACACACTGGAATCATCCTATCGTGGTTTGAGGCTTCGGAGGAAGCTTCGCTGATCCTTCCATCAAATTCTGAGCCACACTCCCACTATGGAAATAAGTGACCCTCTACCTCTTTCTCCCCATTTTAGAGTTCCCAATTTTTACCATCGGTATTCACATGATTACTCCACTCGTTTTTTCCAAGATGTCCCTTTCAACCACTATTTATCTACTCCCCATTTTTGTGTAATCACTTATACATAACACAGCTATTTTTGAATGAATTTCTTGCCTCAATCCCTGTTCAAAGATGTGCACCTTCAATGATGCACTAGATCCAATATTGGAAAAAATATAGACAAAATTCATGAATTTATCCTCATATTCAACTAGTAACATGCTCTCTTTCTTTAGTCTTAAGAAATTTGTTTTTCTCTAAATCTTGAACGTGTGAGAGTAAAAAATATTGTAAAAGAATTCCTCAAAACCCTCCCATGTTATACCTTGGTCCATTCTATCCTTGACAGAAAACTCCCAACACTGATGTGCAAGGTCTTCCAAAATATACATCACCAACTTCACTTTTCACTCTAGTGGCATACCTAGGAAATAGAATATTTTAATCATCCTTTTTAGCCTTACTTCCTCCCTTTCCAATTTCAAATCACCCAAAAAAATGCATTGATTTTTCTTTTGAAACTGAATCAAGTGATCCACATTCCTTATCTCATCACTTTTATTACCACTTTCCATAGCATAGAAAGATTACACTATGTTATACACTAGCTACTGGTTCACTTGGGGATCAGGTGAGACCACATTTTCTATAGCATCCTCTGGTTGGTCTCTACAAATTATACCCAATGCAATTTCTATCAACACAAGAATATCCATAAGTATCACTCCCTAGAAATTTAAGGCTTGAAATTTTAAATTACATCACATTGCAACTATCACAACCATTCTTTCCAAAATACCATATTTCCCATGTTCAACCATTTTTTAAAAATTCACCATGTTTTAAAAATTGGCCCCTTTTCAAAATACCATAACCATTCTCCTTCAAAATTCACACAATTGAAAACCATTTCCATATTTTTCAAAAATCAACACATTCATACCACACATACAGAATGATGCCGAATAAAATATCCAATCCTTATAGGAATTCATTTATAACATGTATTCTATGCTCTTCTCATTGGTTATACCCATGACAATGAGAACACGCTCCTATAACTATCTTCAAAACACTTAGGAACCCATCTTCTAGATAACTTGAAGTTCATCCTAAAAGGTTTAGCTACTTCATTTTATGTTACAAATTTCATGTTCTAAAAATCATACCCCTTATTACCATCCCAACTCAAGGAATAAAAAAATAATGAGTACTAACTCCATGATCGATAATCAACACCAAAGAACTCAACAAAACTAATTTTACTTGAAATTAAAGGACCAAAAAAACAAATAACACTTGTAATATTCCACCCCTTATCACTTTCTTGATTTGTGGAGGAGGTTATTCTTGTCCTTTACTGATGTTCCAAAGCCATAAAAGGCTGGAAATAAATTCTAAAGGCTTCAAGAACAGTAGGGGAATAATTTTACCTTGGAATGAAAATAACCACCTAACATCACAATACTATAAAAACTACATTATACATGTCAACAATGTATTACAATTGACAATTTTCAAAAGAAAAAAAATCAAAAACCATCACAATTCAGTAATTATTGTACCAAGTGGAAGACTAAATAACAACACCTAAGAATCCATGAAGCAACTCCACAGCTCCACACCAAGCTCCATGATCCAAACACCACAAGATTACCCAAGCATCACAATGATCCGCTAAGAAAATGAGATGCTTTACCTTTACTTGTGTCCCATAATACAAAATCTACAAAATCACTAAAGTGAAAAAGTAGTGGTTGAGTAATAATACTCAATAGGATTTCTCTATGTAACTTCCCTACACATTTCACTATGATAAAACTAGTTAGCACAATTTATATAAGTCCATTAAAATATCTTGTAAATTTTTAGCAATCCAGACACATCATTTCCATAACCATTTCATCCAAAACAATACATGTTTGTGAGAAGAAACCAAACAAACCACACTCATTTTCCATACACTTATTGATATAACCCAATTCATCTTGTGTGGTCACACAAATAACAAAAACATGTCTACAAATCCACCACATGAGCTTGGTGTTCATTTATGATGTCACTTCATTCCCTTAATACATCCCCTTTTTATAGTGTTACTTCATGACCAATTGATGGTGGTACTTCATGACCATGATCCATCCTATTCAACTCTGGGTTAACCACTTAAAAAAATAACCATGCCAATCACATTTTTATAATCACAACAACATGCCAACCAATAATTACCACATCATATAAACCAAAAAAAATCAACCAAACAACCCTTTAATCCAAAACCACAATTTCAACAATATTCCAAAACCCTTCAATAAAATCATATTTATTAAAAACACCAATATGCCACATCCAGGGCCAAACTCATTTCAATAAAACCCACATTTTATTGAAAACAATTTTTTTAACTTATTTTCTATAAAATAAACTAACCCATCGATTTTAAAATCACCATTTTAAAATCCAACACAAATCACATTGCACAACATAAACTTATTTTCCATAAATTCCAAAAATCATCACAGAATAGGTTTCAATCAAGTTTTTCACATCACAAACACAAATAATTTCACGGAAAATTTTTTAATTTGAAATTGATGCCTTTAAGTTCTATCAAAATGGAGTTGAGAGAGAAGCAACCAACTTTAGGGTTTCGGTGAAAATGACCAACACACAACTGCACAGCAAATCTAAGTAAAATCTCTAAAAAAACCTTTGTAGATCTCCTTAAAAAACATCAAAAAGCCCAAATCTCATCATTTTGGGCAATAAAAACACTAGATCTACATAAAACAGAAGTAGATATAGAAAAATTAGAGATATTTATATATATATATATTTATATTTATATTTATATATAACCCCAAAACAACCGAGGAGAGAGATTCTCCAATGAAGAACTGCTTTCAAAGCACCAATAAAACCCTTAGATTTGGTTTCAAAGCGGGTGGGAGAGCCTTCATAACCCCTGAGTTTAAGAAATTCATATTTGGGTACATAAGGGTGGAGAAATGGGTTTTTTAGTGTTAATCTTGAGTTATCCCATTTTAAAAACCCCTTCTTTTCAAAACTGCCCATGGTTAGCTCACACGGTAAGAAAAACGGTGTACTAACTGTGCAACAACTACTATCCCAAAGGGGTGAACCACATGGTTAGCCCACATAGTTAAACAAACAATGCATCAACTCTATGAAATACCATTGTCTCAAGTTACACGATTTACATAGGGTGGTCGCACTGTCTGAAAACTGTGTGCCTTAACCATGCACCATCTCATATCCCTCTTCCTCAACCTGCACGGCTTCTTAGAGAAGCTACATAGTTTTTCCAAATTGTGCTCAAAAAATTTAACCCAATAAATTCCCCATACCTTTCCAAAATCTCCCAAACATTCCCAACCACTTAACATACATACAAATACATAAACAAGGGTTGTATACTTCAAACCGGGGGGGTACTATATTAATTGTAAATTAATTTATGCCACTTATATTACTAAAATTTGGAAAGATTGATATCATATTTGGAATCAAAATAATTAATAATGTATAATAAATATAACGTAGTTTTTAACCAAAAATATTGATGAAATAGATTGAAATTAATTATTGTGTTTAACAGAAAAACTATTTTAACAAGGGTCTAAACCTTAAACTTAAGGGCCAAAATGACCTATACACACGTAAAAAACCTATTGGATGGAAATATTTTCTCTATATCCTATATTTTATCATATTTTTTCAATATTGGATCACCTTGATATGTAAAATAACATGGGTAGAATTCTCTCTTTTATAAATTTATAAGAATTTCACTCCTCCTCCACTATAAAAATGCAATCACCACCTTACTTATTAACACCTCTCAAGACATTAGTCTCATTTAAAACCTACAAAAATAATCTCACATAATCCCTAAAATCATTATAGATTTCTCACTTTGGGAATAAATCCATATGAGTAATTCCTTTCGGTATAAACCCAAAGGATTTTCCTGAAAAATAGGTAACATTCTTCAACTAGAAATTTTGTTTTATTTATTTCAATAATCCATAAATTATTCCTATATCATGATAATATAATAAACATATCACATTAAATATAACTATATTTTTTTTATGAAAATGTTACTTCCTACACTCACACACACTTCATTCAAATGGGATACACAATCATCATTTGTGTGTACGGCAGACTACCGCCTTACGAACTAATGTCATTCATTATTTCATTGCCACATTTCATGGTGGGAGATAATTATGGAGTTATATTTTTGATATGATATATATGAAATTAAAAAATCATTTATGATTATGTACTTTTTATAAAACACATACCTTCACGCTTTACATTTTGTGATAATATAATGATATTGTTTGTGGACATGTACACTATTGTCGCCTCAAAGAAATTTGATTTGTTCTTTCTATACATGAAAAGTGTTAAGGTTTGTTTTAATAAAAAATTGTGATATATATACCATAAAAATGATATTTTAATTATAATATACATATATATCACTTACTTTTTAAATGAAACAATGAAATGAAAGTACCATTCAAGCGTACATACAGCCTACCGTCTCCATGAACGGTGCATTTTATATCTTATCTCCAAATTTTATTGATTATTATAAATACGTATATAATAAATATATATTATATTTAAATCATGGTTTACATCCTTTAGATGATTAAATCAAGGTCTATATAATAAGAACAAAAATAACAAGTCAAAACAAACTCGAAAAACATGACAATTAACACCGAAAATGATAAAAATAATAAAATATTATTAACAAATGGGTAATAAAATATTATAAAAATATCATATATGATATTATAAATATGATTATGGTTATTTTATAAGAAAATAACATTCTTAAATCTTTTATAATTTTGGTTAAGGTACATTCACCCAAAAGAAAATTCAAGGTAAAGAACTTCGACTCAATTTCTATTCTTTGAGGCATACTTTATTTTTGTGCACTTAATCCATTATATATGGTGTAAATACTGCCAATTTTACTTTTAATATCATTAATAATTCTTATTTCATGTTATTTTAAGTTTTAACTTTAATTATTTCATTTTATGGGTTCTTAGTGGAATGTTACCAAGTAGTAAGGGATTTTGGTCTCAATTTACATTTCACTGAGACTTATTTGTTATTATTCACCAATTTACTTTAATGTGTTGTATATAATTCCATTTGTTAATTTAATATCATGATTCAATTTTACATCATGGTATTTTGTGTTTAAATTTGAACTATCTCATCCAAGGGGTTTTAAGTTGAAAATTACCAAGTGGTAAAAGTTATCTTTGCAATATCACCTTCTTTTTAGATTGTTAACTTTATATTAATAAAATCACTTCTTTGTGATCATTTTTATTATAAATTAAATTTATATAAAATAGACATATTATCATGAAATCGATATTATTATATCCTAAACCTTTTACCATTTTTACATAAAGTGTTTACTTTGATAGTTATTTAATTATTTGGGGAAATATTGATAAATCTTTATCCATTATTCAATATGGATATTTGATAAGGCACATTTTTTATGAATTAAATAAATTATTTAATATATTAGAAACGGGTTTTACATTAACTATATGGGTTGGGGACCAGTTAATGCAAGCTACTTGATGCATCAGTAGTCTCATGAGACAAAATCAGATGGAATGAAACCCTTTGAGTTTGTTTCGAAGCATGATCAGTTGAGTTTATACCCATAGACTTAAAATATATTGAGGATGGATCTTGATGATATAGTGTTTCATGTTCCAAATACATTAATTCTGATAATTCATCAATTCCTTCATTTAAGTTATTATTATCCATGAAATTTTCACTATGAAAAAATCTATGGATGCATTTCATTCTCATTTTAATGAGTAAATGGCATGTGTGTTTAGTTATTTACCTTTAAATATTGATTATGCATTATCCAATTATTTAAATATCATGTTTGTTTAGTTATTTACCTTGAAATACAATTTACTCACTAAATTTTATTGATTACATGGGATGTGTGTTTAGTTATTTACCGTCTCATAATAATTATTCTCATTGATTCATTATTTTTTCCATTGTACATAACCATTACTGAGCATTTGAGATCTCCCTTATTTTGTTTCCTTTACCCATGATTCCGTAAATTTTAAAAATAAACATATACAAGGATATTCTAGAAGGAATAAAGTATTCCTTGAAAAAAAATTATCTTGTAATTCATGTATTCCAAGTATAATTTAAGACTCATATATATATCTAGTCTATGAAGACTACTAAATAGATTGGTCCTTCAAGATATGATTCCTTATAATCATGATAATGTATTTTTCATAAAAAAAACTCAGGTATTACTAGAGTTAGGTTTCTACATGAATACAATGATCATATATTCTCTTAAAACAATCTTATCCTTTTAAAAAAAATAACATGAATCACCATAAAACTTTAATTAAAACACAAAATCTTCCAAAAAATAACTTTATCAATATGAATCATCACTTTATCTCAAATATAATTTATTATCGAAACATCATGAAAATGATAAGGGTTATTTATCCCTTAATAATGTGTTTTCAAAAAATATCACTTTATCACTAAATCACTTTTTCAAGTAAACAATACCACTAAACTTGTTCTTATAAATCCTTAATTCCAAAAAAATCCTAGAAATACTTAAATGTTTTATGATTATTATAACTATAAATTCACTAATAAATAACTTAAATATCATAATTATTAAATCCCAAAATATAAACACTTTAATCCTTCCACTTTAATGATTGGAGTAGCAAAGGTCCTTCCTTATTCTAGGAATTAACCTTTGGAATAGATAATTGACTTGGATAAATCCCAAGTTCCATGCATCTAATACATCACATTATAAAGAAATTTATTTCTACATGAGATTAATTTCCACACACAAAACCTCTTTCCATTCCTTTAAGATACTATCATATGTGTTTCTTCCCATATTCTTGTCATGAGGGAAAATGAAATTTCTATCCACCATAGTAATTTCAACCTAAAATTACATAAAATTCAACTATCCTTTAATTTTATTGGTTAATAAAATCGTCTATGTTTATTTTGATAATAATATATTATTATATCTGATTAAGATGAATAAAAAGTTTACTTCTCCTAGTTCCCATATCATTCATTTTCTCATGAGGATAATAGTTGTGTTTTCTACCATATTTTTTGTCAACTTGATTCCTCTTAGTTCCAACCATTGACTAAAACAAAAAATCAATGTGTGATAAAAAATAGTCATAGTGGTAAATCATATAATATTGAATACTCATTCATAGGATTTTTAAATCATGACACATAATTTTCAAATTATGCCACTTTGGGTTTTACCTAGGCCATCCTTGGTTATTATCTATTCAAATCCTTCATAATGGTTCATAAGTAAAATGTGATTTAACCCAAGAATATCCCCCAAGAGTGTAAAACCATGTTCAAAATAATTAAACTTTCACTACGAACCATAATAATGGTCAAGATATACTCATATAACTTTTTTCAAGGTTATAAACCCAAGAAGTATCTATGTAAAAACCCAAATCCACTTATAGTATCCTGATAAGGATTTATTTATTAAAAACCACATAATATCTACCTTACGAAATCATTATGATGTTATATTATTATTAGAATTATCATTAGGGTTTTCATCAAAACAATTACCCCAATATACAAATACTAACTAAACACTACTCTAATACCAACTATAGTGACCCATACTTTTTGAACATAAATATTTCACTTTATTCGATTAATATCTATTACATAACATTTTTATCCACACTAGGACCATAAATGTTTAGTGAATTTAAAGACTATATAAATAAAATATTATTATTTATTTAAATATCTTAAAAATCTCCAACAAATAACTTCACACATAGAACACTTCTTAGGAATACCTAACATAAAACCTTTCTTTATAAACTAGGGAAAGGAAACATAAGAAGGGGTGGGATTAGAATATTTATAATGGTCAAAATGATATATATAAATACATGATAATATAAAAGAATAAGATAATAATAATGGTATGATATCAAGATCATAACTTACAATGTTCATACCAAAACTATCATAGTTCAAAAATATAATTTGTTGCAAAAAAATTAGTCTTAATTAATGGAAATATTCTTAAAAGAGCAGAATCAATTATAATCATTCATAATCCATGAGAACATAACATAAAAATAATAATATGGAAGAAAACTAATCCTATTCACTGTGAACTTTTATAAATAGAAACAGCTTCACTCCTTAATATTAGTACATAAAATCAATACATTGCATAAACTTATGGACATGAAACCAGGTCCACCCATATTCTTATGATTATATCTATAAATAAATCATACTATTACATAAAAATAAAGAAAAATCTATTCACAATAATGTTTTTTCATATTCCTATGAACTAATTAAATTTTTGAAAAAACATATTTAAATTCAATAATATTTAATTGATTACAATTAATTAAATCTTCCTAAATTAATTCATTTTTATAGCTTCCAAAATAAAATTCAAATTTAAAAATTAATATTAATAAATCATCAAAACCATTTAAAAATGATTTTAAAATTTTCTAAAAATTCTCAAACCATAGAATTATTAAGAAACACCCTAGAATGACAAAGTAAGTAACAAGAATTTTTTGGACCTTTACAGTGATGATATGCTTATGAAACCCATTTCCTTTCAATGGGTTATGACATATGATGAAATGATGAAATATTTTTGAAACTTCTTTCTTTTACATTGGTTATGATATATGATGAATGTTTTATGACTTTTATTACACATATGAATTGATTATGATTATTTTATGGGTGGCCCAAGAATTATATAGCCCTCCAATGCATTACGTAATGTGATATTGATGTATCATGGGATGATGATGATAAGTATGAACAAGATTGAAAATCGATTTTTTTCACATATTGATGCATGTGTATAATTAATTATAGCAGCAATATATTATGCACGTCTATAAATATGCATATTTACATGTGTCATGTTGTAATTAAATATTTCAAAAAATTATTTGTGTTATAAATTGTGATATACACACACACATATATATATATATATATGAATATGTATATCAACATGTATGTACACATATATTACATTTCCATATATATATAATGATATTATATGAATAATAAGTGTTATTTTATATATATATAAATACATATATGTGCATGGGAATATATATATATATTGGTAAGTAAAATATATGTGTGTATTGTTATATATATTTATGTGGCTAAAAAAGGGGGTAGATGTTTAATGATTTTAATAATAATAATAATAAGTGTAAAACATGTGGTGTAATAATGATAAAAGTATTTATTTGAATTAAATAGAAGAGATATAAATGAGAGATTAAATGTGATAATCATGAATGGTGGGTGTGTGTGGGAGTTATGATTTTAATAGGAGAAAAAAATTTAAAAGTGTAAATTTGGGAGAATAATCAAGAAAAAGGATAGAAATTAATAAAGTTATCAAAAAATAATTATTAATTTTGTTACGCACAAAATATTTATTCAATATTAAATTTTTTTTGTCAAATAAAATTTAAAAATATATTATACATAAAATAAAGACTCTACATATAGAGTTTTGGAAAATTCAGACACGCTGCATGCCAATAAAATTGTCACACATCACGTGATGTGTCATATAAGTGTTGGAATATATATATATATACAAAATTTAATAAATATTTATCATTGAAAAGGTGTTTGGGTTGTGAAATGTTTTATATATATATATATATACATGTATGTATAAAAGAAATTTTATATCACTTGTTGTATGTATGTATGTATGTTTTTTTATATATATTTCTATATATATACATATAAATTATAGAATGTTTATATAAGAGAGTATATATATATATGTGGTTATATATATAAGACGTTTCAAATAAAAAACTTTGCAATCTATCAAAATGCATGAAATAAATGAAGAGGAAAAAATGTGTGAGTTTAAAAGAAAAAAATGACAATGTTTTATGAGTTGTGAAATTAATGAAGGATTTAAAAAAAGAAGAGGGGAAAATGTGAGAATTTACGGAAAAGTGATTGGTGAGAGGGAATTAGTTTTAAAATTAATAAAATAAATGAATGAAAAAAATGAATGAGTTGCATTGAAATAAAGAGGGAATAGAGGATAGAGGGAAAAACATACTGGAAATGAAAAAAAAATTGGAATGGAATTTGAGAGTTGGGTGTATGAAGTGACGGTAAAAAATAGATTGGATAGAGAAGAATAATTAAGGTAGGAAAGTTGAAAATAAGTAAAATTAAACAAAATAACGATAATAATAAAAATTTGGGAAAATAAATTTGTTTTAAATTATTTAAATGAGAATTAAATAGTGAAACCCCGTATTAAAATATGGGTAATATTTATAAAATAAAAACTGTGTAATTTAATAAAATTATGTGTTGGAATTTTAATAAACATGCAGTTTAAATTATTATTTTAAAATGAATGAAATTGAAACATAAAAATTAAACAATACATTTTTTAATACATTTTGAATTAAATGATCTAATTAAATAAGTAAATTAAATGCAGGAATTAAAAGAAAAACTATGTAAATAAATACCCTATAAATATTCAACTTCTTTCTATCATATCACTCTCAATACTAATCAAATTTGTGTGTTGTCAGTTTTGTTGAATTCGTCTTGATGAGTACATGGTAAGAGAAAAAAAATTCAAATGTATCACAACATAATTTCAAAATTTAATTAAATCCAAATTTCTTATATTTAAATCATTGAAGATGTATAATTTGATGATTATACCATTGTGTCAGACCTTAAGAGTATTATTCCTCATCTTTATTATGTCTAGAAATCAAGGTATAATGTCCTTTATTTATCCTTATGTGTATCATGTGGGATGATATTTTTTTTTATCTCTTGTGAAAATGGTTGAATCTAGATTAAGAAAGATAAATGAATTGGTTATAAAAAATGGTAAGGGGTAAAGGAATGATTCTCATACATTTATATGTTTTATTTGATATTTTGATATTGTGGTTATCGTTGATTGATGTATCGATGAATGTACTGAATTTTGGAAGCCCCTATTTTGTAGTTTTTATATATTTTTTGATTCATCTGTTTGTGTGATTTTTTTGACACCACCATAAACAAATGGTTAACCACTTATGTTCAGTTAATTAAACGAATACCCCATGAACTTATGCCTTATATGATAACACCCTAAAATAAAGAATTAAAATTAAATAAGATTTCCCTTTTCTAAATTTGAATATGTGTTGTGTTTTGGTATCTGTTGCAATGTGTATAATGGTTGTGGTTTTTGTGTGTGGGGTTGACATAATGTGTAGTGGCTATGTTGTGTTGTGTGTGAGGGTAGTAGATGAGATTCAGTTGTGTAGTGGGGATGTGGTGGTTATTATGATACAATGACGCAATGGGGCTATGATGGTGGTTGTTGTGTGGTTGTGTAGTGGGGCCACAAAAGTGTATATGGCTGTAAAATGATGTGGATGTGGTATTTGGGATGAGTGTCTTAAACATATATTGTTTTTATACAAAATAATTTGCTAAAAAAATGAAATAAGGTATCTTACTCAATGAATTGAGATGATAAATAATGTAGAATACATAAATTAATGATGTTTTTCAAGTGAAATTTATTGACAAACACATACTCTAGAAAATGGATTAAAGACTAAAATATGAATTATGGATTTTGTTTTTTTGTATGCTTTTATGCATTTAAATGTGGAAGAGATTGTGTGGATTATGTGAGGTGATTAATTCTTTTTGTAAACCCATATGATGGGATTGTGTGATTTGACTCTAAATCTATATACATTGTATGTTCTTGTGATTTCTATATGCACCTCACTCTCATCGATCACTATGTGTCAACACCCACATAGTCACATGGGGGGGTTTCAGCATCCTGGTGAGAAGATGTATATCCATCTACCCTCTCTTCCTTGGTCCCTCTTATAAGAGATGAGAAGTAAATCTAGGGGTTGTGATGATTAGAAGTAAAAAAGTGTCATTATCGAGTTGTGATGTGATCATATGTGATGGAATTGGTGTGTGTAGGCAAGATTTGATGTGTTGTGATGACCCTGGTGTGTGTGCGATATGTGATGTGATGTTATTTGAAAAGGGTTCGGAGCACCGGGATGTACGATGTTGGGGTGTGAAAGTGTAAAATCATAGGGAAAGAGGTTTAGGTTACCCTATCATTGATGTGATTTATATTATACTATATTCTTGGATGCATTTTTTGGTGAGCGAGCCTTGGAGATATTGGGGTTTTGGTTACTATACTTTTTTAGGTGTTTTTTGGTTCTACTATTTTTCTCATGAGTGCATTAGTATGCTCTTTTAACATGTGTCTAAGAGACATTGGTTTTTCTACTGATTATACCTTTATACTCACCCAATTTATATAAAAACTATTTTTAGGATTTTAGGAAATCTTTGTGGTCTGCGCTGAACATTTCTAGTTCGGTTCTTTGGAGATTTTGTTGTGTCACTGCCTAAGATTCTATTTTTTGGGCATTCATTTGCAGAATTTTATATGTATCAGTTTCATTTTTATCTGTATTATGTGATTGTTTAAATTTAGTTTATAATATTTCAAAGAGTTTTTTTGTGATTTATTTATTCTATCTCCTGATCTTATTTTCTTATAGAGGGTAATTCCAAAAATATTGTGTGATTTGCATTCCCTCAATGCTAGCCTCCAAACGGAGTCCTACTGGAGGAGGGACTAAGATGGTCCTTATCTATCTCCCTTCATTGTGGTATCTTTATAGGGAAGGGGTATGATAATCATAGTAATAAAAAACCATTTAGAGAAATAATAATAATGGTATCATTGGAAAATGTACATAATAAATCATAAGTAATAACAAATGATGTTTTCATAGATGAAAAATGACTTTAAAATATCCCAGGAATATTTATTGAGGAAAATGTCCTTTTCATTTTAAAATCGCATAATTAAACAAAAATAATTCCATAATTTTAAGCAAAATATATTCTTCAAAAATAACCATGAAAACATTTAAAGGAATATTCAAATCATTGAGTGGTCAAGATGATGAGAAATTTCATTCATGTTGTAATCGTTAAAAAATTCCTTTCATATTTTTTGTAGAAATTAAAAGTAACTCATTTGGAAAACCAAAAATTGTTCTATTTAAATATTTTATATAAAGTAAAACATGGGTAAAAATTAATATAAAAATCATAGTAGAATAGTAAAAACATTCTTACAAATATTTTTATTAAAACATGGACATGGAAGAAAATATTCCCATACAAAGAAGAAATTAATTCAGTTTATCTTAAAAATATTTTTTCAATAATTTTTAATACCAAAGATAGGACAATGACACTAATATAAAAAATATATACAAGTAACCAAAGTAGATGAAAAAATAATGGTTTCAATTATAAATGATAATATAATTTCCCTCAATTTAAATTCAAGTATAATAAATCCCAATTAAAATGAGATTAAAACATAAATGTATTACTAGTTTGGTAACCTTTGATTCATAAGATACATAAAATAATAGATTCAAATGAAACTTTAAATATCATGAACATAAATAAATTCATGACATAACATATCAATGTGGAAGTATATACATGATAGTCTCGTGGGTGTTGTTAATTCCCATAGGGTTACTAAATTTATAAATTTAAAACATGAATCAAAAAACCAACTAAACTACCGGGAAATATAGGATATGTAATTCCAAGGTTGAACCCACAAAGATAGAGTTGGAGAAAATATTAATTTAATAAAATTAAATTAAATTATTTTATGAAATAAATCTAAATTAATTTATTAAAATAAGAGATGGGATGGATCTGGATTTTAAGAAAATAGGAAAATGTTATTATAAATTTAAAATATGGGTTTATGATTTATTAGTGTGTAATATAATTAAATAGATATCATATTATTTCAGAAATGAGTTTAGTCAAATCCAGTGGTCATGGTAGATAACCCCAAAATCCCCTATATCCCCTTTTTACAATGTTTATGCTACATCAGTTTTTTGATAACCTAGTATCTCAGAACCATATTTAAATATAGTATAAATTTCAACCAATGTTCATGGTGAGTACCGTTCACTAGTTAATGCATTTAAAGTATCACCCCCTCATCGATCGCACAATGATCATGCATGATTACATAAAAATAAGAGAATTAAGAAATCATGGTTAATTAAAACGGACCAATTGCATTGTATCCAATAAATAAAATATATCAAAAAACCAATCCCCCTTCATTACAATTTATTTTCACAAGATTTACCCCACATTATAGTCATGAGGGGGTAAGAAAATAAATATATTATTATGTTCACCATAGTGGTGGAATTATTTGATCCCAATGGTAGTGCCTCCAAAATTATTATTGGAGTGGTTCCCAAGAATCTAATTTATAAAATTCTCGGGGGATTGGGTGGAATTAAATAGTATTTAAGATAGGTCAAATGTGGTTCTTAAGTCATAAAACAAGTCAAATTTCTAAAATACATCTAATATAGCCATTTTTTCTATCTCAACCATTATACGTCATGTAGTGATTACACGGTGCGTAAATGTTTCAACACATGTACTGAATTAAAGAAGTATGGTATTTTTGGGCATACATGGCATGTGTCACAACATGAAATATATGTGTCATGCCATGATACATGTCATATTCATTCCAACAAGGTTTCCTCCACTTCACGAGTTGTATTTATTTCATGACATTCCATGTTTATGATGTGCAATGATTACACAACATGTAAAGTCATTTTTCATCTTTGGAAGCCTATTTATTCCTTGTTTCTTCAGTTTCATGCCCTTGAAGTTCTCTATGATCATCTATCCTTGGGGAAAGCCTTATTTTAAGTGGATATCATGATTGTTTCCACTCTGTTTTCTCATCTCCCATGACTTATAATATCTTTATAGATATGAAGCATACATCAGGTTCACAGACATATATTAACAATAAAAATCATTAGAATAAAATCATTTTATTATCAAAAATGTATAAATTAAATTAACTTATCATTACACCTAATAAACTAAGTTATGTGAAAAAACATAACATATGAGTCAAATAAGAAAATTTGAAATGATAAACCCTTACAGATTTAGTAATCACGAAATCAAAATATCATAAAAGATATAAAGATAGATATATTTCTAAATTAATATAATTTCATGATATTAATCATAAAATGAATTATTGGGAAGTATATAAACCACACAATTTAATCAAGTGATTAATATGGAATGTGTTTAATAGAAATAAAAGTGAGACAAGATTCCTTTATGTCAAGTCTAATCTTGTTTCATACATGTTCATACCTCTTATATAATAAATATAGATTTTTTATAAATTTATTCCAGAAAAATATTAATATATATCATACCATATATTATTTACTTATAACATCTTATCACCTATGTATTAACAATTCTTTTTTAAAATCACAATTCCAAATGACAATTACTTCACTTTTCTTGCATGTTTTAGTTCAGAAGCCACAAAAATTGTACTTCGATTATATTTAAATTATCTCAAAAAACCAAAATAATGTCATCATTATAATGCTTAATCATTATATATAGTTTTATAAAAATTAATATAATTTAGTAATGAAAAAATAATTTCAACACTTCATGGTGAGGGTAGTCTGTATATACATGACAGTTACATTTCCATTTTTATTGGATGTGATCAATGAAACATAAATTATAACTAACATTTAAATAACTATAATAATTTAATAAATATTATATATATATATATATATACTATATCTATCATTATAACCATCAATGTGAAATGGTGATGAAAAATAAAATGGATTTCTTTGTGAAGGTGGTAGTTCACACCTACGCACGAGTGATGTTTTCTTCTCCCATAGGATGGAAAGAAGGTGGATAATAGTTGTTACATAATAATAATAATAATTAAATATATTGAACATACTGAAGGTCCTTATTTTATAATTTATACCATATATTTAGAAGAAGTATAAGAATAAATAAAATTTAAAAACTTAGTTAAGAGTAAAACCACTTCATTGAGAAACCTCCTTTGGATTACATCCTAAGACTTAAAAGGATGGTATTTTGGAAATAAGAAAACAAAAAAAAAATTTGGTAAGTAAAATAGAAATATATTATGGTGGGTATTGGTTTATATTGGAGTCTCATTAAGTTTGGATAAAATATAATAGGTGGTATCCTTTTATAAGGGAGGGAAAGGACACAATAGGATTACCTATATGATTATTTAATATATATATATATAATCCTATAAAATGGAAATAAGGAATTATAAATTTAAATATATGATGTCATAAAATCTAAATAAACCCAATCAATAAAATTTTGGAATTGTTTGGATATATTTTTAGCCTAATCTTCTAGTGAAACAACTTTAAACCCATGTTACCCATTGCCATAATACCTTAAATTTTTACCATGATAATATAATTATATAACCAAAAATAAAAGGTAGATTATTAGAAAATTTAAACATTATTATTATAAACTTATAATTAATTTTATAAGATTAAATTTCAATATGTGTAATAAATTACTATTAATATAACAAAAAACACATAAAAACAGTTTTCAGGAAAATAGTAGATTTAAGAGTAAAAAATATTTTAACTTGAAATCAAGTAATAATTTGTTTTACGTGTATTTTTTTTTGTTAAATAATAAAAAATTATGGTTTTTATACTTTTTGGTAGATCTAAAATTGAGGTGAATCTTTCAACCATTCCCTTAAATGAAAACAACCAAAATACATTTTTTTTAATTTGAATAAAATATAACGTATCTTCACAATAGTCAATGTTGGGTTCTCAGTTTCAAAATAATGATTTAGAATGAAGTATTTAAGTATATAAAAATATATTTTTTAAAAACCCACTCATAAAATATGATATATCCAAGTTTTATATAGGTTTTTATGTTTACCCTATATTTTTAAAAACAAATTTTACCTCCTTTACCGATCTGACAAATCCTTACCATGGTAAATATTGATAATGACAAGAAATTGTGTTGAAAATATTAAAATATATTAATTGTTATGATTCCAAATATGGAATACATTTTATGATTTTCAATTCATAAAATATTCATAATTTAATTTAAAATTAAACCCACAAAACTGATGAATTTGTTTTTAGAAAAAATGCATTTTTAAGCATAAAACTGGTTGTTTTCTTACTTCATCCCTAATAAGAAAATAAAATGAATTTAAAAGATCAATTTTTAATATATAATTTAATAAATTAACTAAATTTGTTAATTTATGGTGATTTGGTTTTTTAATTAAAATAAAAATAGATTTCTCATATAAAAACAATTTTTTTGAAAAATGTGTTTTTAAGCCCAAAATTTCACTTATACCACAATAAATTATAAAGAAATTTATTATGTAATTGATAATATAATTTATAAATAAATTTATCTTACATAAATTTAAGATCACATCAAAATCATAATGGTACCTTTTGATGAAAATTAATGACAACTTTATAAAAATCGGTACTTTAACTATTCACTGAAAAATCAAGTTTTTTAGAAATATCACATAATTAAATCTTAAGATAATTTTGATATTATAATTTAAAAATTGATATCCTTTTTATAAAATTTAATTTCTAATATTAAAATAAATTATTTATTATATTTTTTTCACAAAAATCAATAAAAACACATTTAATGAAAACATGTTTTTGAAGCATAAAATGGATGTTGAAAATTGAATAATTATATATTATACATTAATAAATAAATTTTAATTAAGTAAAATATTTCTCTATATATTTCATAAAGGGGTTAATACTATTCATACCCATAAATTAAATGGTTAATCTATAATATAGCATGGTTCATTTTAAGTTATGTGTTTTGTGTCATGGAAGCTATAAAACACTTACAATTTATTTGAAGGGAAAAATATTCAAAAATATCGGGGGGGTTAAATAACATAATTTTTAACTCCAAAAAATGTTGTGAGTTTCATAATTAACAAACAACAAGAATATTATAACTTAGTAACTCAACCAAGAACACATTTTTTCACTAGATATCTTTACCGCCAACTTTAGATTTCCCGGATGCAACAATCTTGAGGCCCTCATCATTTCCAAAATGAAAAATAGTATTTTTATTTTATTTAATTCTTGTGATGAGTTATTCATTTATGGTCATGTGATATTTACCAATGCTCTCAAAAAATAATCATAACTGGCTCTATATTTACCCTCAATGTAATATCAGATAAATTATCCTTCTCAGGCATTCTTTTCTTCAGCCAATATTCCTATTCTTCCTTTGATGATAATATATAAACTTCCTTTTATTCTTCATATAACTATTCTAATTAATCTTTAAAAACTAAGAATATTTTTTAAAATTTTAATTTGTTAGATAAATATTTACTTGGAACCATGTTATTTACTTTTGATGCCTAATAAAAATCTTTGTGGCCAAAACATTCACAATAAAAATAATAGACTTTAAAGAATATGAACATTTATAAACCATACTTTCTTATTTTTTTACTATTATTATAAGACATACCTCTTGGTCATGAAACAAAAATATTTTATCTATCCCATATATCTAAAATATGAAAAAAATATTCATAGAATCTTATTCTTAGAATTAAATTCTCCAAAAGTAACTTGTTGAGTGTTGTAAAGATCCACATTCATTTTTGGTGTTGATGCTTTAGGTTCAATACCAATAAATTCTATCCATGATCCATAATATATTTCCTTTTGTATTTGAAACAACGTACATGTGGAATGGGAATACATGCCTTAGAAAATAACTCAAACAAATTTCTATCCTTCATTGGAGAAACATTCATTGATCTATTTGTTGTCACACCTGGTGTGAGAAGCCTCTCTTGATCCTCATACTTTCATTTACATTTCATACATTCTTATTAATATCAAAAATTAAATTGAACTTACCTTTCACTGATTTAGATAACCCCTCAATGATTCAATATTTCTCCTTAGAATTGAGTTTAATTTCAAGTTCTTTCTATTAAATTCATGAATTTTTATATTTGATCATTTCAATTTTAAATTTTGATTTCTAACATATAATTCTATTTTTAATGTATATAGAGTTTAGATCCTTGAACAACTGCACTAGACTAGTTTTTCTTTCCCCTAAAAACAAAAATTTCTTTATTTGTTTCCTCTAGTTATTCCTAATGATCAAATATTCCATTTACAACATTTTCATCATTACCATAATTATCTTGTGTAACAAATACTAGTTCATATTCAACTAAAACCATTCAATATTGAACCTCTTAAACTTCACTTTCATCAAAGTTCAAATATTCTTGTGAGATAATATGATTCCTTTTGAAAACACTTTTCCACCATTTCACATCTTACTCATTATAATTTTAAAAAATTTATACATTTTTCCACAAGGTGTCCCACTTTTTCAAATTTGAAAAAATAAAGTGGAAGCTTTCATTTAAAATTTATTTTTTCTATTCTAAGGCTAGATGAAATAAATGACATCTGTAACAGCCCGAGATTTTATGAAAAATATTATGTTTAGTTTCATTAATGTCTTGTGTTGTATGCTACACCAAAAGGCGCTTGCACAACATGCATACTTGACTTTCCTTGCATTACACGCAATCGCGACCTTCCTCGATAGCGTGTGTAGTACGCAAAACTGAGTTTCACTAAACAACGATATGCTATTAAAATGTTATTAAAACTAGCTGTTATCAATAGTAATAACCACTTTTTGAAATTTTGTAATTTTTATTTTTCAAAATGGACTTCATTTATAGATTCGGAATATCGAAATTAGCTTAGGGTGAAATTTTGGTACATTTTGGATAACTTTCATTTTCTGATGAATAGTGAAAATTAATAAATTTTAATTAAAAACAACCTTTTTAATCGAAATAATTAATAGTGATAAATTATTAATTTGAGTGGTTTTAAAGTATATTTAGAATATATTTTTACAATTTAATACAATTTTGGTCATTGGATGTAATTTCACATTTAAACCAGACATAAACAAGTGTTAATCTTTTGGTAGTTATTATCTCTTAAAAACACGCTATTTGTTTTGACGACGGGAATTAATTTTTAAATTAATTAATGCAACTGATATGTTTTTAATTTGGTAAAATATACATCCTTTTTGAGTTCATAATATCAAATATAGCTTATACCTAATTTTTTTTATTTTTCTGGAAACTTTCATTTTTTGATGAATAGTGAAACCACTAAGTGGTAGTTAAAAAAAATGAATTTTTCATAAAACTTAATTTTACAGCTTCTGTGAGTGGAATTTCAAAAATCCTAGAGACACGGTTGATGTCAGTAAGTAAAATGTGGTTCAATGTGATGAAAATAATTTTTGGTGAATAGTAACTTTTTACTTTTTTTTACCACGGTTAAATAGGGTAATTAAGGGTAAAAATGATATTATTATTACCCTAACACATGTCCTAATTCTATTGGACAAGTGTAATTCGACTAAAAACAAACTTAGGAATACAATATGACCATTTAGGCCCACTTGGATTAGATTAGGACATTTATTATTAATTTATTTAAAGAAGGGTTAAAATAGTTAAAATCAAAGTTTAATAACTAAATCATTTCTAATATGAGGTTATACATAAGATAAATTCTACTATAAATATTCATTAGAAAGCTAAAAAGATTTCCTACATAATGGTATTTTATTTGTAATTTTTACACATTAAATAATTTAATTTATTTATTACACAACGATGATGAAGTAATTATCTTATTAATGAAATATTGACATAATTGATGTTATAAATACCCAAATAAAAGTAATTTGAGACTTTTTATGACTTACACTAATTTTCTAGGTTAATATGACATGTTATTGTTTATTTAAGTAACTTGGTTCGAAATTATCATTCTGTTATGAATTTCATAAAAATCATGTACCAAATAGTTTCAAAATTGAGATAAATTAGTTTTTAAAACAAATATTATATTATTAATTGTTATTTTATTCCTAAAAATATAAGGTTCGGAAAAATGACTTATATAAGGTTATATATATTAATAATAAACAACTTTGGGTCCGTTTGGATTGATATAGTAAGTTTATTGACAATATAGTGTAAGAAAAAAAAAGACACGGTAAAAGTTAAATTATTTAACTTATTGTTAAATCTAATTGATAAGGTTAAAATAATAACCTAAACTTGTCTAAATCCTATTGGATGAGAGGATTTCGACCCATACCCACCTTATCTTCGAAATATATCAATTTTGAGCTATTTAAAACTGAACTTGACTTTATAATAAAATAATATTTTTAGTTTTCCCAAAGGTGCCCCTCTCCTCCCTTATAAAAGGGCACCTCCTCCCTCTACTCCTCACACCAATTTGAGCATTCAAGATCGGCCAAACCCTGCCAAAATCTCTTCTCCACTTCCTTAGTATCATCCTAGAGGTCCTGGTCTTCTTTAAAGACCATCCTTAGTTCTTTAAGTGGAGGATAAGAAAAGGAGCGTCAAAAAGAGGTAATATCCATTACCAATCTTTTTCAATTTCTTTCTTCTTCAACTTCTTCTTCTTTAGTTGTTTCATGATAAAGTAATAACATCAGTATTTCTTATATACTGATATGTAATTATAAATATGAAACAACTCTAATTAACCTTCTATCCATCCTACGGAAAAAGGAAATCACCGCGCGTGCGTACGTACGGAATACCGTCTCCACACCGTGGTGTAATTTATTTTCTGCCACCACCTTAATTGGATGGGTATAATGGTGTAATGAGTAACTATATATTATTATTATAAAGTTATATTGATACTGAAATAGTATACATACACTTCAACACAAGTTCATGATCATGAGAACGATATCATCGCTCGTGCGTACGTACGGACTACCGTCTCCACGACGTGATGAGATTCATTCTCCATGTTAACCATTTAAGAATGATTATAAAATATATATAAGCAATAATAATGAAATATATGACATTATAAAGCTATTGTATTTATGTATATATGTATGTCATCTACTTACTTCCATTCAATACAATAAGGAAAGGAAAACAGCGTTCATGCGTACGTACGGACTACCATCTCCATGAACAGTGTGTTTTATTTCATTTATCTATCTTTTATATATATATATATACTGAATATATATGATATATAAATCATTTTTTATATTCTGGAAGTAAGTAAATCATGATATAAGTATTAATAATGTCAAGAACAACAAGTCCAAACACCTACGATAAATGAAACGATTTTAACCAAAATGCTTCTTTAACATGGAATTTACAAAAGAACGGGTAATATAAAGTCATAAGTGAACCATATATGATATAAAAACAATGAATATGATTCTGTAATAAGTTAATGACATTATTTAAATCATTATACAGGAGATTCAGACACTTACGAAGCAAATCGGACTTAAGGTAAGGGAAAATATCACAATCTCATTTTTATCTGAGATTTTTTATACTTTGAAATTTACTGGGGTGTATTTTATCATCCACATCCATGTTTCCTCAATATGTAATATTTATATCCTTATACAATAGTTTATATCCAATTTTACCCTTCGGTGAGTTTTTATTAAAAGATATGAAAGAAATCTTTTGTCGTTTTTTGTACGAGGCACTTTCTGACTTTTCCGACAAAAGTACGAAGAATGTTTTTTTAACTTATACGGCATGAATGGATTTTTAAAACATTATTTACAAGAAGCTTACTTTACAATTTTTCAAGTTTATTTTTAATCGAATTATTTTATTTTAGAATTGTATGACATGTTAAGAAAGGAAAAGTGTTTTTGAAGCAGAAAGGATATTTTCCTCAAGAATGGAGTTCAAGTGTTTTATCAAAATTATTTTCCATCTAAGATAATAAAGGGTTCTGTTTTTATCCCTATTATTACATTGATTTGATTATGTTGTGATGGAATTATATTTTTATGAATTCCTTTATCTTATATGAATTTTTTTATGGTGTCACGATGTTTAAGATTCCCATTTTTATTACATGGGTTATGCTATGATGTATGGTTTTCTGATTTTGTGGAACACATAAGAATGGTATCATTATGAGATGGGTGGGACATATATCTCCCTCCAATGCATTGGGTAAAGATTTTATATCTCATGAGATAGACATGGCTGGAACGGTAGGTTATACCGGTTCAGTGAAACAGGGCTGAAACGAGGGTGACTCGGTTCAGAAATGGACTTTGTCCACTAAGATAGTCTTGGCAATGAGTCTTGACTAATAAGATATGATTCTATATGATTATGTGTGTATTCCACAAAGTTTCATGTTTTAAGTTATGATTATTGGGATTTCATTTCACTACTATGATTTATCCCATATTATGAAATTATGCTCTCTTTTGCAGGTTAAGATTTCCATAATGTTATGTTCTTATGAAAATGATGTGATTTATATTTCTTTTGTTTACCCTTACTGAGCATTTGAGCTCACCCTTTTATGTTTTCTTTTCCCTAGGATATAAAGAAATGTTTTAGGTATAAAAAAAAGGAATATATTTATGGGAGATGTTGAAGATCTTTCACCACGATTAGAAGAATATATTCCGAGTTTCCAAAGACACTAAACTATTACGATCCTTGTGTGTGTGTTTTTGTTATGTACTAAGTATTCCACAAAAGTAATGTAAAGTCCATGTACATCAAGCTTTGGGTCTCTACAACATCATCACAAAAATTTATTCTTATTCTGAAATATTCTTCACTATGAGTTTTTTATAGCATTAAAATCCACTTCATGAGAATTTTCCTTCACCATGGACTCATTGTCTTTATTTATCATCTTATTTGATAAGAGGGTGATATGTAATCTATACAAAGAGATTCCCTCTAGGTATTTGTCTTATATAATGGACACATTTTGAATGAACTAAATATAAATTTTTCTCATGATTCTCTTTGTAATTTTCTCATCATTAATATCCACACAAAGACAGCACATGTCTTCAATAACTAAATTTATTTTATTTGAAAAGATAATGACCATATCACTTTTAATTATTCTACAGTAATAATATTTATTCCAAAAAACCTATAAATTATCCTCATGTACTGTTTAATCTCCTTCATATGTATTCAAAATTTTGTCCCATATAACACGATAGGTTTTACAATACAATGACTTGGTGTAAATGGTATTGGGAAGTGTTATTCATAAGTAATTAATTTCCCTTTCATCTATATATAATTCTTTATTATAATTATCCAATAAAGCTTCATTTTCCATTCTCACATAAATTCCATACATGGTATCCACATAAGTATCCATTCCCAAAAATTGGAAATAATGATGAATACAATTCTTCAAAAATTGAAAATTATTATATTCATAAATAGGAATGTATTCGTGTTTTTAAATTTTCACCATGATTTTTAGAGATAAATAGAGTGTGGTAGAGAGAAAAATCCATCCAAAAACAAACCCTCTAATACCACTAGTTGTATCTTTATTAAGAAATATTCCTTAAGAGGGGGTGAATCAGGGCATTGTAGAATGATTTGTATTTTTGATCTTATTCTATCAACTTGAGGAACACTTCAATATCTCCCTTTCTTTCCCTCTAGAGTCAATAAATTAGTAAATGACACATTTTACTTAGTTCACCCACACTAGGATATATAAAAGTATCATTCATTGTAAAGTGATTTTGTACTAATCACAATAACATCTCATTGGTGAAATTTTTATAAGTTTTGAGTGGTCTCACTGAACCTCCTGGTTCACTACCTTGAATTTTTGTAAATATCACTAATCTCTTACACTAGAGAGCTTACATCTACTCATGATGTAAAATTATATATCCAAAAAATATAAATATTTATTATAGATGGTGTTTCTTTATTAGTTCATTTTATTTAAACTTGAAATGATATATTATAACTCCTCGATCATCCTCTTCTTCTTTTTCTCCTTTTAAAAAAGATATCTATAATTTCTATTCACTCTACCTCTTTATTCTACTTCAATTTTAGACCTAAACTAGATCCCCTTTTAAATTTCCTCTTTAATGTGCATTAACTCTATGCGAATTAATGCATGAAGTTAATTCCTTCAAAAATGACTATAAACCGCCCATTTATTAACTATTAAAACTATAATAAAATACAAGAATGTTGTAATGTATATTTTTATGATTTACTAACTTTTAAATTAAAATAGATTATATCAATGTGTGTTGAAAGATCTTTGGTTGTTTTTCCTCAATGCACTGGGAATCCACCTTTAAAAATGACTATAAACTGCCCATTTATTAACTGTTAAATCTATAATAAAATACAATAATGTTGTAATGTCTATTTTTATGATTTGCTAACTTTTAAATTAAAATATATTATATCAAGGTGTGTTGAAAGATCTTTGGCTGTTTTTCCTCAATGTACTATGCACCACACTCGTAGACTTATTTTATAGGTCATTTTTCACAGGAAGACTTACTCTATTTGGGTTCCACCATTGTATCCTCTATACCCATGGGGACAAACCATGTGTATCATATACGGTTTTCTATTACACCAATAAAATATCTATGGTTGTATCATGACTCCTTGTGTTTTAAAGGTGGATTCCTAGTTCATCAAGTCCAACAATATTCCCTTAAATGGATTGATAATTTCCCACATATGACTTCCTTGATAAAAATTCCCACTACTACGGGAGTGGTTACTAACTCCATCCATAAACAACTTCAACATGGGATATATGAATTAACCATGGTGTATTTTAGGATATGATGAATACCTTATTAGCCTATTTGAAATAACTCTTAAATTTTCTTTTTTCAAATAAATTTATCTTCTGGTAAAACATCCAAAATCATATTTATCAGTAAACACCAGCCAAAAAATTCAAAATATAAGATTTTTTATAAAACACATGAAATATTCCTGTTTTATAAAAAACTAATTTATGTTAGAAAAATTTAAAAAAATTGAAATTTTTTCCCTAAGAATAACATTTATACTTAAAATATATTTTTTCAAAAAATAGGTTTTTACACTTTACATATGATAATGTAAATATTAATTTTCATTACAAAAAAAAGTATTTGTAAAAATATATTTCATATTTGTAATAAATGGTTATAAATTATGTAATAATAACCATTTTATTTTTATAAATTACTATTAAATTACTTGCATAAAAAAATTTCTATGATAAAAACCAAAAATTTAATATTAAAAAATATATGAGTAAAATGAATTAAAAAAATGTTAAAAATGATTAAAAATGAATGTATGTGGCTTTATTGAGCTTAACCCTTACCTTAATCCACTATTTTTTTTTATTTTATCTATTTAAAACTTTAATAGTTACATTTCCTTTTATATTGTTTCAAAAATTCCATTCCCTTCACCTATAAAAGGAGACATCACCATCTCACTTCACCTACAAACCAAATCCACAAAGATCATCCAAAAAAATAACCAAATCCAACCCTTAATTTTATAAATTTTATTCACAAGGAATCCTCTCAAATTTTTTATCCCCTAATCTCATATTTATTCATAAAATCTTTCAAAAACAAGAAGGCTTTCAAGAGAAGATTTATTTTCTTCTTTATAAGTAATTAATTATTATATTTTAATTTAATTTATCTTATTCTTATAAATATCCATAAATATTATATACCCCTAGATTAAAATAATTTTAAAATCATTAATTTTTTGTAAATTTAATATTATCGTTATATAACATCTTATTCTTATTTATTCAGTTATGATAACATGCTCCCATTTGGGCTAGTTTTACCACCAACATGAATGGTGTTATAATGATTATTTCATGAGTGATTAAGAAATATTAAATATATGTAATGTTATATAATAACAAAGAAAATTTCTCTCATACTTCAGTAATGATGATACTATAACAAAATCAATTAATAATCATATTTATCCAATTAATTATTTCATGTTCTTGTTTTGGTTTGTTTAACTGCCTACATGGTCTATGCTATGAATTTTTGTCATGGATGGTCATGGAAACAAAATTTTTTGTAATATTTGATTTTAATGTAAAAATATTTAATTTATATTTTAGTAATGGTATATTAATATTCAACACAATATTAATAAATAACCTTTTTTGAAATAAATGTCATCAAAAACAACCTTGTTCTAGATGTCATATTTAAGAATTGTTCCACAAGGATACATGGTATGAACATGGAAATTCAAAAAAAATTATGGAATTTATATTTCCAGAAACATAACTAATTTAGAGATAATTAAATCATGAAAATTAAGTGAAAATTGGAACTTATATATAAAAATAATCAAAGGAATGGTAAAACCAACTGACTATTAATAATTAATATGAAATAAAAAATAAAAAATAATTATGTAATAAATTATTGTAAAATATTAATATAAAAGGTAATAAATATGAATAATGTTCTAAAATATATGTTTAATGATTCTTAGTTTGTTTCATAGGTGTTAGATCATGTCTGAGAAAGTGGTAAATGAGTGTAAGGGTTTTTTCATCTCATTTTTTCATCATTTATATATAATTCATATTGACCACTTGTTTCCTTTTATGGTGTATATATTGTCTATGGATTTATTTTTGTCAAAATTTTCATGGAATTTAATCTATTTAAAAATCCATCTCACATTGTATTTTACATTGTCCTCTAATTCAAACATACCAAATCCATATGGTTTTTTTCAAACCGATTTATTTTCATTAGGTCACAAACCATCTTTTTTGGAGATACTCATCTAAGATTATTTTACTCCACAATTTCTCAATTTTAAATTTAATTTCTTATTTTCCTTTGGGTAAATTATTGAATTAATCATATAATCATTACTCTCTATGGTTTTAGTTATTGGATACTTAAAAATAAAGCTATCTGATTTATTGATTGGGTAAATATTGATAATTCCTATACTTGTAATTTCTATATGAAATTTTGTTGATTACTAAGGAATTTTAGTTATGTATTGTCCAGTTTATGAATTCCTTTATATAATGAATTCATTTGACTTAATTAGTGATGTTTAGGGACCACAATAGGCCCTTGATATATTATTATATCTCATGGGACAAACTATATTAGGTATTCAGTGTATATATTCCAATTATATATGACATCCTGGTTGAGGACTTGAAAATATGTATGATGTCTTTGAATAAGGAATTTATGTTAAGATCATGAAATTCAACATTATGCATTCTTTCATTATGAAACGGGTTATTTATATCCCTGTGATTATTTAAATTGTTAATTTATATGTGGACTTATTTATCCTCATTTGAACAATTATATGAAATTATCTTATTATCCTTTACTTCCTACCATATTATTCCAACCTTGTTTATTATATGATATATATTTTTATATTTATTCCATTACTAATTATCTTGTCTCATCCTTCTTATGTTTACATCTCCACTAGTTATGAATAAAAGTATTACACATTATATTTCTAAAATAATGTCATGTATGGATTATTTATGGGATATGTTAGAGAATTTTTGTAGACTAATTAGTTACTAATATAGTGAAAAAATTATCCATTTTATGAGAAATGCTTGATCTATATTGATGTTTACTAATTATCAAGAACTCTAATCATAAAAGGTACTCAGAATTTATGTAATGAAATATTTTATATAAAGCTTGTAATTATGGGGAAGTTACAGCTATGGTGTTACAATTTATATATTTAAATGGAATTACTACTAACCCAACAGATACTATAGAATACAATAATTTTAAAAAACATGATAAAGATGAGAAATATATAGATAATTCCAGTTATATGAAGGTGTGCGAGGAAAGAGTGTAATCCTGATATCAAAAATAACCCTATAATTTGGTATCCCCTTTAAAGATTCCACTAAAAACAATTGGTGGGACTACTCCATAGATAAAGGAAAGGGGTTTCTATATCCACAACCCACCCAACACCTAAAGATAGTGGGAATATCTCAATAGTATAACTAATTTTCCAATATGAATCTAAAGTAGAGAATCATGAGTAGATAAATGTATAATTTCTCAGGGGAAACATAACCACTAGGTAATAATTTTTTGGTTAAATTATCATGTTTCCTTTAAGTGTATCCCATGAATGGGTGGATATTACTCAATCCACAATGGTATAATTGATCCACCCTAACAATTTGAGATCACATTGACCATCATGTTTTAATATATCACCAATTTATTATCAAGAGTTCCCACCACCTGGGAAACATAAACCACCACTTCAAAAAAGTTACTTGATGATAACTCATAAAATTTTATCCCGAAGAGTTACTAGATGTTATTTCTAATCAAATACTTGTTGTGGAAGGCTAATGTGAACTGGTATAACTATATGGGAAGTTTTATCATTAGTGGGTTAATTGGAATCTTCCCCCAACCAAAATTGGGAATCCTAAATTCATACCATTTTATGAAATATGAGATCTAAAGTATTATCTAAAACATGTTTCTTCACATTGTGGTCCAATTTTGGGAACCCCAAAATAAAAAGGTGCTGAAAAACTCATATTCGTTCTAAAATCCATAGAAGTTCCCATATTTATTTGGTACAGTAAGTTCATCGCTAAGACTTCTTTGTGATGGTAAGATGTATTTTAATACTTTTTATACCAATTCATCTCTATAATATGAATATAAACTATCATTAACCTCTATAATTACATGAAGCAAAAGAATAAGAGATTCTTAGAACACATTTCATGATGTAATCGTCTTCCATAATCCTTGAAAATATAGCTCCCCCTAGAATAATTATTGCATATCTAGGTGAATAAACTACAAGACATGTTTCTGACCATGAACATCCCTCATAAGTACCCTCTTAGGTTCTAAAATTTTTTAAAATATAGTATAAACTCTAGACAATTAAACTTAAAGAATCATGAAAAATCATTAATAAGCAGCACCATCATAGTCAAGGAAGATAGGGAAAGAGTAAATAGTTATTTTAACCCTCAATACGATAAGTTTGAGTTGATATTACTTTGAAAATATAAAGAAAAAGGTTTATTTATTCTCTAATGATTCAATTCCTGGGAACTTCATCAATTCCTTATAGAACAGCCTTATCATCTATCTAGAAATTTAAAACTAATATAAAATTAGGAAGAATGAGGAATCAAACTACTTTTCTTTCAATTATATATTAGCACCCATGATCTTATAACTCTTAACCATTAAATATTTCTTTTATGGGATGGTTAATGATTGTATAATACAATTGGATAGTCCCAAAGTGGATATCACATATGTGTCATCCATTCTCTCGAATGAAGGAAAAGAATAGAAAAGTACCCTACATGGGAATTTAAAGATTTGTGATAATTAGATGATCCAAAATATAGTGAATCATGTGCATGATATCAGGAGAGAATTATTAAATAAACTAGTCATGTCCCTAGTTTCCTATTCATCCAATATTAAAACACCTTCTATTTATAAACCTCCCATGATCTAGCATAATATGAAAAAGTGAGAAAATAGAAAGAGGGGTTCCTAAGTATTCCAAAACTAGTCAAAAATATGATGTAATTTGTATTCACAGCATTGGGAGAACAAGAATAATTCCACAAAACAAGACCACGGTCACCATCCCTACTAATTATACGATGATCACTATCCCACAAAATGAGACCATGGGAACCATCTAACCAAATGAGATATTCTTATGATGAAGAGAATTAGTTCAACTTAGTCAATGTTAGAAGATTGATAGAAAACCTACTGAGAAAAAAGAGTTTTATGAAAGTGGAGCCTCAATTTCCATCAACATGGAATCATCCTAATAGGATCACAGTGATGCACCAACCACCTCGGATAAAGGTGTCTCCACTCATTCCAATTCTTTAGAATGTGGTGTTAATAATACAATAATTAGTGGTGAATCACTTATTTGAAAAATTACTCATTATATAGTATGTTATGAAGGTGTGTTTCTCTATTGTAAAAGGTATATCTAATAACTAGGGTCCTAATTTAGACTCTCATAATTGTCCACTAATCATGTCATTGGGAAAATAATTGGTGTTTTCATGTATTATGACTAACAACCCCCTAAAACAATCTTGTCTACCACTATTTAAAGACAAGTTTTCCAACTATAGTGAGTAAATATGAAATTATAGAATGTAATTATAGAGTTTCCTTATGGATACATTCCCTATGATGAAATTTTATCATATTTATATAGTTATTCTCTCAATAGATCAATACCCAAGTCCATATGGACGGATAATTTTCTTATTAATCAAAGCCTCATCAGATTAATTTTGAACATTGTTAAACCTTGGTGATCACCATGAATTATATAAGACAGAAATGGTTTGCATGTATATGGGGAGGCTATCAAAGTCTCATTTAGGAGTAACATCAAAATTATTTTGATCAATTAATTTAGATTAAGGTTCCACCACCCAAATCTAAAATCCAATCATGTGATAATACTCATTAAGTTATATGTGGAATTCATGAGAAAAAATATTGTCAACATAGCAGGGGGATGATTAAACAAGGAATATTCCTTTAAATATAATAATTTCTCAAAGTAATTTACACTATAAATGGAAAATAATTTGATTGAGATCCCATGGATTGATTGACCTTTGGAAGAAGATTGTATAGATCATGTCAATTGATACCCTTACCATCAATTGTTAGGGAATATAATCAATAAGTTCTTTATCTTTAAGGATTGAATTTATAAGTATGTCAATGAGGGGAAGATAAAGTTATCAACACCTAATTATCTTTACTTCAGTCAAGTGAGATCCTTAAAAATAACATAAAACCTCCCCTGAATATTTTTTAAAATCAGTTAGTTGTTCTTTCCAAAATATCCCATAAAAATGATCTTAAAATTTAATTAGGGGTGGATGGAAACCACTTATAAAATTGTAAATTAATTAGGGTAGTATTATGACCACCAATAATTTTTCTATTTATGTAAAGTTTTTATGAAGATTAGAGGGTTTTTAAACCCCCTCTAAAATAACTGCCCCTAAATTCTTTCAAACTATACAATTGGTTCACAAAAAAACCACTACTAATAGGATAAGGTGGCCACATTAGATATGGTTTCTCATAATGACTCATAATTTAATTAGTGGGGGTTATAACCCCCTTTTTGCCAAAAATTACCCCATATAACAAATTTATTGTTTTTTAGTGAATATACAGTAAATCTGTCTGAGAAACCTAATAATAACACAAAAAGTTAATGAAATAATCGGGGTATCAAACTCTAAGTGATAAACAAAAAAAGGTCTATTTTTTCAGATTGAACATATGACCAAATATTTTTTATATTAATTATAGCATGACCATTTTTAGATTATGAATATTAAGATACCAAAGGAGGACATTTTTAATGATAATCATCATTTTTGTTATTGCAAAACAATTATTGGGAAATATAATTCTAGGATTATTTCTTTGAGGTTTTATTGAAAAAGAATAAAAATAGAGGCCTAATTGAGTTAGAAAATCTCAAGATTCATAAATCATGTAAAAGAGTCATTCTTGATACAATATATAATTCTCATCCCTAAAGAACCACTTTAGATTAACAAGTTCCCTTTTACATCACTCTAAACAACACAACACAATATCCTTTCTAAAAGAATCTGATATTTATTATATAAATTACTTGATTCATGAATCTAAATGGCATTGCCTATGACATTTTCTACATAATGTTAAACTCAATGATATGATGTAATTTCTATAATACCTTAAAAATCATGAAGTGTTGTCCTTAAACATGAAAATAAAATGTGTGGCACATAGTCCATCCAACATGAAATTAATCTATATGGAGTGGCCAATCCCACATGAACTTAAACATCTTAAAGATATCTATTCTATGTGCTTGTAAATTGTAAAATAAACCCTTATGAAAAATATAAATCTACAATCTATTCTTATTTCCTAAGATATTTAATGTTTATGGGTACTTTTACCTTCCCTGATTCCATGGATCACCTAGATTTTGTAACAAAAAAATCATTTTCGAGAAATACATATAGTTTTATTCCCATTACTATTGGATACATAGTGACACGTGGATCTCACATCCTATGTTGATATGATTTTTTCAATTCAATGCTTATTTTTCCCCGATGATGAGATATTTACCACTTCATGTGATTTTATCTCAAGGGTCCCTACTTTATGATAAAACTATCATATCATGTGTTTTTTATGGCTTGATTCATGTTTCCAAAATATTGGTAGTGATTCCAAGACCTCCTATTTTTCACCCAAACATAAATTTCATCACTATAAAACCCCCTCTGATTGTATGGCCTCTTTATTCCTATTAAGTCAATTATTTCCTTTTCGATAGATGTGTAACCTAAAAATTATTCAGTGATGTAACCCTTTACGAATTTAATACCTTTGATTATAGTATTATAACCTAAAAACATGGAAAAGTTTATTCCCCTTTGAGGTTACCTACACTGGAATGGGATATATCATTCTTATTAAGATATATCTTCCGTTTTATCTAGTTTTCGTGCCTATAATTGGGTTTATCATTAATATTGGTTCAGTTCTTTCCCTCATCACTAGACTTTCCACATTGCATTTGGTTAAATTTTTTCAACTTAAAACTTTATCCATTATTTATCAAATATGTATGACTATTAACTTCAATGGAATTCTCTCTGAACTATAAAACCTTAAACTTTATTTGGTCAATTTTATTCAAAATTATGTAACCTTAAAATTTAAATGAAAAATGTACAAAGGATTTCCAACACAAAAACCCAGAAAGGCTGTCCTAATAAAAATTCATGTCTCTCTGTGCTAAGTAATTCCCTTTCATATTATAGGAAAAATTTAGACAATAAGAAACATCAAATGTGATGCAAAGGGTTATCAAGTTGAAAACTCATAAAGTGATACTTTTTCAAAATTCAAGTCTCTATTCACTGTGTCATTCCATTTCATAGATTAGGAAAATTTTAGTGCACAAATGAAAAGGAAAAAATTTGTTTGATATTAAAACATTGCCCAATAAAAAATAATTCTATGATTGTTAGACTAGATAGTCTTGAAAAAAGTTAGAGAATATATTTTTCCCCACTACATGTGTACTAAAACAATTCCATAGGTATATTTTCATTAATTATAAATTCATATCTACACATTGAGTGGTCACACCCTTTCTGATTACCATATACTCAGGGAATTTCATGATATATCTTTCTTCCTAGAGAATTTGTTAAATACAAAGTTTCATAACCTTTATGGTGATGGGATCCTTCTTAAATAACCTAATTCATACATTTTATGTCTAAATCACCAACAATCACAAAATAGAGTCAAGATTATCATATATGAAACTAAAAACCTTGAGAATAACCTCCTAATTCCCCCGTCATATTAATTGTTAACAAGTGTATCTTATTCCAAAATGATCTTTTCTACTTGGTAATGTTACCTACGATGTGTATTAAGCCTACTAACCAGAGTTATGTTTTCATCCTGAAGATAAGTTCATGTAAAACCAAGATAATTTTCTTAAAGGTGTCATGGTAGTCTCTCCATTACCAACTGTTGAATTATTCCCACCAACCTATATTTTTTATTTACTTGTACATTATTATGTTATTTTTTATATATTCCATAACCCAACTACTTTAGTGGATTTAACTACCATCAATGTTACATATTTATACACCATAACAATTTTCAAATAAATATAATGACATCAATATTTTGTACCCTTTTCATGTATGGGTATACATTTTCTATAAAGAAAAAAATTCTTCGAGTCAAGATCATATTAATAGCCACCCAAATTTCTTGATTTGAGATACTCTATTTAATAGACCAAATCCTTGAGTTGGGATTTTCCTATTGGAAAATTTCAATTACATTAATTTTCCTTATTTCATAAACATAATATAAATTACTCAATGGAATATATTATAATATATTAATTAATTAGAGTTATCTATTCTATATGACATTAAACCCTTATGTATTATCTAGATCTATGTAAGTGTTACAAGTGTATGGGTTTACACATTCATGTGGGGTATTCTCCAACTATCATGCACTTGGATGAAACCATTATATTTTATCCTATGCATGTTTTAGATCAGTATAGAATCCCCTTATTTAGAACTAATTGTGGAATTATTACTATTATTGTAGGATATATAGTGATATTCGGACCCTATATCCATCTCCCTACTGCAAAACCCCATTTTCACTATTTCAATTATGTTGATAACTTTAGTAAGAAACATTTTGATTCATTATTACCTCTATCACATGTGAATTAATTCATTCTAATTCATCATCACCATGTGTTTGTGTTATATTTTTCTAGATAATATCTTCTAAGAACTACATGTTAATTGATTCCACATTTCATAGGATACACAGTGATATAAAGATCTCATATCAAGGATCTAGTTGTAAATTCCATTTTCAATACATTACACATACATTCCTAGAATTTAGGAGGGCCAATTCAAGTTAGGTTTTCTCCTATTAAACCTATTATAGTACACAAAATTACTCAAGATAATTATTCCCCTTGGAAACAAAAATACCTTGAGTTGATAATTCCTCTTAGGGAAATAAAAAACTTGGGTCAATATTCTCCTCATGGAAATACAAAATCCTTGAGTTGGGATTATCCTCTAGGAAATAGAATTAACTTGGTTCATGATCCTCTAGTTGGTGACCCAAACACCTTATATGAAGATTCTATTATTAGATAAAAAATCAATTATGTGATGTATCACTCTTGGTGAACACCTTTTTAATGACTCATCTCTAGGGATCTATATGATTTCCATGGAATATGGAAAACTTCTCTATATTAACTTTTGATTAGATTATTTTTTTCTAATTTTATCTAATTACTAGGGGAAATTTGTTATCACCCAAAAATTTTGAACCATGTACAATTTATTGATGATAATAATATGATTCTTGCTCAGATGAAATGGGATGGGTTTAAGATAAAGGACTATCACATTTGATGAAGAAGACGCAAAAGGGATATTCATGTGTTGAATGACTATTCAAAAACTTAGGGGTGGAGGTCCTTTAAAAAATCACAATATAGTGATGTGGATGTGAGAATCTCCCAATAAGGTAAGCCGTGGTTTCCATCCTTTTGTTTAAAAAAATGTTCCATCATCACCACCCCTTGTGATTGGGAGGTCCCTCTCCTTTGGAAAGCAGGAGAACCACATGAGACCCAAGAAAACAAAAACGTGGTTGTAAGAAGTATAATGACATTTAAAACACTAACCATAATCTTGAAATGCTGGGTTAAATTACCCTTTCCTTTTCTATATCAATACCATGAAATATCCCAAGATAACTCACACTAATACCCTTGTAAACCCAATTGGAAATTGATAAGGCAATTCCCACAACCCTCACTTAGGTTCCATTTCACCTCACCCATAGGAGATATCTCAAAAATATAACTGGGTGAAATCTTCCTCAAAAGACCACACCCAGTCCCTCATGAATTATCCTTCTCATAGAATACACCAAGACTCCAATCCACCATCAATAGGGTATTCCAAACTAAGCATGATATGTAAAAACATCTCACCAACTATCCCTTATCCCAAGACTCTCACGCCTATTATACTACCCTAAGGAATATAACCAAATATATTTATGACTCATTGAAGTTCCCAATAATTATAATGGATCTCCATAAACACAATAAATATCTTTTCTACATTGGTTTCATAGTCATCAAGAATCTTCATTTCATTAATGATCACTAGATTACTCACTCTAAACCTAGGAGGCCCAACTCCACCAGATTTATACACTTCGGTTCTCTTGGTACCTACACATTTTTTCTTATATATAAATTAAAATACAGTCAAAACACTATCATACATAAACATGCATATGGTTAATTATTATTGGTACCACATACCTCAAACATGGATTTTAACCATTTTCTACCTGACTCATCCTTAACCATGATCGCTTCAATCCACACTAAGACCTAACCATACCACAAGCACTTATCTCAAACCATAACACCCAATAATTAATTATGAAAAATATAATTTATTAAAAAGATAATTCAATGATACATAATCACCTGAAATCTCACCAAGTAGCCTCATATGGTCAAAACCTCCAAAAAATCATGTAAACCACCCATGGAATGATTCTGAGACAGCTATGAAAAAAATCTATATAATTTTGTGACAAATTGTTCACCAATTACTAGAAAACATTAAAATAACCCAAAAGATCAATCTGGAAATTTACCGCGGAGAAAAACAATGAGGGATAGGAAGTGTTCATCATACTAGGATTTCTTCCGTCCACCACATGTTAAGGACACATTTTTCAGGATGATTACACCAGGATACAATGTAATTTTTACTCAAAACACTGTCCTATTTCACCACAAATAAACAACCACAAGGGAGGATAATAATAGAGGAAGTTGGATTATACTAGATCTTAAAATTCCCCAAAATAACCACCAAGAACAACCCACATAAAATTGGAATAAACAGGGGAGTATAATGGGTGGGGCTAACCAAAATGGTCCTCCCTACATTTGCACTTAGCCAAAGTCCAAAAAGGTTTCAAACTTGAAAATATATCTACACCCAAATTTCAAAAACTAGAAAAGGCCTAATTATAAGGTTGTATATATGGATAATAGTGTAATTAACCTCTTCCGTGTCTACACTAAAACATTAATTACTAGGACATACTAAAACACCTACCCCCCAACCATCCACTTTGTCATGGAATAATTCTCTAAATAATAACCAACCACCTGATGTATCCTTATATCACTGCCTCTTATGAATTCTACAAGGTGAAACCCATAGGGTTGTGGGGTAAAATAAACCCCACCATAAACTATCATAGACAAACCCATGGGTTGAGATTTGATATATCAAAGACTCTTGATTTTTTATCTTACACATAGGTAGTATGGAATGATTCTCTTCCTTTATAGTACTATCCTCCCTATTCATCTAAATATTGATCTCATGAAACACACTCTTTTCTATAATTCTCACTAGTTTTGTCATGATCGTTCACCTATAGCATAATTTGGTTACAGGATCACCTTGACCATACTCTAATTCTCTCTTGATCACCTATAATAACTCTTTTTCCTCCAAAAATATCCAAAAAACACCTCCAAGAGGTGTTTTCACTCATGGAATTCTAATATAAATCTCAATTATCAAAACACCCCTTTCACCGGGACTAAAAATTAAAATTTACAATAAAAATGACCTAAATATTCATGGATAATTACAAACTCCCCACTATAATGATTCTCATCCCCAAGACATCCAAATATTTCCTCCAATATCTAATACAATAATCAAAATTTTACTGCATTCCCCATTCTCAAATCCAAACTGTATCGATGATGTTTCACCAACCATACATGAAACCAAGATATATAGGATTTTCTAAATAATCCCTTGTAAAATCCTCCAAACACAAAAAACATATAATAAAAACATTATGATATAGTTTCCAACTCACTAAATTTAATTCCATGAAAAGCACTAGTTGATCATCCTCTTTCCATCCTATTCTAAAAATTATTGGCCTCATCCACCAATACATTATCGCCTCACTCGAATAATAATTCCTCAACGTTTTTGAGGAATTGTAGAGTTATCCAAATTTACACACCAATATAACAACCCAACACTCAATTTAAGTCAATGGTTTGATCATCGACCAACCAAATATGTAATCACACTCTCCCCACAAGAACTTATGTACCCCTAATCCAAATCATTCTCAAATCATATCAAATTCCTCCCTGATATTATTTCCAATTAATGAATTTTGTTCAACAACTTATTTGAATCCAAAAATCTGGTATTCACTAAGTAACTACACAAAATTAGATCTACCTACACATAAGTTTTGTTGTTCTATCTCAAAAATCTACCAATAGGCTTCTCTGCATCCGTGGCCCTTCTGAAACGATATTTTCAACCCCATAATGGATTCGATGATCCGAACCATAATGTTATCTTCACCATCACCCTACTAAAAAAATACCAAATCTTCAAGGCCCATGTTTTCTTGATTACTAAACATAATTATTGGTCAAGACCAAAATACTCATATATATGTACTAACTTAAAACATAATTCACTATCTATTTTTCGAATACCTAGAATGAAAACCTCAACATTCACCCGAAATTATCTCTGAATGAGGGTCACACCCTCCAAAATATAATGGTACACTTCCCACCATATATATTACCTTACATTTTTTCTTAATAATAACATCAGGTGAGGTTCCACCATGACACATATATTTCTATTTCTAAATAATTATCATCACATCCCTAAAAACCCTTATCAATGTACATTCTCAATCCTACCATGTCAATTCACTCTAATCCATCTCTAAGGAATCCTCATAGAACAGAGGAATAACTCCAATTCTCATCCAATCCTCAGTAAAATTTAACCAAAAATGTCTCATTGATTTCATCATTTTTTAATCAATAACTAAAGTTGAGGAACTACAACCAATCCTAGATAACACCCCAATGGTGATCACGTACCAGCACAATTGAGTTTCATGATTCATCGGGTAATCAATAAAGAAAGGTTACTCACTATTATACCATCATTGTTTCATCACTCAAGTTCTACAAACACATAAAAAATTATCAACATACCCATACACATTCTAATCCAGTACTCCTTAACAAAATGGAAACTTCACATAACAAACACACACCAACCTTCACTCATTGAGACTTTCCCCATTACCCAAAACACCAATTAATCCCCTCCTTATAATTTAAAATGAACTAAGATGAACCCTCCCATAGGTTCTCATTCACTATATTTATTGATCTCATAAAAACCTAGTGGGTGTATACCCTACATGTAACCTAACTGTACAAATAGACTCATACTTCTATGACTCAATTCCCATTGAACATAGACTTGCATGCCTAATCAAATAACCCTGAATAACATGAAAATTAATAAAAAATCACATAATAATCCATGGTTCTTTCATTTCAATGATCCCAATAAATCTTTAATATTCCAAGGATAACCATATGATGAGCCACACCACATGAATCATCCCAAAACTAAAAGTGCCTACCCACACTCTATACATCTGATACATTGTCATATAGGATCATCATACATTATCATATCAAAGAACATAATTGAAACCAATTAGGGAGGGCATCTAAATGATCCTTCCATCTGAATATAATCATGATACCATAAACAATGCAGGGTCTCTACATCACAAAATATCAAGGAAACCCACATGCCTTTCTCAAAATATAAAGGGTATACATCTCCTCAAGGAAATGTTTCCTATTCTAAACCATATCTCAGGTATACCCCACCTATTTCAATCCATCTCCATGGAATCAAACTCCAAAACCAACTGAATAAGGGTTTAGATACATCCTTTATACCCATGGACTTTAAATCCATTAACATAGAGCATCCCATAATAAGATCAACCTGAATTATTATGAGATTATTATATGATTCAACTGATTAGTAGTCCAAAAACTGGTAATAAATGAAAACACTATATAATATGTTCTTATTAACAATTTAAACAACTAAACTCTTTTTCATTAGAAAAATAAACAAACAAAAACATGTATTTCATGTGATTCTTAAATGAAAAGTATCGTTCATGTACACATGCCTCTTGACACTATGGAACAGAAGAAAAAACCAAAATACAAATAGCTCAAATAAATAAGTCATTATTGAATAAATATATCAACTGTAACAAAAAATACCAATAATAATCATTCCATTACCTTGGAAACCTAGACTAGCAACAGGGAGGGTGTTCGTGAATCAATATTGTGACGTCCATTAAGATCTCTAACACATACCTATGACCATCAACTAATACCCAACTTTTAATACAACAAAAAAATATTCCATAATATCAATTTTTTGTTCCAGGAATAAAATCATTCAACCATATCATATATAGAGCACCACAAGGCCTCATACATACCTCCCCATACACCAGATACACTAAACTAGTGGTGAGGGCCTAAATCTTACATTTGTGAGACTATGATCTTAATATCAAAACCATAAATAAAAAATAAATATCTAAACAACATCCATGATAGATAAACTGACTATAAAAAAACAACAATACATCCTTGATAAATAAATGATCGTGTAGTCATACAGTCATACATCTCAATAGACTTCACACTAGGATGATCACATATATAAAATAGAAAAAAGAAATAAATATATATGGATACTCCACCACTAACCCCAATCCTCACTATAATACTAGTATCCAATCTTCATCATGATACTCCAACATGATCCACTATAAAACTTGTGGCCTTAAATTCAAACATAAGGTATAAAAGGGAACCAAGGTTCCAAATTAGGGTATGATAAAAAATCTCAGTAGGTTGACAAAAAAATCACCTAATATGCACCATTATATACTTATTTATTCAAGAGGAAAGTAAATATTAGAACAAACCAAAAGTAATATTGTGTTTTGGGTCATCATTTTCTAACTAGTTCACCATGACACCCAACCATGATTGTTTTGGACAACATTGGAGAAAAATTAGACTCATTACATGATCACAACCCATACATAATGATTCAAGGAAGTGTGTATGATATGTATCAATCACATCCAAGTGACTCATGGTAGGGTCCATAACGGACCTTAGCCTCATCATTCCAAGTTTTGACCAGTACCCTCTCACTCAAGGTAGGTTCCCATAATACTATTATAAACCAACACCCTTTGAATCAATCAAGCTTATTCTAACACACTCTCACTAAAATTGAGGCCAAACATCTGCATCTTGTACCAATACCTTATCCCTCAGGGTATTCCATACCAACAACCACTCTCATAGGAAAAGTCAAAGAATCAACTTAATTTACACTAACCTCTCACTCTAGGTTGGGTACTATACTAGATTCCTAACCAGTACTATCTCAACTATGGTAGGGTCTCATAATCGCATCCCAAACCAATGACCTCTCACCCAAGACATTCCAGTATAGAACCCTCATTATTATAGTAGGGCCTAGCATCCATATCTTGGACTAATACCCTATAATTTACGGTGATCCAAGCCAGTACCTTCTTACTCATGGTGAGCCTAAGAATGCATATCCTAAAATAATACCATGTCACTCAAGGTAGTAATTGCTGGTACCCTCTCACTCAAGTAAAGGTCAAGCATCCAAATACCACACCAATAACCCACAACTCTGGGTATTCCTTCTCAATACCCTATCACATAGAGAGAGGCTAGGAATCCAAATACTTTCTAAAACCTTATCACTTATGGTTGTCCTAGACATTACCTTGTCACTTAGGGAAAGGTCTGAAATTAATTCTCACCATCAATCATAGACACATTAGGGAAAACAAACACAATAAAAAGAATGAAGTCATAGAATAAACCACATATACACCCACCGAATCCCATGGATAGCACCTATATCTATGATAAACTCTAATACCATTATCACATCACATGAATAACTCACAAATACAAACAAGTCTCTTATTATCTATCCCAATACCAAATGAAAAAAATAATCACCGACCTTACCCACACCCCAAGATAAACCTCTCAAATGAGGCTCTCACACATCATCACATAATTATTAGTCCATCATAATTTCTATCTCACCCACTAGATAATCCACTAGGTTCCTTAGACCTAACCTAGTCTCTACTCATCAATACCTACCTACACTCATCACCACACAGTGACCCCATAGCCCATAGGCCCTACCTAACCCTAGACTCAATGGTTTGAGCCCAAATACTCTTTAAATTATTGAATCACAACCTAGTTATAGTAACTAAGGACCATACTAATCAAAATCTCACTAAGCACCTTGGAAACCCAATTTCAAGTCATAAATAAGATTCCCACAACCCTTACTTAGGTTCCATCACAATCATCTTTATGAGAACTCTTAATACTATCACATTAAAGAACCTTCCCTAACACAAAACATGTATCCCATGAGGAATTATCATGCTCATATAAAACACCATGGATCCAATCAACCTTGAAGATTGTATTACCAACCAATTGTGATATGTATGACTATCTCTCCCACCATACCTAGGGATAATATTATCAATCTACAATATTATATTGAGTAATCCAACCAAGGATATTTACATCTCATACATCATACTGATACCTACACCATGTATCTTATAATCTCATCTGGAATTTTATACCCCTTGGATACATCATCTGCAAGGGACTTTATTTTTATAATGGTCACTAGAGCACTCAATTTTAACCCAAAAGGACCAACACCTCCTGATTCCTTCACTTAGGATTCTCTTCTTTGATATATATTTTTACCTAAACCTAAATTCTTCTGAAAAAATATACTATCATACATAAATATGAATATGGTTTAGTGTTATAAAAATCACATAACTCAGTCATAGATTTACCCCCTTCCATACTCTAATAATTCTCATCCAATTCTGTACTAAGACATGCTAATCCCATACCATACCATGAGCCCATGTATTAATCCGAATCTACCAAAAATTAATTATAAAAAATATAAAAAATTATAAAATTCAATCTAATGATGAATACATTTTAAAAACTCACCAAGGATTCTACCATTGTTTAAACCTTAATCAATGATAGGCTAACCAACCATGGAATGCATCTGGCACACCAAAAAATAAAATCACAATCATATACTACCAAATTGGTCACTAATTCTAAGATAAATCAACAAAAACTATTGAAAAATCCACTAGGTGACTGACCTATACCTAAATGATCGGAGATATGTTACATTAATCATCCTAGAGTTTTCTCCATCCACCATATGAAAAATCCCCAGTCTTTGGGATGATTCTATCATGATCTGGTGAAATTTTCACCCTTACCCTAGTCTAGATACACCATAAATTAGTGAAAACAATGGAAAAAATGAATGAAGTAATAATTTTGGTATGGTAAGAAAAAGTTCCATGAAATCATTAGAAATGATATCCCACATCAAAGGGGAATAATGGGTAAAATATAGAGGTGGTGAACATAGAAATAGACCTCACTTCATAACCATTTTTCTTAAATCCAATGGGGTTAAAATATAAAAGATAGTTATGATCCTATTTTAAACACTAGAAAAAGGATCCATTATATGTAACCCATAAGATTCATCATGAAATACCTATTTTCTGTTTCTATACTTTGGAATGACCAACTAGGTGACGGTGAATTGGCTACCTTTATCCATCCACTATAGTGTCTCCCAATGTTTCATGTTGTGAAAAACCACCCAAAGAATCTAAATACAACTAACTCCTAAGAACCCACCATGACATGACCCCTCAGGTTATGAAATTAAGCATCCCCTACTAGTATCCAGCATTAAGAAAGCTATGGAATATGAAAAGATATATCCCAGACTCTAAATAATTGATCACATATAGAGGGATTGTGGTATGGCCTTATTCTATTATGGCACCACGCTCTACCTTCCTCAAAAAAAATCTCACACAACACAGTCCAAGCTATAATTACCCATGGTTATAACTTTATATGTCACCTAGAGTATAATTATTTAGCATTTCCACCCAGACTCTCCTATGATTCTTACACGATCACCTAAGACATCAATAATTCCTCTAAGAATACCCAAAAACACCCCAAATAGAAGTTATAATTCTTATAATTTAGATCTAAATATTAATTCTTAAAACATGCCCATATCCAAGAATCAATAATTGAATTTCCTCAAAAATGGAATGTCTCATAAATTCATAGGTCATTAAATTGGGGGAGAATAAAGTGTTAACTAGTATATTCTATAATATAAATAATTTTTTGATTTATATATTCTAGTATGAATAATAAAAAAGACAAAGAAATAATATATGGAGTTTTTATTCTTTCATTAATTTTGTGGTATATTTATTATTCATCTGTTAAAGATTCCCAAATATGTTTGAGTTTTTTGTACTGATTGTATTTCAATTAATACTACAATATATCAGTTTCATGTGTTGGAAAAATTTTGAGAAATCATGACTAGCTAAAGAATTATTTGTGATAGTGAGTTATTTGAGGATTGAGTTGTTGTTTTTATATTTAGAAATATTCTATGGGATTGATGTGTAAAATTATTTAATCATGTTGGGGATATGATCATGGAGATGATATTTAAATATTCATTTTATATTAATGAATTAATAACATAAAGAGTTGATAAGTTTGATGAATATTAAGAGTTAATGAGATTTGATGTTAAAAATTAAATAAAAGAAAATTATATCATCCTATATGAGTTTATTATGTCATTTAGGCAATTTTATATTATATATTAATTAAGGTAGTTTGATAATCTAGTTTATTTGGAATAATAAATAGGATACTCAATGCAGAAAATTGACGTAATTTTCCTTGTACATGAAGTTATTACTATGTTTTATAACACTATGATTAAATATATGAGTTTTCTTTGAAAATTAATTTTAGTATTACAATCATATAATCTTATGCATAATAAAAATGTCACAAATGGATTATGATGAAGAAAAATCTAATTTTTTTATTATTATTAGAAAGTTACTATATTAATTGATGAATGGTTCGAGAACTATCAATTAAATACTGGATAATTTGTGAGAAAATTTTAAAAAAAATTAAAGGTTTTTGAGTTGATTATAATTTTTTAATGTTTTTTAGAGAAGTGTTAATGTGGATGGAGGAAATATTAGAATAGATAAGAAACATAATAAAAATCATAGAATAACTAATCTGTGTAAGAATACATTCACTTTTCATGAGGCTATGTATGAATAAAAAAGATTAATCAGAAGCCTGTATATGAGTAATTACATGGTTTAAAAGGCTAAAAAATATAAAATCTAGATCTCATGTAATAATAATATGGATTTAGCATATGATTATGATGAAAATTTTTAGGATCATGTAAGAGTAATCTAATATATCCTAAGTATAATTTGAAGACTCAAAACTCACTGATGATTAAATTAAATATTGTATAAGAGTAAGTAAAAAAGTTACATCGGCTTCGTATGAGAAATTGAGCACATGTATGTGGATATAAAATTTTTGTAACATTGATTACATACTATGTAATATTTATTTTCGAATAAAACAAAATATTTTTTAATAAGTTCAAATGTTTTTTAGGGAAAATTAGATATGAAATATCATTGGAATTTGGAGAGATATTTTGAACAAGAATTGTGAAATTTTAAATGAGGATATTGGTTTCCTTATATTGAGGATCATTTCATCATTATTCATGGATATTATTTAATTATAAATTTTTGAAATTTTCATTGATGATCATGAGATCAATTAATATGGATTTTTTATTATTAGAAATTTGAAACTATACATGTGACCATGTTGGGTTCATATGAAAAGAGACGAGTTGAAGAGGTAATTGATGAGAGTGAGAGATATTTATAGGAACCAAGATATAATTATTATTGAAGAATTCTATATAAAATTGAGTAATTATAGTTATAAATTATGAGAAGGCTCAACTAAGGTAAAAGAAAACATGAGGTTTTGTACTATAATAGTAACTTGATCATTATAAAAAAGAAAATCATATACTATTATTGAATATCTAAAGTATTCTGAGATTTACTACTCTCTAAGGTTTCATTTTTAAAGATATCACTTGTTATTGTGATATCATTCTCAAATTGAGAGAAAGATCTATGTTTTAATTTTATAAAATTATGAATATTTTTTATAACCATTTTCATTATGATTGAAAACCATTTTTAAATAATATGGATCCTATAAAAAACATATTCGTAGATCTAAGAGATATAGTGTTAAGAAATACTCATTGGGTCATGGATAGTAACTTCCCCAAAATATTCACTTTACATTATTTCTATATATCAAGGATTCATATTTCACACTACAAATTAAGGACATAGTCGACCACATTGGTGGATAACAATACAGAAATACCTTGTGTTATAGTATATTTATATGTTTCGTTACGTGTCATTTTATTGTGGTTGGTTATAAAATAATAAAAATTAATTCTGAGATGTTCAAAGGATCGATTTAAAATAATTTGGTAAAAAAATTCCCACTCTAATCACCCTCTGTTTGTGGGGTTGAACATGATCACTAGGTATCAAAAAACATTTCTCGAAATAATTTCACTACATTCTTCAGTGAAGATATTAGTCTCATACGCCTTCATTTTACACATTTTGAAACTATATTCTTTATAAAAATTATAGGATTTATTTTTTTCTTTTCCACTACAAGTGGTATTATAAACTAAATCGTTTAGAAAATTTTTAAAGGTATCTTAACATTAATATCTCTATCACTGAAAAAAAAAATATGGTTCCTTAGTTGATATGAAATCGGTGTTCTGTACTTTTCTATTTCCAAGTATGTGAATTACACCTTCAATCACCCACTACTCAACCGTCCTCTTCATTTCTTCTTTAAAAACGTTTTTATATATAGGATCATTCAATTTATGGTTAAATTATTTATTTTTCATTATTCCATGATTCCTTATCAATTAACAATGATCTGATTTATTCAAAATCTATTTTTGTCCTTGCTATGATTTCTATTGCACCTTCTCCTAGATTCAACTTTGTGGTACATGGATTTTTACCCTTATCCTTTACATAATTTTTTCACCAATTTTTGGACATTAAATTTAAGATTTAAATCACCATTAACATTTCATTGAGAAAAAATAATAAAAAATTTAACCAATTTTCATATATATTGAATAAGTATGTTGAAAAAAAATATTTCATTATCAAAAAATTATTTTCAATATTTTATAACTTATAAATTTTTTTATTAATTCCTTCCTTTATAATGATTTTTTGTAGTATTAATTTAATATCTCACATAACTCTCTATATTTCAAAATATATGTGACATCAAGTGGTATTGATAACCATTTTTACCTATCAAGATATTGGGCAGCTAATGAATACCATGACGTGTCTTATTTCATATTATGGTACACTCATATATATTGAAGAAATGTTTGTGAAATTCTTTAAAGTAAAAAAATTAACTACCCTTTTAAAGGGATTTATTGACCAATGATATATATCTATGAGACAACTCTACATAGCGAGTATAATATCTCTCATTTTAAATAATTATTTGGTTACTCTAAAATTGAAATATATATAAGAAGGAACTTTATAATTTATTACAATACAAGGAGGAATTGGGATCCTACGATGGGAGGATGGAGGTCTTGTGATAGAGTTATTGGTCCCATGAGAGTTTATTCTTGTATATAGCTATGAAGGGAATCAAAACCCATATAGCTTAGTTCCATATAAAGAGGCATATTATACCTTTTAAGGACATGTGAAATAGACTATTTTGGTTCCTTTTTTGTACAAGAATCAATGATCGATTCAAAGTAATCAAAATTCTTGCCAATTAGACTACTATAAATTAGATCCTAGAAATGCTTTTGAGTGTGGAAAACACATTAGATTCCATTTCAGGTTAAACAGGGTTGATAAGTTAGCCGAAAGTATTTGGTAATCTAAGGGGTTTATGTTGACTAAAATTATTTTCATAAACCAAGAGGAGGATATCAATTCAAGCTATTTTTTGTATCAAGTTATAGATTTTTTGTAACACGAACAAAATTCTTTTTGAATTGACCAAAAAATTTCAAGGTGTGACTCATGAAATTTTATATAGGTCAGTGATGGAGGTGTAGGGATCGGGCCAAAGGCTTGAGACCACAACCCATCATTGATTTTAAGTGGGGCTGTGAGAGTAGATCCTTGATGGTATATACTAGATAAATTTATCTGGGAATGGATCCAAATGTATGGGATATTGTAAAATTGATGATGCTTTTTAGTGAGTCTCAAGGATTGTTTATGGCTCCAAATAGAATTTCTAGGTGAATTGGTGCCTAAGTGGATCACAAGGAGGGTTGGGAAAAACTCTATCTTAAATAATATTAGATCTAGTAAAACTTTGGGATTTATTGGTTTCCATTGTTGATAACTATAGGCATGACCTCAAATCTGAGTCTTGGGATCATATGCACCCTAGTGGGAAAGTAATGGAAAATAGATACCCCATGGGTCTATAATGGTCTTGGAAAAATAGAATTTCCACTAATTCAGTTGTTTTTTATTTTAAAATCACCTAATATATATTTCATAGAGGCTTTGAAGCATAATAATGAATTTGGTGTGATCAAGTTCTACATGTGTTTCCTTGTTTGAACTTGGTGTAAAAAATGGGAAGTGGGAGGCTCCTTTTATAGTAATACTCTGTCCAGGGAGCCTAAAATTGGGTTGCAACCATATATAACCATTTTTAGCACCTATAAATGGATATTGTTAGGAACGACTTCATATGGTCATGTGTGCAGCTACGTTTAAGTGCTCAAGAAGCTAATTTTTCATACTCATCATATTTTTTTGGGAATTCATGCATATTTGTTTTGTATGCATAAAAAGTTTCCTAAATGAATTCATTGATTTATCCAACATAGAACTAACCATACTTTTTTAATATTCATTTATAAAAGTTAGATGTTAATACAAACATATCATTTCTTATTAATGTTCATTTTATCTCTATGAGATATCAAATCAAAGCCAGTGAAATAAACAACACCCCTTGAAATATTATTTACACAAAGAAGTGTTATCCAAGTGTAAAAGTGGTATATAGAGGCTCAAAAAATGCATATGAGAACTGTATAATCCTTTCATACAACAAAATATTTAATATATGGCCCACTCATGATAAGAGGCTCTCATCACTATGTCACTATATTGGGAAATGTTTTAAAAATATATTTATCCCTTGGTGTGTGAGAGTTCATAAGACATATGGATACCCCGTTTTTAACTTCTTTATCAGGTGTGATATAATTCTATCTTCAATTCAACTAATTTCATTCAAGTGAGAATCAAATTATTCTCATTATGACAATTTGTGTTCCTCATTTCTTCACACCATAATTCTTCAAACAATTTTAATTAAATTTGATGATAATTAAAAATAATACCATTGTTAAGGTCCTTCATAATGGACAATTTATTATGATTCTTTGAATCCATTATGTACAACTTGTTTATAATTATATTCTTCCTTATAAGACTGCTTCATATGGTTATTCTGTATAAGATTATACAACTAGGACACTGGTTAATCCTTAATAGACTATTTACTTCTATAATTTCTTATATAATTATAATCATATGCTTTTAGTGAAATCATGGTTTTTTGCATAACAAATTTTTCTTATAATATTACACTATGACCAAAGACACAATAATAATAGCATTGTTCCATGTTTCAATTTTTATAGAAAATTTTATAATTTCTTTTTATAATAAATAATCGTTGATTTAATTTCATTATTGTTTTTTTAGAATGATAGATTTACCAAAAGTAAATAATATATAATTGAATAAAAAAAGCTATAAAAGTCGAAAATATGGATTTTTTTTAATAGTCATATTTCTAGTAAGGGAGGATATCCTCTAGTTTTTCACTGAGCTAGATCAAATTTGATGTAGTGATACCTTTATTATCATGCCCATCATCCAGGTAATTTTACTTGTGGTATGTATGCATGATAATATAGTTCATGGATCCAAGAACATCTATGAAATTTCTCTATCTTCTAGTTAGATTCCATGAAAGATGAATATATCCTTTTCTGGTTACTTTTACCATAGTAGTGGAGTCACATTCAAGCCATATGTTGAGGTACCCTCATTTATTTGAAAAATTACACTTCATTAATTATCCAAAACATTTTAGCATCAAGGGATGTATTGACATGAAAAGGAAAATAGATCCATACCAATGATTCACCTCAATCATTTCTGAAAATTTCACTATAACTAGAAGAACCTAGATTTCTTATTGAATCACCAGCTATGTTTCACTTGACCCAGCCAAGGAGTAGAGGGATCCACATGACTTCCAAGGTTCCATAATTCGTACAATATTTACATGTAATGAAAGGAACTAATCATGGTAAAATCATATATTGAGTTATTTCAATGCCTCATTTTTTAATGTCCTGGAAATTCAATATAATTGTTTTTAATTACATGTAATTATTTTGAGACCGCAAAATCTGACGGCTCGTGATTCCGAGGCCAGGAGTGCCCATAATGATCTGTTGAAGTTTTTTTAATAATTAATTAGCGCACATAACCAGTTTTCCTGAAAAAGTGAAATAAATCTTAAATTTTTGCAAAGATCAAAAATATAAGGGTACCATTGCATTAAAAATAGTGATTTTACCCTAATAATGACTTAATTTGAGTCTGTGCAGGCCTCCTATGAGAAAACATGAAAATGGCACAGCCATAAATAAAATAATTAAATAAAGTTATTTTATTTTTCATATGTTGGTATCTCATGAATGGTGACTCAGATTAAAAATATGAGAATACCACTGAGCTCGAGAGGGTATTCTCTCTTTAGCAAGATACTAACATTAGCCGGCACGGGCCACCAGTGAAAGTTAGTTTTTTGCCGTAAATGAAATATCTAAGTGAGAATTATTTTATTGTAAAATCTATAACTTCTAAACAGTAACTCAGATTAAAAATTTGAGAGAACTGTTGAGTTCATTGGGGGGTGTTCTCTTTAGGAGGAACCTAACCTCGAATGGTTTGGGTCGAGGGTGAATGTTATTAATTTATTTAACTTTTTTAGGGTACGTTCAGTAAACACGTGAGCGGCATTTCCTAACTTTTGAACCGGTGCTCGGATTAAAAATAGGAGGGCACCATTGAATCCATAACATCGGGATTCACTTAAGGGAGACTTCACTTTGACTACAGTAGGTCTGGAGAAAAACTTATTTTTTGGTAATTTTTAATGATTAATAAAAATAAATTAGTTTATTTTTACTTTCTATCTTATCCTCCAACGGAAAATTGGAGTATGGGACCAGTGATGTGTTAAGCTAATAAATAGCTTGACCCTTCGATCTAAGTAATAGCAAAATTAGAGAATAATTAAGGTTCCTAATTAATGAGCCCCCATTAATTCCTGACATCGTTACTTACCCTCCCCCTCTCCTATTTATATGGATCTTGGGGGAGGTATCGGTACTACTTCACTAAGAAATGAAGTACTGACAAAGTGTTGAGACGCCAAATCTTTGGAGAAAGAAGCCAGTTCTAGTGGGCGGTGATGAGCGACACTGAAACCCCGAACCGGAGATTGAAGATCAAGTGACGCCGTTGGAGGGTAGTTGTGAGGATGTTGAACACCAACCCACTTCCTCAACCACGGGTTCTCTTCATCTTTCTTGAGGTAGGGTTTTTTATTCTTCTTTTTTTCAGGTGAATTTATTGAACCCTTTATCCTCTCTCTTATTACAAGCTGACATGGAGGGCGCAAGCCTAACGAACCTGGTCTGTGCCCTCCGCTACTTTGTTACACCTATTTGTTCTCCATGGAATACCGCCATCACGGCAACACCGACCGGCTACTAAGAAGGCGTGCGCTAATTCACGCTGCAAGAGAAGGTCATGGTACAAAGCCGTAGTGGTCATCAGAATGGTCGGCACCGGCCAGCTACGGAGGAGGTGCGGCACGCAGTCGTGTGCCGCTGGTGAGAAAGGTTCAGTGGAGATCGGAGGAGGTGGTTAGCACCTTGGATGGCCAAAGAACGAGAGGTCGTGTGACTAGTGCGCCGTCGGCAAGCGGGTAGGCGGCACAACCAGTGCGCCGTCAACGAGAAGAAGTCGCGGCGGAGGAAGAACCAGGGCCTCTGATGGGTTCCACATCACCCATGTGGAATCACCACTTCACAAAATGAATGGCCTCTAGTCCGTTTAGGAGTTCGGGAGACCAAGGGTCACACCACCTCCCTCACCAACTCGGGCGGATAGCGGCAGGGCCACCCCCTTGCGGGCTACACCCTCCACGGCCGGGCCGCCCCCCTTGTAGGTCGCGCCCTACGTGTGCCTGGCCACCCCCTTCTGGGTCTTTCTCTATGCGGGTCGGGTCTCCGCCTAGCGGCCCGCACCCTATGCGGGTCGGGCCAACCCCTTGCAGGCCACCCTTTGCGGGATGCCCCTTTGCAGGCCAAGCCTCCCTTGTGGGCCGCCCTTTGGGGGCTACCCTTTTCGGGCCAAGCCGCCCTTGCGGGCTGCCCCCTTGTGGTTTGGGCCAGACCTCGGCCTAGTAGGCTGAGCGCACTACAGCCCAACCTAGACCGGGTCAGGCTGGGTCAGTCCGACCAGGTCTAACCTGACTCGAGCCCCACCAGGCCCAGAAACACTTAAAGGGCTATATCTTGAGAACCAGGTGTCTATTTGACAAACTATCTATGGAACTGGAATCCTCGGACCGTGAAGGTCCTTTTGGTATACTAAACTTGAGTTCTAGAGAATTTTGGAGTACAGCAGGGTCGGATCAAGCTTGGATCCAACCGTGCCCCCAGAACTAAAACGCTTATAACTCACAGACCAGGTGTCAAATTGATGCACCGTTTGTTGCATTGGAACCCTTATAATGTGATGGATAATTGGGAAACTTTTTTTGGGACTTATTGAGGGTTGAAATACTACCGATGGATTATGAAGTGGTTCTCCCAGAATCAATCGTACTATGAGCGGGAATCCAGTCTCTGGCAGTGAGGCAGAGGTTGGAGATAGATCAAACAGAGGTTAGTACTGAGTGGCCCTGTGTGGGTCAGCACCGATCTTGTGTGGGTCAGATCCTATGTGGTCCAATGCTCAATGGTCCTATGTGGTTCAGCGCATAATGATCTTGTGTGGGTCAGATCTTGTGTGGGTCAGCGCATAGCGATCCTGTGTGTTTCAGCACTCTGTGATCTTGTGTGGGTCATATCCTGTGTGGGTCAGCGGGGGATAGTTACCTATCGATCCATTGTGGGTCAGAAGTAGTGTTACTTAACAGAATAATATTATCTAGACTTATGACTAATCATACGTACTTCTAAACTTATGTTATACCTGAATGTGAGCTGAATATTTTACCTTTGTGGTATTATCTTCATGGTGTTACCTGTGTGGTACTTATGTCTTAGTGGTGTTACTTGTGTGGAACTTATAACTTCATGATGTTACCTGTGTGGTACTTCTATCTTTCTGGTGTTGCATGTGTGGTACTTCTAGCTTCGTGGTGTTACCTGTGTGGTACTTCTATCTTCGTGGTGTTACTTGTGTAGTACTTCTACCTTCATGGTGTTACCTATGTGGTTTTCTTCCCTTTTCTATGAGATAAGAATATCGTGATAACTTAGGTATATATATGGGTATATACCTAAGTAGAGTTTAAGTCATGCTTTGTGGTTTTTCCTTCGTGGAACACTAGGAGACATATAGGGGTCTCGGGGTCCCTACTGAGTATCGTTATACTCAACCCTACACAGGCTACGCCCACACCTTGTTGTGTCTTGTGTAGAAGACGTACAACGTTGATCGAGGCTGAGGGATCCAGGACTGGACAGTGCTTAGAGGGGGACCATTTGGGCGTGACATGACGGAGGGACTACTGATCGTGAGTCGTACCTACCCTTCAGGTAGGATCCTCAGAGAACGATCCAGGAGCTGTTTTATACTTTTTAGGTATATTTTTACTTTACAGTTGTACTTATACTTTACAGTTGGGCTGGTATTCTGACTCCTTTTACTTTCATCACACTTTTACTATAGCAGTTTACTTCGTGGTTGCTTCTTGATATGTTCTTGGACTGTGTGTCTCTACAGGTTAAAAGGCAATGCCTTCCCATTTTAAGGATACTCCTTTCCGGTGCTAGTCGCCAGCCCCAAGCCTATGGAAGGAAGGCTTGGGTTTAGTCATGACATGGGCCTTTAGGTACGGGTTTTGACAATTTTGGATTTCATTTTCTTGTTTCACAACATCAAATACATTCTCTAGGGTCGACTACATACTGACAGTATCGCCACCGTGATCTAGCCTATTTCTATTGGTCTAGATAGTGTGTATGACTTCTAAACAGTCCATAAGGAAATTATTACTATGTTATTATGAGAGAGGTTACTCGATGAAATCAAGCAAGTATGCCAATATTCTTGTTATACATTTATATAATATCATTAAAAAATATAAATTCATTCACCAAAACTCATCTCCCTTTAACTAATCTTTTTGAGAGTACATATATAATAAGTTGATGGTATATTTCAGTTTTTTAGTGGTGTTGTATTTATAGTTTCCTTTATATATAAATAAATTATGGTTTTTCCAATGAAATTAAATCCATCATAAATTAATTTAATTAATTAGGAAGATAAAAACTAATAGTGTAGGCATTATTTTTAATATTCAATAAATATTTATAAGGAATAAATGAATGGTTCATGTTCCTTCACTAAGAAATAGGATATTCATTCTCTCAAGAACATTACCCTCTATGAAGAGTGAAAAATTTTAATAAATAAATTTTAAATTTATTTTATAAATTTGAATGAGTTCTTCTATTATTGTAATAAAAAATTATTTTCAGTTCACTTCTTTCAATATAGGAAAAATATTAATTTAAATTTATATTGTGAAGTTCACTGTAATGAGGCATGTACTGCAATTTCTATAAAGATATTAATAAATTAAAATGAATCATCTATAAGTATGAAATTTAAAAGTATTAAATAATTAAATTGGTGATGATTTGGATAAGATTTCCTTGCATTGGGTGTAAGTTTGATACATGAGGGATTTTAAAAAACTATTTTTAATTTAATTTCACCTGTCCTTAGAGATATTTACATAGAATTATAAATTATATCATCCTAGAATTTATTTATTCTTAGTTATTATTGCATCCAAATTGAATTATATTCCTCTATGTATTTAATGGTCTAATCTAATAATTCATTAAAAACACCCTTGGATTGGTTATGAGGGGTAATAGATCTCCACTCATATATTTTCTTATACACTTAAACAATACTTTAAATGATAATATTAATTGTTGAAATTAAAGTGTCTAATTTTATGTGCATTTTTAAATGATGTTTAAAATCGTTTATATATTTCTGTATTTTCAAACATTTAATAAAATGTTCAAAAATAAAAAATAGTGATTCAACACGTTATTATCCCTAAAAATGTGTCAAACATTTTTATATATTATAAATTATTCCTTGTAAGTTCATAGCATTATTTTTAACATATTAACTAGTGATGTCAAGGTCATTTTTCCACAGGGACAAGTCTAGTTGATTCCCTACTTTACCAATGTAAAAAATAATTTAAAATAAGAAATTTTGGGGTTTGTATTACTGATTCATATAATTTATTGAAATGTTTTTGGTAATTTAGAAATAAATATAATAAATGTGAGCCCATATTTGGTAGAATAAAATAAAATATGGTAGTTAAAAAATGATAAAAGATAATTTTGTGGAAATAAATCATATTTTCATAAATCAGATTAATTAATTTTTACAGAATCATAATTATCAATGTCACATTCTTCCCAAACTACCTTGTAAAGCTTACTAGAAATGTACATTAGACACCACAAGACCATATATGGTTGGAAGTATTCCACAAGAGTAAAAGTTAGTTTTATTAATCCATTATATATTTTTTATAACGAAATCTTTTGTAACCTTCATCCCTCATATTTCAATTTCTTTATCTCTAGTGCCTTGTATCAAATACTATTATCAATGTCCCTTATCCCTCATTAAATATTAATTGTAGATTAATATTTATTTTATTATGAATCAAAGGACAAATATATAAAATAAGGAATAAATTTAACTACATCATTCTATCTATATATATCCCTCAATCCCCAAAGTGTAAATCATCAGAAAATGTTCAAATTAATAGAAAAAATGGAAACATAAGAAATGGAAAATGAATATAGTGTGTTAATATTTCCCATCTCTAATATTTTTTACATTCACCCACTATAAATATTTTCTTCAAATTATATTTATGAATTCAATGTTAATCTCATTTTTTTCTCCTCTACATATTGAAATAATCTGTTACATCACTTTCAATGTCATTTAGAAATATTCCACATTGTGGAATATCTCTTCATGAAAGCTAGTCTATCAATTTCTTACAACTTTAAAGATTATTATCATCAACCCTTGGTCAAATTTTATTTCAATTCATTCAAAAAAAATTTAAACAATCTCATGATTATTCTATGTTTTCTTAGTCCAATATGATAGTATACTCTATGTAATTAATAGCACTGTGTTTCATATTATACAAACAAATATTTTACAAAATTACCTCTACACCATCGCAAATTCATGTAATACAGATTTTATTCACTTTATCACCAATATCATTATTTTTCTATTAAAAATATTTTTATTCACTTGAATTTATCAATATTTTTAGATACTCCACTCGAGAATTAATTACATTACTACATTAATAGAATAAAAAAATCATGTTTATATAATCTATAAATTCTCACTACCATCATATATAAAATTTCAAGGCTGCCTCTTTCATCTAATAAATACTTATGAAGTATTCATTTAATAGATAAATTTTCTATATTTTATTTTATCCAATGAATAAAAACCTTCTTACTTATCAAAATTATTTCCCATGCATCATTAAAAAATATAATATTTTTAAAAATTAATACTCCAACATTATTTTATCTTACTCCTTAAGTTTCTCTCTAATATCAACCCCACTATAATCTATATTCTACCATTATTCATCCTCAATAGAAAAATATATTAGTTATATATGATAGAATTTCATTGTGTTGGTAGAAATGTAGTATACATCACATACTACTTCATTTATGTGATTTTATCCATTTTTTGGAATCTTTAATGATTCTATATGTAAGTGTTTTATTTTTGTATAGAATCCTCTCTTTTTCAAACACACACACATAAGATGAGGGAAAGAAAAAAAAAATAGGGAAAATTTACATGGTTCAATTGGATGACCTATATCCATCAGTGTTGCAATGAATTTCTCATATTCAAAATATAGATAACCAATTATAGATTTTTATATCTTTTCTCACACTAATTCCCCCATATTTATAATATGGAAATATGATAAGAATAAATTTTTGGTTGAATATATTCCATCACAAATTACCAACCCATACAGCAGATTTCTCTTAGAAACACCAACACTTGCATATTTTCTTCTTTGCTAGTCGCCAACCTCATTGGAGGTGTATTTTTCACTAGTGTTTAATAATATACACCTTCATGATAATTATCCCCAATTAATTATTCTTAAAAGATTCATTATTATTCCCTCTAAATGGTTGTAGGAATCTCATATTTGAGATATATTGATCAAGTAAAAACAATGTTGGAATTTAATCCTTGTAATAAACTTCATCAAACTATATGATGGGTTATTATTGAGATATACCTGTCATTTTTAAACTATTAGATGATATAGAGTAGAACATCAATATATATGGTTCAACTATGATGAACCTAGTTCTTTAAAAATAAATTTAAGCTCTAAAAAATGGAAAACCATCAATTTCCTCTAAGATAGTCCCTAAGTTTTTTATCAGTCCATGTAACCAAATTGCTTCCTTGAATGCTTATGTCATTACCATATTCTCTACCACTATATTAAACAAAGCCACTCCTAACTATAGATTATATCTTTAGATCATTGTTCCTCCTTCAATAGGGAAAAAATAAATTGTATTGGAGCATCACTTGTCCATATATCATTTATAATTAGAATAAACATATCCAATAAGAAATAACTCAAAATATGTATCTCTTATAAGATTCTAACCAATATCAATAGTACTTACGATATATCATAGAATCCACTTGACTTCCTATCAATGACATTTTTCCATATTAATGTATGTATCGAATTTCCTTGCTCGCCACTTGTAAAATATAAATTCGTGTACAGACCATTAAATACATCAAGGTTCATACTATACATGCATATGGAACATTATCCACCTATTTCCAATATTCTTCTATCTTCAGACATAATGATGTGAAATGTTAAAAATAATGTGTTAATATAATACAAACTAGTTTTGGATTTATCATTAATTCCAAAATTATGGAGAAATTTGTTTAAATATTCTACCTGGTTGAGTGTAACAAAAACCTTAGAATCTTATCATCCAATCACCATCATAAGAATATTCTTGTCCTCTTAAATATCCTTTATCTTGAAATATGGATTAATATTATTTACAATATATCAATATACAATTAAAATTTTCATGAAATAAACATATAATCAACTAATAAAATCCAGTAGAGAAATTATTCATATCATAGTTTTTGAAGTAAACACAATGATCAGACTAGATATGGACATATTTTTTATTCATCATAAAAGTTCTAGACCTTTTGTACCACTACCTTCATGACTTCTTTTGGACATACATTGATTTTTTTCAACCTATAAACCCAATTCCAAACCCTAGAATAAAAAACTCATCAATTTGTGTCATATTTATCTAAACCTATAATAATCCATGAATAAATGTTATCTTGACATCAGGTTGAATTAACTATAGATCAAACTATGCAACTAATGAAAATAAAATTCAGATAAGAACACGCTTAATAATGGGAGAAAATGCCTCATTAAAGTATGAGCCTTACTTATATTCATATCACATATGAACAATTATATCCTTGTACCTAATAAAATTTATGATAGTATCATCTGATTTTTTCCCAAATGCATATTTTCACCCAACTACCTTATTTTCATTCAAATGAGGAACAAGATCTCATATGATTCTTATTTATCAAACTCATTTACACCTTGATAGTTGATTTCCATTGGTTTGTAAATTATTTATAAAAAACATCTTGATAGTGTCTTGTAACGTCATTCTATATTATTGGAAGAGTGTAAAAACCATATCACCATACCTAGAAGGATTCCAAATGGTTCTTTGTGATCAATAGAAATACTCTCATGATGTTTAGTATCTTGTTTTAATTAAACTTATTATTCAGTCAATATATCAATATGATTGTTTCTCTCTATAATCTATGGATATTTATTGGTTTATGGGTAAATTTTCTACACTTAAATTACAAGTCTATTTATATAATCCAACAATATTTTAGAATCATTTGACTTCACCATCAAAGATTCATAAAATGTGACTCTATAACTCTAAAAATGTTATTTTATTTTGGATCCCATAGTTAAAAATATTACACTCCATAACTAAAGTTGATAAATATATTTTTTTTATTCTTGGATCCAACATTGAGTCTATGACATTAAAATAATTAGTTTAGCCAAAGATATTTATTCTATCATAATCAAAAACATTCTCACCAGTCCAAACCTCTATAGTAATTTTTTCATCAGTTATGGAATCAGGTAATTAGTTCAAAATATGTGTTATATATCAATTATTCAACTGAAAAATATTTTTTAAAACCCAAATGATATTATATACATCGTGAAATTTCAATGAGTGTGTGGTTCATACATTTTTCTAATATATTATATTTTATTTTTTTAGGAACTAAAAAGTTCCTTAGAATTCCTTCCTCTAAACAAATCTTCTTGAATGGATTTGATGTGTGTTGTCCACTATTATCTAATATTAGCCTCATAATATTTATTCCCATTTGATTTTCAATGATCTTATTCTATTTGAGGAATACATATATTAATTAATTATTTTTCTTCATCTCATACAAATCATGTGTAATCATAAATAAATGTAATAAAATAATGATTACCAGGCAATAAATAATTTATCAATGGTCCCCAGACATGGGTATATATGTAATGAAATTTTTTATTAATGTGATGGTTTTTAATGATAAAATTTATTCCAATTTTATTACCCGTAATAAAATGCTCATAAAAGTTGAGTTTCCCTATCTTAACACCCTTTAAATCACATTTCTCCAATAAGGTTTGTAAATCCTACTCTTTAGTATGTTCAAGTATCATATTTCATAATATAAGTATCTATACCACAAACCTATGATATCAATGCTCTATATGTAACAATATCATCATTAAAATAATTTAAAAAACCTCTATATGTATTTTTCATCACAAGGAATGCATGATGAATTATTCTTATGAATTTCTCTTCAATGGTTATCATGTAACCAAAAATATCTAAAACTCTTAAAGATATATCGTTATTTATCATTTTTAGTAAATATATCACATATGTAAGGAATAAAATTATACCAACATACAACCTCAAATATATTGTTATTATACCTCTCATAAGGTTGGGATAGTCATTTCAAATTATCACCACACCTCCATCCTACTTCTTGAGGGTTTAAAGCCAATCATGATTCCTGTAAATATGGAACAAACAAACTAAATAAATAATCTAACCTTTTAAGTGTTTGTACATTAGGGAAATTGATATATGAATCTTAAACATCCTCATTTAATGTAAAACATTCACCTATGGTTTCCCAATATTTACACAATCTTTCTTCTAGTTCCCATTATTAAGACAATAGGTGCACTCATATTTTGATGTTTTTATATAGGGGTAAAAGCCTCTTAAATTTGACCATAATTTTCCTCTTTTAAATCCTCTAGAATTAAATCAATATGATACTCCTATAGTTTTTTTTAATTCCTTTGATTTGAAATATCTATGGCCATACTTTTCATTTTACCTATACTAATTTTTAATCTAGGCATTTGATACATTAAAAAATATTTATTCATACTTAGAATACAACATTATAGTGGTTATATGAACATAAATCACAAATAGAGATGTAAGAAATAAGAGTTTTTTATCTTTATCTATAATTTTTACTTCTAAACGTTTCAAATTTTCTACAATTTTATTAAAATTTTCAAGGTTCTCAATCATGGAAAAAAATTTAATATAATAAAATTAAGGCAATTTCTTTTTTAGGTAGAGATAATTTTCAATGATTTTGGTCATGGTTTTGATCTATAAAATTTTCTACAATATCTTCATATAGGTCTCTTACATCACATTATACTTCTTATATTTTTTCAAAAAAATGTCATATCATATCACAAACTTGGCAGTTGAGTCACTATAATCACTATTAGAGATTATGGTGGGCATTTCCTCCAGGTTAATATCTAACTCCTGGTGAGTCCTCACATCAAGAAATTATCATTTATATATGTTACAGTTATTCAAATAATTAAATTTATGTACCATAGATTTTTTGTTAAACAATATACTTTGATTCTTGTAAATGAGTGTCTTTTGATATGTCTTTCCATAATCATATCATTATCTGAAAAGGGTTTTGTTTTACAATATTAGATTTAATAATTCTTCATCAAATCAAAAAAAGATGTTTTTTTAAAAAATATAAAGAATCAATGATTCTAGAATAGTATAAATCATTAAAATAATCTATTTAATCAATTTAATCAGATCATAAATTAATTCCATAAAAATAAAATTCTCCCATGGAAACGTACCACCCAATTTCTTTAACAAAAAAAAATATTTCTCCTTATTTATGTTGAGTATGGACAACTCATTAACTAATCAACATTGTTTCAAACATTCCCCACCTCCAATTCTCATTTTAAAAAGATTAATCACCTTTTATTTCTCCTCACCACCTTCCATACTTTTATTTTATTTTTTTATTTCACTACAAAATCCACTTTCCCACTCTTCCTCCTTATTTCATGCATCTCATATTTTTTTCAGGTCTAGTTGTAGAAAAATTTTAGAAAAAATAGTATAATACATAAAGTAAAAAATGTTTAAATTATAGATAAAAATAGGGTAGGAAAATGACACTAACTAAATTGATAAAGTATTATGGATTGTAGAAAATGGTAGAAAGGGTTTCAGGGATTGGTTAACGGATGATAGATTCAAGTGGTAATCACATATAGGAACATTGAGTGAGGCATTGTAAAAGAGTCAAAAGAATAACTGATGTAATTTATTCTCTAGGTAAGTGAATAGCTCCAATACTCATTTATTATTCGTAATCCACACTCACATAAACTTAGTCAAAAAAGAAAGGGTAAATCATGAACACAAAATAGGTAGAGTTTACATGGTTTGGTCATATAACCTCTTTCCATGGGAACAACAATGCCAACTATTTCATATTTACTTCCTTGGAGGTCATCCACCATATGTGAAGTAGATTTTTCATCCATATTCAATAATTAAAACCTCTTATATTTTTCATTTTACAACATAATAAGTTCAAGTAAATGTGCCCTCTTGAGAATATATCTATTACTCAGTATCATATACCTTCACGACTAGTTATAAAAATACTTCATTGTATGTATAAATCACCCCAATCATGATCATTTGTAATGAATCCATTCACAACAAGAAACAACGTCATTAAATCATTATCTCTCGATCCTCAATACATGAAAGGTTGATAATGGTGGTAAAAATCTCATGAAAAGTACATCCATGAATCTTAGGGTCAATTACGGAATCCCTATTATGATCAGTTTAAACCATTTCATGACAACATCAGATGTTCATGAGAGTGTAATTATAGACGTTTTATTCTCATTCAACATAGGTTAAAAGAACTATATTAATGGTCAAGTGTTCAATCATTCATGGTTAATTGAGCTAACCATGAACACTTGTTCATGGTAGATTGATATCATATAAAATATTTTTTTTATAAAAAATATAACTAATATATTTGTGCATATTTCAAAATATGAAAATAGTAAGTCGATATATTTATATATTTTCAATTAAAAATATGCGTATGTGTATTTTTATAACTCAAGTGGAATTAACTCCTTCTGTGATGTTTTACATTGAGGTTTCAACCCACCACTGTCTAATTTCTCCCCCCCCCCAATTAAATTGGGGGTTATTCTATCACCCATATAATTCATAGGGTGGTATCTACTTGAATCAATAATCCAACACGAGTAGTGAATAGTGGTGAGGTTACTCATTTGATGGAAGGACGCATCAATGAGACATTATGATGGGGTGTAGTGGTTAACAGAAGTGGTGGGGAAAAAGAGTTATAGGATGCGGAATCAGTGAGGAGATCCTCAAACCCGCAACTATAGGGTGTAGGAGAAACACAAATTAGCAAGGTACAATCAATAAAGAGGTAATTTGGGCCTAAAATATAGGGCCTTCAGTCCATATCTATTAGGGCATGTGGGTCATCAATAATTAGGTCTTGATTTCATTCTAAAAAATGTAATAGTATAACCTACATGGTCTTTTCAATCCAAATTGAGAGGGGTTAGACATAACCAACTAGTGTACCTGGGTTTGTGTGTGGTTTTAGTTTATAATCCCTGCAAAAAAATAAAAATTAATTTAATATACATAATTATTAACATTATATAACTATAATAGTAATTGAATAAATAAATTTATCTATAAATACACACACGGAATATATTTATAAAAACATGTATTCATATATGTATAAAATAACCATGTAAAATAAAAATATAGGGGTAATTTCAAGAAAATTTTGTTGAGCTCCATAAAATATTAACATATCAATAATTTCTATTAAATTGCCTAAATTAATTGTAAAAAACTATTTAATACTATAAAAAATCAAATTTTCTTATAAAAAATTATGAATATATTTTTCAATGATTCGTGAAATTTCTTCACTTCAAATCACAAAAATCAGTATTAAAAAACATGGATAATTTTTACAAAGATTGAAAAAAACAAAACTGGTCATTTTTTCATAAAAAATATCACAATGATGGTTTAATTCACAATTAATATAAATATTTAACTGATTTCATTTCAAAAATTATGTTTTATTTCTAGACATAAGTAACTATATCAATATTAATTTGATCTGAAAATATTTTAGTTATTTGTTTTTAATAAGCCTATTTTTTCTACATAGTGAAAACACATATTATGACTCTATACATCTTAAAATTTATAAAATGAGTCATTTTCATCATAATATATTATGAAATAAATTGAACGAACAAAGAATATTTTTATATATTATACTCAAATTCTCTACCTTCATCTTGATTACCTGATAATTTCTGGTCATCTTATCATTATTTGATTTTATATTTTTCACTAATATAAGAATTTAATTTTAAAAAATCAGTATACAAAGATCTAATTTAAAATCCATAATTTTTTCCCATTACTTTTAAATTATTGATATTATATCCTATGAAAAGAATATCAAAATCAAATTTTAACAAATCATGAATTTTATATGTTTCAAACTTATCTTGGACAACAATTATTTGATTTATTTACTATTGTTAAATTTTAGACTAACAACATGATATAATAAATTAATATTCTTAAAATCATTGACAATAAAAAATTTAAATGTGGTGAACATATTTCTTGACTATGTTTTATTTCTCCAAAGGATAATGTAGAGAAAGACAACATAGGGGGTGAATTAAATCCTTTAAAAAATATTAGTCCATTTAAAAATCCCTTTGGCAATTAGAATATATCCTTTATATCTTTAAGAATGTTTTGATTGGAAATAAATGTTTTGAAGAGAATAAAACATAGTATCTTTATAGTGGTTTTTTAATATAATAACATACCCTAGTCCACTATACTGACACTCAATGTGAGTTTGATGATTTTTATTCAAATACATTTCCTAGGGATCGTATATAAAGAGTTCCAGCAACAATTACTTTGTATAAATATTTTATAGAGCCTTAGTATCCTTACCTCATTAACTATGTATAATTAGTTGACACTTACATAATCCACAACTTAGTCCATGTATCTTCCACTTTATACACAGTTATGTGCAAGTAGTTTTCACTTAAGAAGAAATAAATGATATGTAATGTTTTTTCAGTTTCAGTGAAAATTATCAATATCCAATAACTAATAGTAGATAAATATCCCTTCAGAAAATAAATCGTCAAGGTATAGTAGTACCTAATTTATCCTTATTTCAATATGATCTTCAATGAAACACAATATCAGCATAATAATCTTCATGTTATAAAAATATCCCTTTTTCCTCATTCTTTCATCCAAGTGGTAAAATATGATTTTACTCTATACATTAGTAGCAATGAAAGATGAATATAAATTTTTAGTGCATCATGAAATCCTTAAATTCTATATAAATTATTCCAAGCCTTCTTAAATAAATATATATATTGGAAATAAATCTATTCATTGATAACATCCTCCCTTCTTTGATAATTCATTCAAAATGAATAAGTCAAAGTAGTCACTATTTTATCAATGAATATCACACTGTCATTGCAGCTTATTCTTCTTCATTTGAAAAATAAAAACAGATTTGAATCTTTCAAGTCATCATTTCAAATTTTTAACATCTTCAATTCATTGAACAAATTTGAAATATTTCTATAATATTATCCATAAGAACCACAATATTTAAACATCATTTAAATCTCGGTAAAAATATTTTTTCAAAACCCACAATTAATTTTGATAATAGGTCGGATTCAAATTATACACATATTAATATATAGAAATATGTTTAGGCATTAAATTTAGCCTCTATGTGAATCCTAATAAATCATTTCTACCATATCATATGCTTGTGATAATAATCAATGGCACATTAGAATACATATAGTCCCAACTTTAATATAATAGTGATGAAGTCATCAATCTAATAACTTCATGAAAATGACATCAAACACTTTGAATACTCTTCGATCAAAATCATTAGTTTTTATGAGTAATTATTGAATAGATAAACAAGTAAGAATAATATATATATAGCTATATTATATTAAAATACCAAAAATAACATGAAACATAATATTGTGACACTACAACAATTTCATATTTCGATGATAATACTCCTGAATACATTGGAAGTCCATAATACCACATAGTGACTTCAAATTACTAATATTATAAATTAAGTTCTCTATATAACTTGTAATTCCTAGTGTATGTCTATATCTTCCAATAATATATAATTTTAAATCATTCTATATATACTATCTTTTTTTCACCACTTTTGATCTCTAGCACAACGTATTATGTAACACACATTATACACTCTTGTAATGCATAACTTATGATATACATAATACTTATTATTCTATATGTCGGGTAACATCTAATGTTCATAAAATTTGAACTATAAATAATGAGGTATAATATTTTATCAATATATATTCAAAATTACAATATTATAGTTGCATATTTTGATATAATAGAGTTATAAAACTTGTTTTTGAAAAACATGAACTAAATACAGTGAGTACTCCCTCTAGTAAAATTTCATGGATGTGTATTCATTCTAATCATAATGAGTCAAATAAATTATATTGTGAATTAATTATATCAATTTTTCTATGTATTAGTATCCTTATGTGTAACTTTCATTAATCTCATACGACATGTCATATCATAACTCCTACAAATATCATGAAGTATATCTTTTATACCGCATCTGACATTATACTTGAGTGACTTTAAAAGATGAGTTCTTTCTTGTCATAGATTACAACATAATAAGGATTTTTTCCTCTAATCAATAGCTATCATACATGACATATGATTAAATTTACACTTCATAAGATTAATTTTAAAGATTATGTAGGATTCCTTCCATTTCATTTTGTAGAGTCTTCAAATTCCATAAGAGAAAATATTTGAATATTTAGGAGTCGTTAACATAAGATTAATTACTTCAATTTGTTTGTATATCATTAAGAGTCATTTCCTTAAAAGTAAATATTCTATTATATAAGATTCACATGGTACTTAACTAAATATCATATGGGTCATGACATAAGAAGATTTTGAAAACCTCAACACATAAGAGTTGTTTCTATAAGAGTATTATTCTTAATAAAGTTTCTTTAAAATAAAATTTGAGTGATACAATTAAATAATATCAATGAATAATAAATAATATTAAACATAAAAATAAATAAATATTAATAAATTATGAATCATATGGGAAAATAATAAAAATTAAAAATAAAATCATATAAAATAATGTGAGAGGGTTTATTTAATAGAACATAAATAATGTCTCAAGGATCCACTCAAAGTTCTCTCACTTTTTTATAATTACAAACCCCTAGATAAACTAAAAAAATAACCGCCTTCTGTAAGGATTTAGATATATAATATAAATAAGGGTAGATAAAATAAAAATAATTTAATATAAAAAAATAATCAACACATTTACACCCCCTTAAATTAAGATTATTATACAAAAATATAGAATCAATGAATTTAAAGGAGCCATGAAACATGTTCAACATATTATAAAAGAATAAACTAATATTTTAATACATTAGAATAGAACCAAAAAATTAAATAAATTCCAAAATTTTAAATTCAAATCATATTTAAAAAAATAAATATTAAAGATATTCTAGGAAATTAATTAAAAGATAAAAAATAATATTGTCTAAATAGTTTATCACATTCCATGTATAATAATAATATACAATAATTTATAATACATCACCGAAACAAAAAATAATAGTAAAAACAATATATATCATCACATGATATAATAAATCAATTCAATATATGAAATAAAACAATAAACATGTGCTTACTAGAAAAAATAATAATTTAAAATATAGTTATTATTAATCTACTAAGTATAAAATAGTTAGTGAATCTCAATAAATAATTAGAATCAAAATATAAATGAAATAAATACTTCCTAGTTTTCCAAAATAATTTACTTTAGAGATATTTTCATTATCATATCTCCATGTCTTTCATCAAATGAATAAATATTTTAAGAAGACTCTATAATTTTAGAAGGCATTATATTATTTAAAGATTGAAGTTCTAGTGTATTATTCCTAAAAAATATCAAAAAAATTCATATTGGTGCCTATATGATTTTGGGTCTAATAGTGTTAGAAATAATTTATTAATCGTCACTAGAATTTATTACAATTAATAGAATTTTCAGCTTTCATGTTAACTAAATATTTAGAAAGATATACATTCTTAACACCACAAAATTGATGAATCTTAAAATATTAGTCATTAGAATAATGTATACAAATTACAAAATTAAAACAGATAATTGTAGACATTCTTTTAAATTTTTTGAAAGAGAAAAATATTTTCTATATAATTTAGGGTTTTACCATTACTTTCTAGTCCATGTTTACCTCAATTTCATTTAATAGTACCAAGGATTATATTAAAATAATCTTATACATCATTGAAAACACTAGTAGAAAAATTTAAAGAATAAAATTTAGAAAATAAATCTTTAATCTTATTACAATGCAATTTATAAAAAAATTATCTATATCGAATTTAGAATTTAGATACATGGGCTATTTAGGCAAACCATTTTTAAAAACGAACACCATAAAAAGATTTTCTAATATTTATTTTTATTTTATTTAGAGTATAATATTTATCTTATAGCATAAAAAATGGTAAATGAGCTTATTAAAATAAAAAAATTTATAAAATTGTGAGAGAATAAATATTATACCTCTTAATTATGAGCCAAAATACATAAATTTTTCTTTTGATTAAAATGATCAAAATTAAATCAAGAATGAAAATCACTACTAGATTTCCCATAGGCATTCAAAGTATATTCCATAGTTTTTTTACATTCTTTATGTAATATGAATTTCTATATTTACTTTCAAAATTACATTGAGGACTGCCAACTCTCAAATGTCCACTTTTCTTGAATTCATAGCATTAGATCTCTTATTCATCATCAATCTTGAATTTTTATTTTCTCACCTTGTAAAAATTATTGAATCTTATAGGAATACCTATAATTTTATCATTAGAATCTGAACTATGGGAATATTTCTTAAAATGAATCATAATATGTAAACTTTATATTTTTATTTCCATTATTAACTATATTATTATCATTATCTTTTGAAATCATCTGATCTTCATACATCATGAGTGTTTTAATAAATTCTTACATCTTTAAATCTTTAACAGGTGTAAACTATCTAAACTAAGTAGATGTTTGACTCCATATAACTTATAAAAATCTAGTAACTTTCAAATATTGATCAGATTTAGGTATGGTAGTTCTAAAAGCAGTAACATCATTTACAATTTTAGTGAGTCTTCATTTCATTTTAGTAATAATCTATCTAAAAACATTTGAAAAGTATAAAACATGATTTTTTAGTATTTTTCATTAATTATTTGAAGGTTTTGTTCCTTTATAATAAAAATCAATAGTCTCCATGGATCATAGGAAGTTCCAAAAAAAGAAACTCTATTGAACTCGTCTGGTATAATCTACAAATGATATAATTAATCACATTTTAATTTAAATCATAATTATCTTCTTGAGTACCATTACAAGTTTATTATTCCCCAGTAGAAATATTATAGGTTTTCACCACCATCAAATAAAATTTTTTCTAGGATTCGTCAATATATAACCATTCAAGACTTCTAGAAACAATATTTCTTAACATTAAAATTAGGATCACTAAACATATAATTACATTCTCTAGAATTAGTCATATATATCATACACTTCCTACTGTATATTTATATCTACATCATTAAGGTAGAAGCATTATATCTTTTAATAACCTTCTATGATATCACATTTTGTCGTAATTATGTTTTATATAGAATCAAGAGGGGGTTAAATTAAATCCTTTAGAAAATATTGGCCAATTTATACTTCCCCCATACCGGAGTTAGAACTAGTAAATTCACTCTTTAAGGAAGTTCATAAATTTAAATAAATAAAATAAAGAGAATCGAACAAAATATTTATATATTGTCTTAGGGCTAAAATAATATATCATAGTCCACTATACCAACACTCAATATGATTTTTGTGATTTTTATCTGGATCCTTTTCCTAGGGATCACATGACAAGAGTATAATCATCTTTTACAGTGTATTATGAATTAATATTACCTTTGGATCCTTTTACCAAGGGCCTTGACAACTAAGTACAAGAATTTAACACTTCCAAACCCCATATCTAAGTCTATATAGGTTTCAATTTTTGAATTTCTAAGAAAATATACCTTCCAATTCAGTAGTAATAAATGAGGTTTAGAATTTGAGTTATTTCAGCACACAATTATAGTATGTATAAAATAACAGTATATGTATTTCCCTTCAAAAAATAAATTTTTAAGGTTTAATAATACTGAACAAATTGTTACTCAAATATTATCTTCAATGAACCAAAATTACAATAGAATAATTTATAAGTTTTCACAATCTTCCTATTTCTCATTTCTTTATTACCAATGGTAAAATATGATTTTAATTTGTACAATAATAGTAAACGAAAAAGGGTGTAACTTTTTAGTACATCATGAATTTTGTAAATTATTTCTTACTTATACCAAACCTAATAGAAAAAATATATATACAATAGAAATAACTCTATCCATTGAGAAATTCCTTCATTGATGGTTTATTAAAAATGAATAATTCAAATGAGTATTAGTTTTAACCATGAATATCGTAAAGCTATTATAGCTTCTTCTTACCCCTTCAAAAACTAGAAATGGATTTCAATGTATATTTCAATCATACAAGTCATCATCTAAAATTTTAGTTTCTTCAACTCATTGTAAAATTTTAAAATATTTCCATAATTATCACTATAAAAATAGAAACATTTAAAGTTCATTTAAATCTATAAAAAAACAGTTTTCAAAACTCTCAATCACTTTTGAAAAATATGTTATCTTCCACATATGATCATATTCATAAAAACAAATATGTCCTACTATGTAATATATCCCCATTTGCATCTTGATAAACCATATCCACCATATAATATGTTTGTGATGATATGTAAAAACACATTTACAATAATTTGGTCTCAAACTTCTCATAATAATGATCAGATATTATATATAATAACTCAATCAATCAAGAATCAAATACATTAAAAGCTCTTCATTCAACATAATTAGATTTTATAAATAATTTTAGAATAGATAAAGCAGTGGGAATAACCCAAAAAAATATGCATTAGATTGAAATACTGAAAATAGAACAAAAAAAAGTATCACGACATAGTACCAATTTCATATTCCGGTCATAATACTCTATAAAATGTTGTTTGATCATAATTTTATGTGGAATCTTCTAATTACTAATATCTCATAGTGAGTTATCTATATAACTCAAAACTACATGGCATATTTTCGTATCATTTAGAAATCTTTAATCAAAAGGCATTCTACATAAAGTATCTTATGATCACCACTTTTGATACTAGGAATCATATTTCAATAATACTCATTATTAACTCTAAAAATGAATAAATTTTAATTTCCCTAATACATATTCTTCTTCATGTCACATAACATCAAAATTTCATACAACTAAAACTATAAATCATGAAGAATTATATCCTATCAATCAATATCACAAAACTCGTTATATGGGTTTCAAATTCTAAAATAATGAAGTCAAAAAACATATTTTTGAATAATACCAATGGCATATAAATAGTTTTTCCTCAAGTAAAACATTATGAATAAATATTCCTTTTGTTTTTCATGAGCCATAGAACTGATATAATAAATTACATTTTTTATCCTTTTTGTTCTCATCATTTAGTGAAATATCCATTAATATAATATTGCCTGTGATGTTGTAACAGATATTGTACAGTGTGTAGTTATAAGTTCCCACATTATAATATTTATTTTGTATATTCTATAAAATTATATCAATTTTATAAGAGTAAATATTTAAATTCATAAGATTCATTCCTATATGAGTAAATACTTTAATTTTTCTGTATGCATGTTAGAGTCATTTCCATGATAGTAAATCTTGTATTCCATAAGGTATATCTCATACTTAACCAAATATCATAAGGTTCATGACTTAAGTAGATTTACAAAAAACAAAAAATTTATGATTCCTTCCTTTAGTCATAAGATACATTTCTATAAGTTTCCTTTACTTAAAGAAATATTCCACATAAAATGTGAGTTATATAAAAAAATAATATCAATGAATAATAAAAAAATATTAAACATAATAAAAATAAATAATAATAAATCAAGAATCACCCAAATAAAACATAATAAACAATAATAATATAATATAATATAATGTGAGATAGTGTAATTATCAAAAAAATAAAGTTTCAAGGACCCAGTCAACATGTTCAACATTTTGATTACAAAAAACTTAATTTTATAAAAAATAAAAACATAATAAATACACCTCAATTGTATTTACATATTGATATCTTATAAAATTACAATTTTTCAAATAATACTCATTTATTCAATGTGAAAGACATTTGAAATTTGAAAATTTAAAAGAAATAAAATCTCAACCCCTTGGAATATAAAAGACTTATATAAAATAATGTGAATTGTTTTCATTTACCCTTCAAAATAATGAATCGTTTATATTTCTATTTATTCACCCCTAATTTGGTGAAAAATATCCAATTTGAAACTTTTTGTTTCTTTTGTTTATGTGTTCTGACACATTGATTCTATTACCCAATGATTGGGTATCTTTACGGGTTATTTCTCAAGTTTTTCTGGACTTCTTTAAAGGTTTATTGTCATGTTCATGATTTTTTTGTGGTATGATCATGGTTTGACAATGTTTGTATTCTGAATAGTAGGCGACATGCAGTTGGTGCACAGTATGACAATGTGTGTAGAAAAAACATGTAACACTTCTAATGTCTATGTTCTGGGTGCATGGTTTGCGCATAATACGTACAAACCATGCGACTTAACCTTGGAAATCATACAATATATAATAAAATTTAAAAAACATATTAATTAAAATCCCAAAACCCCCATAATTAACCCAAAAACTTCCCCCTCTTGAACCTAAATTGATTCTATGGATTATGGGAGCCCCCTAGATCCATTTTTTCCCAAATCTTGTCTCCTGGTGGTTCTAAGCACTAAATAAAGCAGATATCTTCTATTTCATTGAGTTCTTCTCTTATTTTTTGGGATCTCCTAATTCTCTTGATTCCTTCTTCCTAAATTTCATGATTCCCACTCATTTTTTTGGATCCTAATTGATTGATGTGTATTTATAGATCTAGGATCTCCTATCTCTTCTTTTAATAGTTATCTTCTTAGATTCGGTGATTTCCATTGGAGGTGACACATCTCATATTTGTTTTGGTTGGATTCCTTAAATTCCAAGAAGGTGTTTCTATGAATTTATTTAATTTGTTGATTCATTATTGCTTGATATTTCACTTATACATGTTACCTAATTTCTAATACTTTTTCTATGAAATTAATCCATTAAATTTCTTATAAATTCTCTTTTGACACTATTTTATTTGGATTGATTATGGTATTAAACTGAATAGTTGTGATCTTGATATTTCTCACCTATTGTGAATTTTTTAAATACCATGTTTATTATGATTTATTTTCAAATATATTTTAAATGGTATTTTGGTGAAATTGATGGATTTTTTTTGGGTTTTTATATAAAAAATGAACATACTTGATTAAAATTAAATGAATTTAACTATTTCAAAATTTTAAAATGGTTTCAAATTATTGAACTTATTAAATGACCAAGACCACCCTTTAAATAATTTTACCCTTATTTTGGAAATTGGTGTTCTTAGGTTATTTGAAATAATTAATTTATTCACAAGGAAAGAGGGTGTAGACCTGTGATTTTTTAAATGTATTCAATAATTTTAAAATTATAATACTTCATTTAAAATATTTTGGGATGCTTTAAAATAAAGGCATATTTTAGAATTTTTATTAATAAATTATGAAAGGAATTGGGTATTATTACCTTTTTTTAATATTGGATTGTTTAAAATTATTTTGAATGAATTGATGATTGTTTTATTGGACCATTTTTAATTTTGATGATGAATTGTGAAATGAAGTGGGTATGGTTCCCATTTTTAATATAGAAATTATTTAAAAGGATTTGAATTTAATTAATAATTTTTTATGGCTTGGTTGGCACTTTATGATGATATTATCATGCAATGATCCCTTTATGTGACTTTATTTTTGTACTTCCCATTTTTGGGTGTTGGAAAAGGGATTTTTTACTTTAATTGAATTTGGGGTGAGAGTGAGATGTGTTATTAGGTCCAGTTACCATGTTTGATAAGGACCCCCATATAATCCTTATAACTAAATTACCTCACTCTCCACTTTTAACTAGTCAAGGAAACCTAGATAGTTAAATGGGATGTCCTAGATATATGCTTCACTAGAAAAGCCACAACCTTATAGTGGATATATAGAGAACATGAAGGGTTTAGGATATGTACTTATGGAATGGAAAGCGGGTGTGCATGGAAATTTTTTTTTTAGACCTGTGAGACTATATGTAATCCTAGAAATTGGTCATGTGGTATATTATTTTATATTCTGAGGTAGAATCACTATTGTACCTAGGTTTTACCCATGACATCCATATACTTGATCTTGATACATGATAGCATTCATTGTCATTATTTGGCATAGAAGTTTCTTTTTTTTATTTATTCATTTCTATTATTCACCTTGACTCTATTGGATTTACTCTAGTTCATTTTTTATATCAGGTGTATATTCTTATCATTTATTTATTATCTTACTTTAGCTTGTGAAATGGTTTTCATATCCTTCAAAGATAATTTTTAGTTTTTTGGTGGAAAAATGGCATGTTTTATAGGTTTAGTTTAATAAATGATTTTTAAATGTTTAAAACTCTATTTTGAACTAATAATCTTACTCTCTTTATTGTACACTTATTTTATCATATTTGAATTTTCTTATGAAGTAACTGTATAGAATATTTAGTGGAATCCTATTGGTATCTTTATCTCACACCCTACTTATACCTTTGTGGTGTTTGTATCCCTTTATTATCTTATAGAAGGTGTTATTTCTCCCACCTTCCTTTGTGTTTTCATGCTTAGGTGACCAGGGGTAGGTGACTCGGGACATGCTGGGTGGTTGTGGACCACCAGGAGATGAGTTTTAGTGGTTATGTTCCATTACCAATTTTATTAGTGTCTCCTTGTACATGATATGTATGTATTGATTGATATATATATATATATAAGGATGTTTCTACATTGTAAATTGTTATAGTAATACTTTGAGGGGTAAATCTTTTCCCACAATTATTGGTTAATGCTTAGGTACTTATCGTCGGCCCATGGAGATTGGGAATGTTCTTTAGGTTAGTAGTAAATCGGATCATGTATTTATTTAGATGTTATCCCATGTTGGTTCATTACAAATGGTATCAAAGGAGGTATTTCTTTAAAGTGAAATTCATAACATTGAACCACTCATGTTATTTGGGGTTATTAATGGTAGAAAGAAGATTAAGAATGTGTCAGGACTCAATAGGTAGTCCATGAGTGGTTGTTTGATCACCACCCCTTCAAGGTAATACTTGAGTTACCAGGGATGATGGGACTTGAGTATTTCTTTTGATTTATTATTTTTATGATGATGAATTATATTTAGATTCTCAAATAGACTATCTTTGATTTGGGGAATCTCTTATGAGTTTTTGAACTATAATGGAAGGGTAACTACAGTCGCACCATGTTTTCACAGTCTGGTAAACTGTGAGGAATTGGTGTTTCTGATTTGGAAATCCAACCATCAATAGTTGTGAGGATGGTGTTTGGTTTACCATCCAATACAACCAAGCCTCTTACATGTTTAACTTGGTTCTAAACTTGAAACATTATCCATTTTCAACCAAGTGACTTAACTTATATAAGGTTGTTAATGTGGGTTATGTATGCGGGTTGTTTCAGGATCTTGTCTAGTTGTTTCAAATTTTATCCCTTGTTAATAATTTTAAATCCCTTCTGAAAAGTAAATTGTGTCTTAAAAAATGTTTTTTTTTATTCTTTGTGAAATTTTATCAATAAAACAAAGTGATCTTTAATAAATTTTTGGTTTAAAAAACTAAATATCAAATTCTATTATTTGATGTGGTAAAATAGTGTTTTAAGAAGAAATTTTGGTTTTCAACGGATTTAAAATGAAATGGTTTTTGTTCATTGGAAAATGGGGTAATGGATTTAAATTGAAATGGTTTTTGTTAAATGGAAAATGGGATTAATGCTTTTGAATCCATGGAATAATTTATATGTGCTGGTAAAAGGGTTTTTGAAATTGATATTTATTTATAACATGATTTATCATTTTTTAAGGAAAGAGAAACATTTTAATAAATGGTGATATCTTTCGTGGTATTAAATCAATGATTTTTTTATTAAAGTGGTTCATCAATTGTTTTTTAAAGGATTTTCTTCTATGTTTCAGTATTATTTGATGATTTAGCTAATATTCCTATGTTATGTGATGTTCAAAAATGTATCCCAGAAATTCCTTCAAGAAATATTGAATATTGGTCCTATGTTCTGATCCTCATGGAAGTTCCTCATGTTTTATAGAAGTTGAATCCATTTTCAGCAACACTACACAGACTCCATATTGAGTTGTAGAGAAAGATACTTTCCAACCTTTTAACCCCATCCATGACTTCTTGAGTTGTATTAAACCTTTTTATAAAGGTTAATGTGGTTCTATTGAGGTAGTGCAGTTGCTTGAAGAATTTGATGTGATCTTTGATACTTTCAAGAATCTTGAATCTTTGAAGGTTAAGTTTATCCACTTCTAATTTGAGGGACGAGGCCAAGAGTAATGGGAACTTGTGATTACCTCTAGTATGTATGAATTATTGTCTTGCAAACTCTTCAATTCAGCCTTCATTCAATATAAGTATCTTAAGAAAGTGAATAAGGGGAAAATTATGAGTTTTTTAGTTTCATTAAAGACGATCTATCAGTTGAGAAGTATGCCAAGAAGTTCTCAATTTTGAAATATTTCATACCGGGTCTTATTGTTGATTGATTTAGTATTTTTATCTCTTTTAGGAAAGGTCTTAACCTTGACCTTACAACCACCATTTCTTTGGAATGTTTAATCTCTTATCCATAGATACTTGGAAGGGCCTTTTTAGCTGAAGTGGAACTAAAAAACAATAGGAATTGATAAATTCCACATTCCAAATTGAGGAATTTTAGTATCCTTGGAAAAATAAGAGGACTACCATGTGTCTCCAGTGTGGAGTTCCTAGTCATTCTAAGAAGTTGTTTTCAAAATATATGAGATTTTGTAAAAGGTGTGGCCACTTAGGTAACTTTATGAGGTTCTATAAGTTGGGTTATCGGAAATGGAAAATTCATTTAGGAATATCAGCTTCAGACTATGTGGTAGAAGATTATTCTTGAAAATAGGGCTCTATCGAAAAGCCTCAGAGTAAATATTTTCATGTAGCGAAGGAGATTCTGGATGCTATTTTTTCTATAAATATGGTTAATATTGATCCATTTTATTTTTTTTCTAACATCAGAGTGGATACTATTTTATTTTTTGCTTCTTTTGGCTATTCTATTTTGGAAAACTTTTTATTTGGAATCATTTTTATGATATCTTATGGAACATGGTTTGGTTCAGGTTTTGACTACTGATGTAATAATGGTTTCATTCTTGATATTTTATTTATTGTTCCTTGGTGTCCCTATTGTTTATAATTGATTCTTAGACCTAAATTTTGATATATTGGGTGATCTCACTTGTGAGACTGTAGTTCCATATTGTGAACTGAACTTGTTGTGTGAGAAATTTTTTGATATACTTGGATAGACCCAAGGAATCTATGCAAGTAACTAGGATGATGTGTATTTTTTATAGACCAGTCACACGATTGTGTTTGAATTTGTTTTAATGAGATCATTAAGGTATCAGGCTCAGTTTAAAAAAATCATATGTTATTCGTTGAGTGCTTATCCATGGTATAAATCCTTGTAAGCTCTTTAACTTTCCTTTGGATGTTTGATTTTAGAATTTTCTCCTTAGTGAGTGGGTGAAGTCTCCTCTTTGGGTTTTAGGGGACATGCTTTTCATATGTAACACCATTTTGGAAAATCTTAAAATAGTGGTGGGACCTATTATAGGTCTCCAGTATTTCTCTTATTTAGAGACGTGTGATGATCTAAGTGTTTTGATCCCTGAGATTTGTGGGTTTTTATCCTTTGGGTGAGTCTCTATTAAAGACCTTAAACCTTCCACCTCACTAGATGAGTAAGGGAATTATTCTTGTCTCATTGTGTTATATATTTCAAATTGGATGCTTTTTAGGATAGAAAATCCTATGGTTGGGAGGTTATAAAATCTTGTTTCTTTTTTTATGTATTTTGACCCATTAATTTATTTCCCAATGATTGGGTATCTTTGTGGATCATTTTTTGAGTTTTTCCTGACTTTTTTGAAGGTTTATGGGCATGTTCATGGTTTGAACATGGTTTAAAAAAGTTTGCAGCTTGGATTGTAGGGGGTTATAAAGTTAGAGCACAATTTGAAAAAGTGTGCTGAAAAACCATGTGACAACTTCTATTGTCTCTATTCTAGGAAAACAGTTTGTGCATGGTTAGTACTAACCATGCTACATAACCTACGAAACCATGTACATGGTAATTATAGTTACGAAAATATTAATTAAAATCCAAAAACCCCCCTAATTAACCCTAAACTCCTCCAACTCAAACCTAAATCAATTCTCCATCTTTTGGGAGCCCCCTAGAGCCATTTTTACTACCCAAACCTTGTCTTTTAGTGGTTTCAAATTCAAAACAAAGTAGAGATCTTCTCTCTCAGTGAGTTATTCTCTTCTTTTCTTTGATGTCCCTTATTCTCTTGATTCATTCTTACTAAAGTTCATGATGTCCTATAATTTTGTTGGATCTTTATTGATTGATGTGGATTTATATATCTAGGATCTTCTCTCTCTTCTTTCAAGATATAACTTCTTAGATCCAGTGATTCCTATTGAAGTTAACACATCTCCGATTTTTTGTGGTTGGATTCCTTAAATTTCAAGTATAAGTTTCTAGGTTTTTCCTTCATTTTTTGATTCATTGTTTCTTGATAATTAATAGATACATGTTCTATAAAATTAATCTATTAAATTTATTATAAATTATTCTTTGAACCTATTCTACTTGAATTTATTATGGTTTAATTGAATGGATATGATCTTGATATTTATCACCTTTTGTGAATTTTTTAAATTCAATGTTTGTTTGGAATTATTTTCAAAGATATTTTAAAGGATATTTTAGTGAAATTGTGGTCTTTGGCCTAGGTTTTGACTTACAAAATGAACTTCCTTGATTTGAATTAAATGAATTGAGCTATTTGACTTTTTCAAAATAGTTTCAAATGCTTTAATTGATTAAATGACCAAGAACCTCCTTTAAATGATTTTAGCCTTATTTTGGAAATTGGTGTTCTTAGGTTATTTGAAATAAATGATTTATTCACATGTAAAGAGGGTGAATAACCATGTTTTTTTGAAATTCATTCAATCATTTTAAAATTTTAATACTTCATTTAAATACTTTTGGGATTCTTTAAAATAACTGATTATTTAAAAGGCCCATTTGTAATTTTTAATGATTAATTGTGAAAGCAATTGAGTATAATTAACATTTTTTAATATTGGATTGTTTAAAAGTATTTTTAATCAATTGATGATTATTTTAATGGACTTTTTGGAATTTTAATGATGAATTTTCAATGTAAGAAGGTATGGCTACCCTTTTTGAATTTTGAAATTATTTAGAAGCAATTGAAATGGATTGATTATTCTTGACCTAATGGTTTTCAAATTATGATGATCCTAATTTTTAATAATACCTTTATTTAACCTTTTTTTTGTACTTCCCATTGTCAGGTGTTGGAAAAGGGATTATTTACTTCGAGGGAATTAGGGGTGAGAGTGAGATGTGTTATTAGGAATAGTGCCCATGTTTGATAAGGATACCCATGTGATCCTTGTAACTTGATTACCTCACTCACCTCTTTTGACTTGTCTTTGGAACCTAGATATATAGATGGGATGATATATATACATGCTTTACAAGAGAAATCACACCCTTCTAGTTCACCAATAGAGAATATGAAGGGTTCAGGCTATGGAATTGTGGCTAAGAAAGTGGGTGTGCAAGGAGATAGTTTACTCTAGACCTGTGAGACTATATATAAGCCCATAAATTGTTCATGTTTTATTTGATTTGTTATTCTGAGTTGGGATCACTATCATACCTAGGTTGTACCCATGACATCTATAAAATTGATCTTGATACATAAGAGCATTTATTTTCACTATTTGGAACCAGAGTCGAATTTATTGCTTCCTTTATTACTATTATACCCCTTGAATCTATTGTATTTACTCTTGTTCATCTTTCCATTTCAAGTGCATATTATTATCATTTTTTGATTATCTGACTTTATCTTGTGAAATGGTTTTCAAATATTTCCAAGAAAATGTTTTGTTTTTTAAGGGTAAAATGGCATGTTTTACAGGTTAATTTTAATAAATGATTTTTAAATGTTTAAAACTATATTTTAAACTAATACTCTTACTCTTCTATTTTTAATCCTCCTTTAGCATATTCGAATTATCCTGTAAAGTAACTGTATAAAATCTTTGGTGGAATCCAACTGGGATCTTTAGCTCACACCCAGTTTGTACCTTTTTGGTATTCACAGACCTTCATTATCTTATAGAATGTGTTCATGCTCTTGCCTTACTTTGTGGGTTTGTGCTTGGGTGACCACGTGTGGGTGACTTGGGACATGGTGGGTGGTCATAGACTACCAGGAGATGAGTTTTAGTGGTTATGTTCTACTTTCAATTTTCTTAGTGTCTCCTTGTACTTGATATGTATGTATTGATTAATATAAATATATATATATAATGATTTTTTACATTGTACTCTATTATGGTAGTACTTTGTGAGATAAATAATTCCCAATGGTTATTTTTTAATTCCCAAGTGCTTGTTTCAGGCCTGTGGAGATCGGGAACATTCTTCGCGTTAGTGGAGAATAGGCATGGGTATCGGTTTAGATTGTATTCCAGGTTGCTTTATAAAACAATTTAATTAGTTTTTAAGTATGTCATAAATATAAGGGGTTTCATCTATAAAATAAGTTAATAGGGTTTATCCCAAGTGAAATGTGATCTCAGAAGAAAGACTGATAACCTTCAGTGATATTTAGAATCATCTATGAGCTACCATTTTCCTCCCTTCCTCTTTGTATTATCCTCCCCCAACTTTTCTTTGTTTGGGCCCTCAGTTGAAGTGATTTAGAGTTTTTAGGTATATGGTTCATTGAAAAAAGAAAATTTTCCTTTATAAAAAAAATAAAAAAAAAATGTTCTTAAAAATATAGTTTTGGGAACACTACTTCCTAAATTATTATGTTTTATAGTGTATAAGGGAGAGTTCTTTCCCAAAAAGTTCCCTTAATGAAAAATTATTATATAACAAAAATAATTGAAAATTTCCTTTATTAAAAATATTTTGTTGAGGTTTTCTTCCCAGAAAACATCTTTATTGAAAAAATTTCAAATAGGAATTTTCTTATCAATAAAATTCTGAAAATTTTTCTAGAGTCATTTTCTATTTATTATTTTTTTAAAAAATTAAATTCTTTATTTTTTTATTTTTTTTTAAATATATCTTTATATATACATATGTATAAAAATTTAATGTATTTAACAATTTTTTATTCTTTTTTACTTTTATTATAATAATTCAAAAAAAATATTACACCCTATAAAATCCCACACAAGCCTCCCATTTATAACTGAGTTCTATTTAACATCCTTTATTAGTCTTCAATGTAGGATTTGGGTTCTCCTTTTCTAACACATTAAAATAAAAATATATTATTACTATTGGTAACACCTTAAGAATAATGATAATTAAATTACTAATAGTTTTTAATAATAATAAAATTAAAAATTATTGAATACTTTAATTAATAATGTAATTAATAATAACTAACAATTAAAATATTTATAATATATTGTAAAAATTTAATCAATATTATATTTTTCAATGTAATTAATAATATAATTAATAATACTTATTTATTATTAGCAATTATAAATACTAATTATATAATTCTTGATCACAATATAATTAAAAATAAAAATAATTTAGTAATTAATGTGAATTACTTAATAATAATAATTACTAATTACATAAAAAATAATTAATGTGATTAATAGTAATTAATAAAACATTTATAATGATTGAAAATAATTAATAACATTGAATAATTTTAAAGGAATTAATAATTTTAATTAAAATGGTATTTTAAAATAATTATTAATAATTTTTGATCTATAAAGTAATTATGAAAATAAATAATAACTATTTATGATGGAATTATTTTTATTATTATTATTATTATTATTATTATTAGTTATGTAGTTAAGAATCTAATAAAAAATATTTTTAAATTTAATTAATAATATATTTAATAGTACAGTTAAAAATAAATATATTTAATATTTATTTATTAATAAAAAAATAATATTGATGCAATTAATCCATGAGGGCACATTCCCTGAGTCACAGACCCATGCATAAAAATTTATTAAAAGAAATTATTTATAGAAATAAGGGAGAGTTCAAAAAAACATTTTTACAAGTCTCCTATCACATTATACAAGTAAAGATGCATTAATTTGGTGTCAATATTGAAAGTACAGTATGGAAATCTCTCACATGATGCACACTTATCTAGCTCATCAACTACCATATTTCCCTTTCTGTAAATGTGGGTGAAAATTATTTAAATGCCACCATGGATATAAAAACATTTTTGATGATGGTGCCTCAACTTTTTGGAAACTCAAAGGACCTAATATAAAATTATGGGTCCTCAGTGGCTTCTTTTGTGGGAATAAATTGTAACATCCAGTCACCCTAAGTTATAGCATGGTGTCTGGGTGGGTAGTCACAATATACCTCAGGCATACCTAATTGTATGGCAGAGGCTACTGACTAGTAGCAAGAGCCTGAGAGCTTATAATAGGGAGACTATGGCATCATATCAAAGTATAATAAAAATGGAAATAAAATGAACTATGTGTCATCCATATACACATCGCAAATGGATAGGGAAAGTGTTGATAAAATAAATACAGCATTACATGTGACATCAAATGAATGTACCATACATAAAAACTAGATATATCATGATAGGATCATACACAACTGGTACTAAAAGCAAATAGAATAAAAATTGAGGTTAATAGCCCACCCCAATGGGTCTCAAGTCCTTCTTGTTCACATCTTCCATACCATCCTAGCATACCAATCAAATACCATGCAGTGGGCCTTTCCCAAAAACCTATAACCTACGAAAAATAGTAGTGTCTACTCAAGTACCCAAGAATCATGGTGGATAGAGTAGGGTGTGAGTAAAAATTGGTAGGCCACCACAAACAATGTCCCTGAAATAAGCAGTTTTATAATAATAAAGTGCTATATAAGTGAAATAATTAAATCATTTTAATATTTTTAAAATAGGTTATATAAAAGAGGTTTACAACCCCTAATTCCATGGGTTCTTAATATCACCTAATGTCGGTGATACCATTATTGATCAATAGGTCCAAGAGCATGATTGACCATACCTTCTTTAGGTAGTTCCAGGGTATATCTGAGTACATTGAGAAATCATGAAAACTATAGTCTATCAAACCACCCATAGGGTGTGTTCCATTATCGTATCACAAAAATCCATATAGATTATTATTAGTTATCATGGGACTCCACATAGGGAGTATTAAAGTTATCACATTTCTATACTAATGGGGTAATCAAGTTATCACATTCCTCCACCTAGAAAGTATTCAATTTATCAAAGACCTCTTATGGTGTATTTTACTTATCACATTCCTTCATGTAGTGTATTCTAGTTATCACATTCCCCCATATGGAGTATCCTAGTTATCAAAAACCACCTCTATGTGAATTTTTCTTATAATTATTACATACCACCCCTTAAGGTTTATTTTATACCATAGGGACACAACCTCCTTTATGGGTATTTCTATATTAAAATACATCATGACCCTTATGTGAATTTTCTATATTTAAATACAACACTGCCCAAATGGGAATTTCTATAAAAATATGAGTGATCCTTTTCAAAATTACCAAAACATGTTATTAAAACCATTCAAAATTTTCATTTCAAAAAAAACAATTCATTTTACCATTCCTAAATCCCAATTCCCAAATACCATTTTTGAAATAAAAATACAATCTATTTTTTATAAAATGTTTCAAAGACCAATCAAAGTTATCAATGGATGGGAAATAATATTTCACAGCAATTAATTCAAATGAAGCTTCCTATTAAATCAATTAAGATAAAATTAGGCATTATAATACATCAACCCTTCTCAATTTTATCCCAACTCACTAATCCTTTTGTAACACCCCGGTTCTGGAAGCCACCCAGAGGCGCTCCGTACCCAATTGGTCACATGGCCTCAAGCGCATTTCCCCAAATGCCAGAGGCTTCCGACTAGCAGTGAGGGACTTGGGTGTGATAGTGGGGAAACTATGCCCTCATTGGCAAAGTACACAGTGGAAGAGAAAACAATAAACAATAGCAGAAGCAGTAAATATCCAACAATAGTAAACAGCGGAAGACTAAAACAATAAACAACTAGAGCACACATATATATATGAAAGGATTCATGATACATATATCTAAGAAAGAATCCAAACAAGTCACAATGTTGAATATAATACTAAGCCAAAGTACAAAAGAAAAATAGATAAGCAACTCTTCAGCATCGCAAGCCTCGGCTTGGTCCCATGCTCTCCTGCTCCAATGCAAGTCAAGTACCTGAAGTAGAAGGGTGCTTGCCCTTGTCTACACCTACAACAATATAATCTGTTTGGGACCAAAAGCATGACCCAAATAGGGTGTGAGAATAAATTCCAGTAGGCAACCACTTGAAGATATGTGTCTAACATTCAGTGAGTATATGGCAGGTAATAGTACAATAAGCAGTAAATAGTAGGCAGTAAACAGGATGTTGTACAACAGTAAACAGTCCACAGGTCAACAAGCAGTAGTGAATAAAACATCTAACCACAAACAAAAAACCCTCTTGGAAGTACTCATATCCATCCCCTCTGGTTCTATCCAAGAAGTACCAACAACCCTCTAGGCAGTACACTGAGCCTAACCCCTCTGGTTTGGTCATACGAAAATATAAGACTCTCTGAGGAAGCATGCTCAGTCAATTCCCCTTATTGTCTAAGGTAGTCAAGGACTCCCTGAGGAAAATCATGCGGTCAATTCCCCTTACAGACCCAAGGTCTAGAGACTCTCTGAGGAATCTCACTCAGTCAATTCCTCTTATAGCCTCAGGTCGATCACAGACTCTCTGAGGAAGGTCACTCGGTCAATTCCTTCTATAACCTGGAATGGTTTAAGTAAATTCAAACAAAACAAAGACTCTCTGAGGAATCTCACTCGGTCTATCCTCTTATAGTCTATAAAGATCAAGACTCTTGGAGGAATCTCACTTGGTCTATCCTCCTGTAGTCTATAATGTCCAAGACTCTCTGGGAAGCTCACTCGGTCTATCCCATATAGTCTATAATGTCCAAGACTCTCTGAGGAAGCTCACTCGATCTATCCCCTTATAGTCTATAGCACCAAGTTCTCATGGACCCATGCCAGTCAGTGCATAATAATGCTATATGGGCAATGTAAACCTACATAGCTACTCATCTAACCAATCTATAGCATAACAAGCATGTCAGGGAACAACACTCCATCCTACGGTCATAAGGCATGGAAAACAGGTATAACGGCCAAAGGGTGAACAAGAAAAAATGGTCATAAAAAGAACATGGCATGGGAAAAACATCCAAGCATAGATATTATCCTCATAAAAAACCAAATTACTTCTTTACAGGCATACAAGCAAGGCAGGAATGCAACACGGGCAAAACAGTAAACACATAATACCCCGTTCAAGTGTATTGGTGGAATTTCCACATAATACTCAAAGACTTTGAATGTAAAGGCACAAACCACCTAGATTGATGCTAGGATATTGATATAATTGAACCATGAGGCTTGAATCTCACTAGAATGTCGTAGATCTATGAAAACACACAAAATGTTCAACCCGTGATAACTTTCAAATGAGGAGGAATTGGAAAACGATGCTCTAGAAGAAGGGAGAGCTTACTGTGGAAGTTCCAATGCAATCGATGAAGGTTGATTCAGAGAAAAAACGGAGGTTTGGGGGCTCGGAGAAGTCTCAGTGTCATACGGCTTCTCTCGGTTGAACGAGCCCTAGAAGAAGACATTTATGGCGATCAGACGCGATCCCAGTCCTTTTAATTAAAAAAAATACACAACGTGTACTTTTGAAGTACACGGTGTACACTAGGCTTTTCCATACTCCGATTTAAGTGGCCTCCACATCACCCCACATGACAGTGTGTGTGACCCGGACATGACTAGCACACGGCCTTGTGTGGCATCGAAGTACACAGCATGTTCTTATAAAGTACACACCGTGTACTTCAAAGATTTCTAGAAACTCCTCTTTTCTCAAAAACTCCAGAAAAATGAAAAACATTCCTGGAGAGAAGGTCCGGGTTCTTACAAACTTCCCCCCTTAAATAAATTTGTCCCTGAATTTCCCTAGCGAGGCGTAGAAGAAGAATCCCCGAACAGCTCTGGCCACTACGATCGTATAACGGCCTTCCTCTCCCAAGTCTCATACTGTACTCGCCCATGTTTCCATAACACTCCTACCAATGGAAAAGACAATCCACAGAGAACCTTCGTAATATGATCGATAATTCGGATAGTATTCTCCTCAAATGATGAATCCACATCAAGATCAACCTCCTCATGTTTAGGAACATGAGACGGGTCTGAAAAGTAATGTCGGAGCTGAGAAATGTGGATGATGTCGTGCATAGACTAGTACCTATGAGTTAATTGCAACCGATACGCAACTGTCCCAACTCTCTCCAACACCTCAAATGGCCCAACGTACCATGGTGAAAGTTTACCCAGTCTTTGAATCCTCTTGTGTCCCAACTTCGGTGTGACACGCAGGAAAACCTAATCCCCGACCTCAAACTCCAGAGGTCGTCTCTGCTGATCAGAATAAGACTTCGGTCAAGAATGTGGTGTATCAATACTCTTCCAAATCAACTCTATCTGCTCTGAGGTCTCCTGAATAAGACGAGGTCCCAGAAAAACTGCCTCTCCTGCCTCCATCTAGTATAAAGGTGATCGGGATGGCCTATCGTATAAAGCCTCATAAGGTGCCATATGAATAGTCGCCTGAAAACTGTTGTTGTAGGCGAACTCCACAAGAGGTATATGTTTCTCCCAAGAACCTCCAAAGTCCAGAATGCATGCTTGGAGCATATCCTCAAGCACCTGAATCATATGTTCATACTGGCCATTTGTTTGGGGATGGTATGATGTACTCAAAAGTACATGTGTACCCAAATCCTTTTGAATCCCCTTCTAGAACCGAGAAGTAAAATGTGCATCCTTGTCTGAAACAATGGAGTGCGTAACTCCATGCAGACATACAATCTCTCAGATGTACAACCGTCCCAGCTCATTAATACTGAAGGTCTCCTTGATCGGCAAGAAGTGAGCAAGCTTCATGAGTCTTTCAATGACAACCCATACTGCGTCATTCCCTCGAGGAGACCTCAGCAAACCGGTCATGAAGTCCATCGCAACATCATTCCACTTCCACTCCGGAATGGGTAACTGCTGTAAAAGACATATCGGTCACTAATGCTATGATTTCACCTGCTAACAAGTGAAACACCTCATGAAAAAACCAGAAACATCTCTCTTCATACCTGGCCACCAGACTAGGGATGTAAATCATGATATATCTTAGTGACGCCAGGATGAACTGCCCAGACTGAGAAATGAAAGTCCTGCATCATCTCCTAACGTATGTCTGCTGGAACCCATACACATCTCTGGAATCGTAGGATCTAATCCTCCCCTACGGTCCATCCAGGAAGAGGGTCCTCTCCTGACACACTCTCCCAAAGGATTAGGCCTTCTAAGTCTGATAGCTGCCTCATCCATACCTGATCGAGAAGAGTAGAGGTAAAAGATACAAAAGATAGAAAATTCTTCCCCTATCTATTATGCACCTCTAAATGCATCTCAAATAATAGAGTCATAAGCTGCCACCCACTACTGTCCTCCTAAAATGCATGTATCTAAGTTCTCCTACTCAGTGCATCAGCCACAGCATTTCCTTTCCTAGGCGTGTAGGCAAGCTCAAAGTCGAAGGACTGAATGTACTCAACCCACCTTTGCTGTCTCAAATTCAGGTCATGCTGAGTGAAGATGTACCTAAGACTCTTGTCGTCAGTGAAAACCACAAAATGCTCCCCCAGAAGGTAATGACTCCAACAACGTAAGGCATTGACAACAGCTGCCAACTCCAGATCATGCATCGGGTAGTTCCTCTCATGTGGCCTCAACTACCGAGACTCGTAAGCAATGACTTCATCTCCCTGCATAAGCACAGCTCCCAAACCGTTACCTGAAGCATCGTAGTAAATGGTATAACTCTTTCCCAAATATGGCAAGACTAATATCAGTGTTGAATTCAACCTCCCTTTCAGCTCTTGAAAGGCTGACTCACAAGAATCTGACCATAAGAACTTTGCCCCTTTCTTGGTCAGACCTGTTAGTGGTGCTACTAGGTGTGAAAAGTCCTGTATAAAGCGTCAGTAGTATCCAGCCAGCCCTAGAAAACTCTACACCTCAAAGACGTTCTTTGGATGCTCCTAGGAAACTGTTTCCATCACATTATCTAGGTCTACTGATACTTCTATCTCTGAGATGACATGACCCAAGAATTGAATGTGGTCCATCCAAAAGTGGCATTTCGAGAGCTTAGCATATAACGGATGCTCTCTCAGTGTACTAAAAACGGTCTCAATATGGGTAGCATAGTCGCGTCGAGTGTGAGAGTACACTAAGATGTCATCCATGAAAACCACCACGAAGGAATCAAAGTATGGATGGAACACTTGGTTCATCAGTACCATGAAAACTGCAGGCGTGTTCGTGAGACCGAACGGCATAACCATATACTCGTATAGACCATACCTGCTCTTGAAGGTTTTAAGAGGTATATTAGATGGTCAAACGTGCAACTGATGATAACCGGATCTCAAATAAATCTTCAAGAACACCCGGGCTCATTGAAGTAGATCGAAGAGATCATCGATCCTCGGCAAGGGATATCTGTTCTTGAATGTCAACTGGTTCAACTTTCGATAGTCCACACAAAGCCTAAGAGTGACATCTTCCTTCTTCGCAAACATAACAGGCGAACTCCAAGGAGAAGTACTCGTTCGGATGAAACCCTTTGCCTGCAAATCCTCCAACTTCTTCTTGAGCTCCTGCAACTCAGGTGTAGCCATACAATAAGGAGGAACAGACACCAGTTCCACTCCTGGAACAAGCTCAATAGAAAATTCTCCCTCCTGATCCGAAGGAAAACCTGAAAAGTCCTCTAGAGAGACATCTCTGAAATGATACAACACTGTAGGAAAGTCTAACTATGAAGTCCCTTGGTTATCTAGATATAGACTAGCAATCTGGGTTGTAACTCCCCCTAGCCCAAGATGCCCAGGTCCTGCTCGACTCGCCTGGACATCCCACTCGACTCTATGATGAAAAGATCCACCCTCTGGTGATATGAAACTAACCATGCGACGATAGCAATCAACAACTTCCTAGAAGGGGACTAACCAGTAAATTCCAAGAATGACATCATAGCTTGTCATCTCTAGGGAATAGAGGTCCCATATGAAGTGACACCCTGAAACCTCAAGAGGGAACTCTCTGTACTAATGTACATTAACCGCTCTAGTCCCCAACGGTGTGTCTAGAGTCAAAGTATCAGCAGAGGAAAAGATGCAGAGCCCAAGGATCTCCACAACCACAATAGAGATAAAGCTATATGTAGAACCAATATCGAAAAGTGCTTAAGATAAAACTGAAGCTACTAAGATCATACCTCGAACTGTAGAAGGGTCGGGATCTGGCTCCTAATGGGTCTGCTCCACTATAAAAGTCTGGCATGTACCGCGGCCCTACGACCCTGGATGACCACTCTGAGCTAATCCACTCTACTGTCGCGGGTAACCTGGGGACTGACCACCACGGTCGTGACCTCCACCTCAACCCGAACGGATAGAAGAACTCCAGTTCCCAGACTGGTGAGAAACTGAAAATGTATCTCCTGAATGTGGGGTAATATAAGAACCCCTACCACCAGTTTTAGGTGAGAAGATCTGACAAAAACGCTGAAGATGATCCATCTTGCCGCTATATCGGCACTCCATCAGGTCTCTTTGGAATTGAGGCCTAGTATGTCTGCTCCTCCCTCATTGGTAGCATACTACCTGGCTTCCTGAAGATACATTCCACCTACTCTAATCTCCTCGAGTAGACTCCCTATGGCGCTTCCTGATATCAGTAAGAGGAAAACAGACTCTTGATGATGAACCACCTTGGCTCACTACTCCAAAATCCCTCAAATTGCGCTCGGTGATCAGCTCCTGGTTGACGATAGAGGATATCAAAGTCAACCTAAAGATGTTCACCTATGATCATATGTCATGCCTCAGACCATCCTAGAACTTTCACGCAAGGAAAAAATCATCACCTTCTGGAATAGGCATGAAACGCTACAGCTCAGTAAAGCGAGACGAGTACTCCATAACAGAAAGAGTACCCTACTTCAGACTTATAAACTCCTGGGCTCAATCATCCCTCAAGGTCTCTGGGTAGAAGTAATTGTATAAGATGTGACGAAACTCATCCCAAGTCATACTCTGCTTGCGTTCTGACTGTGAGATCACCTCCCACAACCTCTTGGCAGAGTCTCGGAGTATATAGGTAGCGAGCTTCACCCTCTTATCTAGAGGTATCTCCAGATGCTCCAAAATTGTCAGTGTGGCCTCTAACCACGACTCTATAGCCTGAGGTCCTCTATCCCCTAAGAAAGTAGAAGGATGTTGCTGCTGGAAAACTCGGGTCAACTCTACCATTAACGGGGCAGGAGGCGGCGCTCATTGGAAGGTTTTCATCATCCTCAGAAAATCTTCCCTAAACTACGCATCGGCGTCTGCAACTGGTATAACCGCTGGTGCCAAGGCTGGAACAATAGGAGGATCTACAGGAAGTCCCTGATCGGCCATATCTTGTGTCAGATCACTGTCTGGTAGCTAACGTACAAATGGAGGATGTCTCGGTGGTAGAATTCAGAAAGGTCAAAAGCACACCTTAGATCAGGATTATCAAAGACTGAGAACACAATAGTACAAGAGGGGAACAGGAGAAAGAAACATTCAAGTTTTACAAAACATGGCTACACGGCGTCTCTAAAAACTACATGGAGTGTTCTTTTAAGCCATTCACATGGGCATGTACTTCTGTTTAAAATGTTCGTATAACACCCCAACCACACAGTGTGTTGTCCCCACACATGGTGTGTACTTGAACTCTATTCCCCTGCCCGAGTCTCCTTACACATCTAACCCACACGTTCCTCTTAATCCTAGACTAGACGGCATGTTCAAGAAGGACACTACATGTACTAGATAAGGTTTCAATGACCCGTGTTGTTAGTTATACGGCCGGATACACGGTTCACTCTACACGGTGTGCTCTCTGAGAACACAGCGTGTACTTGAAGGTTTTCCCCGACCCGTGTTGTTCGTGACACAGCCAGGTACTTAGGTTACATGGCACGGCATGTGAAAACAGGACACGGCATGTAAAGTCAAAGTTTTATCCATCTGTTTTTTTATTCACACGGGTAGACACATGGTCACTACAACATGGCGTGTACTTACTATACACGACATGTTTCTGATGATTTTTCACAACCCCGTGTTTCTTCCCACACAGTCAGTGACACGGTTTAAAAACTACACGGCATGTATTAATAAATTACATGCTGTGTATTCTGGGTTTTTCTAGGAAGTAGCTCAGAAACTGCTCTGAAGCCCTGAAAAAATAGAAAAAAAGAGTTAAGGTGCCACATTCCGATCTGTGAGGGTCCATACTCCCCGTGAATCAAATATTGGCATCTTATACAAGTTTTAACAAGGCAACCAGGAAATGGTCCACCAAATTCTGGTCCATGAGGGCCCATAACACCTCAATAACCAAAGTTTGGCATCCATCTAAGAAAAGTACTATACAAACAAATTCACTATCAACAGCAGATATTTTATCAAATCATCTATCACAACAGTATACATAATCTACACAACGTCTATCACAACAACATGCAATCACTAATGCATCCTAGATGGCATGGAAAGAATGGATGGAATGTGATTTCTAACAAGTTCATACATAATGCATGAGATGGAATGCCCTCATCTCATCAGGTTGTGACAGAAATAGAACCGCAATAACAGCAATGGTAATAGCCCAAAGCATGTGAATCACCCAATAGGGAAATCAAATCAACTGTAAAAGTTCAAACCAGTATTACTAAAATAAATGAGGTAGTATGGCTTTTCCGTGTACACAGGTTAGCTACTCTTGGGAACAGCTTATTACTAAGTACCTATTCTGTCCTATCCCTAACTATAGACTCCGAATAGTAATTCAAGAGAAAATAATTCCTCTGATACCACTTTGTAACGCCCTGGTCTAGAAGCTACCCAGAGGTGCTCTGTACCCGGTTGGTCACATGGCCTCAAGAGAATTTCCCTGAATGCCAGAGGCTGCCGACTAGCAGCAAGGTCCTTGGGTGTGATAGTGGGGAAACTATGCCCTCATTGGCAGAGTACATAGAGGAAGAGAAAACAATAAACAACAGCGTAAGCTGTAAATATCCAAAAATAGTAAACAGTGGAAGACTAAAATAATAAACAATTACAGAACAAACATATATATATATATATATGAAAGGATGCACAATAAATATGTCTAGTAAAGTATCCAAACAAGTCACAATATTGAATACAATACTAAGACAAAGTACAAAATAAAAACAGATAAGCAAATCCTCAGCATCACAAGCCTCGGCTTGGTCCCAGGCTCTCCTACTCCGATGCAAGTCAATTACCTGAAGTATAAGGGCGCTTGCCCTTGTCTATACCTACAACAATATAATCTGTTTGGGTCCAAAAGCATGACCCAAACAGGGTGTGAGACTAAATCCCAGTAGGCAACCACCCGAAGATCTGTTCCTAACAGTCAGTGAGTATATGGAAGGTAATAGTATAGTATGTAGTAAACAGTAGGTAGTAAATAGGATGATTCACAATAGTAAACAATCCACATATCAACAAGCAGCAGTGAAGCAAATAGCTAGCCACAAACAGGAACCCCTCTGGGAATTACTCACATCCATCCCCTCTGGTCATATCCAAGAAGTAACAACAACCCTCTGGGCAGTACACTTTGCCTATCCCCTCTAGTTTGGTCATAAAAAAATATAAGACTCTCTAAGGAAGCACGCTCAGTCAATTCCCCTTATAGTCTTAGGTAGTCAAGGACTCTTTGAGGAAGATCATGCAGTCAATTACCCTTATATCCCCAAGGTCTAGAGACTCTCTGAGGAAGCTCACTCGGTCAATTCCTCTCATAGAATCCGGTCGATCATAGAATCTCTGAGGAAGCTCACTCGGTCAATTCCTCCTATAGCCTGGAATGGTTTAAGGAAATTATAACAAAACAAAGACACTATGAGGAAGCTCACTCGATCTATCCTCGTATAGTTTATAAAGCTCAAGAATCTTTGAGGAATCTCACTCAGTTTATCCTCCTGTATTATATAATGTCCAAGACTCTCTGGAAATCTCACTCGGTATATCCCCTGTAGTTTATAATGTCCAAGACTCTATGTGGAAGCTCACTCGGTCTATCCCCTTATAGTCTATAGCACCATGTTCTCATGGCCCTATGTCAGTCAGTGCATAATAATGTTATATGTCCAAAGTAAACCTACAGAGCTAATAGGTGAACCGGTCTACAGCATAACAAGCATGTCAGGGAATACCACTTCATCCTACGGTCACAAGGCATGTAAAACAGGTATAACAGCCAAAGGCTAAACAAGAAAAAAAGGTCATAAACAGAACAAGGCATGGGAAAAACATCCAATCATATCAATTATCCTCATACATAACCAAATTAATTCTAAATAAGCATACAAGCAAGGTAGGAAAACAACAGGGGAAAAACATTAAACACGCAATACCCCGTTCAAGGGTATTGGTAGAATTTGCACATAATACTCAAAGAAATTGAACATAAATGCACAAAACACCTACCTTGATGCTATGAGATCAATATAATTGAACCACAAGGCTTTAATCTCCTTAGAACATCATAGATCTATGAAAACGCACAAAAAGATCAACCCATGATAACTTTCAAAATTTGAGGAATTGGAAAATGATGCTTTAGAAGAAGGAATAGCTTACCGCTATGGTTCCAATGCAATTGACGGCAGTCGATTCAGAGAACAAATGGAGGTTCAGGGGCTCGGAGAAGTCTTGGTGTCGTACGGATTCTCTCGGTCGAAAGAGCCCTAGAAAAAGACATTTATGGCAATCAGATGTGAGTCCAATCAGTTTAATGAAAAAAATAAAGTACATGGCATATACTTTTGGAGTACATCGCATGTACTAGGATTTTTTGTACTCCGCTTTAAGCGGCCTCCACATCACCCCACAAAAACATATGTGTGGCCCAGACACGGCTAGCACACGGCCTCGTACGGCATCGAAGTACACAACGTGTTCTTATAAATTACACGCCATGTACATCAAAAATTTCCAGAAACTCCTCCTTTCTCAAAAACTCCAGACAAAGGAAAAACATACCAAGAAAGAAGGTCTAGGTTCTTACACCTTTTCTTAAATTTACCATTTCACATGGTCTAAGACATGCGATACTAGATTTTAGACTAAAGAAACTCCAACTAAAACTTTTAATTTAAAAGGGTCAAACCACAGTGGAGCTAGATTGAGCACACCATATATTCACTTTGAAATAAAGTTAAAACTATCAGTTAAACTAAAATGGCGGCATACCTTAATCTTATTATAGTTCACATATCAAGTATCAGCCTTTAGTTTGAGGTAAAATTATATATATATATAGATAAACCTTATAAATTACCTGAAAATATATCATATGACCCATATATAGTGTGATCACACTCAAAAACGAAATAAATAAGGAAGGAATCTAAGAGAAATCTTAGAATTTCATCAATATTTCCAGCACTACAGACAATATCCAAAACATCCATGAGTTAGTGGAGAACCACCATGGAAGAGAAGAGATGGGAAACGTGAAAGGCCACACAGTGGAGGGGTTTCTACCTAAAAAGAATCCCAATATTAGGTAAAATTGGATGAGGTTCATAAGGAAGAAATATAATTTCATTACTTTTTAAATAGGTGAAAAGTTTTTCCAAACTGTTGGCCAACCGATGCATCCATCACTCTCCCAATATAATATACCTCACATGGTTTCTGCACATGCCTTAAAAACTATGTTCTAACCATTTGAGATGCTATATAACTCTATAGACACTTGAACAGTTCACTTGGACATATCACACCATTTATATAAGGAATTAAACTATGTACTTTGGTCTTCATGTTTGGGGTTTTTGGTGAGCACAAACTAATATCCAAAACCATGCACCTTATGCTACCTCTCCCAAAACCTGAACTCCAAGCCTTAAACAACTAAGAAACTTCCAATACCTCTAAACCCTCTAGATAACTTCATTACAGTCCCAAATTGGGTCCTTTTAGGGGTCATAACCTTTATAATTTCATTCTTACAGCCATTTCAAAAACCATCCCATCAACTAATTAAAAATTAAATCATTTCTCTAACTCTAATCTCTTGTATAGATGAGGGGTTTTACAATCTCCCCACCATATCACTTCTAAACCCTGAGAATCCTTAGTTGTTGTCCAACCACACCTACCAACCCAGGTTTATCACCAAATAAAATTCAAATGGACCCATTATATTCTGACCTCCTGAAACACATTCAAGGTATAATCTCTAACTCAAAGAATTAAACCCATCCAAAACATGATCCAATTCCTGATGAAAATTTTGGAACATCACGGTGGTATTTACTCGAGCCTATCTATCCTGAAAAATTGATAGTTCCTTCATATGGTCACTCTCCAAACCTATGGTGCTCCCCAACATAACTTTCATCTTACACCTACTAACATTCAATGTTTGGAAATCCCTCCATCAAAATAGTTTATGAACCTTCACTCTTAGTTTCCAATAATGCACCCAGTAAAATTTCCAACTAACTACACCCAACAAGCATAGAAATTCAAATTATCATTGATACCCATTCTAGTTTCTAAAAACCCACTGAGGATGGATGTATAACCACCATTTGTAACTTAACAAAATATATATCATCCCTTCCTTAAAATATATTTAAATCATTAAACACTTCTATCATTACAAAAATCACACACCAAAATAATGATCATACCTCCTCTAGCTGACCCTTCTCAAAGATGATCGTCTCCACCTGTCAATACTTCACCAACTTACCCGATCATGACCAAAGGCATTCTATAATCACCCAAACATGCTTTTAAAATTCTGCTCCAAAATCCTGGTAATATTCCTTTTTTAGTTCCTCAATAGACCAAACCATCATCATTCCCTATTTCACACACTAACTTACCACTGATCCAAGAACCCTCATATTGCTTATATGTCAATCCAATCCTAAAACCAATTCTTGTCCATGAAACATTCCAAATCTAAATTCCTCCATGTAATTCCCGTTACAATGAAATTATGCACTATTTCTTCTCCTCACCATCATTCTAGTGCCACCATGACCTCTCTACTAGAAATTTTGTATTCCTACAATCCTTCTAAAACAAGGGTCATATGCCCAGGACTAGAACATCACTACCCATAATCAGAATGTTTTTATCATTTCATATTCTAATAAACTCCCAATTTCTATTTTCCATATTTCATTTAATCCTAAATGGATGGTTGGACATGGTATTCTTTCTCCCACATGAGCGATAACAACATCAACTATTACTTGCTCCCAAATTCCTATGATGGCATCCATAGCATTCATAGATATGTGATCCATAAAAAGGACCCCTCTTCCTAATAGCTGATAGTACTCTCCACACAATATAGCTTCACTTACACTACACCATGCGAATAACCCATAAAATTCGGGTTAAATAAATGAATAAGACTCATCTTGATCCATACTCACAGTATCCACGACCCCTAATTTCTTTCTCTAGGTCAAACCTGAATGTTTATGCCACCGAACTTCGATCCTATCATGATTTAACCCCAACAGATGGGATATATAAAATAAATTCAAGGTCCCAGGCTTCTCTTCCCACAAGTGATTAATCTACTCTCATCCACCTCAATCTAGGAGGGACTCGTCAATTGAGACTCATCACAACTCCAAAAGACTCTACCAAACAGTTTTAAGGTAACATTCCTAGTGGAACTATCACAACTAAAAAACTCAACCTCCTTTACCAGGAAATAAATTATATTCAACTGAGATATATACAACCCATATCACGGATCCAAAACCAAACATCCTCATGCATAGGTAGTTCACACCATTAAAACCTCACTAAATAAAAATGGGTTCTTTATCCCAATCCACTCTATCTTATATTTCAAATAGTATCATGTATCTTCAGAATGTGCCACCACCTTGATCTCATAGAGACTCAGGGTTTAATTATCCCTTAAAACCACACACCAAAACTAAATCATAACCCCATGAGTCATGTGTTACTTAAACTTGGCTCAATTTCCCAATCAACCATTTTTTTATCCCTCCTGGTTCGTCTATCTCACCAAACACAAGGCATCATATTGCTTGCATCCACAAAATTGACATTTCCTATGATTCAAGCCTAACCACATGTCAACTCATCGTCCAAGGTGTCATTCCAAGATCAAAGGAACCTACCATATTCTATATTCCCAAGACCCATCCACTAGGGTCAACACCAATTACCGTATCGAAACAGCATCAAAGTAGTAGGGATAAGAATGTGAAAAATCTTCCCCTTCAAAACTATCCTTAAGACCATGAAACAAGTACTCAAGGTTCTTCCCATAAGAAAAGATCCAATAAATTATCATTCCTTTACTAGAAACCTCAATACCACCACTCATGCATCGACTACACATGTTGAAGCTTCTATCCATGCCTTATATCTCCAAAAAATCCACAATGTTGGGGTAACCTCTCTCATAGACTTCCTTAATCAAAAAACACACCAAATCAAGTCCAAAAAACAAGTCGTATTCACAAAAACCATTGGGCTCTTACATAATCCACTATTCATGGGTGACACTCATACACTAATTCCAAAATATACAGTGTCTAATGCACCAAATACAACCAATTCCTATATGTATTCATGCAACCATAGAAACACAACCACTACAAATGTAACCTTAAGAAAAAAAACTCTTATTCTAGGGTCTTACACAACCTTAAAAGGTTATAACCCAAATGGGTCACCAAAACACTACCCAAAGAAACATTTGACCACCTCAAGGTCATACCCCAACTAAAAGAAAAATAAGTAACATCTCGCTATTAGTTTTACCCAACCTATAATTGTACCACAACCCATATCCATGGGTCCCAAAACTAGGTCACTCCCATAGACCAAACCACACATACATAGGGTTAAGCCACAAACATAAATGGTACTCAACAAAATTACCCCAAAAGTTCTCATAATTTCTCATTTCATTTGAAAACCTTCTAATTTTCAAAACCCTAAATATTCACATTTTTAAAACATTTTCATTCAGCATTGTAAAATTATTAAACTTTATTAATATACACACCCCATGGTTTGGAAGAATAGAATTAAATTAAAAAGTTACAGATGAAAAAACTATATAAGTCACTTACTAGTGTATTATTTAACTAGAACTATATTTTTATATTCTATTTATACATTCTGATTAACTAGAAGTTACATGAGTTGTTGGTCAAGAAGAATGAAATCATTCACTTATATGTAAAATATATAAATGTTTGTAGAAAATTTAAATACCAACCCATATCCATCATAAAAACATAATAAGACATAAATGATTAGAAGACAAAATCTATAATAATAAATAAAAACCAATACATGTGAATCCTAAGAAGCTATAAACCATAGGCAATATACAGATGACATATAAATCACATGTGCCAAGAATGATACAATAATTCAAACACCCTCTTATCATACTATTCCATGTGACTAAATCCCATAAAGCAATAACATCACATCCATGTGTTCCACATGAAGTAGAAATCATTCAGTTATAAAAATGAAAAGTAGTAATATTAATTCCCACCCCTGGAAACACGATTCTTCCCACATACATATGGCTAAAACACTGAGTCATGATATTATTACCATGTTTGAAAATTATCTTAGTATCCTATATTTCATACCCAAATAGTAATATGAAAATAAAGTATGATTTGATACCACTTTGTAACCTTTTGATACCTTGATCCACTTTATGGTTCCCAGACCAACAGTCGCTACGTACCACAGGTACACCTCCTCATATGTCATTGGGTTCTGAATTGTAGTGAGGGCTTGGGAGGTTACCATAGGGATAATATTCACTCATATCATACTGTAATATCATACAAAATAAAATAAAAGGATTTTATACATATACACATCACAAATAGATAGGGAAAGTGTTGATAAAATAAATACAACGTCATATACGATATCAAATTAATGACACGTACATAAAAAAATGGATCCAATATGGGAAGATCATGCACAACTAATACTGAAATAAAATAAAAAATAGGCTAACATCCCACCCCAACTGGTCCAGAGTCCTAGATAGCATGTTTATTAAATACCATGTAGTGGGCATTGCCCAATAACCTATAACCTGTGAAAAAAACTATGTTTTCTCTGGTACCCAAATGTAATGGAAGCCTGAGAATGGTGTGAGTAAAAATCAGTAGTCTACCACCAAGAGTGTCCCTAAAATTTCTAGTCTAATAATAATCAAGTTTATAATTAATAGTAATAAGTAAATCGTATAAAAACTTTAAAATTGTTTATATATAAGCAGTAAAAAACCCTGGTGTCGTGGGTTCTTAATAACAACCACGGTCAGCAATATCATCTTATATCCTTAGATCTAAGACCACGATCGATCATACTTTCTTCATCCATCTTCTAGTTGTATTTAAGCACCTCGTGAAAACAATCCAACCATAATCTCTCAAACCAACCATAGTGTTCATTTCATAATAGTATCAAAAACCACCATATGGAGTGTTCTTAGTTATCATAAACCTTAATCTAGAGATTATTAAAATTATTAAGTTCTTTCACGAAGGGAGTATTCAAGTTATAAAATTCCTCCACCCGGTGAGTATTCAAGTTGTTTCCAACCTCCTTCTGGATTATTCCATTTTTCACATTACACCTTATAGAGTATTCCTGTTATCACAATCCTCCTTATTGATTATTCTATTTATCATAGAGTACCACTATAGGAATTTTCCTTATAGTTATCACATTCAACCCTTTAAGTGTGTTTTCTATTCCATTGGGATGTAACCACCCTTATAGAAATTTAAATATTTAAATAAATCATGGCCCCCAAGGGAATATTCTATATTTAAATACAACACCACCCATATGGTAATTTCAATAAAAATAAGGTTGATTAATTTCAAAATGACCAAAACATATTATTAAAACCATTCAACATCTCTAATTCAAAAAAACCAATTCCATTTAGAATTTCCAAATATGAATTCCAAAATACCATTTCTGAAAGACCAAACCAATCCCCATTTTTTAAATTGTTTCAAAACCCAATAACAATAATCTATGGATGTGAAATAAAATTTCACAACCATTTATTAAAACCAAGTTTCTTATCCAATAATTTATGACATAATAAGGAATAAAAGGACAATAATAATTTTCAAGGATATTCCCTCTCACTATGAATTTTTATAATTTTACCATTTCTCATTATCCAAGACATCCTAAATAGGTTTTGGGTTATGAAAACTTTAACTAAAAATCTTCATTTAAAAGGGTAAAAGTATAGAATATCTAGTTATACCGCACCATAGATGCACTCAAAAATTAATGTAGGGTTGTGGGTTAAATTAAAAGGACAACATACCTTAATCTTAGTAGAGTCTAGATGTCTGGTATCATCCTTTGGTGTGCGCTAAAATTATTGATATGAATAATCCAAAAAAAATCCTTGAAAATAGAGTATTTATCTCATAAACAGTGTAGACATACTCTATAGAAAAAAAAATAAGGAAGGTAAGTAAGTCCACTTTTAGACTAACCTCAGTCTTTCCAATATCACAAATAGAAGACAAAGGCGCCACAAATTGGTCGAGAACCACCATGGAAGAGGGGAGAGGGGGAGGAGAAGTGGTGTGTAGTGGAGGGGTTTTTATCCAAAAATAATCCTAGTATTTGATAAAAGGATATGAGGGGATCAGGGGAAAGATATAATTGCACCACTTTTTAAATAGGCTCATGGATTGGTTGCAATATTGGCCAAACCACGGGCCAAGCATGTGTCCATTACTTTCCAAATATATCCCACCTTACAAGGTTACTGCACATGGTTTAATAAACCATAAAAGACGATTTTTAACTATACAAACACCTATAAAGTTCTCTTTTAATTTTGATATGGTTTCCATAATCTGGGGCCTTATGTATTTTTGGTCTGCATAGTTGGGCTGCACATTTACCACTAACTTTGTAAAAACGGTGTATTTTAGGCCACCTCTCCGTAAAATTTAAGTCCCAAAACCCTGAGAAACTCTCGAGACCTCCAAATACAATAAATAAATTCATTCAGAGCCGAAATTATGTTATTTAAGGGGTTCCTACTTTTACAAATTCATTTAGATTCTTGGACCAAAATGGGACCATCCAGTAATTGAAAATTTGAGTATTTCTCTAATTTCAAGAACATGTCCAGATGATGGTTTTTATAAATATACTTGATGGTTGATCAATGGTTAATTAGGTACAATCCTATCTAATTTAACATTCCATCAACAAAAATAATTTTCATTTACATTGATTAGTCATGAGTTTTATTTAAAAGTTCTTAATGGATCGGGACATTGTGAGCTAATCCTGATCGAACCAAACTTAAAAAATTTCATTCCATCTAAGCCAAAATATAATACCGGATAAAAAACTTGAGTTTGATATTTTTCAAATTTTATGTTGACTGGTCTTTAATCAACCCCGGATTTGTAATCATCATTAAAATATACTTTCTATAAAATAACATAAAATTTAATATTAAGTAATATTAAATTTTAAACACATTATAGATATAAAATAAATTTTAATTTATATATATATATATATATTCCTCTCATATTTAATATATATATATTTATTTATTTATTTATTTAAAATATATATATATTAAAGTGAAACAATGTTAAAATAAAAAGGGGAAATTTGTTTCTAACTTGTAGGCTAGCCTACATATTTTGTGTTCCGTCCCCTTAAGCCCATGGGATTTCTTTACTAGTCTATTCAATTTAATTAAAAATATGGTACATTTATTTCTTGTCTATATCATCCTATAAATGTGAACTAATGATCTAATCCCACTGGCCTGAGGCTTAGTAGGCCAAGGCTCGTTATACACCCCAAGTATGATTGGTGAATAGATCTCTCATTAGTTGGTATGGATATAATTTTACTATTACCCATATTTAATTACTAAAATTATTATATTTTATCAATTTTTCACTTTTATATTTCTTTTGGTATTCGATATTTATAGGTTACACTTTCCTAGGGATTCCACCACAAAAAATTATTGGCCATCCTAGAAATGCAGGTGCATCCATGTGTTCATCATTCCATTGGTATGACTTTTAAATCAGGTTCTTAATGGTTTTCCTCATTCTCCCACTAGACTTATAGTGTTCTAGTTCTTCTCCTATGGTCTATTTTAAAGGCTTCAGTCAAGTTATTTTTTATGTGTGTTCCAATACTTTATCCTTGTTATTGCATATGTTCTGTTGTCAACCTATTCACATTATCCACCAATCATTTTGATTGACTTCCTCTAGGGTCATGTTTCAATGTTCCATACAATAATATCATTCTAAAAGATAGGGTGAAGGTTCTTTACACTTGGCACTAAGGTAATAAGATTATATATTTTATTACTTCAAGGTTCACTAAGGAGGACCATCTCATCACCTTTTATAGTTTGGGATCCCTTCCTCCAAAGTGCATGAACGTTGTTAGAGTGGATTCCCTTGGTTTTCATTTTTTTCTTCCTACCCAAATGTGTATGTATTAATTTCTTAGTTATCTAATAAAATTATACTTTTTATAATGTTTCAATGTTTCATTGTTCCTTTCTATGCTTCCCTTACATTAGCAACCTCACCCTACTATTGCATTCCATGGTTCATTGACCCATATGGCGATGGAATTATGCTCTAAATCTATAAATATATACTATTTGTATTTCAATATAATTATATATGATATTATATGGTCTATGGTATGTAATATATAAACTATGGAATGTAGAATTTTTTTTTCATATCATTCAATACAATATAGTGATATCACAACATCTTTCTAGGATTATCATAGAGTAATACATGGGAAGATCATATGGAGGCAAATCATATTGTAGGAATCACATTATTCCTACAATTGATCATGGAGGTTGAATATTAATTTTTAACATTATAATAATCTTCCGTATAAGATTTCATTAAATAATTGTTTTATAAGATGAATCATTGAGAGTTTGAAATAGATGCGGGTTACAAATGGTTTGTTACCCAATGTATAACAAATAAATTTTACAACGTATGATTCATTTACTAAGTGGCTTAAGGAATTTCTCTGAGGATTTTATAAAGGATGTCACTGGAATGGAAATTTTTTATTATTATTTCCTAATCCTTCATTACAATACCACCAATAAGAATCTATTCTTTTCATTTTCCTTTTATGAGTCACTATCATGTTGTGGGAGATGTGAATATTCCCACTTGATCATCGAGTGATTCACATTAGATTTTGGATACACTATAGAGGATTGATTCCTTTGTCTACCTCTAAGGGGTATTTATCAATAAATATAATAAATAAAGAAGCTACTATATCTATGGTGAAAGAAGAAAGTGGTTTATTCATTTATGTTTTTAGAACGTTTTAATTTCATGCAAGATTGATTTTCATATTTTAGGTTTTAATTACTTCTGTTGCATTGAATGGGTGTTGTTTGATCACTAGAATCCCATCAATAATATCATAGGAATGGTTGAAGATTTTACTAATTCTTGGGAGATATAGCACATAAATGGTGAAAAAATTTGTCTCTTTTATCAAGATATACATTATCAATGAAAATAATTTCATATCCGAAGGAATTAGTGAAATTTAGTGATTTGATATATCTATATGGATGGAAACTTTGACATGATAATTTGAGATATTTGATCTCACTATTAACGAAATCTGACAATCACCATGATTAAAATATTATTTTAAAATTAATAAAATATGATAATGTATGGGTGACATATTGTAGATCATAAAATATGATTGATATTTATTTTTTCCTAGTATAAAGATATATGATTGAATAGTCTACAATTTGATAATATTTTATGATATAGGTGATAGTATCATGAAGCATGGTATAATCCATTTGTTTTTATTATAAATAAATATATGAAATGTGCAGTTGTGACCTATGATAGCACCAACTCACGTTAGAAAAATATTACATCATATTGTAGGGATGATTTCAATTCTAGTAATGATATATAAATCCATGCATTGAATACTCTTACATGATGGCTTATCATAAACTATTATTTTGAATTCACGGAAGGATACCTCTTATGGAGGTCATCATTTTCACTATTATTCTTACTCATAACTTATAGAAAGTTGTGATTTATTGTCTTATTGGTTTTAAAAGATACACAAATTTAGATAATAAGAATTTATAAGCCAGTTGGGGATTAAAATTTGTAAATTATGATTCATTATCTCAAAAATGGTTTCCAGTGTTGTGGTGTATCAAAATATATTATGATTCATCATGTATTGTTGAATACGATATTATAGAAAAAATTTATTTTCCAAAATTTCATTATTGAATTGAATGAATCAATTGAAAAATTATTTATAAAGTGAAAATTTTATTCTGGGATATTTATTTAATGTTGATGTGTTTTATAAATTAATTGGTAACAAAAAATTTATAATTAATTAATTAATTTTTATAAAACTTTATTAAATAAAAAATCTATAATATTAATTATTAATATTAAAATAAATTTTTCAAGTTATATTTAATGAATTATAATTAAGAGAGAAATGTTTATATGGAAATTCTAAGTCTATTTATAAAAAAATTATAAATTAAAAAATGTGGTTAAATATAAATTAGTTTATATTATATTATGAATATTCCATAATTATTAAATTTTAAATGTTCAAATTAAAAGGTCTTATTTGTGAAATGATTTAAATTAAATATAAAATATTTTTTGTGGATTAATAAGATCAAGGTTTAAATAATATTAAATATGTGATATTTAGATTATGAAAATAGTTTAAATAATAGAATTTAAAAATAAAATGTTTATGTTTCATTTAATAAAATATATTTAAACAATATGTAATATAATGAATAATATGAAGAAGTTAAAATTATAAATAAATATAAAGCATTTTCTTTATGCTAATAATGGGTTGTTCATAATGAATGGCTAAATTAAAAAGTGTTTATAATTGTTTCATACATGAATTATTCTTATACATTTCTTATCAGGTTTAAATATATAAATTTCTCATTTATTTATTTTATTCTTAATTTATTCTTAAATATAATTTTTTTATTATGAATAGATATATGATTTAGTTTAAAGTGTTAAACTACTTCTACAAATAACCATATTTACATATAATGAGTTACATGTTAGTTGTGATAATTGATTTAGTTTTCTCTTACCCAGAGTTTTTCTTATACTAGGTTTTGAGATTAAATTATTATGTTAATTATAGTTTATAAATATTAGTTGTATGAATTGGGATGGAATTGAGTTATATTTTGATTAAATAATCATTGGGTACATGTATTTTTGTTTTAATTTCTCGCAGGCCTATAGGCTTATGACTTTTTTGGAAATGTGGGGATTATATATCTATCTCTCAAAGATTTATCTTTTAGGGATTATTGATTTTATGTGAATCTAATAATTTATATCAAATTATATCATATATCTTATTCATGAGATGTATTTGGATATGTATGAATATAGTTGGATTTTAATTTGGGTTAGTAACACTAGTTATGAGTTGTTTAAAGAGTTTCACATTAATATGTTTTGAACATATTGATTTGGTAGAAGGAATATGATTCCAAAATAAATCATTATAAGTATCCATACATGTAAAGTGAATAATGTTATATATTAAGGTGTAATTAAATACACTTTAGAATATAAATTTTTAGACTTGTTTCAAATTGGGCACCTGTCAAGACATTAATCATCCAACCATGTATGTCATGATAAATTTGGGTGCCCTTAGATTATCTTATATTAGGAAATCATGTAATGGGTGACCCTAATGGAGTTATTTTCTCATTATTTTTATTTTATTTCGTTTATACCTAGCTGGGAGATCATAATGGTATTAGATAATCAAAATAATGGTGTTTATTAACTCTATATGATGGATTAGGTACAGAGTCATCTTCTTAACTATCCAAGAGCCATATAATATATGATTGGAATTATGGTGTGCCTCAATATATATATAATTGGAGAAACACTAAAGACATATAAATATTATTGAAATTTGGATGTTGGACCACTAATGGATATGATGGAATTGGAAAGGGGTCATTATTTTAGTAGGATAAAATTTAATTAATTTTTTTATTAAATGATTGTGAAATATGGTTTTTGATAAAGGCTTATGTTGTAGATAAATATAATCATCATAAAGAAGATTAAACATTGATACCAATAATAGATAGAAAAGAATATTAAAGTAAGTAACTTATTATACTTGTGGAAAATTAATAATTGTTCTTAACCAAGGAGATAATTTTGTGTGTTAGGGAAATAACTTCTTGAGTATTTAAATAATTATGTTTTTCAACAAATAAATATATTAATTATGATAATCATAAAATAATTCACATAATGTTTAAAAGGAATTATATATAAAAGACTAAAGGATATTTATTCTCCTCTCATATACTTAATATAATTGAGTGTGTTAATGACATGGTGAGACTGAAGGTTACCTTTATGTATTAGTTAGGATGAATTCTTTTTTAAATAATCATTGGAAATGTTTCAATAATGTGAAAGATTTTAAGAAATATTTTCCATATTTTATTAAAGTGTTGTGGATATATGAACTAGGGAATGTTATGACAGAGTTCTAGTGTTGTGTTAATAGTATAAATGATAAAATATTCAAACTAGAAGAACAAATATTATTTAGAAAATAATGCAATGTTTCTTCAAATATACACTCAAAGACATTGAAACCTAAAGTATGTGTCAAGAAAGAAAACAAAATGAACCATTATTCTTGAAACTATCTTATATTGTTGAAGGGGTATCAAAAGATCTAAATAATTTTCATATTAGTTATCAATGTTATAGAATAAAATTATTTTATTTTGAAGGTTATATGATATTAAATATATATTTTAATAGCATTATAAATATATAGGAGTTCAAAATCAAGGTAAAAGTTGATGGAGGTTGTGATTTTCACTCAGGTAATGTATGAAAGTGTTTCTATACTAATAAATTCAATGTAGTAGAGAATTTAAATCTCACATAGATCTATATAAAGGAGGTGTTTAGTTATCTAATATCTATTATTTGATAAGATAATTTATTTATTAATAAAGTATTATTATGGAAAATAAGATATAAAGGTTATACACATGGATATTTTTAGATGTAATTCTATAACATGTTTGAATAAAAGGTATGGATAAGAGGATTATAATCTAGAATAAAGAGTTTATCCAATAAAATTATTAAAATATGATGGATTTGATCCAACCACCTAACAATGGAATATTTTAAATAATAAAATATTTTTTTCATGATATTTCCCCAAATACATAAAATACTATATTATATGGGTAAAATAGTTTATTTTTTAAATATTCCCACTAAAGGACTTAAGATTTATTTCCTAAAATAAATGATTTTATGTTTCTTATCATGATATTTTTTAGAGAATATAGTTTTTAACCAGTTCATGGGATTATATTTAAAAATTAAAAAAATTCAAAATAAAAAGTGAATTCCACATAAAATACTAAAGGTTAAGGGTATGTTAGTAAAAGAATTATTGAAATAGTTATAATTATTACCCAAATATTTCAATGAAATTTTGATATAATGGATTTCAATAATAATGATGATGGTGAAATTATAAATGTTATAAGCATATAACATAAGTTTCCAATATCATAATGTTTGATGTTGGGAAGTTAAGAAGTTTGAAAAATGTTTTCAAGGAGTTTAATATTAATAATATTCACTATTATAAATTAGTTCTAATAACATGGTTCAATATACATGGTCAGTATGGATGTTGTTGTAGGTGGCCTAAGTCTGCATTTCACATAGATAGTTCCCATAGGTAGGTATAAATCAACTATATCCATGGTCCAAAGAGACTATGGCTATAGAGTGGTCTGATGAACACATCCGGTAATATCCAATCTAAACTATGGCTATATGTATAACATATTACCGTGGTCTGTGTGGACCTTGAATATATGGTTGTATGATTTCCATTTATGACCAAAATCAATGTATATCATGGATATAGGTGTATCTAATGTCAATATATGGTCATAGTCTATGTGGACCATAGCTATAGGGGCCACCTATAGCCATTATCAATGTGGATCATGGTTATAGGTGTGTCTTTAAGTTCCCAAATATGGATTTTATTTATTTTCAATAATGAATTTTACTAGGATTATAATAAGGTTTCAATACATGTCAGAGATAATTTAATTTCTACCATTGTATATGGAAATGAAAGTGGAAGGATGAGTTGTTATCCTTGAAGAACTTGTCTTGGATAGATTCTAAGAAGTAACCTAAAATTATGATGATTGTTTAGATGATATATAAATTAATTAATTTAATGTATTGATGGGGTTATTATTATCCACAACATTTTATAAAATTATGGGAGAAGGCCTCGACATGAGTTTACGAGGATGTAAAAAAATTGAGGTAGTTGGGGTTGATTTGAAGAAAATAAACACTTTTTAAAAGGTAACTAGATATATGTATAAAGGTAAAATTTATTTTCATAATAATATAATGGTAACTTCATATTTATGAAATTTACATAAAAGTACCCCATGAATTTTACTACCAACATAAATCTATTTATGCATTGTGTAGAGGTAAAATCTAAAAGCAGCATACATGTAAAGGGGATTTAATACCTGCATAAAGGTTAATAAAAGTTATTAACCTGTGTAAAGTTAACATTGTGTTTTGATTATCTATATAAATGTGATCTGACAAATTATTATTCCATGTAAAGATAAAATAGATATTGCATCCAGGTATTCTAAGAATATCATTAGCTATGTACGGGTGATTTGTTATCTTGTAAGGGTAACCAGTGGTCTATGTAAAGTTTTCTCAATGTTTTGTAATGTTTCTCTAGATCTTATGAATTTATAAAACATATGAAAAAAAATTGTCTAAAATTTTAACAAATTCAAGAGGGAATTTAACCTTAGAACACATCTTAAATCTAATCATATAACTTTGGTCGGAGGTTAAAAAATGTAAAAGACATGATCATATGACTTTAATGTCATAAAAAATGGACTTTTTATGAATTCACATCCATTTATATATTACTTTATGAATAATTTTATGAATTCATGGGTTTAATGTGACTTTACCTTTGTTTTATATGATTTCAACATTTATGATAAGTTTTAAAAGTCTACTAAGTGAAAAGTTTTGATTTCTAGAGTCATTAATTCTGAGTAAAATAAATATTTGAATTAGTTAATTCATATTCAATGTTATTAATGGATGAAAATATTGTGATCAATTGATTAATAATAATTCAAGTTTCTGAGTTTTTAGTTCTTGTCGATGAATAAACTAGTGTTTCTGGGATACTTTAATCTGAGGAAATGAATACCACACCACATAGAGCTATGAAATGAAGATGGTTATAATGAAAGAAAAAATTACTAGTGTAAAAGATAAAATATTCCATGAATTTTTACATTTTGAATGATTTAAAGATTCAAATTTCAAGTAGAATAAAATTATGGAAATAACCATAGTTTTAAACATATTTAAATAGAATCCATAACGAAATTTTAAAGAGGTTGAATGATTTCAAATATGAGAATATATTACTACTTACGATCATGTATGTAACACCCCAAGGATTTGAAAATAAATTTAATACTAAATTCATGAAACACCAAGTCTCTACAAAATAAAAAAAATTATAACCAAGCCAATTGTAAGAACCTGGTTCTTATTTTAAGGTGCGGTTTTATTTTTTTCTATTCCAAGCTAGTTTTTGAGAAAATAGGGAAAACTATGCAGTTCTAGAAATTTCTAGGCTATACGTCGTGTACTCCCAAGTACATGTCATGTGCATGTTAGGCATGTATTGGCTGAGTGCAGACTTAGTACATGTCATGTGGTGAAGGTGTAAAAATAATCTACTACATGGAGTGTAGTGTTCCTTAACATGCCATGTATTTTTATTTCCATGTACCGGTTGAGTCCTAGATGTTTGTTGAATGGTGTGACACGTCTAAGCTGTGTAATGAGCTATAAACCTTTGTAATTTAGAGTACGTACAAGCTACTACAGGTCATGTAGTCATTAAATACACACTGTGTTTTTTTTATTCATTTATATGGCAGAGCATTGTGCCTCATTTCTGAAAATACCTTCTTCTTCCCTATTTTTTGAACTCTGTCACTCTGGGAGGCTAAGAATATTTCTTCTCCTAGATTATTCATCTGAAATACGTTCTTTAATCTGTTAGTGGCTACAATATCACATCAAAAAGGCTAAACCCATGCACCCTATTCCATTCTTGTTCATTTGCATCACATGTCACAGTTTCCATCTGAGTAGAATTTCTAGTATTTTATGGAATCGTAGATCTATGAATATCGGTTTAGAATTGGAGCTCAATATCGGGCGTGCCTACATATATGAGTCTAAGGTAGGTGGTTTAGACATTTTTTTGTTTTTCATAGTCATTTGAGGGTTGCATCTTTTTAGCGCAATGTAGGGTATTGATAAAGACCCATGTTTCTTTATATTGAATTGATCATATGCCTTATGGGATGTCATTGGGAATTCCTTTACCTGGTTATGCTTGAGCGAGGCTAGGTTAGAGTTCATTTATCATTTGGGGAATTTTGGTTGGGGTTCCAAAATGGCTATAATTGAAATTTTTTTATTAAACTATTGAGTTTAAACTGTTTAAACATGATTAAGTTTATTAGAGGATTTTAAGACCTCGGTTATGATATGGGACATCACATGGAAAGTGAAATTCAACTATTTAATTTTTTCTCGATTTAAAGTGATTTTTTAGAATATATAAATGTTATTCTTGATGTTTCATATGTTGAAACCTTAGGGTTGTGTTGGTCATGGATGGATATTATTGAGTGATGTTGATCACAGGTTGGGCTTGGCCTGAATCATTTGGGTGTTCTAACCATGGGATTGGGAATTATGGACATCTAATTGAGGCATTGTGACTGTCAATTTGGTCATGGCCCATGTTACTTTGATGGAAAGGCCATCGAATTATGAGTGACATGGTCTCAGTTGCACAAGGTTCCAGAGAAGTTTTGGATTGGGTTCTAAATTTGGTGATTACCACTCACCAGTGATTTGGGTCACGTTCACATAGATGACTCTGTGATAAGGTGGTTTTGACAGCTTGTGTGGGTAGAGGCCCCCGTAGTTGTGGTTAGATTATTATGGTTTGGGGGTTCTTGTCGTGGAATCTACCTGGAAGGTGAGGAGCCTTTAGATTGTTTCGGTGTGCCGATGGGAAGTCATTACTTGAGACAAGAGGTGTTGGGAGGCATAAGGGGCCAGGTTACTATTACTTGGTCATTCCTTCGGAATGTCAGTACCTGAGACACGAGATGTCAAGAGTCACATTGTGTTGGGTTATGTGACTAATATTTCTGCATTGTCTGAAGAAGGTGATGCTCCCTAGTGGCTGTTGAGCACCAGTGGAGGTTGTTATTACATTGTGCATTGTACTGTTTATTTTCCTTAATGATGCATGCCTACTTAAACACCTATAATAGGTACGCACCATTGTGTGGTATCCTAATGAGATTCGTCTCACACCCTACATGGGCCCTTTGGGATCCATGTAGACTTTATGGATTTTCGTGTAGGAAATATATTAGCTATAGGAGATGGATCGTATTAGCAGTTTTATGGAGATTTGGCTTGGACCCTGAGGTCATGCCTAGCTAGAGTTACTTTTTTTTACTTTCTTTCTTATACAAGCATTCTTAATTTATTTTGTAGCTATTGTTATTAAGGCTTGGGAGCCATTATTATTGACATGTATGACCTGATGTGAATGCATGATTTTCTGTTTTAGTGGTTTTTATAAGTGTTGTTCAACATGTTGTTTTGTTACTTTCTGATGTGCTTGTTTCTATATTTCTTCTACTAGTTTATCTGATATTGATTTTTCTTCTGCTATTTGGGCCTACATTGAGTCTGCATAGTCTCTTATTTTATATTATACCTGGACCAGTACCTTATTTTCCTTCGAGATGGTTTATCCTTACCACTATATATGTTTACACCCTCACTGCTAGTCAGCAGCCTTTGGCATTCGGCGAGGTGCGCCTAAGGTAGTAACATCCAACCCGTTTAGCACTGTTTGGGTAGCTGTTCAGGTCCAGGATGTTACACCAATTAACATAATTTTTCCACTTCTGTGTTTTGAATTCCAAAAATCAAACATACACAATTGCGTTAAGGGTGATTTATGGAGTTTGATAGAACAAACTTGTTTTTTGGTGAATATTAATATACTCGTATAAATAGTAACATATCCTTATGAATAATAACTCGATGCTTATGAATAGTAATAAGCCCTTATAAATAGTAATTTGACTCTTATGAATAGTAATGTACCCTTATGAATAGTAATTTGACCCTTATGAATAGTAATTTAACCTTATGAATAGTAATATCACCGATGTAAGTATAAATAAAATTTAGTCACCTTATAAATGAGAGTGACTGTTTAAAAATTTAAAAATTAAGAGTTGGTATTTTTGTTAGTAGTAAATATTTAATTAAAATTTTATAATTAATAAATTTATTTAAAAGAAAAATCATTTTTCATAAAATTTATTCCTCAATCAAATTTTTGTTTCCCTATGAATTTGGGGTAATTTAATAAAACCTTAGTTAATTTTTAAGGGCATTACAAAATCAGTTTTAGTTTTAAAACTCTATATTATGAGTTAATGATGATTTTATTTAAAAATTACATTTCACATATTTAGAAAATTATTTTCATAAAATAGAATCCATGTTTAGATTTGACACATCAAAAATGGGTATGGTGAATTTTTGATATTTTTCTAAAATACTTGAATTTTTTATTAATAGTGAAATACGGTAATTTACTGTACATAAAAATTATGAGTTAAATACACTATTCATAGCATCATCACTGATGTAAGCACCCTTGGTTCAAACTCACATGCAATTATTACTACTTTTGGACCTGGAATAATCATTATTTCTTGTCTTATGGAAATATAATAAACTAATGATTAAAATATTAAGAAAACCCTCCTCTCCTCCACTATAAAAACAGGCACACTCTCCTCTTCTCTTCACTCCTCTCAAGCCTTGTGCCTTATCTAAATTCTACTCAAATATCCTCCCAAGATCCTCTCCCACATATAATATCCCTTGGTCTCATAAAAATACCAAATCCTCTTCCCTAAGGAGGTTCTCAAGGAAGATTAATTCAAGAGGTAAATTCCTCTTTTCAATTATTTTACTTTATATTCAAGTTCCTTTTTTTTCTTTTCTATCCTCACCTCTCCTCATCCAAATGTTATGATAATTTCAGTACCAAACATTTACTATAATTTTGTCATGATTATGGAATAATTTTTTATCATCTCTCTTATACCCTTCATTTATGCTTATAGTAAAAAACACCATCTCAGATGTACTAATTTACCACATTCAAGGACGATGGATTTTCAATTTCCATTATCGCCTTAAATTATAGTCATGAAACCATTATTATGGTTGATCCAGACTATAATATATGTATTATGTTGCAAATATGGTTCTGTAATATTTTTGTACACATGGTTTTGATTTATAAATCAAAATGAGTTCATTGTGTTCAAAAACTTCTAATTAACCCAAAACAGTTATCATTAAATAATTTATATAATGATTTATCATCACTCAAAGTAACCAAATGAAATTTACAAATATGTAACCTATTTTATGTTCACTAATAACATATAACTTCAATTCTGTAAAACCATCATCATTTTACATGATTCTCCATTCATGTATATAAGTATACAGTTCATGAAACAAACAGACTCGAACAATGAAATTGAACCTCTTAACCCATCAAAAGGCCATGAATGAACTTAATAAGGTTATAATAAATCAATTATATTGACAGGAGGTTCTGGAGTTATTAATTAATGAACCTAAATTTTATTATTCAGGTCATTAATATCAAGTGGAGAACACCTTCAGACTTAAGGTAAGGTTTCTTCATCTCACTTCCATTTTTGTGAGATATTTTGTATTCACTATTATTACTTGTGTATGGTGTATGTAAACTTCTCATTGATGTATCATATCTTGAATATATTTATTTTCATGATATTAAATGTATAATTTTATTATTATTAATTTTGGGGCATACAATTCAATTGGTAACAAAGTTGTAAATATTTTCTACCTGAACCTCTATTTTCATTCGGGTTGTTTTATTTTAAACTCACCTCAATGAAATTCAAATTTATTCTTATTTAATCCTCATAAATTTGGTTAGAATATTATATATATGTGTACCAATAATAATACTTATTTATTTTATGGGGAGTTTCATTTTTTAAAAGGATCATTCAAAATTTCATCCTGATAAACAAACCCGATTTCAGGGAACTTCTCAAATTCTTAACTGTTTTCAAGTGCACTCCAGAATCTATTTTAAGCCACCATTATTTTTATAAAATCACTAATTTTATCATGAAAAAATTATCTTGGTTCATTTCTAGTTTTAATAAAAACAAATATGCCCTTCCAATTTTAAATTCCCTTCAATATTTTCATTAAAATGCTCTAAAATGTTTTATTTCTAAAGATTCTTAAGAACTATTTTTACATGATTTAACTTCAGTGGGACATAATTTATGCCCCAAATATATTTTCAATGTATGTTCCTTTTATTTTCTATAATATAAATTTTTACAATCTGATTTCAGGGAAAATACAAATGATTTCTCAAAATAACTCTTCATTCAAAAGTAAAAAGGGTTTTTCTCATCTCACATTAACTTTTATGAAGTATATTCATTGTTCACCACTTATTCCATGCATTTGGTGTATGTAATACCCTTTGTTATATCATATAAAGAGTCTCTTTATTCTCATGATATTCTAAGGTATTATTATTTGAATGTTTCAAGGTGGTATGGGACACTTTGGAATGTTTAAGGACAAATTCTATAGGAATTTTTCAATGGTCTCATTTAAAAGTATATTAATCTAAGACAAAATCCCTTTTTGAATCTTTTACTTAATTTATATTTACCTATTATGATATTATCTACAATATTTTTTGTAATGGTTTCTTATTATTTGGACTATGCATGTTATATCTTGATACCATTCACAATATTACTCCAAATGGTTAGTGTTTATGTTAAATGATTGGGAAAAGTTATTTACATTTCATATATGAGTTTCAATATGAATTTATATGTTGATTATGTTCACCCTTTTTATATTAGTAATGAATAGGACTTAGTAAGTGATGAGTGGGGCCCATTATATCCCCTTGATGCATCAGAAGGTCACATGAGACAAATAGATATATACTTGGCTGAGGCCTTTCCCATTTTTAGATATGGTTTTGGCCGAGACCTTAATAGTTTTAGATGTCTCAATTGAGGCCTTAAAGGTATGTTTCAGAATGTCTAGATTATGCAGTTACCTCATTATGAAGCTATAAATTCATAGTTCATGTGGTTATTCAACTAGTATAATACCAATTATTATGTTTTATTATGGAAATATTTACTCATCCCATATTTCTATCATATTATGTTAAACTTTATTTTTAAAGGAATGTGTTTTCAATTATTCACAATGCCTAATGTTTATGTTTATGGTATCTTCTATTATATTGTTTACCCTTATTGAACATCTCAGATCACCCCATATTATGTTTCATTTTTTCTAGGACATGAAGAGGTATATTATGTTTGACTTGTAGAGATAATATTAGAGTGGTGGGTGTTCCCAATGGAAATTTTATGTTTGTTTTTCATTTCACGTTGTAATTTTAAACTTATGTATGTATCTAGTTTTCCAAATCTACTAAACTACTCAGTCCTTCTGGATATGAATTTCTTAAAAGCATGAAAATGTAATGAAATAATGCACCATCTCCGAATAACTAGGGTTGAGGCATTACAGTGTAGTTTCCATAAAATTTATGGAAAAAATATTCACATGATTATAGTGAACATAAACTTACAAGAGATGTATAATAAAGTGTTTATAATTGAGATATATCTTTGAAAGTTCTGTCACATTGATGAAATATTTTTAGTTGAAGAAGAAAAAGAAAAATAGAATCTGATTTAATTTAGGATTTCCATATACATCCTAGAAAAATGATAAGAAGGTCAGCATGATTTCTTCTATGTTAAATCTGGAAAGGAAGTAAAAAATATGAATATTTTCCTTCTAACTATGATATTGAATCATCGGGATAAAAGTGAGAAATGTGAATTGATTCTTAAGAATATAGTATATTCATACTTAAAAAAGAACAAGGATGAATATCCAACATTGAAGAATAATTCAGAGACATATTCAAGGTGGATTTTAGTTGTACCCTTGGATAACTGTTGAGAGGTGGTATAAATATCCCACTAGGAGGGAGAAAGATGATTTTTGGGAGATGTATTATACTAGAGGGTTTCTAGTATAAATAATATATCATGAAGAAAATATTATGATAGCTTAAAGTCTAGAAATTTCAAGATATTTTCTAGTGGTTATTTTGGGATATTATCTATCAATATCTATAGGATATAGCTTGTATTATTATCAAGTGACTCATACTAGTGAAACCAAGTCTCAAACACATAATATAAAGCTATAAATGAGTAATCTTTTAAGGATTAACCTTGTAAAGTTTTGTGTCTTTTACCTTTTACATTCTATATATTCAAGTAAATCTAAGAGGCAATAAAGGGAGTGGATAAAATATTTCACTGGATATAAAGGTTGAATTTATAATTAATGTTCTTAAAAATAAAATGTATTATTGATTCACTCCCTACCCACTTAGTGATATCATAATTATTGGGCACTAAAAGTGGTATGAGAGGAAAGGTCCATCATAAAAGATCTAATAGATATAGAATCATGAAGGATCAAGATCTTTTCAACAATCTTGATATTCTTATTTTTATGGAAAAAACTCATGGATTAAAGAGATTGATGCTTCCATATTTTTTTTATAATGTACTAAGGTTATTGACATTGCAGTAGTGTAATTTACTCCACTTGGAAGAGATGATCCCATGAATTATGCCAATAATAGAAATTTTTTACCAACTAAGAAAGATATAAGTTCCATCCACTTGTAACACTTTATAAATTCTACAAAAATATAATGGGAAATGAAACTTCTAAGTATATGTGGGAAAATTTAGAGAATATGTTAAGTAAACCAAACTAAAAATTTAGAAATAAAAATTTTAAGATATCTGTATGGTTGATAATGATAGTATTGAGGACTATTTTAATAGGGTAAATGGAATTTTAAGCCATATTAGGGTATTTGTTGATGCATTGGAAGATACAACTATTTAAAAAAATATTATGATTAATTTCAACCACAAATTTTATCTGAAGATATCTAATTTTGAATAAATCGGTGAATTTTCACTTTATGGGTTACATATTAATCTTCTAAATTTTTAATGAGGAAATACCTAGTGTTTAAAAATAATTAAATGGATTAAATGGAATTCAAATACTTCAGAAAACTCAAGCTAATGTATAATATAGATGGACCATTCTCAAATTATAATAAGGATGAAGAATGTAATGAAGAAAAAGTTGATGGTCATAAGAAGGTCAAGTTTTTTATCTGTAATAACATTAGAAGAGGAAAAGGAATTTTTAAGGTTAATATTCTTCTTAAATGGTTTGGTTTTGGTGGTATTGGGAATTTTTTAATTAAAAATTCAAATAAGAATAAATTTGAAGAATTTTAAAATGATACTGAATAAGAGGACTTCTGAAAATATTGTTGGGAAATATCATAAATGGTGAGTCTAGAAAGAAGAATAAGTTCTTGTGAATGTAAATAATAAACTTGATGAGAAGAGAAGAAATTTATGACTCATAAATATATATTGATTCTTATTATTTATTAATCTCTCATAATCATATAGACTTCATGTATAATTTCATAAAGCATAGAGACTCATCTAGTAGTGATGAGAAGGGAGAATAATGTTATACTGAGTATTGGTTGAGAGATAAATTAGTCTCCTACCATGAGATGAATTAAATGATCAAGAAAAAAATTAAAACTTCTGGGTAAATAGAAAATAAGTGAGGATATGAAGGAAAGTGTTCTCATAGAGGATAATAAAATTTCTAACTTGAAAATTTGCTGAAAAAGATATGGTCTTATAAGATCATTATGAAAAAAATAGTTTCTAAGGATAACTTAATTAGGCACAAAATAAGTGTATTAAATATGAAAATACCTTGAAAACTATGAGATAATACTATGATAAGGTATTTCATATTCAAGTTGAATCATCCAATTCTACTTACAATACTATTTTTAATAAAAAGTAACAAACTATTTCTAAATATTCAGGTTTTACTGAATCTATTTCCTTTAGGTATACAGATTTTGAAACAAAATATGAATATGTTTGGACTAAATAATTTTTTTTAAAAAATCCCAATACTATAAATATCAATTAAGATGAGTCGATAAATAATTAACCCCTAAGGAAAAGACAAAATAAAGGCTATAAGATGCCTAAAACATATATATTTTAATTACTATAATCATTAATATAATAAAAGACTAATCTTTAATGTTTATTTCTTGTATTTTGTATATCTTTGACACAAATCCTATAAATATTGGTAGACATGTAATTTTAAATAAAATATAATGAATCAATTTATAATATACTTGAGAATAAGAGAATTAGCATTGTTGGAATAATAAATAATATTAAAAGGAAAAAATTTGTGGTTTAAAAAACTACTGAACTATTCACACAGGATCCTGAAGATGAGAAAACCCAAATGGATATAAGGATACCTGACCAATTTTATCAAGGGTGTTATTTTCTAAAGATAAAGGTAAATAAATTAAATTGATATTCATGTGCTAAAGAAAAATATTAAAATTCACAAGATGGGGTGTTGTGTGGGAATAATGATCAAAATGGATAGAGTTTAAAATATGGTTCATTCATGCTACATGATTAGCACAAAATAATGAAAATGGAAAAAAAATCTAATAAAAAATGTATATTCATTCATCACAACAAAAATTAGAATCTATATAACAAAATTACCAAAGTAAGTGAAAATACATTTCTACCTATGAAGACTAATGACAAAAAAATTAGAAGATATGGAAAGAAGAGTTCATCATGAGTTACAAATAGCAGACAAAAGGATCTATGGTTAATATGGAAATCTCAACCTTATTTATTTTTATAATTGTCAATAAAAAATCACTCTTTATTCTCTTTAATAATATGTGTACTAACATGAAGGTAATTGCTGTAACCACATATAGGGGAGATGATTGAGGTTATCAATGCTGGAAAGAAAAAATAAAGGCGGTTATTATAGGGAATCTTCACTACCATGATGGAATATAATTGAGTGCATCCCTCAATAAGAAGAAAAACATTAAAATAAGAAATCGAAATACAAATATAAATAAAATATAGATATCTGGATATACCTATAAAATCTAAAATCTAAGGTATTAAAATCAAACTTTTATCAATTGTTTTGATTTTGAAAAATATATTAACAAAGGTGGAGTGTTGGTTGATGTGTTTCTTAGGTTAAATGGGGGTAATATTCCTTAAACATTAACTTTTCTAATGAATTTTCTTAGTTGAGTATAGAATATGTGATTCTTGATAAATCTGTTAGACATTTGCAATATTGATATATTTTTAAGTGATATCACATGTTAAAATAATAATGTATAGTATTGATGTATTGGTAAAGTGTCTATTTTTTATATATTGGGTTTCCCATGTAGACTTAGATAATATTAACAAAAATCTATTGCATAAGATTTTTGTAGTCTCATCCTTTTCTCAAAAGTTAATTAGGTTGAAATTCATATTTAAAATAGAGATGAAGCTTTCTTGGAAGACCATTTGTTAAGATAATAATGAGAAAAAGATTTAGACACAACCCCTACATTCCATTTGATTTTTTTATAAATAAGGGGGAGAAAAAAAAGAGTTATATAAAACATATTGATATTGAAAATTAATGTTATTTACAATAAGTACAAAGGGGGATATTAAAGTTCCCATGCATGGATTGTATTCCTTATCTATAATAAAATATTCCAATTTTATGATAGGTTGTAAATATGTATTGTAGATAAGTGAGATACTTACATTGTACATAGAAAAGATATTAGGAGGATAATTTTTCTAAAATGAATAATTTTTCATAGACAAATTAGAAGAAGAAACCTTAAATCATGATGATTATGGATATGATCTTCAAAGGAATTAAATACAATTACTTATGGTGATAATATTATCCACTACATTTAATAGAATTTTGTATGATGGACTCAACATGAGTTTACAAGGATATAAATATATTTGAGGTGGATATAGTTTATTTAGGAAAAATAAGAATTTATGTAAAGGTAACTTGATATATGCATAAAGTTAATCTTGAATTTGTTACATATTTAAAGGAAACTTTATATTTATGAAAGTTATGAAATGGTAACCATTGAATTTTATTACATATGTAAATGTAATAAAGTGTTTCACAAAGATAAAATCTTGAATAATCACATGTGAAAATATTATTTAATACCAGTATATAGTCACTCCAAGCCTTGACCATCATAAATCTAACATTGAATTATAATGAGAAACATAAAGGTTATCCATCCAATTATTGTGCAATATAAAGGTAAACCAAATGACGTAACAAGGTATTCTAAGAATTACATTACCTTTATAAGGGTAATTCGTAACCATGTAAGGGTAATTAGTGGTCCATGTAAAGGTCACTTAAAGTTGAACAAAGGTTCTCTGGATCTTATAACTTCAAAATTAATAGAAAATACAAGTTAGCCCAAAAATTTGAAAATTAATGACATATTAAGACTTAAAATAAGTCTTATATATGATTGAATGGATTTGGTTTTCGGCTATAAAATTTAAATTTCATGATCATATAGCTTTAAATTAATAAGAAATGGATTTTTTATTACTTTACCCACATTTAAATATTTATTCAACTATATTCAAATGAATTTGTGTGTTTTTTTATTACTTCTCTTGAGTTTATTATGACTTCAACACGTAATATAATTTTGAGAAGTATACTAAGTGAGAAGCTGAGATTTAAAAAATAAAGAATTATTGATAAAAGTTATATCTAAATGAGATAATTATTTATGTTATTTTCTTTACATAAAAAATTTTATGATCAATCGGATGATCATAATTCAACCCTTCAAGTTTGGAGTTCTAGTCAAGGAACAAGCTGGTGTTTTTGAGATGCTCAGCACTGATGAAATGGTGACCATGCCATAGGGAGCTATGAAATGAAGATAACCATGCCATAAGAAAAGTTTTATGTGTAAAATAGAAAATATTACATGCATGATGAGATTTAAAATTATTTAAATAATTGGATTTTATTTGGAATAAGAAGATATAAACAAATTGACTTTTAAGGAGATTTAAATAGAAATATTGACTCAATTTAAAGGAAATGGAATGAGTTAAATAATTATAATATCTTAGTTAATAAAATCATGAAGTTTAAATAAAATATATTTATACAATATTCACATGATTAATATTAATATAAAATTATAGGAGGTGATGGATAAAGTGTTGATAATTGAGATAACCCTTCAACAGTTCTGTCATGCAAAAGAAATATTTTCAGTCAGAGAAGAAGAACATAATCCTACTATATTCAGGAATTCACTATGCATCAAAGAAGAAGAAGAAGGATAACATGAATGTTTATTTAATTAAAATGATAATTAAGTGAATAGAAATAACCCTTTTCTACTACCTATGATATTACATCATTTGGAGAAAAGAGAGCGAGGAGAAGTGATCCTACATAATATAGGATGTGCAGAGTTAAAGGATAACAAGGCCGACTACCCACAACTAAAGTAGAAGTCAAAAAACTATTCAAGGAAGAGTTTAGGATGACCCTTAAAGGTCTTTTTAGAGGAAGTATAAAGATCCCACCATGAGGTGTAAAGATAATTTTTGGGAGATAGATTCAACTAGCATGATGCTAATATAAATAACACATTGGGAAGAATCTATTGTGATAACTTGGAGACTAAAAATTTCATGAGACTGTCTGTTGGTTATTTTGGGAGATTATATAATAAAAATTTAAGAGATATATTATACTGTAATCAAGTGATTCAATGTTAAAAAACTAGGTCTCAATCTGAAATTGTAAAGGATTAGGCTTTCAATGTTGAACCCTATTAATTATTGTTTCTCATTCCTTTTGCATTCTTCATATTTAAGTAATGTTTAGAGACCACAATATGATGAGATAAAATATTGAATTATATATAGAGGTTTAATTAAAAAATAATATTTTCAAAAATAAAAGGTATTAATTATTCACTCGTTCCCTTCTCGATGATCTCACAAGACCTAGGCACTAAATATCTAATCAAAACCTACAACCATAGCCTATATACACCATTATTGTAGGTCGGCATTGATAAATAATAATTTTTTAAATGTATAATAATTATAAATAATATTTTATTTAAATTAATATAAATATATATATATATATACATGTATATATAATTTTCTTTAGTTTAGCAGTAAAATTATTAGAAAAATAACAATAAGGTTAAATGATTGAGCCTCACTAGTGAAATATTTTCTAAATTTTGTTCAACTTATGTCCATGATTTCAGACCATGTTCATATCCACCCTATGTACATTGTTACATTTAGACCATGGTCATGGGATATACCAATAGAAGTAATATCCATGGGAAACCTGACTATTTCCATAGGTTATGTCTCTGGTCGAAGGGCTAATTATCATGGTTTTATCCCCTATAAATAGGCCCATATTAATGTTTTGTTTTCTATGTATAACCATTATTCAAATTGGATTACTTCGTAGATGTAACATACTAAAATATTTTAATGTGAGGGTTTTACTATATTGTTACATAGAGATGTTGTAATAATTATATATAGGTGTAATGAGTTTAACAAAACCCTAAATATATATAAAACCTAAGGTTGATTTGGTGGTTTATCATATGTGATATAATAATATATATACTTACATATAATTTTATTTCCATTCAAAAATGTGTTTAATAATATAAATTATATCATGCTATAAAAAATACAGTATCTACTTTATCATTATTTCATTTTGGATACATATACTCATAAAGCGAAAAAATAATTTACCTCTCAACTAATGAATTTGAATTGTCCCTAACAATTGTTAATTATGGAGTATTGTATGGTGTGATGAAATGATAAGGATAGTGTGTGTATAATTTCATATAGAGATATGAAATATACTTAGAGAGTATAAAATGGGTTTTTCACACTTGATGACCCATAAAGTATACCACCTGGAGTGTCTTACACAATTTCTTTGGTATACTAAGGGTGAATGTTTCACATTTGTATTTATACAAACCTAAGGTTGGTGAGATACCTAGAATTAGAAATTTTATACTTTTATACCTTTATTATGAAAGACGTGAGGCTTAGATAATAAGGGGTGGTTGATTATTTTGTTGATCATGGTAATAGTTGAGCTTAACAAAGATGGGATTTTCCCCCTCACATGACTAGTATGAAATTTGTTCCCTCTATTTATATTGAATTAAGTAGTGTAAAATTATTCCTAGATAAGTCATATGATGTGATTCTATATTATTTGAGGGGAATGTGATGTAATCCTCTATAATGGTGAAGACATATGATATATCCATTGACCTGTTCATGAGTCTATATTTGGATAATCGAGAATATATGAGTAGTTATACAATATTTACGTACTCTTTATCAAATGGTTATTGATGTCTTGGAAATTGGGACCATATTTATATTAATTATTTAATATGATGCATATTGTGGACACAAGTATAAAGGTAACTATATTGATAGAGATAATACTAGATCCCTTTGTAGATTTAGAAACATTAATGCTTTTTTAGTGGCTGTTATTTTATTGCATTTACGAATTTAAGAATTTATATTTGTTTTCAACACTATAAATGAACATGGGGTCACATTTTTTTAACTAAATATGTATTTTGTTTTATTTAAATAGATACTCTAAATGTGTTTTAGAGTTTACTCAAAAGAAGTTTTGGATGGATGTTTATAAGGTTTTCATATGATATGATATATGGTGAATTTGATGATAGATTCCCAAAAGTGTTTTGGAATATATTCAAAAGGGGTTTTGGATATGGTTTCCCATGTTTTTATATATGATACAATATAAGGAAAAAAATTGGAAAAACTATTAGAATTTATATAAAGTGTGTGATTAATGGCATTACACCCTAAATACATATATATATATATATGATTTGCGTGTTCAAATATAATAATAGGTTATATTGATATGTCATATGTTAAAATAAATAGAAATCTGGGGTTGTAGTATTCCTTTATTTTAGAATATCATTTAATATGATATTGTAATATCATAGCATCTTCCTAGGCCTATCATAGAGTATGAAATAATAAAATCATAGGGCAGTGAATCATATTTGATGATTCACATTATGCCTACAATCGATCATGGTGGTTGAATGTTAAGTATTAACAATAAAATAATTTTCCACATAAGATCTCATTGATTAAATATTTTATGAGATGAAACATTTATATTTTTAAATTTATAAGAGTTAAAATGGTTTGTAACATTATGCATAACTCATACATTTTTGAACATATGAGTGATTTATTGAGAGGTTTGAGGAGTGTTCTCAATGCCTATGTAATAGTGGATGATTCCATGAAAACGGTTGTGTGTTCTTGACCAATCATTCTAGACAATACTCCTAAATCTATCCCTTATTCTCTATTTTCCTTTATGAGGAACTAAGATGTCTTTCTTGCTATAAAGAATACCAACAAAGCATCAGTATTTTTATATTATACCATGGATACAACTCAATGGAGGGAATATTTTGGTCACCTCTAAGGGATATCAATGAATAACTTTAATGAAGAAAGTGGATCGACCATCTATGGTGAATGGTACATACCATGTTCTTTATTTATGTTTATTCATAGTTTTAATCCCATGCGTGGTTGATATTGGGATTTAAGGTTTCATATTACTTATGCTATACTAAACAAATGTCTTCTAATCTCAAGAAACTTATAATATGGGTGCATCCTTCAATACTCCAAGTCCCCCTACTCTCATTTCATCCTTCAAAATGGATGTTAATATGTCACTTATGATCAGTCACTATCCTAGATGGTTATGGTTCTTAGGTTCTTCAAATAGATCTTCAGTCCCTTTCACCTCTTATTATCCTTGAGGATAGATCTCAATCCTTGTTTTAGAATTTTCATTATTGAAATATTATTTTGAATCAATATTTTAACACCTAATTTAACACCATAATTTTTCACAATATACATATAATAAAATAACTTGTAATGACGATTGGAATGAAATAATTTATTTTCTAAAAAATCAATTGTATAATTTTTTAATTAACAAGAAACAATTTTGGAATCTAATTTCAAGACCCTAATGGGTGTAAGAAGGTGATCAAAATGAAAAATTATTCCACGAAAACTAAAGGGAAATGCATAAGAATAATTTTAAATATAAGATTAATGATGAGAGATGATGTTTAGAGGATGATGATATTGGTATCAAAAGGTTTATTATTGGTTACTATAATCTCATATTTTCATCATAGATATTATTATATCTAATCAGGTTAAATAATTGATTCAACCAACTATTTCCCAAGAGATTGAAAATTTTTAAGGTGTTCATATTCAGTAATTTGAGTTTAGGTAGGATTTATATGGTTTTTACCCAATTAAATCATGATATCCAAAATGTTTTGATGCCATATTCTTCAAAAAATAGTCATATTATAGGGGAAGAAGTACTATGCTTTATAAATAAATTTTATAATGGTTATGAGTCTCCTAACCCCTTTAATGAGACTTTGATAACACTAATTATTAATGCTACAAATACAAATTTAGTTCCATGATTTAGATTTATTATCCCTTTTAGTTTAATTTTAAATGTTATTTTTGAAAATTACTGCTAATTGATTAAGATAGGTTTTACCATCCATAATTTTAAAGATAAAAAGTGCCTCCATTATAAATAAATTTATTTTTATATAATTAGATTATTTAAAATGAAATTTTACACACCATGAAGTCTTAGTAAGTTTTAAATAAGGGATATATGGAAAATTAATCTTGGTATGATAAAGGCATATGATATAGTGGATTTTATTTTTCATGAATTTATCTTAACAAGGTGTTTGTTCCAGAATTTTTTGGTGCATAATGTCATGGGATGTATATTGATAGTTTTTTTAAGTTCATAGTTAAAATTGAGGTTACTAATTTCATTATTCCATCACGGGGATTCTCTAGGAAGATCCTATTTCTCCCTATCTTTTATCAATATTATAGATATTTTCCCATATCTTATATCAAATGTTACTTTATTGGGGTGGATAAATGTAATGAAATATTTTAGGATGGGTATAATGATTTCTCATATTTTTTAAGTGCGATTTTATTATACTATCAAGTTATACGATCGAGGTGTGCCTTTTTATAAAACATCCCATTTACTGTTATTACAAAGTGATAGGTTAGAGGGTTAATTCTAATAAGTCTAAAGATTTATTTAGTAAAACAATTATTCTAGGAGTGTGGGGTGATCGTGATCTAGATATGGGTATAAAATAGGTGGAAAACATAGAAAATATTTTTTCCCTCAATTCTTATAAGAAAATCCAAAAAATAAAACATTTTAATTTATTTTGTATCTAGTTTTGAAGTGGATTAATAGTTTTAGGGGTGATTGTTTTTCTAAGGAAATAATTTAATTTCTTATTAAATCATATATATTATCTATACCTTAATATTTTATATCCCCATTTAAAATTATATGTTTCCTCATTTTTTAGCATCACTCAACATTTACTAGTTTCTAGTGGAGACAAAAACAAATTGGTTGAATTTAATAAATTGTTTCAGTTGAAGGATTCCTGAGGATTTTATTTTTCATTTATAATAAAATTTAATGATTCCAATATTGATAAGTAGAATTTGAAATTATTTACTTCTATGTATTATCCTTCATATAATATATTTAAATACAAATTCTTTATAAATTATGATGTTCTTTATACATTAGTTAGGTCACGGCTTTCCATTTTTTGAAGAATAATTTATGGGGATAAAAATTTTGTATTTTCCTTAATTTTTGTCTAAATTTCATTTAAATTTTTGGTTAATATTTGGGAAGGATATTTAATATTTAATATGGATAAAATATTTATTATTTATAACATTTCTTATGGTATAGATAATTTTATGGTTTCTGATATTATTGATGAAGATGTTTTGGGATCAGGTGTGGATAATGTCTTTATGATTTTTAATGATAGGTATTAGAAGGTAATTCATGGTGTCCTTATTTTTTATTAGATTTTTAATGGTTAAATGTTCTGTAGATTCACCACCAACAAATTTTTTATAGTTAAATATATTTACTAGTTGGAGATGAGAAAAGAAACAACAGGATTCACATGATTTCTAGGATTCTATTTAGTGTACGGGTTTTCCACTGAATATCTACCATTTTGGATGGAATTTTTGTAGTGATCTCTTACATGTTAAATAATTTTTTTCAAAATTCTTATTTTAAAGGATGAAAGTTGTGCACTTTTTGACTATATTCTCAAATATTCCTTGAATAAACAATTCAATTACATTTATGTGGTTGATTTAGTCTATGTGAAGGATGCCAGTAGTTCTAGGTACCCATTATATTTCTAAATAGAGTGAAGGTTTCTTGAGTTAGAATTATAAAGGTGATATTATTATTTTCAAAGTGATTTATTCAACTATGTGGTTTATTTGGTTACAGAAGAATGATTTTTGGTTTACTAATAATGTGTTATAATATGCATTATGGATTTAGTGGGTGGTAATACTTCTTGAATTATAGTGGGAACATTGGGTAATTGTATTATCCTGGTGCTGAAAACTTCTATTTCTAGGTGGGAGATACTATTGAAGGATTTTTTAATGTTAATATTGATACTTATTTTTGTGATAATTTATTTATTGGAATTGGAATTGGGTTTAGAAATTTAGATTGGATGGTTTCGATATCTTTTTTCATGGTTTTTGTTTCAAATTAAACTCCTATTATTTCTAAAATTGTACATTTTTATATAGGAACTTATTTTGAAAATTAAAAATGGTGAGATGAGGGTGTTACTAAAATATATTTCCTACCCCAACCTCTTTGATAAATATATGGGTTACTATTATCAATGTTTTGGGCCACTTCTTTGAGGATATTTTTGTTTATTTTTCTTTGATAGATTAATGTGTTGTCTAGTTTGATAAATAAATTGGAAACATGGTTAATCACTATATTTATATTTATGGAGAAGGGGCTTAGATTCATGTTTTGTTTCTATATTCTACCTCTATATACTGATCATTTTTTACTAAAGGATTCAAATATCTAATGCAGATTTGTGTTCTAGAGTTTCAAAAAATATAGATTATTATTCAATCCCTACTCTCTCCCATCATAATTATAACACCACTAATTCTCTCCCTCTTAAATGCACCTCTCTATTTATATTTATATTTAAAATTTCATATGTATCATTCCCAAAAAGTGAGCAATTTTTTTTTATTTAAAAAAATTTAAATTCATTATAAAATTTTATCATGATAAATATGAATTTAAAATTTATTATTTGTACATAATATTAATATTTATTTGACACATATAAAAAAATTCCACACTTAATGAAAAAATATATTTTCATTAAAAACATAAATTTAATAAATTTAAAATATTTTTTTAATTAAATTCATAAAACTATTTATATAAAATAAACACTAATTTAGCATCTAAAAATTTTATATTCACATTTTTTGGTATTATAAAAAATTATAATTGTTTAGAAATTGTATTATTTTAAAATTATATTGTCTTACAGTAATTTTGTTTTTATTTATAATATGAAACTTTATCATGAGTTCTATGAAAATTTTGAAACATGAAAATAATCTCACTTGATAATTTTTTTATTATAAATAAAATTATTTTATAAATATACAAGATAAATTTTATATTAAAATTTTAAAAAAATATTTAAATTATTTTTAAATACATTTTGAAACAATTTAATTTATTATTCATAAAAAAATTCAACCCTATAACCAAATAAAATCTACATATAAATAAATAACTAATATAAAATAATAAATTTTATAAATATTGAAAAATAATGTTTTTTTCATATTAAGAAACTATTTGTACTAATTTATAAAGTGAAAGTGGTTTCATTAAAATTTAAAATTTTTACATAATATAAGTGATAAAAAAATATTTTTAAAAAATAAAATGTAATATAAGAAAATAAATTATCTTTAATTTTTTTAAGTGATGATTTAATCAAGGAGAAATTCATCTCATATCCTATGAGATAACAGAAATTTTATGTTTTAAAAAAAATCCTTCTAAGTAAAATTGATCACATTCCCTTCCTTAATAAATTTATCCTAAATCACTTTTCACCAATATGATACATCTCTCCTCGCCTCATATTATGAATGATAACTAATTTTATGTGAAATTTATCACATATCATGAATGAGATATATTTCAATTTTTTAATGATATACTACTATAGATCGTATATATCTCATCTTAGGCATGATATATAATTTATTTTAAAAAATATATATTAATTTCTCTTTATACAAGATATATCAAAATATATTTTATTTATCTTATCTTTCACATGAGATACATTTTAATTTAAAACCAAATATTTCAAATGAAATTTATCTTATCTCATGCGTGTGAAAGATTTCATTTTATATGAGATAATTTTTAATTTTAAAAAAAAATCAATAGTATATGAAATTTATTTGATCCAACACATAAGATAATTTTTTAAATATATATATATATATATATATTACTAGAACTTAAATTTATCTCTCAGAATATATGAGATAAACTAAATTTAATAAAATGTGAAATTTATCTCCTTTCATGCATGAAAAAAAATATATGATTATACATGAAATTTATCTCTTGTGGAACATGATTTGAATTTGATTTTCTAAAAGATATATCATTGTACATTGAACATGTCTCGTCTCAAACATGAGGTGTACTTTTTTTAAGTATTTGTTATTATAGGTGGAATTTATCTCATCTTATACATGAGATAAATTTTATGTCATAATCAATGTATCAGAGTGCATGAAATTTATCTCATCCCATATATCTGATAAATTTAATTTTAAAAAAATATAAGATATTATATATGAAATTTATCTCATCGCATGCATGAAATAAATTTCATTTTTAAAATATTTATTATCTTTTACAAAATATATTTAATCTCATAAATGAGATGTATATTACTCGAAAAAATAAGTATTAATGTATATAAAAATTAACCCATCTCATACATGGGAGAAATTTCATATCATAGAAGATGAATTAGTGTACAAGAAATTTATCTCATCTCATATATGAGATAAATTTCATTATTAAAACCTTATTTATTTTAAATAAAATTTATCTCATCTCAAACATGATATATATTTCAAATAAAACATGTATCGATGTTTATGAAATTTATGTTTGGAATGTGAAGATTTTTTATGGTATCAAATTCAAAATACTGGAAGGAAGCACTCAATAAGTTCATCTTGAAATTATCAAGGTAGTATCAGTAGTATCTTTAGTATGTGTTTATGGTTGTTGGAAGTCTTTTAACTTCTGATGAGACGAGAAACCTCATCTATGATTTCTAGATGGATTTTTTGAATATTTTATCATAAATAGTGGTTGTGGCGATGGAATCCACTAAACTTTAGTGAAGTCAACGGATGGATAACTGTGTTTCTCATATCGAATTCTAACATGTTTGACCTTCTTATCACCTTTATGAAATAGAGGTGGTGATATTTTATGATTATTTTATTGTATGAAGAGTCAAACTATAACATCGAATCCTTAACTAGAGTGTTTTTAATCCTTTTTTTATGATAGTACAAAAGTTTTTCTATGTTCTCCTATGGATGTAATAAAAAGGTATGAAACAAATAAGTCCTTGTGCTTCCACGTTATCTTTTTTTATATCCTTTAATGTTTTATGAGTTTTCTAGGAACTATGAGTGGTGAAACTAAGTAGTAGTGATTATAGTGTTGTAGATTTTCTAGATATGGTGCTCTAAGTCAAGGGGTGTTTTGGTGGATTGATTTGATAGTGTAGAACCATCAGCATGTGTGATCTTTTGGTGAATGAAATTTTTATCATCCTTTGACCATATGAAGGTTGAACTTCCCACAAAGTGGTATCGGAGCTTGGCTTGAGACATGTGGAAACTTAAGTTGCATTCACATTTACCCCATTGTAATACTGTATTTAGTTTTGTATATTATTATTAGAAAATATGATAACTGAGAAAATAAAGCTTTGAATCATCTAGTTTAACATAACAAACTGTATATTCTGAAAAATGGTGATATAAGACTATCTCAATCAAAGGGATCTAAAACTTTCATTGGGTGGAGAGAATATTTATGATATGGATAAATTTTATTGGGAAAATGGATATAAAATTAGTTGTATTTTTGAGGATATCATTGGCACAAAACATAGCCTTCATTATCTAGGAGAAGAAGACTATAGGTAAGCTAATGATGACCCTAATGGACATGTATAAAAAACCAATGGAATTGAATAGGGTTTTTATAATATATAAGATACTTATAGTGATCTTATTGGAACAATGGATAGTGAAGTATCATGTGAATGATTTTAATATTGTCTAGATCCAAATAAAAGCGGTGAAAGTTAATTTTATTAATGATGTGTGGTAAATAATACTACTATAATCATTGATAAAATCATGGGATATTATTTTTAAATATAAATATTCATAAATGTGGTGGTATATAGGATCAACTAAATTTTTTTTAAATAGAAATATGCATAAATGTTAACTCTACAATTAAAAGGATATCTAGGAAGAATAAATAAACACAGTAGTATAATTGGCCAATAGAATTCCATCTGCTATTATGAGATAATGTATACTAGAAGATAAATAGTTCATTAAGGTACCAAAATTTGGACACCAGAAAACATTTGGAAGCTTAGATTATACCTTTATTGATTCAAATGATAGGGAAAATATGTAGGATAAGTCTCAAGTTTGTTTTATCATGGGCTATAGAAATGAATATTATATTTTCATACTGTGGGATGATGATAAGAACATAGTCATCAGAATTAAAAAATTTCTCTTAAATGAGAAGATACTATAGAAGGGTCATAAATTTACTGAACAAAAAGTTCAGGAAAAGAATCCAACAACTAAAGAACATGATTATCTAGATAAAATTACTTGAAACACAAAATTTCTAGTGACTATAGATTTCATCACAAGTTTACCATAAAATCATTTGGTGAAAGATGTTCTAGAATGATCAAGATCTGTTGACACCCAAGGGAATTCTCCTGAAGTGAAGTAGTCAATAATCACGGAACTAAAAATATTTGTATCAGAAATAAAAGAGTCTCAATAATAGTTAATAAGGTACTATATTTTCATAAAGTTGATCCATGTGTATAGGTTCAATGAAACCATCTTACTTTTAATAGATGTTGGGGAACCTGAATTCCAGTAAGAGGTAGTGAAACTTAGTGACTTGAAGTAGTGGGAGTAATCCATGGATGAATAAATGAATTCCCTAAAGTTCATTTGCACATGGGAGTTGGAGAAAGTTTAATGTGGAAGCTGATCACTTTATAACAACTTGGTTTACTATTATAAGGAGGAATATTATAGAAGTAGAAGATACTAAGATTAATTGGTGCTAAAAGTATTCCAATAGAATTAAGGAATATATTTCTTTTACAAAAATTCACCAATATTTAAGCATACTACAATCCATACAGTAGTGAGTCTTATTTCTTCTAATGGTATACACTTTAAGTATATGGATTTTAATATTTATTCTCATGATATGGATTTAGAGGAGATCTAAATTTTGTAACTAGAGGTATTTAAAGACCATCAAAAGGAGTTCCTTGTTTGTAAGTTAAATATAATCTTTTGTGACTTGAAACAGTATAGTGATCCATAATTTATATACATGGATATTATATCTAATTAGATGAATATTCTTTCCATAACATAATGACCCGTGCCAGAATTTTTTGGTCTCATACCTTTGGAAACTTTGAAACATAAACAACTTGTTTATAAAATATCTGCAGCATCTCCCAATTATTTCTTCATAACTATAAACCTTCTTAGAAACATCATACATAAAACCTTTATTCATAACCTAGGAAAATAAATATAAGAAAGGGTGATATCCTATGATCAGTAAGGGTAAATAAAGGAGATATCAATGATTATATAATCATAATATGATCATAAGTGTATAATAACATGATCTTGATATTTTAAAACCATACCTTTCATATAAAATATCATAATTTTAAGTCATGTCATAAATCATGGAATTTCATAATATATGAATCATAAGAGAATCAAAGAACAATAATCATGAGAGCTTAAAATAGATATAAGACATTGATTGGTGGTATAATCATAATAATGGAAAATAACTTCCTTGGTAGTCAATGCTCATTTTCAAGGCTATCATAGTGGAATGGGTTTACTCCCCAAACCATCATAGTATCAAGGTTCACCCCCAAGACTATCATATTGTACAAAGTCTCTAAATGAACTGGGTTAACTCCCCATTATATTACTTTTTATCACATGAGATATCAATATTTACCCAAATCATTACAGGGAGATATAGGTACCACATGTAACATAATTAAAATCATATATTTGTGTACCATAAGATCATAAACCATTCATTCTATTAGAACCCATGAAAATAAATGGGTTTTAAAAACATTTCATCATAACATAACTTGTATAAAATGAAAAAGTTTCATAAAAAAAATCCATTATAAATAGAAATCATCCATAGAAATAGTAAGGATGGTATTCCTAGATCATATTACCACTAAATATTTAAGGACCTGTGTTTCTTCGAACTATAATTTTGAGCATAAATTTGAATTTTTTCTATTAGATTCTTATAAGGGAGTGAAATGATATTTTACCTTAGAAGATGAACTCGGATAATTTTTCTCACCACTCCATTGGTCCCAAAACATAGTGTTTACCCTTGTATAGGAGTTTGGTGGAAATCTAAGACATCTTAATTTTAACAAAATAATTAATATTTAATATTAATAAATTATATATTAAATTATTTGCAAAGGTTCTTTTGGATATATATTTTGAATGGAGTATTATATTGATATTATATCTCTTTTTTTGAGTCTAGAATAGGAATTTTATCCTAGGTGATGCATAAACTCGAGTTGTGTGTTGGGGCAGGCTTAGGCCCCTTTTTCTTATCTTTTCTTTCTCTTCTTTTTCTTTCTTTACTTTTCTTTATTTTCCTTCTGCCTTCTTGTGGACTTCTCCTGTGAATATCATCCAATTATTATCAACTAAGAGATAAAATAGCTATGTAGAAATAGAGAGAGAGTAGGGAATAGAGGTACCTCCGCGAAGACTTCGATGCGCTGCATCACCGTGCGATAGTTGTGGACCATGAAATAGAACAAAGCTTTGGAGATTTCCTCCCAAAGGTAGGACCATTTGTGTTTTTAGCACAAATCCCCTTTAGATTCATTATTTTAAGTTTTTAAATCCCTTATATTCTTGCTTTAGGCCTCTTGATGATGGATCTGTTGATTTAGGGGTTTAAATGGGGGTTTCGAGAGACCTAGAGGGATTTCTTTTCAGGAAAACCTGACAACACGGTATGTGTATAAGGGAAAAACACCATGTGTTCTTCCTATTTGGGGTAGAAGAACTTTAAGGAGTACAGGCCATGTATAGAGGTGTATAATTCATGTATTGGTACTCGATCATGTAGTCGAGTACCCGGGTATGGTTACCCCTGTAGGGGTACATGGTTGTGTAGCGTACAAGGATAGACCCCGTGTGGGTAGCACATTGTGTAATAATACACGGCCTAGCCCAGTATCCATCTAGGCTAGTTGAGGGAGACGGGCATGTACACCATGTTGGGTAAACACTGTGTACCTGCCTTACACATCATGTACCCGGTCATTTTTCATTCATAGGTTTGCATGAGTACACGCCCATGTGGGCTTTTGAGGGTACATATTGTGTACTGAGGGTGACACGTCGTGTACTGCCCCTTTTTAACCCTTTGAGGTTTTTTTGTGTTTTCTTTCCCCGTAGTAAGGATTGGACCCGAGAGTACTCCATTATGAGTAAATTTCTATGTATATTATGATGGTGAAACCTGTGGCGTGTTCTAAGGACTCCTAGTGGGTGTTTTGGGTATTCTATCTATATTGATAGATTCTTCCTCTAGGTATCGAATTCAATTGTATCCTGAGAGATATACTAGGCATAAATGATAGGTTGGGTGTTTAGACCAACCTAGTTTAAGAATTTTTTCTGGGATGATCTAAGAGCTATCTCTTGTGGTTTATGCCTTTATGATTTTCCATTGAGGAATTATCCCTTTTTAGATATTCCATTCTAGCTCGAGAGTCTGTGAGAATAGTTTTTATCAAGGATATATTATAGGATGACTCTATCTTTTATCTGGTTACCAAGGATCTTATGAGGGATTCTTTTTCTTATATACTAATCTAGGGAGTCCCTTATAAGATCCCTTACATTTGTTCCATTTCAAGGATCCCTTATAGAATGAATTTATTTTCTTGTCATTTGGGGATCCTATGTAAGATTCCTCCTTTACCTTTTTTGTCTAAGGATACTGAGTTGGATTCCTTTACTCGTGTTTACCTTTGAGGATCCTGGGTAGGATGCCTCTCAGTATTTGACTTGAGGGACCCAACAAGTTCCCATTGTTTGACCAATCCTAAGTTATACATCAGGTTTGGGTAGAGATGGTGTTTGAGTTTCACTATAGAACACATGCTGAACTAGTAAGCCCATAGATCTATTTTTGGAGTTTTGGGTTGGGAATTTAGGCCACCCTCACTCATTTTTTTATATCTCTGGCATGGTTATTACTAATGAAGTAGTGTTCCCCAGAGTTGCTTCCTAGTTGGTGGCTATTGAGCCTGATGTGTGGAATCTTCTTTTCTATTTAGGATTCCTAGACATTATTCCTAGGATTCGTCTTTCTTGTTGGGATGCCTATACGTTCTCCCTGGAATCCAACTCTTGTGCCATGTTATTTATGATATTTACTGGTAATCCCAAAGGTACTACCTACAACCTAGTTGTTGATCCTGGATGAATATATATATATATATATACTATTATATATATTTTGTTGGGATGTCCATAGGTGTTTCCTAGTATCCAACTATTGAGCCTTAAGTGTTGATTTGTATGCCTTGAGTGATACTTTATTCTCTGTAGTAGTAATTCCTTGGATGGACTCATAGGATATGATATGTTTTGGAGATGATTACACTCTCCTCAACCTATGATTATGATATATGGGCATGATGTACCTGATGATAAGGGATGAGAATGTTTACGATCTCCTTAATATGGGCATGGAGTCCCTGATGGTATGTTGTGGGGATGATTATGATCTCCTCAGCCTATGATCATAATGATTACACTCTTCAGGATCAGTTACAAAACTCGTGGGGTATAGTGTCGAGTCTCACCAGTGAGTTATCTTTATACGAGCATGGTGACCCAAGACTCCTGGTAGATTACAGACTCCCGAGTGGTGGGGATGATTACGATCTCCTCATACTATGATTGAAATGATTATGATCTTCAGAATTAGTTATGAGACTCAAGGGGTGTAGCATGGAATCTCACCGGTGAGTTCTCTTTACAGATCGCCTAAGGGTAAGCCCCTTAGAGATTATCCAAGTTCTGAATGTTGTAACTGCCTATGGACCGAGACCTAGGTCTCGTATATTGGACAAGATTTATAGGAATGGGTAGCATGATGACTGATTCAGTGACCTTTTACGAGATTTCTAGATGTATTCCCTATAATCCTTCCTTAGAGGATTGATCGTTGGTATATGGTATCCTTATTTATAGGATTGATCATTGGTATACGGTATCCTTCCTTACAAGATTGTCTGTCAGTATACGATATCTTTATTTACAGGATTGACTGTCATTATAAGTTATCCTCTTTAATGATTGGTGGCAAGTACGGGTAAACCCAGGTGTATAAAGAGTATCCCCCTGTGGTGACGTAGCTTGCTCAAAAACTTTTCTAGTGTTGGCTGAATTAAGTATATGTTTATTGGGATTACGGACCTAGAGATAAACTTGATGGTACAAGGCTTGAGTGGAATGACATCCAAATCTATTCCCTTTCATAGGTTGTTTAGGCGATCAGGATTACGGACCCAAGGATCGAATATTGATGTGGTTCCATGTTATTGATTTACATATACAAGAATATTCATATTTATGTGTATATGTATAGGTATGGGACTATACATGTATACATATATAGATATGGAAATCTATGGTGGAACTTTCCTAGTTGACTGAGATTACAAACATAGTGTTCAACTATGGTTTTACATTGGGTTTTGCTTACCTTTTTAGTTGTTGAGGATGAGAATTTTCTTTTGCATACACTTATAGCAGCACATTTATAGGTTTCATTTTGGGGTGACCTACTGATATTATTTCTCACCCCTATATGTGCACCTAGGTGTACGTGAAGAACTTATGTCTACTTTTAAGGTGTATAATTAGGTGCATGTTGGATACAAATGAGGCTCAATGTTTCATGATCAAGTGGAGCTGCTCGTGTGAGTTTTTTTGAATAGGTTTCTATAGTTTCTTTAGGGTCTGGAGACCGGGTATGTGGTCTGGCTTTAAGTTAGTAATAGAGCCATGTACTTTTACTTTTAGTTACCTTTGTACTCTTATATATGTATGGTCGGCCCAATGGGTGACAAGTGTTGTATTGTATGACATAGTTGCTTGGTCTTTTACATCATTTTCATTTATTATTAAATCATGTTTTATTTCAATTTTTTGTTGGCTATGCATTCTATTTACTTTCCACTATGTATGATACTTATCTATTTTCTGATGTTTCTTATTATGATATGAATGAATAGTCTCCCCACTAAAACACCCTAGGTCCTCGCAACTATTTGGTAGCCTCTCGCATATAGGGAGGTGCTCTTGAGGCCTTGTAACCCACCTGATTAGAGCACCGGTTTAGTGGAATTCGGTTCGGGATGTTAAAAAGTCTTATAAAGTGTGTTCTTTTCCTGTTCTTTACTATTTGGGATATTGTATACATGAGTATTAATAATGTGTTGGAACCTATAATGGATATCATACTGGTGTGTTGAGAACAGTTGTTCTGTTAGGAATTCTTGGTTTCCATGGTATGGGATTGTTGTTCTAATCTGTGATGTTACAGTTGTATCTGATTTTCGCCTTGATATACACACATATTTTGTGTAGATGTTATGATTTATTTTGGATCTTTAGATCTTTAAAATTGGAAAGAGTATAGGGATGGATTTTAATACTTTGTTAGCTAGGTAAATAGGCATCTCATTCATCATATTTGGCACGTAGGATTCACATCATATGTGTATGATTTGACTGACGATTGAGGTTTATTCAGTTGGCCCTACTTACATATATATATATATATATATATCATTTTGATGGTAGGTTGTGTGGATATACATTGAGGAATTTTTTTGAGAGGATGATGACTCAGTTCTCATGCACGTGAGGTGTAGTGATCCAAGTAGGTCGATATGGAATATGATTTCTTTCTATTGTACCCTTTTTAGGGTATTTTTTTAGGTTTGTAGTTATCTAGTTAGGTCTTTTAGTACAACACTGATGGATACTAGGACTTTTCATGTGAATAGGACCTCCAGGTTTTATTCCCAAATACGGATTCTCAATGAGTGTCTTTTCAATTTCTCTTCTATGTTGGTAACGTGGACTCAGGGGAGTAGTTCTTTTTGAGGATGCTCAGTGGGGATCAGACCCTTGTAGGTCATGTTTTTAGTTTTGACCCTCATAGGTCATGGTGATCTTTTAATGCTTTTGAGAGGTTTTGATCTTTTGGGTTAGGTGGTTAGACCTTGTGACCTAGTTGTAAGGCTTGTTCCATAGGGCTAAGTGGGAGACCTATAGGCCCTTGGTTTAGACTCAAACCCTTATAGAACAATGTCTATTTTCTCAAGGGTGACATTCATGTGTGAGGTTGGCCCCTATTTTTTCATATTCCTTTTTGGGTAGTGAACCTTTTTGTACACTCAGGTTGATATCGAGGAAAAGTAGATGCCTGATTGTTGCGTTATAGGCATGTTGATTCCTTCATATTTTGACGAAGCACTTGGATGTTTGTTTTTCAAGACTATATTTAATAGAATGGATTGTTTATATTCCTAGCCTGGTTGACCAGTGTCAATACTATTACTAAGGTAGTTAGATAATGGATAGATTATCAAGACTAGAATAACACTGGGTGACAGTCAGTCAAGGAAAAAATCAAGGCATAGGTGAGGTTCTCAATTTTGAAGAGGAGTTCCAATGGAGATTCTAGATTTTGAAACTGACATGTTGTGTAGCATGGTCACCATAGCCTTGTAATGGACAACTCTCTAGAGTATGAGTTATTTTATAAAGATACACACTGGTTACACATGGTATCATTTGAATCTAAATTGGTGAGTGGTTGAATGTGATCTGAGGACCGATGTTTCAAGACTTTACATGGGATTGGATCTTGGAATTTGTGTTGAATGTCCCTCCATTGTAGAGGTGACTTTGTGAGATGGATCGGGTACTGTGATATGGTTGACCTCTGGATGAATCCAGGTCAGGTTTTGACAGGATGGTGAGTGTGGATCGAAGGGATATATACATTCCTCTGGGTGGAATCATAGATTACTCTTATTAGAGATGATCATGCTCCATATTGATTCATATTGAGTATGCGGAGAGAGTGTTGTCCCTATGTTGAGCTCCTTTTCTTTCTAAATTTTCTTCTCTGGTGGAGGAAGAAATCTATTGAGGTTGCGCTCGAGGAGCAATGTAAGGTAAACCATATGGTGGAGAGTGCACCATTTTCCATTTGAGGGTGGTGACCCTCATTTTTAGTTGAACATCAATGATTATTGTGGTCCGTTGGGATTAGAGGTTTTTTTTTAGATGATGATAAGGGTATTCCTATAGTGGGGAGTATCGGATCTGTGGTAGTTAATGTCTTCCATAAAGAATGAAATCGTTAATGCTATAAGGATGGTCATTAGATAGTATAGATAGATTGGTTACATAGATTCTTAGGCTAAGAGAAAGGTTACTGGTCTTTTCACCAGACTTCTCGGGGATAATAAGGTTTATGTTGGGGAGTTTATAAGGACCCATGTTTTTTTGAACTGCAATTTTGAGAAAAAATATGAATTTAGTTTTCAGACGCCTATAAGGGGTAAAATGGTCTTTTTCCCCTATTAGTTGATCTTGGATAATTTTTTGACCACTCTGTTGGTCCCGGAATAGGGTGTTTACTATTTGATATAAGTTTAGTGGAAATCCAAGCCATTTGAATTTTAGCAGAATAAATAATATTTAATATTAATAAATTAAATGTTAAATAATTCGCATGGGTTTTCAAGGCCATATATTTTGAATGTATCATCATATTTAGATTCCATATCTATCATTGATTTCATAACATGGATTTTATCCTAGGTTATTAATAAACATGAGTTGGGCACTGGGGCCGGCCCGGGCCACAATTTCTTTTCTTTTTTCCCTTCCTTTCCTTTTTTCTTTTTATTTTATTTCTTTTCCTTCCTCCTTCTCACAGATTCCTCTTATTTATATCTTATTAAACCACTCAACTGAGAGAAAAAATAAGGAGAGGTAGAAAGAGAGAGAGATAGAGAGATATAGGGAGAGGTAAGTGAAGAGAGGTACTACTATGAAGCGTTCGACGCACTGGATCGTCGTGCAACAACTATAGACCACAAAATAGAATGAATGTAAGGACCTGACCCCAGTTTCCCGGAGTCGGTGACTTATTTGATTAAATTGGAATACATACAAGGATTACAAATCCCAAAGGACCAAGTAGTTTAGTATTATTGGAAACAATATACATACATAAGTTCAACTTTACATATGGAAAGGAAAAACGACACTAAATTATTCCACTGGCAACATCATGTCTCCTAGATTATGCTTGCATGTCACTCATAATTTACTTCTACATGTCCAGAGAAAAATGAAACATAAGAAATGGTGAGCTCAAATTCTCATTAAGAGTAAGAAATACAGCGGAAGATAGCATAAACATCAGACATGGTAAATAATTGAAAACACATGCCTTTAATAATGAACATGAACACATTATGGCAAAAATATGAGCTGAATAAATAATTCCATAATAAAACATAATCATGGGTATTCTACTAGTCGAATAACCTCATGATCTTCAAATACTAGCATCATAATGAGGGAAGTTCATATGCCGGACATTCTGAAAAAAAAATTCAAGGCCTCGGCCCAGACGTCTAATGATTAAGGCCTCGGACAAAATAAATATATCACATTGGGAAAGGCATCAGCCAATTCCATGTCTATTTGTCTCATGATACCTACAAATGCATCGAGGGTATATATTGCGCCCAACCCATCACATAATAAGTCCAATTAATTCCTCATATGATCGGGGATAAACAAAAACAACATATATATTCATATTGAAACTATCATATGAAATGTAACTAAATTTTTCCAATTATTGAACATAAACACTAACCATTCGGAATAATATGGTGAATGGTTTTAGGATATATCATCCAAAATAAATTTATTCATAAACCATTAAATAAAATATTTTATATGAAATCATAAATTATTAACCCCAACAATACATAAGAATCAGTAAGGGTGTTGAATCAAACGAGAATAATCTTCTAAAATCATTAAGCAATTCTTGTGATAAATACTCTTTTATTTTGAAAAGAAGAGTTCTTTTGGAAAAATATTTATATAAAACCAGAAGTAAAGTAAGATAGTATTTCATGATGAAATGAGTGTTTTTATAAGGATAATGGTTTCCAAAAATAGATTATATATTTCCCTTGAAAATAGATAAGAAGTTGAGACATTCCCTTGAATCGGGTTTGTATTTTGAAATCAATTTCGAAAGTTCCCTTTAAAACATGTAACTACCCATAAAATAAAGAAGGATTCTGGTTGGTGTACATATATATAATACCTAAACATAATTTATTGTCAGTACACAAGAATACATAATAATTTCATTGAGGTAATTAGAAAATTAAAGTAACCCGAATGAAAATGGAAGTTCGGGTGGAAAACCCCTTACCTTAACTCCAAACGTGTTATTCTCTCAAACTTAAGCTCCTGGAATATGAAATTATACTTATTAATAACTTATTTAAAAACCTATTAGAGATTTATTTATATTATCACAGTTCTGGTTAGTTCATTTATGTTCTTATTGATAAGTTATTGTGTTGAATTCTGTCAGTTCGGAGTGTTCATTTTCTTTATTTTCATCTTCAGTTCACTTTTTTTTAAGTATCTGGAATGGATGTAAATATCCAAAATTGAAATTATATATATTATTTATGAAAATAAATAGGTTTTATTGGTCATTTATATAACTTTGTTACATGGAAATAGGATGAATTATTATATAGAACTTTAATGATAATTGTTTCGGTTAATTTGTGGGTTTTGATTACAACGAACTCATTTTTCTTTATAAATTAATACCATTTGTACGAAGGGATTACAGAATCTTAAATAGGTAATATTATATATTAAAATATGGTTCAACCATATCAATTATGGTTTCATGACCAGAATTGATAATGATAATAGAATTTGAAAGTCCATCGTCCTTGAATGTGTAAAATTGACACATCTCGGATGGTGTTCTTGCTACTAGTATAAAAGAGGGTAAAAAGGGGGAGATGGTGATAAATTATTCCACTATCATGAAAACATTCCAGTACACATAAGTTACTGTAATCATCACAAAATTTGGATAAGGAGAGGTAATAGAAAAATAAAACAAATGAACTTGATAGGAAAGACAAAGAATTGAAAAGAGGAATTTACCTCTTGAACCAAACTTCCTTGAGAGACTCCTTAAGGGAGAGGTTTTTGTATTTTTATGAGACCAAAGCTTGATAAATGTGGGAGAGGAGGTTGGGAGGGTATTTGGATAGAATTTGGAGAAGGAACAAGGCTTGAGAGGAGTGAATGTAAGGGGGGTGAGAGGGGGTTTTTATAGTGGAGGAGAGAGGGGATTTCTTAAATAAAACTCATTAATTTATCATTTCTCCTCAAGACAAGGAATAATGATTATTCCATGACCATGAATAGTAATTTTATCATGTGATCCCGAACCAAGTGGGCTTACATCAGCAAAACATCACACATGACTCTATAATTAGTGTATTTATCTTAATTTTTCAATTTATGGTATGTCACTATTCATCAAAAATTCAAGTATTTCAGAAAAATCCCAAAAATTTACCCAAACTATTTTTCGACGTTTAGAATCAAAAAATGAATTCCATTTTTCAAAAACAATTTTCTAAATATTATTAATTTAATATTTAATTAAATCATAATTTATTCTATTAACAAGAGTTTTAAAACATTTGTTTACTTATTTTAAAGCATAGATATATCGTACTTACACTTGAATATTATTTATATACTATCATAAGTAAGTTTACTATTTATTAGGGTATATCACTATTCATAAGGGTATGTTACTATTCATAAGGGTAGGTTACTATTCACTAAAAAATAAGTTTTTCTTATTGGACTCTAAATAACTTACTGATCGCAACTGTGTATGTCGCATTTTTGAAATTCACATCACTGAAGTGATAAACTTATGTTTTAAGGTTCACATAGCACTTAGTAGTTAATTATGTTGTGATTTCATGTGATTATGAAATATTTATAAGAAATTAATTTCCTTTAAAAAATACTGGGACGTTACATTCTCCCCTCCTTACAAAAAAATTTCCCTTCAAATTCAAAAAATATTACCTAAACAGATTTGGTTATGTCTTTAAGATAAGCTCCTCAGGATCCCATGTTGCTTCCTCCATCTTATGGTTCCTCCATAGAAACTTTACCAGAGGAGTCATCTGATTTCTCAATACTTATTCTCTAGTATCAAGAATCTTGATAGGCTCTTCACAATAAGATAGATCGGGCTCAAGTTCTACTTCTTCATAAGTGAGTACAGGTGTTGGGTCTGGCATGTACTTTATTAACATTGACATGTGGTACACATTGTGAACCTTGGAGAGACTTGGCAGCATTGCCTAATGGTAAGCTACGGGTCCAATTCGGTCCATAATTTCAAAAGGTCTGATGTACATGGGACTTAATTTTCCCTTCTTACTGAATCGTATAATACACTTCCTTGGAGATACCTTCAAGAAAAAGTGATCACCTTCTTGAAATTCCAAATCCTTTCTTCGGTTATCAGCATAGCTCTTTTGCCTATATTGAGCTATTTTGATATGTTTCTGGATAATCTTCACCTTTTCCATTGTTTCTTCAACAAGTTCTAGGCCCATGAGCTTTCTTTCACCAACATCATCCCATCAAGTTGGTGTATGGAATCTCCTCCAATATAATGCTTCATAGGGTGCCATCTGAATACTTCAATGGAAGATATTGTTGTAGGAAAATTCTACGAAAGGTAAATACTGATCCCACATGCCTTGAAAATCAAGTGAAAAAGACCTTAGCATGTCTTCCAATGTTTGATTAGTCCGTTCTGATTGTCCATCAGTTTGTGGGTGGTAGGCAGTGCTCAAATGAAGATCAATATCTAGGGCCTTATGAAGACTCTTCAAGAGTCATGATTTAAAATGAGGATCACGATCAGAAACAATTGATGAGGGTGCACCATAAAGTCCTAAAAATTCATTAATATATATTCTTGCTAAACGGTCAAGTGGTAAATCTTCTCTTATATCAAGAAAATGTGCAGATTTTGTAAGACGGTCAACAATGACCCATATCGTATCATTCTTTCATGGATTTTTTTGGTAGCACCATGACAAATTCCATCGTAATATCATCCCATTTCCACATAGGTATAGGAAAGGGTTGCATGACTCCACCAAGATGTTGTCATCCTGCCTTCACCTGTTGAAAAACTAAACATCTCTACACGTAATCAGCAATCTCCCTCTTCATGTTTTCCAACCAAAAATGTTCCCTCATATCTCTATACATCTTGATACTACCCTGGTGTATAGAGAAATTTGAGATATGATCGTCGTCTAATAGTTCCCTTTTTAGCTCAGGTACTGATGGAACGCATAACCTCTTCCCAAACATCATAACTCCTTCTTCAAAAAAATTTCATCCAGTCTCCCATCCTTAACTGCATTAATTTTCTTGTGAAGATTCCCATCATCATATTGAGAAATTTTTATCTTCTCTATTAAAGATGGTTTAGCAATCATTTGAAAGAGGAGTGATGTTTCCCCTCCTTTAACAATTCCCATACCTATCTTTAGTAGATCCATGAACATAGTATCTCTTTCAATCCTCATTTTAGTCAGAAGTCCATGATCTTTCCTGCTTAGTGCGTATGCCACCAAATTCGCCTTTCCTAGGTGGTAGTGTATTGAACAATCATAATCCTTGAATAACTCGAGCCATCTTCTTTGCCTCATGTTGATTTCTTTTTGTGTGAAAATATATTTCAAACTCTTGTGGTCCTTATAAATCTCACATCTCTCTCCGTAGAGATAAGTCCTCCATATTTTCAAAGAAAAGATTACAGCTACTAACTCAAGATCATGAGTTGGATAATTTTTCACATGAGTCTTCAATTGTCTTGATGCATAAGGAATAAATTTATCATTTTTCATAAGGATGCAACCCAATCCATTCTTTGATGCATCGCAGTATATTACAAATCCATCACTTCCAGATGGAAGAGTTAAAATTGGAGCATTAACCAATTTTCTTTTCAATTCACCGAAGCATTCTGTACATTCTTTTGTCCACACAAACTTAACTCCTTTATGTGTGAGCTTGGTTAGCGGGTTAGCCAGTCGGGCAAAATTCTGAATGAAACACAGAAAATAACCTCCTAATCCAATAAAACTACGTACCTCAGTTATGTTTGTTGGCATGGGCCAATCTTGGATTGCCTTTTTCTTCACATGATCAACTAGGATTCCATCCTTAGAGACAACATATCCCAAAAAATAAACTGATTGAAGCCAGAACTTTCACTTGCTAAACTTCCCATATAATTTATTTATTCTAAGAGTTCTCAGAATAACCCACAATTGATTCTCATGGTCTTCATAGATTTTTGAGTATATGAGGATATAATAGATGAATACCACAACAAAGTTATCAATATATTCCTTGAAAACTCTATTCATTAAATCCATGAAAATAGAGGGTGAATTTTTCAGTCCAAAAGGCATCACTGTAAACTCATAATGCCCATACCTGGTATGAAATGTTGTCTTATGAATATCTTCCTTCCTCACACGCAACTGATGATATCTGGATCGAAGTTAAATATTCAAAAAGTATTGATCTCCATGAATTTGGTCAAATAAATCATCAATCTGGGGCATAGGATACTTATTCTTTATTGTAATAGCATTGATTTCCCTATAATCAATGCAAAGCCTCATGGATCCATCTTTCTTCTTGACAAAGAGGACATGGGATCCCCATAGAGAAACACTAGGTCAAATAAATCCTTTTTCACTCAAATCCTCTAGTTGTTTCATTAGCTCTACTAATTCCACAGTGGACATTCTATAGGGAGTCTTTGATATAGGTCTTGCATCAGGAATTAAATCAATAGATAACTCAACTTCCCACTCTAGAGGATGTCCAGGTAAATCCTCTAGAAATAAATCAATGTACTCTTTCACTATGTGCACATCCTCAATTTGAAGATTTCTTCCCTCACCCATCGATATTGGTTTATCTTCCTCTCTAAGTATTGTATTCAGTAAAGCTACTGGGGGTGGTTCTAGATAAGAATAAGGTGGTGAAGTTTCTGTCCTAAAGACAAGAGATTCTACACCATTTTCAAAAATTGTAACTTCCTTCTTCTTACAATAAATCTTCACATCATAATTTGATAGTCAATCCATACTAAGAATTATATCAAACTCAGTCATTGGTATAATGATAAGGTTAGAAACTAGAGCACATTTTGGTATCTAGGGGGGGACTAATCGACATGCCTTTGCTGCAATGATACATCCACTAGGAGTTTTTATTGATAACTCATTTATTAAATTAAATTGGACATATCGAATTTTCTTGGAAAACTGGGAAGATATAAATGAATGAAACAATCCAGAATCAAATAAAGTATTGGATAAATTTGAGGAAATGATTAAAGTACCTACCAACACATCATTAGGAACTTCAACCTCTGCATTTGTGATTGAATATGCTTGTCCCTGGTCCCTTAGAATTTTCTGTTGCATATTTCCTTGATGCTTTAGACAATCATTAGCATAGTATCCCATCTTCTGACAATTATAGCATTAAACATCATTGGATTCCTTCTTCCCTTTTCAATCACCAACAAGATGACCTTTCTGACCACATTTGTAGCATACTCCTTTTCCTTTTAAGAATGCACCAAGGTGTTTCCTTCCACAATTGTCACTTGGTGGAAATTCAACTCTTCCCTTATTCCTCGTTTCCTTATTTCCTTTCCTAGGGTTTTCAGCAGCCCTATTCTTTTCTTTCTTTCCCTTAAAGTCATAAGACTTAGAGAATTCTTTTTCTGTCTTGATAGCACATGAAACTATATCCTCATATAATGAAAAACATTGGGAGACCAGTGCCCGCCGAAGGAATGGATTTAGTCCATCAAAGAATCGATCAAATTTTCTCCTTGGATTTTGTATATAGTCCACAGCATGTCTTTCTAACCTTGTGATGTTGGCTTCATACTTGGAAACATTTTCATCCTCCTTCTGCCTCAGATTCAAGAATTGCCTCTCCATATCTGCTCGTTGCTCACAAGGGAAATATTTTTCTAAGAATATTTCCTTAAAATCCCTCCATTCTATATATTCTATCTCTTCCTCCTCCTTTTTTTTGGATTAATGACCACCACTGATCCATATCTCCCGATAGACGATATACTGCCATGAAAACCATCTCTCTTTCATTACATCTTAAAGCAAGAAATATCTTCTCGAGGTAACTTATCCACTGCTCAGCTACAAATGGGTTTGTAGTCCCATTGAATGATAGAGTTTGTTGTCACATAAAGTGATCCAGCATAGATCCTCCATGTGGTGGATCCGAATGATCTATATGGGTAAGTTTATTATTTATAACTTGAGTAAGTTGTCCCAGTATATTTATGAGTTGCTCAGCACCAGTCACAGCACCAGAGCCAACATCATTATTTTGCATTGGAGGAAAATCCATACAGGGGACACGTGTTTTCGTGCAGTTTCCATTCCTTCCACTTGGTTCCATCTCTAGATAATGACATACACTAGATTAGGTTATGAATCATAATGTATAATCTTAACATAACAAAATACTTAGAAAAAATTGAGATCTTACGAATGGCTAATCCCATATTCACAAATATGGTTTCTTTGAGGAATATTTTACATTTCAATCCTTCATAATGGCTTGTAAAGAAAATGTGTATTATACTAAGCATATCCCTCGGGAGTGGCATAACCAGAAGTGCATCAAGGCTCGTTGTCGTGTACTAGTTCCCGTTCGAGTCTATCTCAAAGAGGTGTTTTCGGGTTTTACCCCTAGATACATTTGTGCCAAAGCTGCCTCTACCTACACATATCTAGATAGGGATGTATTGCTTGAAAAATCCACATAATCTATTCCTTACCAAAATACCAGGACATTCTTGTATGTTTATCCTCAAATAATATCTTAGGGACTCTCCCCCAATCTACATTTTCTAAATCTAGTTTCCAAATTTCCTACTAAACATCCTTTGATACTAACTGTAAGGACCCAACCCCAGTTTCCCGAAGTTGGTGCCTTATTTGATTACGTTGGCATGCAAACAAGGATTACGAATCCCGAAGGACCAAGTAGTTTAGTATTATTGGAAACAAGATACATACATAAGTTCAACTTTACATATAGAAAGGAAAATTGACACTAAATTATTCCAATAGCAACATCATGTCTCCTAGATTATGCTTGCAAGTCACTCATAATTTACTTCTTCATGTCCTGAGAAAAATGAAACATAAGAAAAGGGGAGCTCAAGTTCTCAGTAAGAGTAAGAAATAAAGTGGAAGATATCATAGACATCATACATGGTAAATAATTGAAAACACATTCCTTTAATAATGAACATGAACATATTATGGCATAAATATGAGCTGAATAGATAATGCCATAATAAAACATAATCATGGGTATTATACTAGTCGAATGACCGCATGATCTTCAAATACTAGCATAATAATGAGGGAAGTTCATATGTTGGACATTCTGAAACATTTTGTCAAGGCCTCGGCCCAGATTTCTAATGATTAAGGCCTTGTCCAAAATCCATATATCACATTGGGAAAGGCCTCAGCTAATTCCACGTCTGTTTGTCTCATGATACCTACTGATGCATTAAGGGGATATCGCAGGCCCCACCCATTACATAATAATTCCAATGCATTCCTCATATAAGTGGGGATAAACATAAACAACATATACATTAATATTGAAACTATCATATGAAATGTAACTAACTTTCCCCAATTATTGAATATAAACACTAACCATTTGGAATAATATGGTGAATGGTTCTAGGATAGATCATCCACAATAAATTTATTCATAAACCATTCAATAAAATATGGAATATGACCTCATAAATTATTAACCCCAACAATACATAAGAATCAACAAGGGCGTTGAATCAAATGAGAATAATCTTCTAAAATCCTTAAGCAATTATTTTGATAAATACTCTTTTATTTTGAAAAGAAGAGTTATTTTGGAAAAATATTTTTATAAAATAATAAGTAAATTAAGATAGTATTTCATTATGAAATGATTGTTTTTATAAGGATAATGGTTTCCAAAAATATATTATAGCTTTCCCTTGAAAATAGATAAGAAGTTGAGACATTCCCTTGAATCTGGTTTGTATTTTGAAATCAATCTTGAAGTTCCTTTTAAAATGTGTAACTATCCATAAAATAAGGAAGGATTATGTTTGGTGTACATATATATAATACCCAAACAGAATTTATTGGCAGTACATAAGAATACATAATAATTTCATTGAGGTAATTAGACAATGAAAGTAACCCGAATGAAAATTGAAGTTCGGGTGGAAAAACCCTTACCTTAACTCCAAACGTGTTCTTCTCTCAAACTTAAGCTCCTGGAATACGAAATTATACTTATTAATAAATTATTTAAAAACATATTTGATATTTATTTATTTTATCATTGTTCTGGTTAGTTCATTTATGTTCTTATTGATAAGTTATTATATTGAATTTCGTCGCTTCGGAGTGTTCATTTTCTTTATTTTTATCTTCTGTTCACTTGTTTTTAAGTATGTGGAATGGATATAAATCTCCAGAATTGAAATTAAATATATTATTTATGAACATAAATTGGTTTCATTTGTCATTTATATAACTTGGTTACATGTAAAGAGGATGAATTATTATATAGATCTTTAATGATAATTGTTTCGGTTAATTTGTGGGTTTTGATTACAACGAACTCATTTTTCTTTATAACTTAATACCATTTGTATGAAGTGATTACAGAATATTAAATAGGTTATATTATATATAAAAATCTGGTTCAACCATAACAAGTATGGTTTCATGGCCAGAATTGAGAATGATAATATAAATCGAAAGTTCATCGTCCTTGAATGTGTAAAATTGACACATCTCGGATGGTGTTCTTACAACTAGTATAAAAGAAGGTAAAAAGGGGGAGATGATGATAACTTATTCCACTATCATGAAAACATTCCATTACATATAAGGTACTAGAGTCATCACAAAATTTGGATAAGGAGAGGTAATAGAAAAAGAAAACAAATGAACTTGAAATGAAAGACAAAGAATTTAAAAGAGGAATTTACCTCTTGAACCAAACTTCCTTGAGAGCCTCCTTAAGGGAGAGTTTTTGGTCTTTTTATGAGGCCAAAGATTGCTGGACGTGGTAGAGGAGGTTGGGAGGGTATTTGGAGAGAATTTGGATAAGGCACAAGGCTTGAGAGGAGTGAATGGAAGGGGGTGAGAGGGGGTTTTATAGTGGAGGAGAGAGGGGATTTCTTAATATAAAACTCATTAATTTATTATTTATCCTCAAGAAAAGGAATAGTGAGTATTCCATGACCAATAATAGTAATTTTATCATGTGATCCCGAACCAATTGGGCTTACATCATCAGAACATCACACATGACTCTATAATTAGTGTATTTATCTTAATTTTGCAATTTATTGTTTGTCATTATTCCTCAAGTATTTCAGAAAAATCCCAAAAATTTACCCCAACCATTTTTTTACGTTTAGAATCCAAAAATAAATTCCATTTTTCAAAAATAATTTTCTAAAAATTATTGATTTAATATTTAATTAAATCATAATTAATTCTAAAAACAAGATTTTTAATACATTTGTTTACTTATTTTAAATCATAGATATATCATACTTACACTTGAATATTATTTATATACTATCATAAGTAAGGTTACTATTCATTAGGGTATATCACTATTCGTAATGGTATTTTACTATTCATAAGGGTAGGTTAGTATTCACCAAAAATTAAGATTTTCTTATTGGACTCTAAATAACTTACTGATTGCAACTGTATATGTCGGATTTTTGAAATTCACATCACAAAAGTGATAAACTTATGTTTTAAGGATCACATAGAACTTATTAGTTAATTATGTTGTGATTTCATGTGATTATGACATATTTATAAGAAGGGAATTACCTTTAAAAATATTGGGTCATTACAACGAAGCTTCGATGGTTTGCACCCAAAGGTAGGACCATTTTTGTTTTTACCAAAAATCCCATTTATATTTTTTCAAGTTTTTAAATCCCTTATATGCTTTCTTTAGGAAACTTGGGGTAGGATTTATTTATAAGGGGGTTTAAATGGGGGTTTCGGGAGATCTGTAGGGTTTTCTATCCGAGAAAACCTGATAACACAGTGTGTGGTTTTGGGAAACAGTCCATGAGTTATTCCCATTTGGGGAAGATGAAGTTTAAGGAGTATACTCCAAGTACAGGGTTGTACACACTGTGTACTAGTACTCAACCGTGTAGCCGAGTACCCAGGCATGGATACCTGTGTAGGGGTACATGTCCATGTAGCGTACATAGCCAGACCCCATGTGGGTAGTACTCCATGTCATAGTACAAAACCTGGCCCTGTATTCAGCCAAGCCAGTTGAGTGTCATGGGAATATACCCCGTGTTGGGTACACACTGGGTACCCTCCTTACAAGCCATGTACCTAGGTATTTTACATGCCTAGGTCTGCGGGAGTACAGTCCCATGTGGTCCTTTGTGGGTACACTCCATGTATCAAGGGTGACATGTTGTGTACTACCCCTTTTCAACCCTTTGAGGTTTTTCATGTTTTCTTGCCCCGAAGTTGGGATTGGACCTGAGAGTAGTTCATTCTAAGTAGTTTTCCGCATAGATCTTGATGGAGAAACCCGTGGAATGATATGAGGACTCCTAATGGGTGTTTTGAGGATTCTATCTATATGGATAGGTTTTTCCTCCATGAATTGAATTCAGTTGTCTCTTGAGAGAGATAATTGTCATGAATTATTATTTGGGTGTTCATAATAACCTAGTTTGAGACTTTGTTCTAAGATGAGTTAAGAGTTATCTCATATGGTTGATGCCTTCGTGGTTTTCCTTTGAGGTTATCTCTCTTGTGAGATGTTCCCTCTGGGCCTGAGAGGTTGTGAGAATTGTTTTTATCAAGGATCTTGTGTAGGATTCCCCTATATTTTATCTGGTTACCAAGGATCCCCTAATGGATTCCCTTTCTTATATGCTGATCTAGGGAGTCCCTTGTAGGATTCATTACTTGTCTATCATTTTGAGGATCCCATGTAGGATTCCTCCAATTTCTTTTCATTCAATGATCCCACATAGGATTCCTTCTTTAATTGTAAACTCATAGGTATTACCTAGGATTTGTCTATTGAGACCAGATGTATATATATTGTGATATATATTGTTGGGATATCGAGAGGTGTTTTTTGGTATCTGGTTTTTGAGCCTTACGTGTTGATTTTTATGACTTAAGTGATACTTGGATTCCCTATAGTAGGAATGCCTCGGACAGACTCACAGAACATGATATGTGGTGGGAATGATTACGCTCCCCTCCACCTATGATTATGATATATGGGAACAATTTCCATAAAGATAAGTGATGAGGATTATTACACTCTACTCTATATGGGAATTATGTCCCTGATGGTATATGGTTGGGATGATTATGATCTCCTTGGCCTATGATCAGAATGATTACGCTCTTCCAGATCAGTTATGAGACTCTAAGGGTGTAGCATGAAGTTTCACTAGTTAGTTATCTTTATACGAGCATAGAAACGCAAGACTCATGGAAGATTATTCACTCTTGAGTGGGGGGGATGATTATGATATCCTCATCATATGATCAGAATGATTAAACTCTTTCAGATCAGTTACAAGACTCGAGGGTTATAGCATAGCGTCTCACCGGTGAGTTCACTTTACATATCACCTAAGGGTAAGCCCCTTAGGGATTGTCTAAGTCCCAAATTTCATGACCGCCTATGGACTAAGACCTTGGGCTCAGACATTGGACTAGATTTACAGGCCTGGTTAGCATGAAAAATGACTCAGTAACCTTTTATAGAATGTTCAGATGTATTCCTAGGAATCCTTCCTAATATGATTGATCGTTAGTATATGGTATCCTTCTTTATAGGATTGACCATTGGTATACATTATCCTTCCTCAAAAGATTTACCATCAGTATATGTTATCTTTTTAGTGATTAGAGGTGAGTACAAGTGAACCCTGGTGTAGGAAGAGTGTCCCCCTGTGATGATGTAGCTTTCTCAGAGACTTTTTTAGTAGTGGTCAAAGCAAGTATATGTTCATTGGGATAAAATTCCTAGAGATCGACTTGATGGTACATGGCTTGAGTTGCATGACATCCAACTCAATGCTCGTGTACAGGATGCCCAGGCGATCAGTATTATGGACCCAAGGATCGACTGCTAATGTGGTTTCTTGTTATTGATTCACATACTCATGAATATTAATATTTATGTATATATGTATTGGTATGGTACTATATATGAATACATATCTAGATATGGAAATATATGGTGTAATTTTCTAAGTTTATTGGTATTATGGACACATAGTTCGACAAGGGTTTCAATTTGAGTTCTACGTACAATTTTAGTTGTGCCTCAGTGAGGCTGAGCAGTTTCTTTTTCATACACTTATAGCAACACATTTATAGGTTTCTTGTTTGGTGGCCTACTGAGATTATTTCTCACCCATGCACATGAAACTCGGTGTGTGTGTGTGTGTACCTTATGTCTACTTTTCAGGTTGATCACAAGTTGCATGGTGGATAGGTCTGAGGCCTAATGTTGCATGACTGAGAAGAGCTTCTCGTGTGAATTTTTATTATCAGACTGCTATAGTTTGATAGGGTATGGAGACCAGGAACATGGTCTGGCTCAGAGTTAGTTGTAGATCCCTATACTTTTAATTTTAGTTTATTTAGTACTTCTATATATGTATAGTCAGTCCAGTGGGTGACTAGTATTGTATTCTATGACATAGATGTTTGTCATTTTATAACATTTTCATTTATTATTACAACATGTTCTATTTTAGTTTTTTACTACTTTTGTAATCTATTTATATTTATTTTCCACTTTGTATGATACTTATCTATTTTCTGTCATTGGTTACTCTAATATGAGAGAATATTCTCCCCACTATCACACCCTAGGCCCTCACTACTAGTCAGCTGCTTCTAGTGTACGGGGAGGTTTACTTGAGGCTTTATAACCCACTAGCTCAGAGCACCAGTTTATTGGCATCTAGGTTGGGACATTACAAGATCATAATCAACATTGAAATTTGTTGTCGTTGATGAATCAAAAAGTTATTAAAATATTCTTGAGAAAAATAACCATTCTATTTTGAAATCACATCTTTAAAATTGAAAAATTTACAAAAAATTTTGGAAAAAATTTTAATTGAAAATAACCATGGTAAATTTTAAACAAATATTTAAAACAATTAGTATCCAAGTTGGTTGAAAATCTCATTCATTCTGTATAAGATAAAAAAACATTCCTTTATAATTTTTTCAGAAAATTTACAAGGCATTTTATTGGGAAAATGACAAGAATATTACATTAAAAAAATTTGTAAAAAAAATATAACTTGGGTAAAAATGAATTTAAAAAATCATATAAGAATATTAAAAATATTATTTAAACCATTTTTTGAAAACATGGATATGGAAGAAAAGGTTTTTTTGACTAAAGAGAGAAATGAATTTGATTATCATTAAAAACATATTTTTAGTATATTGAGTACAAAAGATGAGTAAAATTAAAGGAAAAAATTTATTTTTAAGAAATAGACATAGGAGAATATAATTTATGAGTATCTTTAAAGATATATAATAATATTTCATCATTGGAAACTTAATCATGAACAATACTGATAAACAATGATATTGTAATATAAAACCCTTACCACTTTGGTAACTTTTGAATCATAATCCCCATGAAAATAATATACTTATATGGATATATAAATACCAAAAAATTTCATGATAACCATTATAAAATAAATTCATGGGTAGTATATACACCACACAAAATAAACTATTGGGGTATAATGTATGTGTCCCATAGAAATAAAACTGAGGTGAAAATCCCTTACCACGAGTTCTCCATGCTTCAAAAGTGCCCTATCCTCTTATATAATAAATTTAAATTTATTATAATTATCTTAAAGAGTAATTTTCATGATTATAATTTCATATATTATTCCTTTATAACATTTCAACATCCCCTTTTACCAATAGTTCCTTATTAAAATCATCATTTATGGGTGTCAACTGTTTCATTCATCCTGAGTATTTCAGTTCAGCAATTCTAGTACTTATACATTTATCACGGTTCCATTATATCCAGATTATTAATCATGATATAATTATTATATATATTAATTATAAATATATATATTTATATTCATCCATAAAAATTAGAGATTGAAAAATGAATTTCACCATTTATGGAGATGGTGAGTCGTACATACGTATGAATGTTGTTTTATTTTTTCAATGAATGAAATGGATGAAAGGAAAATTTTAATTAACGTTTATAAGATCGTTATTATATAAAATATATAATATATTTTTATAAAATTCATTATATTTACCATCCATGTAAAATATAAATGCAAAATGAATCACATCGCTTCATGGATGTGGTAGTCCAGACGTACGCTTGAGAGACATTATAATTTCCAAAAATATTGAATGATAAGAATGTAGAAATGATATTATAATTAAATAAGTATAATTATGTCAAAAATATAATATATAAACAATAAACCCATCATAATAAAAATCCATAAAATATGGTGATGAAAAATGAATTGTATCACAGCATGGAGACAGAAAGTCATATGAAAGCACGAACGATACTTTCACTTCTCATTTTATGGGAAACAAGGTGTATAATGGTGTTTTCATAATCATAATAACATTTAAAAATATTTAGGATTCTAAATTTATTATTTCATAATAAATACCATATATTTATATGAGGTGAATAACAATATAAAAGAAAGTGATCAGTCAAGGCAATTACCTTTTCTTTGAAATGACCCTTTTCGATCTCCTATAAAGAACTCTAGGTTTTGTATTTTGGGAAGAAAAAAACATATATAATGTTTATATTATATTTTATAAGAGATTTTGGAAGATTTTGGTCGATATAAAAGGTTTTATTTGGTGTAAATAAGTGAGGGAAGAGGTTCCCTTTTATAATTGAGTTGAGGGGCACTTTTGAAATTTTTCAAAAGATTGAATTATAATAAATTCATTCTAAAGAAAAATTAGCCCAAATGATAGGGGATTCAAAGATAATATATGATAGGGTTTTAATCCTTTCAAAAAAAATTATAAAAATTTTTATTTCATTTTAAACCTTATCATTTTCTGTAACCCTTAGCTAACCATTTTAATTTTAACTACGTTAACGAATTATTCGATGTTAAAGGGTTGTAATTTTTACTTATAAAGTGAAAATTGGTCCATAAATGGAAAATAAATTAAATTTTAAAAAATATAATATTCAATTTGTCTTAGTTAAATATTTTTAGTATTTTAAAATAACTAATTAAAATATTATTTTCATAAAATATCATTATTGTCAATTTTGATACTATTCATTTACTTTGACTTAAATGGCATAAGTAAAATGTTATAATTCAAATATAATATTTTAAAAGAACACTAATATGTCATATTCACCTATAAATTCATGTAACACTATAAATTTCTCAAAATATATCACTTCAAATATTTTCAAAATCATTTATTTTATTATTTTCATTAATTGAATAAATATAGTTTTGGAATTGTGTGAGAATTTAAAGAAATTATATATTACCTAAAATTTATAAATAAATTACCATAATTAATATAATTTTATTAAGAACAAAATTAATATTAAAATCCATTCATAATAATTTTTTTCTCTATGTGAACACATATTTGATATTTAAAATTAAGAGAGTGGCATTTTGTAACTTTCACTGATTTAAATAATATATAAGTCATTTTCATGGAAAAATGACCATTAAAAACCTTAATTTATAGAATAAGGTGATAAGTGTAGAATTAAATTCATCAAATAAGAATTATTATAAAAAATTATAGCCTTGTCAATATTTTTTAGTCCATATTAGATCGATTTAATCTTTACCGAGGTGATAAATTTTACCATGATTATTATTTATATTGACCAAAAATAAAAAGGGCATGTTTTAAAATTTTTAAAATCCTAATTAAAAATATTAATTTCATTTTATCTAATTCAATACATATATATGTAAGATATTAATTTTAAATTAAGTGCACAAAATGCAGTAAAAAATTATTTTTAGAGAAAATACATTTTTAAGCATAAAGCTGGATTTATTCATATATTATGCTAAGAAAAATATTTATTGAATGTTGAAAACATTTGTTCAAGTAAATAATAAATAATTTTCATTAAAATAATTCACCAATATTTATTATGATAATTTATTTAAATAAAAATACATTGTGTGCATGAAATCAATTTCCAAGAAAAACATCATTTTTATTTCCAAATAATTTTTGTTTTTAATTATAATTATTAGATAACTAATTAGTTCATTTTATAAATGTGTATACCTTGTATTTTTTATAATTTATTTATTACTATTCATAATCACCAATCTTACATCTAGTCAATAATAGAAAAATAATATTTCAATAATGTTATTTGGTTCTTTTAAACTTGATATTAAGTATAACACGAGCTATCAAATAAATAAAAAAAATTAAAATAAAAAATTTGGTGTGTTATATTCTAACCCCCATAAACTGAATTTATCCCTCAAAATTTGTTATTCTAATACCAAAATATGAGGATACTTCTACATAATCACATCCTTAGGTTCTCATGTAGATACCTCAAAATGGTGGTTTCACCACAAAACTTTGACCGGGTGAGTGGTCTTGTTTCATATAAATTTCTATCTATAACCAAGAATCAATATCAGTTGTTATTTATAAGAAAAATCTTTCTCTAGTGTTAATACCTCTGAGTTCAATACATATTAATTATTAGGTATGTACTTCCTTAGGAGAGATACATGGAACACAACATGAGCTTGAGAGAGATTCAGTAGAAGCACCAATAGATAAGATAATGTATGATATAATAAAGAATTCCAAGATGACTAATATAACTAGGTATTAGCTTTCCATTATTTCCAAATCTCATCACCCTCTTCCAAGGATATATTCATTAAAATAAATTATCACTAACTTCAAACTCTATATCTTTCTGACAATTATCAAAAAAACTTTTTTGTTGACTCTAAGAAGCTCTTATGTATCGTTTAATAGATATAACCTTCTATACCATTTCCTCATCTAGTTCAAGTACCAATAGCTTTATTTCTCTAACATTATTATATCACATTGTAGTTCTTCACTTCCTTCAATATAGGGATTCATAAGGATCCATCTTAATGCTGGAGTGAAAAATATTGTTGTAAGAAAATTCCACCAAAGGAAGGTGTTTGTCACAACCTCACCCAAGCCAGGGCCCGAGACGCAACTAACCCAAGATAGCCTCCATAGGCTAGGGGTTGGAGAAAAGTGCCAAAGGAATAACTAAACTCGTGGAGGCCTTTTCTTAATGTACCTATAGGAACGCACCCACAAATACCTCAATGAAATATTGTAGAGATATAAAAAAGCTAAAAATAAAATTCATGCATACATCTATCCCAAACTAGAGTACAACAGAAGTACTAAAGAAAAAAGGAAAAAATAAGTGATCACCAAAAGAAAACAGTAAAAGTGACTTACATGCTCAAAAGGAGGGGATCACTGCCAAAAGTAACTACTAAAAATATCATCAACCCTACGCCAATAAACACCTCGGTCGGTCTATCTCACTAAGATCTGCCTGCCTTGGGTCCTCTATGGACACCATCAAAAGGTATGTGGTTTGTAGAAGGCACAAAACATGTGTAGTAAAATCCCATACAGGGGTGAGTATAAAGATACTCAGTAGGTTCCCAAAAAATCCAAAAGAAAAGGGAGAGACTAAAAGTTAATAGTCCACTCAACCTTTCCAGAGTGAACCCCATTAAGAGAGAAACTCCATCTCAAATCATCCTCAGTTATACATGACTAGTCAGCTATGTAAAGAAGAATCCCCAATAAGAGATTGAAATTAAACTCATCCAAACACGATGAGAATATGAACTTCTCATCGAGTCTTCACTACCTATAGTAGGAGAGTGGACTCTTCCAACTACGATAATCTAGTCACCAAAATCGCGTGGTATACCCTGTACATATTCACCTCCCAGGGAAAGAGAGTAACTAAAAGTAAGTTATGTGAACATATGTGGTAAAAAATGTGAAAACACTGCAAGGGATCTCAAACATCACCTAGATATACTCGTAATAGACTCCAAGTCTCATGAGGTTCCAACCTCATAGCCAAAAACAGAATTATACGAGGGACTCTAAAGGTAACATAAAAAACCAATATAACACACTCTATGAGCTTTTCCATTCCAAATGGTACATCCAATAGAACATGCTCCATCAGGAACAACCTATATAGTTCAGCACTAGTGCCCAGCATTGGAGGATCTTCCACCGCTTACATGTTCTCTACATAAGGCAAAAGAAACCAAGTGGAGAGTCCTACTCCTCACTACTACACTGCAGTCGAGGGAGCAATACTACAGGATATGCACTGCATGCATCTTCTCTACCAAGAGGGAACAGAGGGACCCACACCTCACCACTTCCCCGTATTTGAGGGAGTACTAGATACTAAACAACCGATGAAACCATTATCGCTCCTATATGGAGTGTCCTTAACCTCAGTTTGTTGATAGAGAGTTGACTCCAAACCAGGAACCACGCATATAAAGTGGAGGGGCCCACTCCTAAGAGATATACCCAAATGCTGAGGGAGCTCCAACTCCAATAGAGGAACTACTCTCTGTTGCAACTCGGACACAGGGGAGTGCTACTTCATAGATGAGGACCTGCACCCTCGAACAAAAAGGGATTACTACTTGTAAAAAGGAGGAAATGCATCCTAGTACGATAGGGGGTTCAACTTTATAGATCTAGGACCTGAAACCTAACCTGAAATAGGAGTACAACTATGTGGCTAGAGGACCTTCACCCTAGTAAGACATGGGAGTACTAACTCTTATATCTAGTTTACGATGGGGGACCCTTACCCTTGTACGACAAGGTAGTACCTACCCCAGGCTAGAGGACTCACTCCCTAGCATGGCGGGGGAGTACCAACTCTGATGGCTCATCTACTCTGGGGACACACACCCTATTATGACGGGGGAGTACCAACCCCAATATAGAGGACCCTCTCCTTGGAATGGTAGGGGAGTACCGACTCTACCGGAACACCATGTATGGAGGACCTGCACCCTATAACAACATGGGAGTTCTGACTCCAAGGATAAAGGAACCATGCCCTAACCCAGTAGGAGAGTACCAACTCTAACTATACATCACATATGGAGGACTTGTTCCCTGGTACGTCAGGGGAGTATCGACTCCATGGAGAGAGGACCCACACCACAATCCAACAGGGGAGTTCTTACTCTATCTACCCAACAAGCATGGAGGGCCCACGCCCTAGAATGATAGGGGAGCACTGTCCGACTTTACGAATGATACAGGGAACCCATGCCCTAAACCATTAGGGGAGTACCAATAGTTTTGAAATTCCATTGATGATTCCCAACATCTCACATGTCTACCTTGAACACACAAGTTTAAGGAACTCAATCACCACACCTTGATACTATCTGTTTGGCCATCACTAACTCACTCGCATGGTTTTAGGTTACATCAAAAGGACATGTCTCGGGGGGAAAGTGTTCTTATTCTTTGTGATTCCAAGTCTATGCCAAACCATATCTCATCCCAAATAACTACCCATAGGTAAAAGAACCCATGCCCAAAATGTGGGGAGTACCTTATCTACTCAAGTAAAGAGGTAAGGGAAACTCACGCACTAATTCCACATGAGAGTACCAATCCCAATGTCTCTCTTTAAGAACCACATTGATATCTAGCATCAGTAAAGTTCCACTAATAGGAGAATCAAACTTATTATAATTCATATAGTAAAACCACTATGGGTAGGGGACTCGCGACCTATTCCAAGATGGTGGCACCACTTTACCGATCTGAAGTGTCCAAGGGATTGCATCCTAAATTCGAATGGAGAGGTACCAACCTTGATGAAAAACTAGTGATTAACACTAATTGTTTCCAAATATTTAAACCATTACACAATATTATTGATCGAAACATTCCACCTTATACCTTTTAGTCCAAAATCGAGGCCACTATCGGGTTCTACGTAGATAAACACATAGTATATGCTAATCACAATCCTGAATTTGAGTCTCGGAGAAGGATATATGAAAGGAATAAGATCTCAAGGAGATCCCCTAGGAGTACATGGTGTGCAATGGGGCACACATGGTGTGTGATACCATCCGAGAACTTGGTCTTATATCCGATATACAAGGTTTCCAACCCATGTAGGGGTTCACGGCATGTACAGGAGGTACATAGGGTGTTCTACTTTACACAACCCCTAGCTATTTATTTTACCTCTATACATGTACCGGACCCTATGTCCATGTATTTTTTTCATGTGTTAATACACATCCATGGGTTTTCACACGGCTTCCCAAGCCATGTCCCATAGTCGCATGTATTGGGGCACTACACAATGTGTAAACCCAGTACATGGTGTGTAGTCACCAAATACCATCTTCTTCCAAAAAGAAGGGATACACGGTGTGTGTCTCCAAAATATATGTCATGTGGATGGTAATTCCAGTTAGGAATCACCTGCAAAAACACATGATTCACCCCGATTCGACCCAAAACCCATAGATCTACCTAGAAGGGATCATAAAAGAATTAAATAGGGCTCTTGAACTTTATAATAATAAAAATTAATGGGATCGAGACTAAAATACAAACTATCTAACTTGAGGGAGAAACACTGAATCTTAGGTTTATGAATAGTGCCTGGATCATTATTCTTCTTGCTTCGTTTATGTTCTGCTTTAGAAATAGAGATCAAAAACACCTCATTGCTTCGATTCTGGCTTGTTTCCATCATTGCCAAAGGGGGGTGGGAGGAGGATAAGAAGGGATCCTCTCGGTTGTGTTTTGTGAAAAATAGAAGGTGGAGGAAGGGATTTATATTTAGGTTAATTAATTAATTGAACATTCCCTTAATTGATTATTCCACCATAAAATAACACGCTAAATCGCTTCCATATGAAACTCCCCGCACAAACAATTTTATGTCTCACCTAGGGAAATCACGAAATTCTGGACTCAACATCGGTCGGAGAAATATGATCCAAGAATCCACATGGGATTTATTCCTCTTTTCAATTGAAAAAGTGTGCTCATGAAAAAACATATTTAATATTGTTTAAAAAATCGCCACATCGAGGCTCTCTGGGCCCCGGATTTCTATGCAACTCAGTTCCTAGATTAAAAAATATTCAAATGTCTTATAGGTTAAAAACTAATGACTTTTCATCATTATTGCCTTCAAATATTTTCATCCTTGAAAAGAAAAAAGGCTATGTATGGGGAAAATAAACTGAGATCAACACTGGAACTCCCACACCAGCAAACTCTCCAAGGGTTCTTGTGCTACTTTCAAGCATGAACTCTGGGGAAACACCAAGGCCAAACCACTCTTATATCTAGATTCTACTAGGCCAAAATAGTGAAACAAATGGTCACATGTTACCTCAGTTGCGACAGGTGAAAAATCACCAAGGAAAATGGTCTATCTGCAGTCATGGGGTCAAACAGTACACCATCTCACTAACCTAACACAAATGCTAATGAACCCCATAGTTTACATCCACCCATAAATGAATTGTCTCACAATCTCCTCAAGTGACTTTCATTCATGATTGACTTCAAGAATGTGAGGGTACCAACAAACAAGATAGGATGGTAAACTCATCCAAAATTGAGAAAATAGACACAGAAAGCACGTGGCATACCCGATGTGTCTTTTTCCATATTGGAAGAATAGTAGCCTGAACTAGAAACACCACCACACCAACTAGTGGCATCCCAGTTAAGTACTAATGGTAGGAAACCAATTCATACTATGAAAACATCATAGGGTCTAAATATATTACTACAGAACAATTATAATAAAGGTTCTCCACTGCTCAACCTTTCCCAGAACGCACAAGTCATAGAGACTCATCCACCACACCTCGATACTGAATCACCCACATGGTTTTATCCACATCAAAAAAACACATCTTGGTGGGGGAAGGACCTATCTTTATTTTGAATTCAAAGCTATGTTGAACAACTCTAACACTAGGTTCTACTGACACCCCGTTTCACCCAGGTTTAAACTTAGAACAAGAAGTGGAAAGAAAAAAGTAACCACAATAGTGTCTAACAATTGCTACTACAGAAAGTAGAAAGGAAAAAAGATAATACCTCTATTAATCCTCAGATATTCTATTTTGAAGGCCTCTATAGCCTGCATATGTCCTTGCTAACTTCCTACAGCTCTGTAATCCTAGCATGGACCACCTCTTGCTGTTATCTCATCTCTTCTACCTCATCTTCCATCTCATGAAACTCCCTGATCCAAGTGCTACATACACTAGGGTGGCCATTTATCCAGCCTTATCTCAGTAGCATAGAGATTTAAACAATCTATAAGAAAATTTCCTCGATTTTCTAAAGAATAAAATCTTCTCTCCTGTGGCTGACATTATCTTCGGCATTGCTCATATGATATAGGCCCACGTGCCTGAGTCTAGGCATGGGTATGCCTCCTGCGGTGTGATCCTATCACCTATCATCTACCAACTATTGTAGATGCCTTAGCATAAAGACTACCACCTAGGTCCACATCCACTTATTCCTTCTATATTAATCTCTCTACTACTAGAGCTTACTCGAGTAGTCCCGTATAGGTGGGAATGAATAGAGGAATCACAGATTCCATTATTTCCTGATGCAATCTCTACTTTAAGGTTTGTGCTCTGAAAAACATATCTTGAACCATATTTGAGGAGAAATATGACAAGTCTATAAACCTTATTTAAAACTCTGTTATGTTTATGTTTCCCTGATGAATATGAAAAAGATCTTGGATATGCACTTATCTTAGTGTGTCTGGTAAGAACTCTTCCCTGAAGAATCGCTTGAACTCTAACAAAGTGACTATTTTCTCTTCATGGGAATGCATCACTAAACTCCACCAATTCATGACTTAATTCTATAGAAGTCTCACCACTAGGACCACCATTTTATCAGGAGGTGTCCTCGGTAAGTGGAAAACTTGTGTGACTACCTTGAGCTAGTCATCCACTACCTGGGTGTTGGGATCACGCTGGTACCTTAGGGGTCACTATCTCTAGAAATCGTGTAACGCACTCATCCGATCTTCATCCTCAACCTGAACAACTAGTATAACCAGTTTCTCAACTCATGGTGGCTCATCGAGATAACCATCTGAAGGTAACGCCTCAAAACTAGTGCCCCAAACTAAAGCCTCATCATGGGTTGGAATTCTGCCATGATGACACTATAGAATCCTATATAGCTATCATTGTGGAGGCATCCTGAAATTAAATAAAGATACACAATGGTCAAATAGTATATCTTGAGAGATTACTCGAGAAGGAAAAGAAAGAAAACCCAAAACCCAATCCTATATTATGCATGTACCATTTATTCCCCAATGACCAGTGTCCTAATATACTGAGTCAAAAATTAGGTTTTTAGTGTCCTAGTGAAAGAATATGTTGGATGCAGCACCAACACTGGAACCTCTTTCCTAAGATCCAAAATTTAAATTTCATAACACTATCATTATGCAACCCAACCAAAAACCTTTTTAGGGAAATTTTTGAAAAATGCCCCTTGAGTTGAACCAGATCTAATACCACTCTGTCACAACCCGACCCAAGCCAGATCTTGATCCGTGACTACCCCAAGCCTGCCTCTTTAGGCCATGGGTTGGTGACAAGCATAGAAGATGTAACTAAACTCAGGGAGGCCTTTTACTAAAGAATCTATATGTACACAACCGTAAAAACCTCAATGAAACAGTTAAACAATATAAAAAAATGAAACTGAAATGCATGAATACAACTATCCCTAACCATAGTACAACAAAAGTAATGAATTAAAAAGGAAAAAACAATTTCCCACTAAAATAAAATTGTAAAATCACTCAAACTTCTCAGAAGGAGGGGATCACTTCCAAAAGTAAATACTATAAATCTTCATGGCCGTACTTCAGTAAACACCTCATTTGGTATAGATTTCTAACCTTCACCTACCTCAGTTCCTCTATGGACTCTGTTGAAATGAATGTGGTCTGCACAAGACACAAAACATGTGTATGAAAACACCTTGTAGGGGTGAGTATAAATATACTTAGTATGCACCCCAAAAAAACAAAAGAAAAGGGAGCCACTAAAAGGCAATAATCCACTCGAAATATCCAAAGGTAACTCCATTGAGATATAAAATCCATCTCAAATAATCCTCAGTTGTACATGACTAGTCATTTAAGTCAAAGAAGAAGCCCCAATAAGAGAGTGAAAGTAAACTCATCCAAACACAAGGATCTCGATATGGTGAGAATATGAAATTCTCATCGAGTCTTTACTTCATATAACAAGAGAGTGGACTCATCCAACCACAAGAATCTAAAAATAGAAATAACATGGCATACCTTGAATTTATTTTCCTCCCATGGAAGGAGAGTAACCAAAAGTAAGGTATAGGCACATATGTGGTAAGGAATGCGACATCACTGCAAGGGATCATATACATCACCCAGATATACTCATAACTAACTCTAAGTCTCATGAGTTTTTTACCTCATATCCAGTAATAGAATTATACTTGATGCTATAAAGGTAACACATAAAACTAGGTGAACAAACTCCACAAGCTCTGCCATTATGAATGGTACATCTGAGAGAATGTGCTCCATCAGGAACAACCTACATGGTCTAACTCAAATTCCTAGCACCAGAGGTTCTTCCATCTCTAGATTATTCCATTCACAAGGCTAAAGAAACCAAGTTAAGATCCCCACTCTCCATCCCTACCCTATAGTCGAGGGAAAACTTCTCAAAGATATTCATCATATGCATCTTATCTAATAAGAGGGAACGGAGAGACTCGTGCCTCGCCACTTCTCCATAGTCGAGGGAGTACTAGCTCATAAATAACCTTTGAAACCTATGTCACTCCTGTATAGAGTGGAATTTACCTCAGTCCTTTAAGGGAGCACTGAATCCTACCTAGGAATCATGCATATCAAGTGGATGGGCCCACTCATCAAATCTATACCCAAAGGCCGAGGGATCTCCAACTCCAATGGAGAAATGCTCCCTCCTTCAACTCATAGATGGGGAGTGATGCTCTATAGATGAGGACCTATACCCCAGAACGATAGGGTGGTACTACTCGGAGAAAGGAGGACTCACACCCTAGTATGATGGGGGAGTACAACTTCATAGATCGAGGACCCACACCCTAACCCGGTAGGGGAGTGCCACTCTATGGCTAGAGGACCCACAGCCTAGTATGACAGGAGAGTACCGACTCTGCTAGCTAGTTTTAAATGGGGGACCTACACACTGGTATGATAAGGGAGTACTGACCCAAGGCTAGAGGACCCACTCCCTCACATGATAGGGGAGTACCGACTCTCTCAGTTCACTTACTATAGTGGACCCACACCCTGGTACGATAGGAGAGTACTAACCCCGGGTTAGAGGACCCTCACCCCAGCTTGGTATAGGAGTACCGACTCTTCTAGAACATCATGTATAGAGGACACGCACCCTAGAATGACAAGGGAGTTTCGACTCCAAGGATAGAGTAACCACACCCTAACTCGGTAGGGGAGTACCGACTCTAACTATACACCACATATGGAGGACCCACTCCCCGGTACGTCAGGGGATTACTAAATACATGGATAAATGTCCCACACTTTAGTCTAATAGGGGAGTTTCTACTCTATATAGCCAGCAAGTATGGAGGGCACGTTCCCTAGCATGATAAGGGAACATTATCCAACTTTAAAAATGATACGGGGAACCCATACCCTAAACCAATAGGGGAGTACCAATAGTTTTGAAAGTCCATAAATGATTCCTAGAATATTCCGTGTCTACCCTAAACACGCAAGTCTAAGGAACTAAATTCCTACACCTTGATACTATACTCTTTGGCTGGAATTGACTCACTCGCATGGTTTTAGGTCACATCACAAGGATGCGTCTCGGTGGGGAAAGTGTTACTCTTCCCTATGAGTCTAAGGCTATGAAAAACCATGTCTCATACCAAAGAACCACCCATAGTTAAAATAACACACACCCATATCATGGGGAATCCCGTATCTACTTAAGAAAATATGTAAGGGAAGTGCACTCCCTAATGCAACAGGAGAGTACCAATCCCAGAGTCTCTCTTCAAGAACCACACTGATCTCCAACATTGATCAAGCACCACTAAGAGGATCATCATGCTTATTATGATTCATTTAGTAACACCACTATAGGTATGGGGCATGTTCCCTATTCCAATAGGGTAGCACCAACTTACTGGTCTAAAGAGTCTAGGGGGCCCATATCCTAAAGTCAAAGGGAAAGGTACCAACCCCAATGACTGAGAGGACTAGTTTGGGATACACCTAACACTGGTAGGGGGTGAATAAGTGTTGGGTATTTTTAATCTATTTTCAAATTTTTAACCATGTACTTATTAAACCTATTAGGATCTTGATTCTCTTATTCTATTTTCCTTTTCTCTTGAAAATATATGAAATTAGTAAAGATAGGACACGATATTTTTACAAGGTTCACAATTCAATAAGAGTATCTAGTCCTTGGAATGGTTTAGAAATAATCTTAACAACATATCCACTAGAAATCAATCCTTTGTATGTGGTTACAATGATTAGGATATACCCTTAAACTCATGTGATACAATGAAAACAATATAATAATGCATGTTTTACAACACTTAACTTGATCTTTATACTACCTCCCGAGATAGTCCTTCTTACAGAACTTGAATGGATATTTATAATACCTAACAAGATAGTTCTATCCTTATTGATAAGGATTTTTTACACCAAGAAATTCCTCCACCTGTTGACTCTCGTCTAATGTTTGGATACTACATTGATCTTACACTCTTCACTTGTTACTTTCCTATCAGCATGCAAGTAACTCTTCTTTCTTCTTCTAGAAGAAAACTTGATAGTTTCACCTTTTTATTCTCATATAAGTCACAATAATATGAATATGTTGTTGAAAGATGAACATTAAATCTTATCTGACCCATATTATAATTAGTTAATATCAATTTTTTTACCAGATCTTCTACTCTTATTTCCTCTTTCCTATTCAGTGCAAAAACAACTGCACTGAGATATTTTATTCTTATTTCTATAATCACAAATGTACCTTTTGGTTATTAAATCAATGAATATTATCTCATCATAGCATCATCAAAATTGATATAGCCTGAATAACTAAATATAAATCGATCACTAGTTTCTTCTTCCAAATTTCTTCTTCCTTCGTGCAGATATGAGTTTTGGTGCATGTCTCATTCTTGTTCACATAAATAGAATATGTGTGCTTTATCTTATCTTTATATTGTTTATCAATCGGTTACACACAGAGTTTTACTTTATGTGTATGTAGTATTTATCCTTTGTGAGATGTCCGGTATCCTCTACAGATATCCTTGCGTCGGGTGGTGTAGTGATTTGTGAATAGTCATACCTTCAGTGGACCAACTTTTCTTCTTCAGAAAGTATTTCCTTTTGTAGACCACCTCTTCTTATGTGGACCATCTCTTCTTCTATGGACAGTTTATTGTTCCATAGACTATCATTTCTTCCACTGATTGCCTCTACTTCATGGACAACTAATGCCCCACATACTGTCGATGCTCCGCAGACCACCTCTACACCGTCATTGACCTTTTATTCATAGGTCTTCATTCCTTCCATGGACCGGTTATTCCTCCACTGACTACCTCCTCTTCCACATATTATCTCTACTTTCATTGACAACTTTCTACTTCATATAATCTTTAATCCATGAAATACTTTCCTTCGTGGAATTCTCCCTCATGAACTTCTTCAAACTTTCTCAAGTTATTCCAGTAGAGAAGATGTTCTGTAATAAAATTATCTCTCTTATATAGAAAAATAAATCTTCAAATCCTTTTAATCTAATTTACCCAAATTTTTAATGTCATACATCCTTCTCTGCTGACTATGATCCTCTCATAAACCATATTCCCTACGTGGTCTGTGTACCGCCTTCATTCCTTCGTGATAGCCCATTCCATCTAAAAATAGATCACAACCCCTTAGCTGTGAGTGACATACCTTCCTCATACTAAAATCCACCCATGAACCATGAGCCTTCTGTGAACTATTTTCCTTACACGGTCTGCATACCACACTTCTCTGTCTGCGTACTATGCTTCGCAGTCTACATAGAGCTGTTATGCAGAATCCTTCCTTTACCAAATTCTCATCACCATTATGTGTATCACTTATTTCATCCATGAAAAACCCTTTACAGTCTGAAAACTATGCATTTTGGAAATACTTCCTTTAACAAAAAAGAAACTCCCGATTTTTAAGCCCAAAAATTTGGTAAATACTTGGAAATAGCTCCACCTTAAAAATCTACTTCAGAAACACCACTCATAATGATATTTGGTCATATTATTTTGTCAACAACCTTATTTGTCATGATTATTAAACTTTGATCAATCATTTTTAGAATAATCATATTTTCCAAGGAAATTATTATAACTTCTCTATCTTATATAAAAAAATTTCTTTCCAATAAAACCGGAAAATGATTTGCAGCATCTTTTATCCCCCTTTCCTTTATACTAATATCATCATAAGTTCTTCAAACAACTTATGATATTTGGGAAATAAAAATTATAAAATCATTGTCATGTTTTACTAGGATAATTATTCAACCATGACATCTAATGTCATTAAATAAATCCATAACAATTCTCCAAGAATAACCTTAAAACTCAATGTCTTCATACCATTCACATGTTTCTTAGATTATTATAACTAGAGGAATTCATACAGGCTACATTAACTTTGGAATTACTTCATCATATTTAATTCAATGAAATATTTTTATCTCATTGAACATTATTGACAACTAATGAAAATAATTTGACAACAAATATAATTTATATGCAAAGTGGGATCTTTAATGAAAACCCATTGATTCATCCTAATCACTACCCAAGATTTACATCATTACACAAGTGTCTTGATTAAAATGCACCACCTTGTACCTTGTAGGCCAAAACTGAGGCCAACATCACATTCTGTGTAGAAAAATGCTTAGGATAGGATACTCATGAGCCTAGTCTGAGTCCTATAGAAGGAGATAAAGATGCCATGATATCTCAAGGTGATCCTCTAGGAGTATATGGTGTGAAATGGGGAACACACAGCGTGTGAGCCTGCCTGAGAAACTGGTTGTGTATCTAGTCTATATGGTTTCTAACCCATGTAGGGGTACACAGAGTGTATAGGAGGTACGTGGAATGTTCTGCTTTACCTAGCCACCGGCCATATAGTTTACCCGTGTGCATGTACCGGACCCTATGTCCGTGTACCGAGCCCTGTTTCTATATACTATGGCCTTGTTTTAGTACATGGACATCAATTTTCACACAGCTTCCCAAGACATGTCTCATAGCCACATGGATTATGGCACTACACAGCATGTAACCCTAGTACACAGTGTATAATCCCCAAATACCATCTTCTACAAATAGAAAGGGCAACACAGCATGTGTCTCTGGACTACACACTGTGTAGACGGTAATTCCAGTCAGTAATCACCTATAAAAATACCTGATTTACCCTGATTCGACCCAAAACCCTTAAATCTACCTATCATAGATCATAAACAATTCCAATAGGGCTCTAGACTATAGAATAATGAAAAATGAATGGTATCGAGACTAAAAACCAAAACAACCTACCTCGAGGATGAAACGCCAAAACATCGGTTGAAAAATGGTGCCTAGATCTTTCTTCTTCTAGATTAGTAGATGATCTTCTTCAGAAATATAGATCAATGTCACCTCATTGCTTCGATTCTATCTTGTTTCCACCATTTCCAAATGGAGGAGTGGAGGAGGAGAGGAGGGGATCCTCTCAGTTGTGTCATGTTCCAGAGAAAAGGGGGAGGGATGGATTTAGGATTAGGTTAATTTATTAATTAATATTTCATTTTATTAATTATTCCACCATAAAATGACCTTCCAACTCGCCTCTATCCAAAACTCCTCACACAGAAAATTTTATGTCATGCCTATGGTAAGCAGGACATTCCGAACTCAACCATGGTCTCAAAAATTTTATTTGGGACTCCTCACGGCAGTTGTTACTATTTTCAAGCAAAATTTCATGCTCATGACAAAAAATATTTAATAATTTTTTTAAAACCACCGCATCGAGGCTCTCCAAGCCCTGGATTTATGTACCAACTGAGTGAATAGATTAGAAAATTTTCTAAAGTCTTACAAGTAAAAACTCGAGTCTCTACAGTGCTGATCCCAAACACATTTAAAATACATAGAGCAAACTCTCAACATTTCTTCTAGAGATTTAATAGACCTATTGGACTAACAATCTATCGAAGTATAATAAGCAGTGCTAAAACATAACTCTATATCCAGATCCTACTGAGGACTTATCCAAAACTTCAAGGTAGACCTCAAATCCTGATCAGATTCAATTGACAGTGGTACACCATGAAATATTACCACTTAATTTATAATAGATTAAGTTGATCAATATAGAAATATTCTCTAATGAAAATGATGTTTGGTGACTTCATAAGGCAATTGAATATAACCCAAAAAGAATTATTCCCTTAAGATTTTTTGGTGAGTTTGATTCTAAAATCCAAAGAGATATTTTTTCCATTTCCATTTTGGTATGGGTAATGGTTGTAAAATCCCATTATAATTATGTATCTTAGTCTTAAATTGTTGACATACCAAGAATAGAGAAAAATACTCTTAAATATCATTCTTCATGTCATCCAACCATAAATACTCTTTCAAATCTGTATACATATTCATACTTCCATGATTAATAGAGAATGATAAACTATGAGCTTCATCCAACAGCTCCTTCAAATATGGTAAAGAAAGGACACATATAGGGTTCCTGAACTTTATTATTCCATAACAATTAATTTTTAACTCAAGAACATTTCTCACCTTATTTTTAGCTCTATATATTACTTCTACACCTCTTTAATATTTACTTGGATATATGGTTGAACACTATTGATAAATATAATATTTATCCCCTTCCTTAAATATTTCAAGATCTATAATTTTCAAGTCCAAAAATAATAGATATTTTTGGATCCTTGTCATAGATAATCTTGTGTGATACATTATATATAAAGAATCTTCCACCTTGTTCGCTTTCCCGAGGTAGTAATGTATTGAACAATCATAATATTTAATCATCTATAACCATCTTCTTTGGTTTATATTCATATTTTTTGAGTGAAAATATAATTTAAACTTTTTTATCAGAATATATATCACATATTTCTCTATGGAGATAGTGCCTCCATATCTTTAATTTAAAAATTACCATAGATAACTTGAAATTTCGAGTTGTTTAATTTTCCTCATAGACCATCAATTATCATGAGTCTTAATATATAACCATATTGTTCTACATGAGGATGCATCCCAGTCCCTTCTTTGATGTATCACTAAATATTACAAACTCTTCTCCACTATAGGGTAGTATAATCATAGGATCAAAAACCATCCTTCTCTTCATTATTTAAAACATTCCTCACATTCATCCATCTAAAGGAAATTATCTCCCGTCTGAGTTAACTTAGTGAGTGGATTTGATAGCCCTGAAAATTATATAAAAAGTGCTAATAATATTCAGTCAAACCAAGAAAACTATGGATCTCAGTAATATTAGTTGGTTTGGGAAAATGTTCAGTAACTTTAATCATTTAAGGGTATAATGATATACCCTCACATGATATTATAATACCTAATAATGAAACTTTCTGAATCCAAAATTTACAATTGGTAAATTATTCATAAATCTTATTCTTCCTTAGGGTCTTTAGAATAATTCACAAATGATCTTTATGATATTGTTTTCTATTTTACAAAATAATAATATCATATATAATGACTTCAAAAAAATGATCAAGGTAATATGTAAAGACTATATTCATTAAATCCATGAATATAGATGGTTCATTAGTAAGACCAAATGGTGTCACTATAAATTCATAGTATCTATACCTTATTTTGAATGTTTTATTGGTTATATCCTCTTTCTTAACCCTTAATTTATGAAATGGAGAATGAAGATAAATCTTGTAAAAGTATTAATCTCTGCATAGTTGATCATACAAGTTATCAATATAGGGTATAGTACATTTTTTATTGATAGTGATCTTGTTATATTCTCGATGATCCACATAGAGTCGCACTGATCTATAGTTTTTCTTAAAAAATAGAATAGGTGCAACCCAAGGTGATTCACTAGTCCTAATTAATCCCTTTTCAATATTATCTTGTACTTTATTATTTAATTTTTTCATCTCAATTAGGGTCATTATATATGGAGTCTTCAAAAGAGGTTTACTACCGGGTATTAAACCTATTGAAAACTCGACTTCAAAATTTAGTGGAAGATTGTGAAAATATTCCAAAAAAAAGTTCAACAAAATATAAAATAATACGAATATATTTGTTTTTGAGTTTCTCCCTAACCATATGAGACAAACATCCCTTTTGAATAGGAATCATGAATAGTATGATGGATGTAATTTATAGTAGAAGTTAATTTATTTCATCACACTGAAGGGTGATCATAGTTTGGTTTGGAATATCAAATTCAATTCATCTTCCTCATAAATTGATGTGTAATTTATATAAATAAATATAATCTATTCCCAAAATAACATCAAATTTTACTTGAGGAATAATGACCATATTTATAGGAACCATATCCCCACAAACTTCAATTGGAGAAGAATCATAAACTTGGGATGCGATAATTATACCATTAAGAGTTTTTAATGCTAAATCAACATCTAATTTTTGAGTTTGTGTTGTAATACCCTTATAAAATTATTTAGATATAAAAAAGTGGGTACATTCGAAATAAAATGAAACATTAGAAACTATAGAGTGGATGTTAAGTGTACATTTCACCTTGTAGTTATCTTACCTTTAATTAGAAATAGTGATGGAATGATATTTACCCTTGTATCTAGGATTAATATGTTTCTGACATCGATCATCATCATTAGCCTTTGAATTTGATAATTGTTGAGCATAATTCCCATACTCCTTTAATTTAAAACACTAGAGTGTGGTTCGTGAAATATGTGGCACTTTATCTTTATTTTCATCATTAGCTAACTTATTCCCATCACTTTAAAAATTTATTTCCCAATGACCATCCTTTACAAACTTGAAACATTTAACAGTTCCCTTATGATAATTTCTCTATTTTTACTTCCACACTTCAAGCATAATGGAAGTCTCATATTCTTCTATCTATGGTTTTTATAATTGTTTTTGAATTCCATTTTTCATTTCATATCAACACCATGAGATTTATGGGTAACTAGAATCACCATATCCACATTGAGGGCACACTGAAAAATTTCTTCATAGCTACCGAAGTACCTTATGGCTAACACCATTCAGATATTTTCTTTTAAGCCACTAAAGAATCAATTAACCTTAATTTCAAGTTAGATGATAATACTATAAATTTACCACACAAGTCTTGTGAAACTTTCCTCATAAGTATCGACAAATTCATCATCCTTTTACTTTAAATCAAATAATTATTTCTCCATTTTTATACAAAGAATCTAAGGAAAGTACTTATTGAAAAATAATGTTCTAAATTAATCCAACTCCATATATTAAAGTTTTTCTTATTCTCTCATATTTCTAATATGATTCTGCCATTGATTTACTTCAACATTAAAATGATAAAAAAACAAAATAAATTTATCATGTTCTAAACAATAATGAATGAAAAATAACTTCTCAATGGTACTGGTCCACTTCTCAGTGACTAGTGGATCATTGTAACCACTAAAACGATGTGGATGTTTCCTAATAAAGGGATCAATAGAATGTTGTTCTCTTCTTTTATCATTTGGATGCTAGGTGTGATTAAAATATTGAGAAATTTGTGTGAGCATAGAAGCAATATTTTTTATTCTAACTCCTATAATGTTCAATTTCTTAGGAAGGAAATCATTGTATTGTCTATCACATTCAACATTAACATGATTCCTATGAGTTCCAGCCATTGAATAAAACCAAAAAACATAGTGTGAGAAACAATAATCATGGTGTTAAACCACATAATCATGAAAATTAATTTATAGAATGTCAAAATCATGATACCTTCTTCAATTACACTATAGGTTTAACCTAGGTCATTCATGATCATTACAATTTTTTTATGATTTTATCCTATACATAGACTTATCCATAGGGTTCTTACAAAAATTTTCTTATCCTAGTTTCTAATGGTTAACTAAACATTTCTCTAATAAAAATTATAGAAACCCATAATTTTCATACATATATATTACATCTAATTAGATGAGTAATTTTTACATAATTTAATGATCCATTCCATAAAAATTTATATATAGTTTCTTTAGAAACTTAGAAACATAAATAACTGGTTCATAAAATATCTATATCGTCTCCTAGTTATTTCTTCATAACTAGTATCTTTCTTAGAAAAATCATACATAAAACCTTTCTACATAACCTAGGAAAGGAAATATAACAAAGGGTTAAATCTGATGCTTGGTAAGGTTAAACAAGGGAGATATCAATGATTATACAAGAATAGCATGAGCATATGGGTATAAAATAACATGATATTATTGTTTGAAAACCATACCCAATATATCAATGATAATAATTTTAAGTCATGGAATAAATATTACTAGTTCATAAGGAATTAATTATAAGGAAATTAGCAAACATGAATCATGAGATCTTATCATAGCCATAAGAAATTAATTGGTGGAATATACATAAGCATAGAAAATCATTTCATTAGTATTCAAGGATCATTACAAAGGATATCATAGTGGAATGGGTTCACACCAAAAACTATCATAGTAGTCAAGGTTCACTCTGAAGACTATCATAGTGGACATAGTCCCTTAAGGAACCACGTCCTCTCCCCATTTTAGTCTTGTTTATATTATGAGATATCAATATTTAACCAATGAATTAGAGGTAGATATAGATTCCACTCATAAAATGATTAAAATCATACATAGTTATGCCAAAATATCATAAACCATTCATCATGCTAAAACCCATGAAAAGAAATGGTTTTTATAAGCATTTCATCATAACATAACCCATGGAAAACGAAGGAGTTTCATAAATGTCATGCCATCATAAACAAAAACCATCCAAATAAATAGTAAGGATCAAGTCCTTGGATAATATTCCTAGAAAATCATAATAAAAAATGAAGGTTTATTTTGATGATGAATCAGAATATCATTAAATCATTCTTGAGAAAAATGACCTGTTCATTTTAAAATCACTGCTTTAAAATCAAAAAAAAATAAAAATATTATGGAAAACATTTTAATTGAAAATAACCATGGGAACTTGTAAAATAATATTCAAAAAAATTATTTTCCATGACATTGGGAAATTATATTCTTTCCATATAAGTTAAAAAAACATTTTTATCATTATTTTGTCAAAAAAGTCAAAAGATACCTCATTTTCAAAAAAATAAGATAACATTAAAAAGGTTTTGTAATAAAGTAAAAATGGGTAAAAATGGCATTAAAAATCATATTATAGTAGTAAAAACATTATTTAAACCATTTTAAGAAAACATTTATATGGAAGAAAAATGTTTTTGACTAAAGAAATAAATAAATCTGATTCTAATTAAAAGCATATTTTAGGTCTATTAAGTACAAAATGTGAGGAAAATGAAAGGAAAAAATTTATTTTAAAGAAATAACCATAAAAGAATAAAATTCGTGAGTATATTTAGATATTTATCATAAGATTTAATCATTGGAAACTTAATCATAAACAATCCTGAAAAATAATGAGATGGTAACATAAAAAAGTTATCACTTTGGTAACTTTTGAATGATAAGTCCCATGAAAGAAATATCCTTATATGGATATGTAAATGACCATAATTTTCATAATAATCATTATAAAATTAATTCTTGTGTAGTATATATATCACAAAAAAATAAAAATGTGGTGTATAAGGCATGTGTCCCACAAAAATAAAAGTGAGATTAAAATCTATTACCTTGAGTTCTACTTTATTTGAAAGAACTATAACCTCATATAAAATAAACTTAAATTTATTATAATTCTATAAAACATTAATTTCAATACTTATAATATCATATATTATCCCTTTATAACATTTAAACACCCCCTTTTATCAATAGTTCTGTATTAAAATCATTATTTTTGGGTGTTAACTATTTCACTTATCATGAGTATTTCAATTCAGTAGTTCTAATACTTGTATATTTATCTTGATTACATTATATATAGAATATTGATAATGATATAAATATTATATATATATTCATTTTATACATATTTATATTCATCCATAAAATTTAGAGATAAAAAATGAATTACATCATTCATGGAGATGGTAAGTCATGCGTATGCATGAACACAATTTTCATTTTTCAATGGATGGAATAAAAGAAAGGTAAATATAAATTAAAATATAAAAGACCATTATTATATCATATATATCATATATATTCCTCAAATTCATCCTCATTACCATCCAATTGAAATATAAATGAAAAAATAATCACATCGCTTCGTGAAGGTGGTAGTCCACGCGTACGCATGAGCGACATTAACTTTTCCCAAAAGATTTTATGGTTAGAAGGTCGAAATGATATTATCATAAAATAAGTATAATTATATCATAAATTCAATATATAAACATTAAAATCATCATAATACCCATCCATAAAATATGGTGATGAAAAATGAATTTTATCACTACATGGAGATGGTAAGTCGTGTGTACACACGAGCGATACTTTCACTTCTCATTTGATGATAAAGAGGGTGTATAATGGTATTTTCATAACAATAATAACATTTTAGTATATTGAGTATACTGAAGTAATTATTTTATGAAATATAATATATATTTAAAAGAGGTAAAGAATAGTATAAAATAAATTGATCGGTTAAGGCAATTACCTCTTCTTTGAAACAACTACTTTAGTTATTCTCTAAAGGGCTCTACTTTTGGTATTTTGGGAAGACAAGAACCTATAAAATGTGTCCAGGTAACTTAATAAGATAAATTTTTATATTTTGGTCTATATATAAGGCTAAATATGGTGTAAATAAGTGAGGGTGGGTGTTTCCTTTTATAATTGAGGTGAGGGGACCCTTTGGAATTTCTAAAAATATTAAATTTTAATAAATTAATTCTCAAGAAAAAAACCTCCAAATTTCCAATTATTTAAAGGAAATGTTGTATAGGGTTTTAATCCCATCAAAAACTATAATTTATAGAAATTATGGTGTCATTTTAAACCTTATAATTTTTATTAACCATTAGTCAACTGAGTTTAATTTTAACTACGGTAACACATTTTTCAATATTAAATGGTTGTAATTTTTACCTATAATGTTAAAATTATCCCATAAATTGAAAATTTATTACATTTTAAACCATATAATTACCATATTTCCTTATTTAAATATTTTTATGATTTTTAAATAATTTAATAAAATATTGTTTTGAAAAAATATCATTATAATCCATTTTGACACTATTAATTTAATTTGAAATAAAATTTATAAATGAAAATTTATAATTAAAATATAATAATTTAACACTACACTAATATTTCATATTCAAATATGAAATTTGTGTAATACTATAAATTACTGAAATTATATCACTTTTAATATTTTTAAAATAATTTATTTTATTTTTCAATTAATTAAATAAATATTTTTTTGGTGTTGTGTAAGAATTTAAAGTAATTATATAATACCTAAAAATAAAACTAAATTAACATCATGAATATAATTTAATTAAACCCAAAATTACTATTAATAATCGTTCATAACAATTTCTTATCTCTATATAATATATAAAAGGATAATTTAAACTAAGAGAGGGATATTTTGTAACTTTCTTTGATTTAAATAATATATAAGTCATTTTCATAGACAAGTGTCTATTAAATAACTCAATTTAGAGCCTAATGTGATAAAAATAAAATTAACTTTGTTTAATAATTATTATTATGAAAAATTATTTTCTTGTCACTTATTATTATTCTAGGTTAACCTGATTTACCTTTTACTGAGGTGATAAATTTTACCACAATTACTATTCATATTGACTAAAAATAAAGGGGGCCTATTTCTAAAATTTGAAACACTTGGTTATAAATATTTAATTGATTTTATAAAATTAAATACAAGTAAATGTAAAAAATTAATTTTAAATTGACTTCCCAAAATGTGACAAAATTTTCTTTTTAAAAAATAAAGTCTTAAGCATAAAATTGGATTTATTATTATCCTATTCTTAAAAAATATTTTTTGAATGTTTAAAAAAAAAATTCAAGTAAATAATATATAAATTTTATTAGAATAATTCAGAAATAATAATTAATTTAATTTATTAATATAAAAATACATTATGTTTATAAAAACAAATTTTAGAAGAAAAAAAACAACACTTTTATTTCCAAATAATTTTTGTTTTTATTTATAATTATTTGATAACTAATGAATTCATTTTATAAATTTATAGACCATATTTTTACCATAATTTAGTTATTATTATTCATACCCACTAATACAATGTCTAGGTGATAACAGACACTTGATATTTTAATAATGTTTTGTCATTCGTTTAAACTCGGTATTGCATGTAACTCAAGTTATCGAATAAATAAAATTATTTGAAATAAAAAAATTTATAGGGTTATAAACAAGAATCTCATTAGTGTAATTATAAGTTCCTCACTTTTATGAGTGAGGAATGTTTCATGCAATGATACTTTGATTATTTTTATTATCAAAATTTTGGGATGATAGAAATTACTTTATACTCTTACTCTATATGGATGATAAGTTTCTATAAGGTTATGAGAGTTATCAAATTACAAAGCTAGAGAGTAAGTTTCTTAGAAGATTTGAAATTATGGATCTTGGCCAATCTAATAAAAAATTAAGGATGATGATAAAGGGGGATCTAAAATTCTATACACTAGTGTCATCCCAGAAGGAATACATCTGGAAGATCATTGATAAATTTGGTTTGATTGGAAGTAAATCTATATCAACCCCATTTTCTAGACACTTCATATTTTCCAAGGAAAGTGCACCGGTATCGAAAGATAAAGCTTGGTACATTTAGAAAGTGTCATATGCATTATTTTTTGGAAGCCTAATGTATGTTATGATATGTAATTGGTTAGATATTTCCTTTGTAGTGTGAGTAGAGAGTTAGTTAATGTCAAACCCTAAAAGTGAACATTGGGAAACTATTAAGTGGGTCATCAAAAATATGAATGGATCAAAATATATGGCTCTATTATTTAGATATTATGATCTCTTACAAGGATTCATTGATGCAGATTTTGTGGGGGTTACAACCACATGTAATATCATGATTGTCATCTTGTTTATTTATATAGGAATAACATTCAATTGGATGTCTTGGTTGTAGCCTACGGTTACTTTCTATACAACGGAAAAATAATTCATAGTGCTTGAAAAATATAAAATGGGTTTTTCATGTTAATACACTTGTTGATAGAGCGTTAAAAACATAAAAAATATGAATGTTATTCTATGGAAGTTAGAGTATTATCCAACATGCCTAAAATCAAATGTTTCTTTCTATAAAAAAACACATTTACTTGAATTCCCATTTTCTCTAGAATTTTTTGGAATAAAATTTGTTTTATATTTGTAATATATAAGGGAATAATAATTGGGTTGATATGATCATGAAGTTTTTAGTCCTTGAAAGTCTGGGATAGCATTGTTCCTTGGTTGCACTCAAATGAATGAAATAATATGGATAACACTAGATGTAAGAAGGAAGAGGATGATTTTTTTCCCCTTTTATTTAATAATTATGAATGAATACCTTGAATAAATCTTCAAGTGGTATATTATTGGGAATTTGAAGCTTATTCAATGCATTAGACTCAACTTACCGAAAGTAAGAACACTATAAGTTCTTCATGTCCATGTCAATACAGAAGAAGTAATGACTCCAGTATTAAGATATAGTTTTCAATGTTAGAAAATTATGATGAGCTAAGAAATATAGTATATTCTTGTATGATGTTGGTTGTGAATATTTTATTGTCTCTAGGGGTTTATATGGTGGATTACAATATATAATGATAAAATCAATTGATGGATAACTATGTTTGTCATATGGTGGTGTAACCTATTTTACTGATTTATTGCCTCTATAAAATAGATTTTGGACCAGTTGTTGATTGTGTGACTGTATGACTAATCAAAGTATAATAGTGACTCATTATCTATAGGGTTTTTAATATTTTTTTTACTGATAATACAAACGTTTGGAAGTGTTCTTCTATAGACATAGAACAGAAGTCTGAAGGATATAAATCTATGCTCAGCTACTTTATATTTTTCTTATTATCTCCTTAAATGTTTTGTGAGTTGTCTAAGAACATTGAGTTGTGTGACTTAGTAGTGTTTATTAAAGTGTAGTAGGCTTCTTAGTTCTAGTTCTCTTAGATGGAGAATGTTCCCATTGTTTGATTCTATACAAAAAAATCATTTCCAAGTGTGATCTTTTATATAAAATAAAATTTTTCATGGGTGATTTCAATGACTAAAGGGAGTGAGAAACATTTTAGGTATCTAGAATAATTTCAACTCATACATGAAATAAATTTAATTATTAAAATATTTATTATTTTCAATGAAATTTATCTCACATGAAACATGAGTTTAATTTAACTTCATAAAATAATTAACATTATACATGAAATTTATCTCATTTAATGCCTAAGAAAATTTTCATTTCATAATGGATATATTATTTTATATAAAATTTATCTCATCTCATATAGGAGGTTGATTTGAGTTTTCTAAGATATGATATGTTAAAAAAACTTATCTCATCTCATAAATTAAATAAATTTCCCTTTTGAAATATTTCTTATTGTATATGAAATTCTTCTCATCTCATACATAAGATAAATTTCCATTTATAAGATAAGTATCATTGTACATGAAATTTGTCTCATATTGAACATGAAGTAAATTCAAGTTTTTTAATACAATAAAGTATGTGGAATTTATCTCATATAAAATGTGAGATAAATTTCATTTTTTAAAATTCTATTATTATAGTAGAAATTTATGTCACCTTGTACATGTGATTAATTTCATATTTTTAAATATATGTCATTTTATATGAAAATTATTTCTTATGAAAATATATATTAAGATTTTGTTTAATCATTTTTAATTTTTCAAATAATATAACATGAATTTTGAAAAATAAATTCATCTCATACATATGATAAATTTTATTTTTCAAAGATTTATTATTTATAGTAAAAAATTTCTCATGTATAACTTATTTAGGATAAATTTTATTTTATAAAATATGTATTAGTGTACATAAAATTCATTCCATCTCAAAAAGGATGTAAAATTTTTATTTTTTAATGATATATCATTATAAATAAAATATATTTTACTTCGATAAAAATAATTTCATGGAAATGATTTTACATGAGTAAAAAAAGTAACATATTATTAATATTACCTATGATTGTGAAAACAACAACAGTAGTAATAATAATAATAAAAGTATTAATCACAATAAATAATTTAAAAATATTATTTAATTTTCATATTTTCCATAAAAAAAAATTTTCTAATTTGTGTGTGATAGAACATTTCATGAATATTAATTATAATAATAAATGAAAAAAATATATAAAATTAAATAAAATTATAATCTATAAAAGTTAAATTAAATTAAAGATAAAATAACTACTTAAATAAGTAAATAAAATTGTTCATGTAATAAAATTTTGTATATGTTAAATTTAATATTCATTTAAATGCATTTAATTTTAAATAAATTTCATATAAAATAGATATTTAAAAAAATTAATTTATGATTTTTTAATTATACACAAACACACAAAAAAACACCTAAATAAGTATATGAAATTATTCTTGGTTTCTTCTTATGACTAAAGGGATTGAGACACATTGCAGGTCTCTGGAAGAATATAATCTATGTAGGGTATCTAGATGATGTATGATAAGAAATGATCTTCACCAATGGAGTATGGAAAGTGAATTGAGGATCTATAGTGGTGGTGTGAGGAGTAAAGTGTGGGGCCCCTTATTTGACTGGAAGTTTAGATTGAAGTGTAATGGATTAAGTACAACCTCAGAATATGTGGAGTTCTATAATTATAGAATCTATCACCTTAGTGAGTAGAACATAAAGGTTGTATATAGTAAGGGAATTATGGGTCTTAATCGTACAATAATTATAAGTTATTAGATTTTTGTGTTGGGTAATAAATAGAGAATTCCATTCAACTTGAATAGTTATAAGCCCAGATCCATGAAGATGGAGATAATTTAGTCTAATGTATGGGGACATGTTCCATTCTGATCTCTTAGAGGATCACATTACTTTATCACATTCATTAATGATGAAACAAGTAAGGCATCAGTGTATTTACTTAATAATATGACTAAATTTTTCAGTGATTTTTTATAGTGGAATGCAATGGTTGAATTGAAGAGTGGTCAGAAATTAAAGTACCTCAAGTTTGAAAATGGTGGTGAATACAATAGAAGTAATTTTTAGAACTTCTATTAGAATAATGGGTCAGGATCGAGAGCACAAATCCCAAATATCATAGAATAATATAGTGGAAGAGAGGATGAAGAAAACTTTTACTGAGATGGAAAGACGCATGTGTTTCTACTCTAGAATTTCCAGGCCATTAAAGTAGAAGTAACATACATAGAAACATAATTGGATAATATAATTCCATCATCTACTATGGGATAAATTATAATAGAAGAGATATATTCTAGTAAGTCACCAAAAATTTAAAACATAAAAAATATTTAAAATCTTATCTTATGCCTTGATTAATGCAAAGGATGAAGAAAAACTAGAGGATAATTCTAAAACTTGTTTTCTCATGGGATATGGAAATCAAGATTTTGTTTTCAGACTGTGGGATGATTCCAAGAACATAATCATCAGAAGTAAAAATGTTCTCTTAAATGAGAAGATCCTATGTAACGATTACAAATTAGCTAAAATATAAGTTATAGAAAGTTATAAAACTAATAAAGTAAAATCTGATCTAGATTAAATAAATAGAAACACCAATGTCCCAATGACTCTAAATATCATCACTAGTCTACAGGAAAATAAACCGGAGGAAGATGTGATATAATGTTAAAGATTTATTAATACTCAATGGAATTCACCTGAAGTTGATAAGTCAATAGTCAGGGTAACATAAAATATAGTACTAGAAAGAGTAGAGTCACAATAAAAGTTGAGAATATATTCTAGAGTCATAAAAATAGTCCATAGGTATAATATCACTAAAAATTTATTACTTATCATAGATATTTGGGAACCCAAATGTCAATAATAGGTATCGAATCTTAGTGGATTAAATCAGTGGGAGTTATCTATATAGAAATAAATGAATTCCATAAAGTTTAATATAACATGGGAGTTGGATAAAATACCATAAGTAAAGAGAGAACTAGAGAAAAAATGGGTTTTCTATTTTAAAGAGTGAACTAATGGAAATAGATGATACAAGGTTCAATTAGTAGTGAAAGGATTCTAATTGAAACAAGTAATAGATTTCTTTGAAATCGTTTCACTAGTAGTTAAGAATACTACCATCCATAAAGTACTGAGTCTTTTTTCTTCTAATGGTTTACACTTGGAGAATATTAATGTTAAGACCAATTTTCTAGATGATGATTTGGAGGCAATATAAATGTTTTAACTGAAGGTATTTGATGAAAATTAGAATGAGGACCTTGTTTGTAAGTTAAATTTAATCCTGTATGGATTGAAATAGGAACCTCATTAATGGAACTACAATCTCTGCACTTTTATGAATGATAAATTTTTAACGTAATTAGACTCTCACTATTGTTGTTATAAAAATTTATGGGATTATGGGACTTACTTCATACTTCCAATATTTGGGGAATGATTTGTTTCTATCAAGTTTGGAGAGTTCATGAATTCTAGAACTGAAGAGTAAGTTTTTTAGAATATTTGAAATGAAGGGTCTTGGCCAAGGTAAGAAAATATTGGAGATGATGATATATAGGGATTTAAAATCATTTATTATGGTGTTATACTAGAAGAAATACATCCAAAAGATCAATGATAAATTTGGTTTGACTGGATTTAAATCTGTCACAACCCCCCTTTCGAGACACTTCAATTTCTCTAAGGCATATGCACCAACATTAAAATATAAAACATGGTATATAGAGAAAGTTTCATATACTTCGGTTATTGTAAGCACAAAGTATTTAATGATATGTGGGTTATCAGATATTTCCTTTGTTGTGGGAGTGGAGAGTCAGTTAATGTTGAGCCCCAGAAGGGAACATTAGGAAGCTATGAAGTGGATCATAAAATATATTAAGCTTTCAAAATATATGTCTCTCTGGTTTGGATATGATGATCCTTATAAAGGATTCATTTATACATATTTTCTAGGGATGTAGAAACATAAAAGATCACAATGGGATATGAGTTTATATCTAGAAACATATAGGTCAATTGGATCTCCCGACTACAACCTATGGTTAATTTGTATACAATGGAAAAATTATACATAGGAATTTTATCCACCATGCCTGAAATCTAGTGTTTTATGAAAGAAAAAACACATTTACTTGAAATTCTCTTTCAACCAAAATTTGTTGGAACACAAGGTGTTATAACTTCAAAAGATAGAAGGGAAGAAAAATTTGGACAACATGTTCATTAAGGTTTTAGTCCTTGAAAGTATGAGGTGGAATTTTAACTTGCTCTGACTTGAATTAATGGAATAAGATAGATAACACTTCATTCAAGAAGGAAGAGGATGAGTTTTTTTCCTTTATATTGATTGATTTTGATGGAATCCCTTTAATCAATTTTTATGTGGGATATTTATGGGAATATAAATCTTGTTCATGTAACTAGATTCAACTTACCCAAAGGAGAAACTTTGGGTGTTCTTCTTGGACTTTTCAATGGAGTGACATAAGTGTCTTTTTCATGCATATAGAGTTTTTGGAAGTTAGAGAACTACCAATGAGTTGAGAAAACGGTTTTATTGTTTCTAGATTGAGGTTGTGAACAGCTTATTGTCTATAGAGGTTGAGGTGGTGGAAGACACTATAGAATGATGAAGTCAATGGATAGCTAACTGTGTTTATAAAATAGTGGTGAAACCTATTTGACTGGTCTATTACCATAATAAAATAGAGTTTGGACCAGTTTTTGATTGTGTGATTGTATGACTAATCAAAGTTTAACACTGAATCTTTATCTATAGTGTTTGTCATATTTTATTTCTTTGATAATAAAAAAGTTTAGTAGTGATCTCATGTAGACATATAATGAAATTATAAACCACATAAATATATGTTCATCAACTTTATATTTTTTTTGTTGTCTTCTTGAAAGTTTTATTATTATTTCAAGAACTTTGAGTGGTGTCACTTAGTAGTGGATATTAAGGTGAAATGGATTTCTCATTTTGGGTGCTCTTATATGGGGGGAAGTTCCCATTGTTTGATTCTATATCAAAAAACCATTTTCAGGTGTGATATTATGTAGAATACAAGTTTTATCATATCTTGATCATATAGAGGTTCCACTTCAAAATAATTTTTCTCATCTCATATCATATATGAGATAAATTTTAATTAGACAAAAAATATTATATGGTATGTGAAATTAGTCTCATCTCATTCATGGAATATATTTCATTTTAAACATATTTATTAAAGTATATGAAATTTATCTCATTTTGTACATGAGATAAATTTCACTTCATAAAAGAAGTTTTATTATAAATGAAATTGATCTCATCTCATATATGAGATAAATTTCAATTCATATTATATATATCAGTGTCCATGAAATTTTTCTTATTGCATATATAAGATAAATTTCATTTTTTAAAAAGATATGATATTGTACATGATATTTATTTAATATCGTACATGAAATAAATTTCACTTTTTTAATATTGATTACTACAAAATAAATTTAACTCAACTCATATGTGTGATAAATTTAACTTCATAAGAGAAGTAACAATATACATTAAATTTATCTCATCTCAAATATGATATAAATTTTTCTTCATAAAAGAGGTTTCATTGTGCATGAAATTTATTTCGTCTAATATATGATAAATATTTCATTTCTAAAAGTTATTATATTGTGTGAAATTTATTTCAACTCATACATGAAATAATTTTAATTTTTAAAAGATTTATTATTTTCAATGAAATTTATCTCATATAAATCATGAGTTTAATTTCACTTCATAAAATAAGTAACATTATACAATAATTGTATCTCATATAATGCCTAAGAAAAATTCATTTAATAATAGATATATCTGTGTATATAAAATTTATTACATCTCATATATGAGGTTAATTTATTTTATAAAAATATATAAGAAACTTTTCTCATCTCATAAATGAAATAAATTTCCCTTTTGAATGATTTTTTATTGTATATGAACTTTTTCTCATCTTATATGTATTATAAATTTCACTTCATAAGAGAAGTATCATTATAATGAAATTTGTCTCATCTTTCACATGAAGTAAATTTTGGTTTTTTTTAATATGAAAAAGTATGTAAAATTTATCTCCTATTATATGTGAGATAAATTTCATTTTTAAAAATTTTATTGTTATAGTTGAAATTTATGTAATCTTGTACATGTGATTAATTTCATATTTGTTAATATATATCATTGTATATGAAAATTATATCATATGTCAGATAAAAATTATTTAATCATATTTAATTTCCCAAAGGATATAACATGAAAACTTGAACAAATTTTTATCTCGTGCAAGAGATAATTTTAATTTTTCAAAGATTTATTATTTAAAGTAAAATTTATCTCATATATAACTTCTTATTTATGATAAAATTAAAATAGATAATTAAATTATGAACTAAAAACAAATTTTCAAATAAAATATATTTATGAGTGATTTTTTTGATTACAAATACATAAATTTTTTTGAGGAATATTTAATTTAGTGCTACAATTTATTTTTAAAATTTTGATCATAATTTACTTTTCTGATCAATTATTTTTTGGGATATAAAATTTTACTATAAAAAGAGTATTTAAAAATTAATGATTACCCACCACTTTTGGAACCACAAGTACATGGGTTTCCCAAAAAAAAATAATAAGTAATTATTGTGATGTATTTTTATACGGTGTCCAAACAAGAGTTTTCAAAATAAAATTTTCATTTTCATTAGACTCTTAATAAATATATTTTCATGATTAATTTCATAATTCGTTATCTATTTTAAAAGTTGAAAAAATAATTTATATTTTTAATTTTATTAGTATATATAATATTTATTATAATGTATAAAAATGATACTTTCTAGAAAATTCATACTAAATTTTACATCTACTTCATTCTATAAAATGATATTTTTTGTTTTTATTTTTCTAATTTATTTGTTTATATTGGTGATTGTAAATAATAAAATCTATAAAATTAAAATTTTAAAAATAATGTAATATATATATATATATATTAAAATTAATATTCATTTTTGTTAATATAAATTGTTAATAATACTTTTACATTTTAATTTTTGATGTATATTCATATAGTTTTTTTAGATGTTTTAACTTAAGTTTGTTTTATTATATTGTTATATATAGTATTAATATTTAAGTCAATTTAAAATTGTGATTATCCTAAATTTTTTGTGAATTACATTATTTGTGAATATAGTAGGCTTGTTTCTAGAGGTAACAAAAATTCCAAAGAAATTGAATAAACAATAATGGTCTACCCAAGAATTAAGTTTTTAACCCCTATTGATATTTTTAGATAAATTTAATAATTTCAAATATACTATAATATATAGAATTTGAATATAATAATAATATATTATATATTATATATTGTATATTGTATATTATATATTATATATTATATATTGTATATTATATATTATATATTATATATTATATATTGTATATTGTATATTCTATATTATATATTGTATATTGTATATTGTATATTATATATTATATATTGTATATTATATATTATATATTATATATTGTATATTGTATATTATATATTATATATTATATATTATATATTATATATTATATATTATATATTATATATTATATATTATATATTATATATTATATATTACATATTACATATTATATATTATATATTATATATTATATATTATATATTATATATTATATATTATATATTATATATTATATATTATATATTATATATTATATATTATATATTATATATTATATATTATATATTATATATTATATATTATATATTATATATTATATATTATATATTATATATTATGTATTATATATTATATATTATATATTATATATTATATATTATATATTATATCTTATATCTTATATGTTATATGTTATTGTTATTTTTAGAAATGGTGGTCAGCTAGACATCAGCCATACACCCCCTTTCACAACAATGGTAAGCTAATGTTTTTCACACTAGACTGGAAGACTGTGAATCAACCCCACATCGAGACCGCATAAAAGAGATGTAACCACCTTCATATGGTGGCAGGTGATCAATCAAGAAAAAATTAATAGTGAAAGGTGTAAACCTAGAGTTATCTCATATATTGACCCACTAAATGAAGTTAGAGGCATTTGTGGTGCCCGATGGAGGAGATTGAGAAGGTTGGGTAATGGTTTCATCATAACTCTAGTAGCCCTAGGGGGTGCAACTAAGGGGATGAGAAAATGAATCCCCATATATTAGATCCATTGATCTAGGATGTTGATCATGTATCCCATATGACCATTTGATAGTCATTCGATCTATGAGATGGTCACAGCCCTATGGGACTACAATATATAAAAAATTGTCTGGGGGTGGGTCATTTCCTCATCCATAGTGTGGCCATGCGAGAAGAGGTGAGACTTAATCTATTATATATTGAGATAGTGGGGTTGTAGGATTTATTGTAATCTAACTCATTGTGAGCTCAGTGGGTAAACAAAAAGGGCTTGGAATAATCTTGGATCAGGGGATTATTCTGGACCATCATGAAAATGGGGTGGGTGTCCTATGGGTGTGATCCAAACATGACCAAGGCATTGGGTAGACTCAATATACCATTGAGGACCACCCATAAAATAAATATTTTCATCCCCCATTGTGTATATGAAATAACATGTCATTCTCCATGTGGTCTTTTAACACATGTCATGTCATTAAATGTCATGTAATTCACCCCTAGGTCATCAAATGGTTCCTTTTTTCAAAATAATAAGATAGCCAAATATTTTAACCTTATGTTTATTTGATTGCCATGATTAGTCAATTCCCATTATTTCACACATAGATTGTGATATTGATATTTTTGCATCAATTGAGAAAATCTAAGGGCTATTTTGGACACTTTAAAGGATTTAATAGTTTTTCTATGATATCTCATGTCAAGAAAATTCCAGTAATACTATTATGAATGTTTTCCTAATAATAACTCAATAATATCATTTATGTGTTTATTTAGATATATTAATATATCAATTTAGATAAAATAATATTTTAGATATGAACATGTGCGAGTATATTGAGTAATATTGAGGAGCTCTCAGTTATAACCTTAGGCTATGGAATGTTGGACTCTTGAGATAGGAAAATTTTATAATGATCCATTGAAATTGATTATTTAACACAATGTGATTGTTTTATGATTTGATTATTCTATAATCTATTAATGTGTGGATATTTCGCAAGATATTAGTATCAAGTCGTTATGTATCATATCTAGTGATTCTCTAGTGATAAAGGTGGAAAGAAATATCATGGGTTGACATTTGGATATTTGGTAATTTTATTAACTAATGATTGACTATATAAGGCGACTTAATGGATTTTTTATCTTATAAATATTGCTAATGATGTGGGTAATTCTTATTAACTCTCTTGAGTAACATTAAAGATAAGATTTGGTGTTTAATTCTAGAAGGTAGCGATGGTGGTGACAATTTGTTCTATTTCCTGGACTACTGATACTTAGAGATGAGGCTACAAGTTTTTTATATTGGTGAAAAAATTTGAATTAGATTTTTTGTGATTACCCATGTAACTTATTTTTATTTAATCCATAGTGAAATAGTATACTACTATCTTGACATCATCCAAGGGTTGACATTACATTAGTATACTTTGTCTAGTGTTTATCCATAAATACATTATTATCATAGAGTTTTGGTATTTATTTACATGATCTTGGTATCTTTAATGAATAATCTTGTCATGAACTCATCCCTCTAATAGTACCCCACCAAGGACGGAAATGAAGAAATGGAGATAATGAACCATGAATCCTACCTCTATTAGGCCAAGGGTTGGTAGCTATAATTAAGGGTAAGTGAATTACACACAATGGAGGAATTTCCCTCATATAGATTTAATGAACAAGAGATAATAAGGAAAACCACTAAACAACACCATGCCTAAATAAAATAAGAAATCACAATACATGTAATGTCATACATTATCTAATAAACTAAAAGAAAAGACTATAATTACTAAAGTACCAAAAGTAAATCCTTTGTATCAACCACGAATCCCTAATAGATTCTTAAAAAGACCTCAAAATAGTATTGTCCAGTTTGATCACCAACTAGCTTTTGTGGAGCATAAAAATAGTTTATATATACATAGATGGGAATAAAAAGTATACTCAATAGGATCCTCCCTGAATCCTCTCATTAAGAATGTAAAATAAGTATACTAAATCTTAATAAATGAACAAATTAAACTAACACATCACCTAAATAGGTAATACTAGTTTCTCCATCCTCACCATGGATCACTCACCAGGTAATATGTAGAAGTAAATCATTCCTTATCAAAATAATATATATATATATATAATGGTAACCAAATTCCACTTTCCCACTATTTTCATTCTCTTATTCCCCAATTTCACACATCTTGTGCTCATCCCTTCTATAAATAAGTCATCCCTGATGTGAGTTGGGCATTGACCCTACCTACCTCAGTCCTGCACGGGGCTTAACATCTCATGCTGGCATCATTACACATATCCATATCATCATCAACATCATCCTATATATTACCAAGTGTAGGTATAAAAGCCACTAAATTCTGTATAAATGCATTATATCTCAATAAATCACAACCCATGCATGTACCCCCTAGGAAACTGGAACCACCATAAACGGATAAAAGTATGTGTTATACCTGATTCCATTACAACCTGTATATAAATGTATAGTAAAACTGATATTCATCATAGCCTATGTACGAACACACCCTATATCATAAGACATTATTTGCCAGGATATACCTACTCATATCTATTCCCAAAAGGATATCCTGAGAGCGGTATAATTCAACTATCCATTCCCTCACCATCCTGGATTTTTTGTGAAAACACCCCCTGAAACATTTTGTGTGTTTTTTCCCTAAAGACAGAGGTGGGGTAGCATATGAAATCAAAATATATAAATATTATCACATCACAAACCAAACTAATGTAGACTACCTATCCTTAGACTCAACCACTTCTAACATTGCACAGGACTGTGAATGTCACTGCTAAAAACAAGATATCAAATAAGCACACATGCATTAGAGTTTCTTTTTAATTAGTTAATTAACCATTAATTAATTCACATAGAATTTTTAAAAGATAAACATTTTAAATATTCATAAGACATGTTTCAAGGTAGCTATTAATTATCTTTCATATTTTCTCACGTTTTTTATCATAATTAAACACACAGCAAATTTGATATTTAAACCTGTACTCCTTGAAGCATCTCATCCAACCATTCCATGGTCTCTATTAATATGATATAAAGAATTTATCAAAACTTAAATAAAAAACACACCATCTAATGGGTTAATTTATTTATTAATTTATTATTCATATACTAACTAGGTACTCTAGGACACTACCTAGGCTACAATATCAAAGATACACTCATGGTTCATAGTATCTAACTACATCAAGTAGTGGAAACCCATAAATAAGGAACATATAGCCACATGACCATATAGTAGTAATCTAGAAATAGATAAGTGTCGATGAGAAATACCTGCTCCAAAATCTCCCTAATAGCCTTGATGTCCCACACCATTGAGAATAATATCAAATTTTCTAGGCATCACTGGCATTTACCATTATTATACCTTGGGCTCCCAGCCCATTTCTCATCCCCCAAAAAAATTATCAACCAAAATATCCCCTAGCCACCAGTCCATTTCTTATCATGGAATCCAACCACACATGGTTATAAAGCAATCACAACATGGATCTAAAAATTCCTAGAGCACATATACATTTTAAATGTATTCTCTACACACAACAAAAGGAGCTAAAGTAATAGAACCATGGCATATAAGCCTTCCACAACAAGAATGGTATCGCTCATCCCAAAATCATTTTTCTAGAAAACAACCATTTTAATTACAATATCAAATTAACTAATTTATTATGAATAGTCTTCCATCAAAACGTAACCTATAACATATCATCTTTCAACAGCTATGAATATGTATGTGTTTAGAAAAACTTTAATATTCCATAAAATTGAAGGAAGATAGTTATGACTTTACATGACTCTTTCTATAATCACGGCACACTAATTTTGGATTTTCATTGTTTTTTGAATTTACAATAAAAAATAACCATTACAAGAACAAAAACAACCAAAAATTAAAGATAGTATACTATCTTATAAAAATATGAGGTACTAACAAGCATTAAACCACAATTGATCCTAAAACCCAAACCACAACTTCATTATTTCTTTAAATTCCCATGTTATTATCTTTATTTGGTTAATTAAACTAATAACCAATGGATTAAAGTATGATAATTTCATACTTTTACTTTAAACCAATGCGAGTTAACAGATCCCTTACCTCAAGATATAACTTCGATAATTATTGCACAAAACAAAATGGGAGAAGAAAACTCTGAAGCTAACATAGAAGAGAATTGAAACAACTTAGATCTAGTTAAACCCATAAGAAACACAAGCTAAAAAGGCAAAAATTATTCTATATCATGTCTTGAGATAATGTAAAAGAAACAAGGGTCAGTGGAAAGAGGAAAAATCACCTCAGGTCACCACATATTGATCTCTAGAATATGGGGGGATCTAATCGAACATGCTTTAAAGGCCTTTGAAATATATCTCCTAGTTGCCTTAGGATTGAGATGGAAGGTATAAAATAAAATAAAACTAATGGGGCTTCTAAAATTATAACCTAACTATAAAAATCAGTATTTGGGGCACGAATGTCTAGTTCATGATGTGAATTACAAGGGTTAATCATACAATGAAATTCAATTTGCCTCATCCCTAAAACCTAAAAAACCATTCAATCCACGAATGGAAAGCTCCACATATTGAATATATTTTGGGAAGAACCACTAATTTACTCCTTAAAATCCTTCAAGTTATAAATAATAATTCAATATATGAATTTAAATTCACTTTGTGAATGCAGATTTCATACCATTAATTCCTCCTAAACTATATTTCAAACTTCCAGTCACTAACTCCTACCTCGTGATCACAAAATTAAATACCTGAGAAACTTTTTCCCTTACATCAGATACCTCTTAGAAAATTCTCATCCTTCAAAATTTTTAAAAACACAATAATGGAAAATGGTTCCAAATAACCACCCCTTGAGATACTACTCAAAAATACTTATAAATTAAGAATATTTTCATCCACTTGATGAAAAAATTGAATAAAATCACAAGATAAAAAAATAACCTCGAAAAACACTCCCGATAGAGATAACTCTCAAGGGAATGCACAAAATTAGCATAACATCAAGTAAAATAAATGATCTCATAAAAAACCAAGGGTTTTCAAAGCATCCCAACAAGAATAAAAAAAATAATCAAAGAAATTAAGATCAATCATCGAAAAAAATTGGGATATTGGGAATGCATCTATGACTCCCTCTCCCAAGTTATCTCCTCTAAGCCCCCATTCCACCATAGAACATGAACCATAAAAATAGAATGACCATAAAGAACATTCTCATGTTATCCATGAATCTCAAAAGGCCACTCCATCAAGGTCACACCTTCTTAAATATCTATTTCAACCTACTTGATAGTATGAGAATCATGATGAAGAGATCAGTAAAGCTGGGATACATGGAAGACTTCAAGGATCTAACTCATATGTGATGATAATGCTAGACAATAATCCAAAGCCCTAACCCAATCCAACACCTCAAAAGATCTAATGAACCTTGAGTAAATATTACTCTCATGACTGAACCTTCACTAACCATGATGTGGAGACACCATTAATAACACATTATATTCAACATCTAACTATATAAGCCTCCTCCTATGATTATGATAGGACTTCTAGTGATCTTGTGCTATCTTCATTCACTCATGGATCACCTGGACATCCTTTGTCTTACACTAAACCAATTCTAGTCCAAGGAAAAATGACTCTCCAACATCAGTCTCGCATAATACAAATTGATAATTTCACCCATAAAAAGCTTAAAATAGATCCTTTCCTATGGTATAGTGATATTTTTTGTTATAATAAAATTCCACTAAGGGTAGTTATCATAACCACATTCCTCCAAAATCAAAAATACACATGTGAAACATGTCCTATAGAGTATGTATAGTACGCTCTATCTGGTCACGTATCTATGGATAAAATAATTTATAAGGAATAAATAATTTCAAAAACCATAATGGATACCTCTCCACACCCTGGAGGAAAAATAGGGATCATAATCAAAGATAGTATTCATTAGAATCTAATGAATCCTCACTACCTTTTCCAAGTATTCCCTTGAAAAAACCTCCAATAATATCACATACTTTATTGCTAATAAGTTAGTAGGATTCATCAAGATATACAAGATCACACATATATCATCATAAATTCTCTAATATTTGGGTAAAATGGTGATAAAGTCCATCGAGATTTCATCCCACTTCTACTGGGAATATCAAGTGGTAGAAGAAAACTACCAAGAATAAGATGGTCAATCTTTACCTTTTCGGAGAAAAAATATCGAGAGACAAAATTTGAAACTAAGTGATTTAGAATAGACCACCAAAAAATGATTTCTGAAAAAATGATACATCTTTTCCATACCATAATGTATCGCTAAGGGTGAATTGTGAAACTCATGCAAAACCATTGCACATATCCCTGAAGGAAAGATAAGTTTCCCACTAAATAGTTCATATTGATTCTTATACCCAAAAAAACCTTTAGGATAATCATTACAAACAAATAAATCACACCGAACCTCTACCTTAGAATTTCCTAAATGGGACTCCTCCACTTACTACACTAAGGACAACTAAAATTTCATCTGGTAAAGACAAACTCTGTAGCCAACTACTCCCATATCAAGGTAAAACACTTCTAAATTTTTAATCAATCTCCAAGAGTCTCTTAACTCCAGTAAAACACCCCCATGTGACTTTAAACTCAAGGTATCTACCATGGTATTCCATATATTAGGTGTAAAGTAAATATTGAATTCTTAGTCCTTAAATAACTCTATCCCCCATTGATGTTGTAAATTCAAGTTGTGTTGGGAGAATACATAATTCTAACTTTCATGATCTATAAAGAACATAAAACATTCAATAATAACATATTATATCCAAAAAAATCAATGAAAAACTACCACAACAGTTATAAGATCATGTGTAGAATAAATACATTCATGAGGATGTAACTATTGATACCCATAAGAGATAATTACCCTATGATTCATCAACATGCAACCCAACCCAAGATACAAAACATCACAATAAATATAGAACACAATAATATACTCCAATATATAAATAACCATATAAATAACTAAATTCCTCTTTAAATACTCAAAATAATCATGATAAAAGTTATTCTATAAAAACTTCTAATCATTTCAAGTCAACATTGTCATAGGATTCATAATTCGAGAGAAATTAGGTGCTAACCTTCTATAATATTTAGTTGGACTAAGGAAACTCCAAACCTATGAAATATTCTTGGGGATAACTAAGGAAAAACCACCTCAATATTCAAAGGATCTATGGATACTCCATACTAATATATGTAATTCCCAAGAAAAAAACACACATTCTCAGAACTCACACTTTGGCAGCTTGAAAAAAGGCTAATGAAACTTATGAACTCCCATTACAACTAGTATATATTTTTTTTGTTACTACTCTAACACTAAAAACAAAAGGATATTATCAATAAATACAACTATAACTAGTCCATAAACTCATGGAACACTTTATTCATAAATCGCATGAAAAAATCCTCAACATTTGTTATATTGAACATCGTCACATTGAACTCATAATGACTATATAGATATCTAAAATAAGTCATTAGGATATCCTTATACTTTACTCACATCTGATGATATCTAGAATCTAAATTAATCTTTGAGAACTAGTTATAACCCTTTAACTAATCGAATTAATCTTTAATCCATGGGAGAGAATATCAGTTTTTCACTATTACCTAATTCAAATGGAAATTATAGACAAACAAATACAAACTGGCATCTTCCTTCATCACAAATAAAATTGGAGCTCCCTAAGGAAACACACTAGGATAAATTAATCCTCATTATAAGATATCATAATCCTAAATATATAGTTACCATAACTCAGAAGTTTTATTTGATATAGAGACATCGATATCATAGAAACATATGGTTATAGCTTTGTCCCAAACTTGATCTATTCTAAATGGGGTAGCATCACAACCTTTTCCATGAATGCATCACAATAATATTTAACAATATTAGTAAAAATAATTAGCTAAACCTCAAAATAACCCATCACCATCCCATCTATCAATGAGGATAGAGACTAAACATACCTCCAACCCATATAACAGTCTCTCTCATCAATGAACATTGCCTTGTCTCTACTAGTGTTGTAGAATGTTGCACAACTATTAAACTAATCCATGATATCCATCATAAAAAATATACAATATATACTAAGTATGATATTATATAGATATATACATAAACATAGAAAGCCTCTCCAAGTTCAGTACTACCCTAGCACCAACTCACAGTATATACACACATCAAACTAGCTAGCTCGACCTCCAACTAGTGTAGTCAATGCCAAGGTCATTGGATACCTCTCCACCTCATTTCCCAAAGTTTGGACTATGGTGGGTGAAAAAATGGAGTTTGTATCTCAAGAATCAAAAAACACATAAACCCAAGTATAAAACATGAAAATAGTACCTCATACAACATCGGTCCCACTCTATGCTAGCTAGGATAAATCATGCATCTAGACATGAGCTGATATGTGGCCTCTCTAGCCCAAATGGTTTCCACCTCTATGTTTACACTCTACTCATTATCCTTGAGGATGGGATATATCATGGGGATTTCCTTTTATAGTCCCATAACCCCTCTACTTCTCAAAAGAAGGGACACCCGACTACTATTACTACCTCTATTGAAACTATTATAAACTTTGGGTCTAAAACAATCCTCCAGCAACATGTTTTCTACTGAGTAAAGTTAGTAACTATCGATTTTTATTCCCATGGCCTCCATAAGAAAATTAAACCATTCCTAGCATGTTGGATAGGGCCTGTAAAGTTCTAGCTCTAGAGAAATGAGTTGAAGAAGGAAGAAACCTACTCCCTAATGTTTGGAGGTTCTCCTTCTATCCAAGAAACTGATAATCCTTGGTCGTATATTTTCCTCGATAATATTCCTAAATACTCTCATTTTATGATGATATGGTCCTATCCAAAGTTGTCTCTATGACCACATCCTTCACCAATATCTCATCATATGAATTCAATATAAAGGGCGTGAACTAGTGTTGCATCTATGGGTGAAAAGCCTATTAAAAATGTCTTTCCTTGGCCTTCTCATGTTAAAAAATATCTAAATCAAATTTAATAGATTCTTATAGTGGATATTGAACTCTTTAACCTTGGAACTCCCATAGAGAAGGGTAAGAATCTCCTTCTAATAAGAAGCCTCAGTGGTTGAAGAAAGAAACTCGTCCTAAAAATGATCCTAAACTTGTCCCATAAAATAGTCGACTCCTCATGATCCACAAGGAAAAAAATATGCTACTACCAAGTTAACCCATAAAACATCATCATAGATAAATAAACTATGTTCTCATGTCGAGCATGGATTAAAATAAAGCCTATCTCCATCTCCTCTAGATAGTCCTCTATCTATCGATCTGAAATGACACCTTCATACCTCTACAAACCCTGGAACTATAACATAGTTTTAAACATCATATACATGAACCTAATTAGGATGTTGACCTATTTTCATATGTGTAAAATAATAAAAATCATTCACCATAAAACCTATGACACTAATAATTTTAAATTTAATTAATTTCTCTATTTTAACTTATTTTCCCATTATCTACCCAAATTCAAACACAGGAATAAAAAATCATGGTTCATGATCATATTCAAAATCTCTACCATGAAAATAGAATCACTTCACTTAGTATTAATAGTAAACATGAAATATATTTCATTAATTCACAGGTGACCATAAAATTTTGTTTCCTAACCAATCTCCCTTGTTTACAAAATTTACTAACCCTAACTCATATTATTCCCCTACCAACCCATGCATCCTTACCATTTCCTAACTCCAAAATATGTCCAATCCTTCAAACATCACCTTCTATGTAAATCTATAATGACCCATCCCTCCAATGGCACCCCACCTAGGATGCAAATGAAGAAGAGAGAAAATGACCCCTAAAGCCCTCCTCCAGAAGTCCACAGGTTGGAAACTAGGATCGAGGGTATATGAATCACACTCAAATAGATTTAAATAATAAGTTATAAAAATAAAAACCACTAAAAATAAAGTATAAATAAAACAAGAAATCCCTATAGATGTAATTTCATTCAAAAGCTAAAAAACATAAAGAAAAAACTAAAATTACTAAAATTTAATCCTCATCATTGACCATGAAGCCCTAACATCTCTTAAGAAACACCTAGAATAAGTGTCTCCCAACTTGATCTTAAAAAATATCATGTGAACCTAAAAAAACATTTTATATATATGTAGTGTGGGTATAATAGGAATACTTAGTAGGAGCCTCCCCAAAACCTCTCGTGAATAATGACAAAGAAGCATACTAAAGCATATTGAAAGAAAAAATGAAAAAAAAAACATCACCTAACTAGGTAATACTTGTTTCCCCACCCTTTCCATGGCTCTCTCAACAAGTCACACTTAGAAATAAACCATTCCTTGTAAAAATAATATATATATATATATATATGTGTGTGTGTGTGTGTGTGTGTGTCTAATGATGGCACCTTGCTTCCACTTCTCCACTGGTTTTCCACTCTCATACTCCAATTTCACACATATTGTGTTGATACCTTTTATAATTAAGTCATAAATAATGTGTGTTGGACCACAACCCAACCTACCTCAATCCCATGTAGGGCACAACATCTCATAGTGGCATCAGTCCATATATTTATATCCTTATAAGCATCATCCCATCTATAATCAAGTGTATGTCTCGAAGACAATACAGACAAAATAAATGAATTATTCCTTAATTCATCATAGATCATACATGTAAATCCATGGGAAGATAGAACCACCTTGACTGGATACAAGTATGCACTATACCTCAATCCATTATAGACCACACATAAATGTATATTAAAACTTAGAGTCTTCACAACCTGGGTAAGAACATACCCTATATCATAATCCATTATATCCCAAGATACGCATAATCATATCTAAATACAAAGGGAGTTAAAGGGAGAGGAAGAAGTTATCCATCCATTCCAATGACATCCTAGATATTGGATAAGACACCCCCACCCAAATTGTGTGTCAGTTTCCCTACCGATGTAGGTGGGGTAGAGTATAAAATCTGAAAATATAAATAATACCATGTATAAACCACAAAAAGGTAAACTACCTATCCGTAGACTAATTTTATGCTAATATTATAAAAGACCCATGGTTTCCTCTACTAATGACTGGATATCAAATATGCACAAAATAATCAGAGTTACTTATCAATTAATTAATTAATTAGTTATTAAATCACATTAGAATTTTACAAGATTAAAATTTTAAATATTATTAATCCAAATTTCAATGGAATGATTATTTATCTTGCTTATATTCTCAAGTGTGTCATAATCATTAAACACTTAACCAATTCTATATTTAAACTCATGCTCCATGGAGCATCCTATTCAACCCTACCATGGTTTCCATTAATATGATATAGATCATTTAACATTACTTCCATCAAAAACACCCCATCCCAAAATTTAATTTATTTATTCATTTATGTAATATTCTAATTTTTTATGATAATAAAAAAACCCATTTGTTAATAAAATATGAATATATTTATGTGAAAATATAAATTTTTAATAAAAAATACTTAATAAATAATTTAAAGGATTTACATAATGGTAAAATCATAGATAACACCTTGGAATATTATATGGAATATTTTTAGAGTTAGGCATTGATTAACATGGGATTTCAGGACCCATAGAGCCTCATCGCTAATGTCGGTGACTTTGTGGTAGGAATTTTCTTACCATTTGGAGCCATGTATACGATATTAACGTGATATTTGATTTATTATGGACTAACCCATGATTGTTATGTGATGCATGTGGGTGTGTGGGAAGCCATGAGGCATTCTTGATTGATATATTATGATTATGAATGTTTATGTGATTTAGACAATGTTGTGTACCTCACATGTGTGCATGTATGGATTTTCTCACACTCATGATATGTTATATATTATTCCATTGTTTCCTTATGATATTCTTGGTATATGCTATGTTTTTTGTTATGCATGGTACCAAACTGACAGGTGGCCATGTCATGGCTTGGTAGTCCTAGAGGGGGAGTGTGTTCAGAAGCTGCATGTGACTTGATGATGAGACTTAGATGGATGATGGGGAATAATGGCATAGTGTGTCATGACCTAGGGGTATGACAATCATGAGTGATTAGACCTATATGTGATGAATGTGGGGCATGATGATCACAATTGATCAGACCTACATGGAAACGGTGGGGCATGATGGTCTATATGACCTGACTTGAAGATAATGTCGGGTCATGATGACCAAGTGCGGTTTGAACTAGAGAAAAGGTGTATGTGTGGCTATTGAGTAGGATGATACTGGCTCTAACATTGATATGTTTCCATGATTTTTCTTTCTGGAATTGTGTTGAAGTTGGTATAATCGAGGTTTGTGGTGGTTTGTTTAGTGAATTAAGGATCGACATGATTATATCTTGTGTGAGCATTTATATATTATTATTTTATGCACTCTTATTCATGTGAACACTTTTTAAGGATTCATTTATGGTATCATACTATGTATTTGTACTCACAGCCTACTTAGGGAATTTTGGTGCACTTGTATATTTCATGACTTGGGATCCAATGAATGGAAAGGGCCCTATGGTGGATGGTTGAATATTGGATCATAAAGTAGGAGAGGGTTGGGATAGAATCTGGAGGACCCATAGATGTTTATGTTTTGTTTATCTATTTATGTATTTTCTGCTTACTTTTTGAAAAGCCTTACCATATTGGGATCTGTTTATTTATATGACATATTTAGTTCACTATTCTGTATGATTTTTTTAATTATTTATTGTTATTATTGTTTATTTATTATTGTATTATGACTCAATTCTGAGGGTATAGTCTACCCACTACCATACATAGACCCTCATTTCTAGTCAGCAGCCTCTTGTATGTAGGGAGGTGTTCATGATGTCTTGTGGAATCCAATATGGACCCATTGGTTCAGGTCGGGATGTTAAAATTTATCATTCATAAATTATCTAGGTACTATAGGGATCTTACTAAGCTACCACATCAAAGATGTACTCATGGTACATATATTTTGACTGCATTGAGCAATGGGAACCCAACAATAAGAAACATCTGTCCACCCATCCATATAACAAACATCAAGTAAGAAATAAGCATCAATGAGAAATCCCCACTCAGAACTTGTCCTGAGTGCCTCAGTGTCCCACACAATTGCAGATAATATAAAATTGTCTTGTTATCACTAGAATTGACCATCACTGTACCCTGGTCTCCCATTCCATTGATCATCCACTAAAATAATCATCATCCAAAATATCGTTGGGCATCTAACTCGTTACTCATCATGTAATACAACCACACGTGGTTATCAAAAAAATGCAATAGGTCTCTAAAAATTAATATATCACGCAAAAAATTAAAATATATTCTACAAAAAATGGAAATATAACTAAGGCCATATAACTAAGGCATACAAACCTTCAAAAAAAATAGGTCCACTCAACCCCAAATAATTTATCTTTTGAAATCAACCATTTTAATTATATTATTGAATTAACAGGTTTATGATGCATGGGATTTTCTAAAATACACACTATAACTTATCATCTATCAATATCTATGAAGAAACATGCATTCATCGTTACTTTTATATTCCATCAAATCCAAGGAAGAAAAATTATGAATTTACATGTCTATTTCGTTAATTACATCACCTTGATTATAGATTTATATTTTTTATTATATATATGGAAAAAATACATTCTAAGCATAATAAAAACCAAAATATAAATATAACACACTAACATAGCAAAACACGATACATTAACAAGCATAAAACCATAAGTGATCCCAAAACCCAAACCACAACTTCATTCATTCTTAAGATTACCAAGTTATTATATTTATTAGGTTTATTACAACATTACCCAAATTATTAAAGCATGATAATCTCAAGTTTTAAATTTAACTTAAATTTTGGTAATATATACCCTACCTCACTATGAAACTTTGATAATTGTTATGAAAAATGACATAGAAGAAGGAAACTTTGAAGCTGACCATGTAAAATAATCATAGTGATCCATGTCTGAATAAAACCATTATAAACTCAAGTGAAATAAGGGAAAAACTCTTCCATAACATTGAAATATAGAATGTAAGATAAATAAGGATCAATGTAAACATTAAAACTCTCCTTAGACCATAATAGATCAATATCTAGAAGATGGGGGAGTGAATCTGATAAATGGGGATTCAAAGGCCTTCTTAAAAATATCTCAGGGTATCTTAGATCTTGAGATGTAGGATGAAAAATAATATAAAACCTAGGATACTCCACAATATATAACCTTTCTAGAAAAATCCAATTTTATAGTGTGAAATTTCAGTTCAAGTTGTGAATTCCGTGGTTTAAGAATTTGATGAAATTTAAGTCACCTCGTCCCTAAAACTAGAAAAACCATTCACACAAAAAATGGGAAGCTCCATGTCGTGAATATATTCTAGGAAAACCCAATTATTTCAACCTAAAAAACCATCAAGTCACGAACCTAAATTCAAGCTTTAAAGCATAATTCTCACTATGAATACTGACTTCATACTGTGAATTCCTCATGAAACTATATTTATAGTTTCAAAACACCCACTCCTACCTCATGTTCATAAAGGGAAAGGCCTATAAAAATTGTTCCCTTAAAAATCTAATTGGATGGGGTTATGGAATTTCTTCACTATATACTTACTTAATGTTTTGTTATCCTTCAGTTATTCAATGAAATTATGTATTGAATAGGGGTAGAGTTTTGGGGATCTATTTTGGAACTACTATATCTAGGAGAATTATTATTTATAAAGTGTTATTTTATAGGATCTTGGGTATGATTTAACATGATTATTTATACTCTTAGATGATTATTTAAAAACTTTTATGATGATGAATTATATTATTAGATTGAATGAACCAAATAATGCCTATGTGATATTGAAAAATATGGTAAAAATATACCTTATTTTTTAATATGATTTAATTATTATTCATCCATGATATTGGCATTAATTTTTCATAGAACATGGAATATAATATTAGATATTTTTATACTGACCCTTGCATGGAAACTATTTGATGTGCACTAAAATATGCATATGAATAAATTAAAGTTTGGTGCATTTATCTTACCAGATATTTTCATTTATTTTAATCCATTATGTGTGGATTAAATAGAATCAATTATGAATGGATTAAATGGATTTCATTCATTGATGGAATTCAATGAATAAGTCTGATGGGAATAAGCGTATGTCGATACCTTGAATAAAAGAAATGTGTTTTATTAAATTAAACATGCCAAGGATGGCTATATAAATTGATGTGGTCCCTCCTATTGGTGATGACTGATTTTATACAAGCCTCCAAATTCTATCTTCCTCCTAAAACATAAGTTTTCAATGGGATAATTCACTAGAACCCCTTTTGTATCTAAAAATTCTCATGAAATGTTCTAATATAATTTAGTCAATATAATGCCCTGGGAGAAAGAAGGCTTTATCTACTACTCTTGTGATCTTCATCAAGCATACTCTATAAAAGATAGAATATGGATCTTTTTTCATCTAGTTATGAAAATTTATATTCTTTTTTTATTTTTCATGTTGATTATTTTAAGGATATATCACACAAAATCGGTTTTCTTCCACTGTTAAGGATCATATGACAATCTAAAAAAACTCATCTATGGTATCAAATCAAAATTCCTTGTCAAATCATTATGATTCTTAAACTAATAAATTACCAATACATTTTATTAAATCATAATTGGGTTTTCCCTCTTGATGTTACATTATATGATAACATAATTTCGGGATCACCACACATCAGAGATTCAAGTCATTTATAAATTATTTATATATAATAGAACCCGATTTTTTAGAATGTATTTAGAATTTAAAAAAATGTTTTATAAATTAATTATCTATAAAAATTTTATGGCTTATGTTTTAATAATTTTGAATTAATTATTATAAATATTGTATTAATATTTAAAAGTTAATATTTTTATTTTTATTTTTCAAAATTATATGGTATAACTTATAATTTTAATATAATATGTTTATATGATAAATTATAAGATTACATTATAAATATTAAATAAATTTCAAAATAAGTCTAATTGAAAATATATATATATAATGATTATGAATGGTTCATCATTAATTTGAAATGTTAAAATTAAGAGCCTTATTTGAATATTATTTAGATTATCTAAAAATAGATTTATAATCAAAGGTTTAAATAATTCATATTATATGATATATCAATTATGTAAAAAAATAAATAATATAAACTAAACTATAGTATATTTATAATTCATAAAATATCATATATTTAAATAGAAATTCCATATAATGTATAATATAAAAACTTCATATTATGGAATGTGTATAAAAAATTTTATATTTAGTATTATAGAGTATCCGTATTTTGTTGGCTAATTTATAAAATATTTTTAGTTAGATTTTATTTATAAATTGTTTCATAATGGTTATCTCGGGTTTTTAGAAAATAAATAAAATTTTAATTTATTTTTTAATGCCTTAATTTTTCATTTTTAGTAAAACAATTATGAAATATAAATTTTTTGTATAAAATATTTATGTGATAAATTTCTTCTAAGAGATAGATTCTTATATTAGATGTTATTTGTTACACTATAAAATTTATTTTATCATTTACCTTTCCCTAGATTTTTTTTTTGAGTTATGAGACAAATAATTTTTATTGAATATATTTTGTGCATATTAGGTTTTAGAGTTATCATGAATTGTATTCAATATTGAGTAAATTTTCCCCAGGAGAGAGACTTGGTGTTATAATACCCACTTTTCTAGAGGCATATAAGTTATTCTAGAAAGGTTAGGGGTTGGATATAGGTTGCTTCAGGCTTACTCCTATAGAGATTAACAATCTCATACAGTTCAAAACATTTACATGAATATTTTGGGTAACTTATTCAAATGATGCATTTAGATATGTATCAATATGTTTGGTTTCTTTTTTTTTTGTGAGGACACAATATATGGGTTGTGTAAATAGTTACACGTTAATGTGGTGTGAAGACATTAATTTGGTAGATAGAAAAGGGATTCCAAAATTAAATCACTATAAGCATGTATACAAAAAATAAATAAATCATGATATGAAAAATATTCCATAAGATAAAATAGATATGAATTTAATATGCATGTGATTTTTATTAAAATGGTGAGACTATGAAAACCCCTTAAATACTAAGTGTGAGATTACTTCTAAAGTAGAACTTGTCAAGTCCTTGATCATCTAACTGGGTAGTTTCATGGTAAATCTAGGTGCCCCTAGATTATCTTCTTGTATGGTAAGAAAGTAATGGGTAACTCTAGATATTAAAAAGGGTACTTTAATTCTAATTCTAGATTCCCCTATATTGTCTTTTGTTAGCATATTCTCGGAATTTTCTTTAGGTTTAACTGGATAAGAAAACCCAATAATTAGGATAACATAAGAATAGAGTTGAGTTTATCTATGTATTTAGTAAAGAGTTTTCCACTAAAATATCCAAGAATCATAAATTTTATGATTGGGATGATTCCATGTCTAAATAAATTTGTGTTAAGATGAATTCTATACATGATTCATTACTTATTAAGATTTGGAACATAGGTCCCTAAAAGGGTATGATGTTTGGGGACTTCATTTTTTTTACTAATATTACTATCATTAAAAATCATTATTGAAAAGGTATAAAACATTACACTGGACCATTGATATGTACTTGTTTTTTATTATAACATTATTTAAAAAAATCATATTGAGATCATTATAAGAATAACCTATAAAATAGTTAAAATTGGTATCTAGGGTTGAGAAATGTTCTACAAGATAAACATTTAGATCCCCTAAATGTGAATGTTATAAAGTTAAATTTCACCAACTCCAACTTAGGGGAATTCGATATTGGGTGTGCCTCTCACATTTGTGCTGACAAAAACATACTTAAAGATAGAAAGTAATTGTATAATGGTTAATTAGAACTTTATGTTAGCAATTGAGAAAGAGATTTTGCATTAGAATTTGGCATGTATGATATGATTTCACCAAGTAGAAAAATAATATAATTGGAGAACTATTATTATCTTCCTAACATAAATAGAAATTTTAATTCTCTATTTTTTTAGACAAGAAGGGATTTTCATTCACTACTAACAATAAAGATATTATATATATAAGTATGAAATTTTTTATGGAATTGGGAATATAATAAACAATTTGTACATTATTTAAATGGATAATAATATTTATATAATTAATAATAATGTAAAAGTTTATTTTAATCCCATCTAGCTTTGGAATTGTCTCCTTGGACATATAAATGTGAAACATGTTCAAGGACTCCATAGAGATGGATTTTTGGACTAAATAGATTATGAATTGTTTGATACATAGGAATCTTTTTTATTGTAAAAAATGTCGAAGACATATTTTAGAAGAAAAGGTGATAGTGATTGTGGATTATTGGATCTCATATATAGTGATGTATATAGACTAATGAGTACACAAGAAATTGGTGGTTATAGGTACTTTGTTACCTTTATCGATGACTTTCATGGGTGTTATTATTTGTCTTTGATGAAACATAAGTATGAAACTTTTGAAAAGTTGAAATATTTTTAGAATTAAGTATATAATCAACTCATAATGAGTATTAAAATCCTCCATTAAAATTGGGGTGGTGATTGTATAAGCCAATAATTCATTGATCATTTGAGGAATTATGAAATTGTTTTATAAATCACCCCTCCTGAGACTCGATAATAGAATGGTGTGTACAAAAGGAGTAATCATACCTTGTTAGACATGGTTTGATAAACAATGAGTCAATGTGGACTTCTTATTAAATTGAGATATTAATATTTAGATACTGATGCATTCTTATTAAATCATGATCTATCTAAAGTTTTCATAAAGAAAAAACATGAGATTTGGATTGGGAGACATCCCAAAATGTATTTTATAAGGATTTGGGATTCTAAAGCACTCATATGATAATTTAAATATAATAAAATTGACCTAAAACCATATAAATTGTTATTTTATATTTATCCTAAGGAAACAATGGGATATTATTTCCATAACACAATTGAACAAAAAGTATTAGTGGCCAGACATGTTGTTTTACTTGAAAAGAAACTTATAAGTCATGGATTTAGTGATAGGAATGTTGAACTTAGTGAAGTTCAAGATAAAAAAACCATAAATTTTCCTAATATGGAGGTTCATATAGTTCCATAAAGAGTATTGTAAGAAGAACTGACTCAAGTTTTATAATAACCTTGAAGGTTTTTTGGAATTTATTGGGAACCCAATATATATGAATTTCACATGGACAATAATGATGAATTGAAAATCATATTGGATAAAACATTTTCCTATTGGGTCCCATTGATATTTTTAACTATTATGAATGGTTAAAATCCTTAAAATCTAAAATAGACTCCATGTATACTAACAAAGTATGGAACTTAGTGGATACACCTAAAGGGGTAATACCCAAAGCATGAAGGTGGGTTTTTTATAAGAAAACTGACATAGGTGGTAATTTTTATACCTATAAATCATACCTAGAGATAAAGTGCTATAAAAAATCCATGTTATTGACTATGAAGAAACCTTTTCACATGTTGCACTAAAAAATACCATTCATATTTTTCAGTACATAGTAGATCATTTTATTATGATATGTATCATATGGGTGTTAAAACTACTTTATTTGATGAGAATTTAATTGATTACATGTATATAGTATAACTTGGATGTTTTGATGTTCAAAATGGTTCATCTATGTATGAAAGATACAATGATCAATTTATGGACTGAAGAAAGATTCTTGGAGTTGGAATATCTAGTTTGATGATGTAATCAAATACATTGGATTCATTAAGAATGCAGATGATTACTATGTATATAAGAGAATTAATGGGAGTGGAGTTTTGTTTCTAAAATTGTATGTTGATGATATAATACTCATAAAAAATGATAAATTGAATCTTCGCATTATAAATATTTGTCTAAGAAAATGTTTCTTGATGAAATACATGGCTGAATATTCCCACATACTAGGTATGAATATGTATAGATATGGATATAAAATTATTCTTATGCTTATTCAATACACATACAATTGTAAACTAATAAAGTAGTTTGGAATAGAGAACACCAAGAAGGGGCCTTTACTAGTATTACATGGCATGAATCTTATGAAGATTCAAGATCCTTCTTAAGAGATAGAAAGGATGGATAGAATTGACTATGTGTCATCCATATTCTCTTTCATATATTCTATATTGTGTACCTAAACTAATGTCACATACCCTCTCGGTATAATAAGTAGATACCAATTCAAAGAGGGCCGCTAGATTACTTTGAAAAAATTCTTAAGCATTTAAAAATGACTAAAGATATTTTTTGGTCTTTGAAAGAGGAGAAGAGATCTATGTAAAAGGTTACCTGGATGATAGTTTTCATTCTAACAATGATGATATAAAATCTCAATATGGTTATGTGTTTTTCTTAAATAGTGAAGCAGGCACTTGGAAGAGTTCCAAACAATCCACCATAGCAGACTTGACAACGTAAGTTAGGTACATCACAAAATTAGAATCTGTGAAGTAAGTGATTTGGATTAGAAAGTTCATCTCTTAACTAAAGTTGGTTCCTCACATTCAAGGAGGTATCAAGATTTATCACAACAAAATCGAGCTATCACTCAAGAAATAAATCCTTGTCTCATAAAAGGACCCAAAAAAATTACTCATAGATACCATATCATATAATAGATCATTTATAGGGGTGGTATAAAGATCAATTGGGTGGATATAGAGGAAAATATATCAAATTCATTGTAGAATCCATTACCATATCAACAACATGAGGGTCATTTTAGGTATCTAGTTATTTGATACTTGAGAGATTGATATAATGTCTATTTCATGTATCATTATTTTCAAATAAAGGTAACCACCATTTATCATTAATTAATTTGTACTAAAATTTTCTTTATATGAATGCATGGATGGTAAAATCCCTTAAAAATATAAACTTCTAGTTTTCCCTAATCAATGATCATCATAGAGTATTATGGTTTGTAATGATATGATAGTATTAGCATTAATAGAATCTTATAATCATTAAAAATTGTTGTATATAAGATATTAAGAATAGATTCATGAGTTATTAAGTAGAGAATTATTACTTGTGTAATGTCAAGGGTTTTTGAATCGGGTCGAAATCCTCTCCCTTTTTGAATTTTTTAATTGGTGGGTATGTAAATTTCTTTTTCGATATTTGGAACTCAATTAAGAGTTTTCCTTAAAACTAATATCATGTTTTTGGATGGATTTAGAGTCTTGGATAGTTCCTTGGGTATTTAGACTGTTTTCGGGTGTGTTAGAGGCCCAAAGACCTATTTTGGAGGTTTTAAGTCAAGGTGCACGGTTTAGGGTAAAGTGTAAGGTCTCTTCCAACTAACCATGCACCCTATTTTAGCCTTGATCATGGTTTAGTAAATCATGCAAGGCAAGGCACATGGGAATTCATATATGTCTATAGTTTTTTGCAAAGGGATTCTATACTGTTAGGGAAAACCATGTAGAAAGTTGCATGAGTAGTTCCACTTAGGCAGTACCCATGCACTATAGCCCACACAATTATCACGCAATTAGGAAACATCACATCCCATCCTAGAGGGGATCGTGACGTGACTACCCCAATCCCTCCTCCAATAGGCCATGGGTTGGTGACTAGAACCGAGTAGTCATGTCCCACAAATGGGAGGCATTTTTCTATATACTTGTATGCATGCACACATCTCCAATCCACAAATGCTAAAATGTAAAATAACTAAGTAAATAATGCATAAAAACTACTATATCCAAAAACTATATTACAATAGTGAAATTTTTGGAAAGTAAACAGGCCAAAAAAAATCCCACCAAAAGAAAATAGTATGCAGCCACAAGTCCAACCTGTAAAGTAAGACGTACTGGCATTGTCATCTTAAAATCTGTCGAAACACACCTCGACCTATCTGATCTCACAAGACACTACCTGGTCTTAATCTTCCTGGAACTCTGTCAAGGGTTCGATCATCTACACAAGCCATGACATGTGTGGGCAAAGCCCGTGCAGGGGTGAGTACAACAATACTCAGTAGGACACCCCAAAACCACAAAGGAAATAAACTCTCAATTTATTTTATTCATTAAAACATCTAAAAACCATTCTTCACAGCCGACCTGCACCGGCCAATGTTAGGCCTCACCTAGGGAAAACACCACACTACAAACTCAACGTTGGTATTGGATTTCTAATCCGAGTCTCCATTCATGAGTTATTAGGATTTTAAAATAAAATATTTTTATTTAATTATTTTATTTACGGTTATATCCATGTTGAATTTTTCTTCAGATGACCCGCGCCAACCAAAGTTAGGTTGTTCCTAAGGTAAATCCACCCATCTGAGCTCAATAGTGCCCTTAGATTTCTAATCTGAGCAACTGTTAAAAGGATATTCTACTTTTTTGATAAATCTATACGTGTGTGTTATTAAAAACTTAACATTTTTTAATGAATTGTTCTAGGCACACCGGGCCTCGGAATCGCATATTGTCATAGCGATTGGTCTCGAAATTTTACCAAATAGTTTCTAAAAATAAAATCATAAAAATTCCAAGTCATTACATTCACCCCACCTTTGGGATTTATATCCCTAAAAATTCAAAACAAGGGTTACTCAAACAATTGAGGGTACTAATCACAAATCTGATCCTCCCACTCACATGTGCTCTCCTAGAGATTCCCTTTCTATTATCGGTCATACACTAAAGGAATCAAATTCCCAGGAAGGATCATATTCTATAGATCCTTGATCTTCATCGGGGACTTAGAAAAAGTCTCCCCATCGTCAATTTCAAGCTCGCCCCAGTCCATGATGCATGATGGTTCATGCACATACCTACTCAGCTACGACATGTGAAAGACATCATATACCCACTCTAACTAAGAAGGTAGATCCAAGTGGTATGCCACCTCACCAACTCTAATTAGTATCAAAAAATGTCTGATGAACCTCAGAGATAGCTTGTCGCCCCAGCCAAATCTCTGTAATCTGTATCGTGGTGAGACCTGAAGGAACATATGGTCTCTTTCCTTAAACTCCAAAGGCCTCCACCACCCACCAAAATAAGACTTTTATTGGATATGTACATTCTTCATCCACTCCTGTATGATTTTCACCTTCTCCATGGTAGCTCTCACCAACTCTGGGTTCATGAGTATTGACTCTCTAAGGTAAGTCCAGCAAAGTGGGAACTTTTAGGGTCGCCCATACAAGGCCTAGAATGGTTCCATACAAATGGTAGAGTGATATATATTGTTGAATCAAAACTCCACCAATGGTAATTGATCCTCTAAATTATTTCCAAAATATAACATGCAATCTCACAGCATGTCCTCCAGAACCTAAATGGTCTACTCTGTCTGGTTGTCTTTCTATAGGTGAAATGTTGTACTCAAGCATAATTGAGTCTCAAATACCTCCTAAAATCCCTTCTACAACCGGGATGTAAAGTGAGCATCACGATCTGAGCCTATCATTGATGTAACTCCATGAATTCAAACTATATCCTTCACATAGAGGCATCCCAATCTCTCTACTACACTCAACTCTCGGATATCTAGGAAGTGGTCCGACTTGGTGTGTTAGTCAACGATCACCCCGATGAAATTGTGTCCCCTCGATATACATGGTAAAACCATCACACATTCCATTGATATCCCATCCCACTTCCATTTCATCACCTCAAGGGTTTGGGCTAAACCTTCTAAAACCTGGTACTAAGCATTCACTTTCTGATAAGTGAAGCATCGAGAGATGAACTCTGCAACTCCCTTATTCATTTCTAACCACCAAAAGTGACATCAGAGTTCCTGGTACATATTTTCCTCACCAAGATGTACCACTAAAGTGGATGTGTAGAACTCCCTCAACACCTCCTCTTGAAATGCCCCTGGTACAACTATGCGCCCTCTGAAAAGAATGATGTGCTTCCCACCTTTTGAATATCCATCTGGGGTATGCCATGTGGACAACTGAGCACATAGGGTCTCATAGTCAGTATCCCCAAACCATGCCTCCCTAACTCTCTATAAGATTAGAGGGCTGAAAACCATCGACTGGAGGTAAGCTACTCCATCCCCATCCACAAAGGATAACTGCATTGAGGTCAACTGCTTTGAGGTCTCATTCAGCAACTGCGAACTAGATCTTCTACTGAGAGCATCTGCCACCATGTTTTCCTTCCCAGAAGTATAGAAAATCAAATATTCATAGTCCTAGAGGAACTATAGTCATCACCTATATCTCAAGTTTAGATCCTTCTGAGAGAAAATATACTTGAGACACTTGTGGTTAGAGTAGATGATAAACCACTTTCCCATTATGTAGTGTCGCCATATCTTCAAAGAAAAGACTACAGCTACTAACTCTATATCATGGGTCTCGTAGTTATGCTCATGTTGTCTCAATTGGTTTGAACCATAATCAATCACCTCTTTCCCCAACATTAGGACACAACCAAGCCTGGTTCCTGATGCATCACAGAACACTATGTACTCGGTACCCTCCTCTAGAAATCTCAAGATGTGAGCGCACATCAATTTATGCCTCAACTTCTAAAAACTCTCCTTGCACTTATCTATCCATGTGAAAGGTTTACCCTTTCATGTCAAAGATTTCAAGGATGTTGATACTCTGTAAAATTTGGGTACAAACCTCTGATAGTACCCATCCAAATCAAGGAAACTCTACACCTAGGTAATACTCGTGGGTGGCTCCCAAGAAATCACCACCTCAATCTTTGTTGGATCCACTGCAACTCTAGCCTCTGAAATGGTGTGTCCCAAAAAATGGACCTCTAGAATATAGAATTGACACTTAAAGAGCATCACATATACATGGTGCTCTCATAGTGTGTCTAGGACCATCCTCAAGTGTCTCTCCTGCTCCCCCTAGGACGCCGAGTACGCTAGGATGTCATCAATGAAGACCACCACGAACCGGTCCAAGTGAGGCTAAAAGATCTATTTCATGAGTCCCATGAACACTATTGGGGCATTCATCACACCAAACAGCATCACCAAGTACTAATAGTGGTTGTAACGACATCTGAAGGTTGTATTTAGTATATCATCATCATGTAATCATAGCTGGTGATAGTCAGATATGAAGTCAATATTTGAGAACTACCATGCCCATTTCAACTGATTGAAGAGGTCATTGATCCTTGGTAGCGGATATTTATTCTTCACGGTCACCTGGTTCAAGCACTAGAATTCCACACATAACCTCAAACTCCCATCTACTTTCTTGACAAAAAAACTAGGGTAGCTTAGGGTGAAACACTGGGTCTCACGAAGCCCTTCCTATGCAAGTCCTCCAACTGCACCCTCAGCTCATGAAGCTATGTGGGAGCCATCTGATATGTAGGTGTAGATATCGATGTCGTCTCAAGGTATAGACCAATGCATAATTCTACCTATCTATGGGGAGGTAAATTTGGAACATCCCTAAGAAAGATGTCCTCATACTCGACCACCACTGCAGGAAACTGAGGACTCATATCATCCATTGCACCAAGGGTGAGGCTAGCCAACTGATGAGTAATCAGTTCCACCCTCCTATGTGTGAGTCCATCTTATGCTGCATGTGTTTCCTTTTCACCAACAAAGTAAAATTGGGTCCCATCACTACAGACGCACCGCACTCTATGCCTAAAATAGGCAATCTGAGCATGAACTAAGGATAACCAGTCCATATCGAGAATGACAATGTAAGGCCTTGACGTTGCTACAAAGATATCCCAACTAAAAATCTCACCTCCAAGAGTAAGGTCACAATGTCTGCACCAGTGTGTTATCATCAAATCTCCTCCTGTATGAGTCTTTAAGCGTAAGGGTCGAGTCAACGATTCAACCGAAATCGCCAAGTCTCGAACAAGGTTCATGGTAAGAAAAGAATGATTGTCACTTGTGTCTATCAAAACTACATCTAAGGTGGAAAAGACACAGATCGTAACTATAATCATCCCTAGAGCCTCAGGGTTATAAGCCTCCAACGCATGTAGCTGGTCTCGTCCCTATGCACCAGCTCCCAGAGCCTGTCGTGGACCACTTGGGGGTGATGGTGGTAATAGCCCAAACCTCTGACCCCCTCCTGCCACCCTACCTGCTACCCTACCACGCCTGCCACCCAGCGGGCCACCCTGCGTCTGCCTCTGCCTCTGCCTCAGCGGTCCCTCGAGCGTCTCTCGATCAGTTGTACGACAGGCACTACTGAAGTTTTGATTTTTTACAACGAACTATTTACAAAGAAATCCCATCGTAAATAGTGTGTCGCAAAATACGGAATCGTAATTGTGGTTAATTATGATGATTCGTTGCAAATAGTGGTTATTTGCGATGGAGGAATCATCTGTCACAAATAACCTATGTAATTTAAAAAAACATTTGTGATGGACGTATAGCCGGTCGCAAATGATAGTTTTTTTTAAATAAAAATTTAAAAGTAATTAAGAATAAATAAAAAAATAAAATTCATTAAAATTCATTAAAATATTTATTTATTTATTTATTTATTTATTTATTTATTTATTTATTTATTTATTTATTTATTTATTTATTTAAAAAAATTCAAATATTAATAAAATAAAATTAATTAAAAAGGTTAAAAAATAAATATAATTAAAATTAACTAAAATAAAATAAAATATTAAAATTAATTTAAAAATCAAAGATAAATTAAAATAATTAAAAATAATAAATATATTTAAAAATAATTAAAAAGTCTAAACTCAATTAAAAAAATTAAAACATTAAAAAATATATAAAATAATTACAAAAATGAAAAATAATACAAAAAAATATAAATAATTAATGATTTAAAGGAAATTAAGAATCATTAAAAATATTAAGAAAATCACAAAACATTAAAAATATGAAAAACATTACAAATAATTAAAAAAATTAAATTAATTAAAAAAATTGACATATAATTTAAAATATTTATACATACTTAAAAATATTGGAAAATTATAAAAAAAGTAAAAACATTTAATATAATTAAAAATAATTAAAAATATTAAAAAAATTACAACTAATTACAAAATTTACAAATAATGAAAATTTTTAATAAAGTAAAAAATAAATAAAAATAACAAAAAAAATGATTAACAAATAATTAAAATTTTTAATAAAGTAAAAAATCATTAAAAAAATAAAATAAAATACAAATAATTAAAAAAAATACAAATCATTAAAATTATTAAAAAATGACAAATAATGAAGAATAAATATAAACAATTAAAATTATTTAAAAATAACTAAAAAATCACATATATTTTAAAATATTTATACATATTTAAAAATACTATAAAAAATAAAAAATAAGAACATTTAATAAAAATAAAAAATAATTGCAAATAATTGCAAAAATTACAAATAATAAAAAAATTAATAAAATTACGAATAATTAAAAATATTAAAACAATTAAAAATAATTAAAAATCTGAAAATCAATAAAAATATTCAAAAAATTATAAATAATTGAAAAAATTAAAAAATAAAATTAAAAAATAGTATAATTTAAAATAAATTAATAAAATATATTTTAAATTACTATAAAGGTGTAAATCATAGAATTTTCAATTTTTAGCTCATACTGATAAAGAATTTGTGTTAATCATGTCCAATTGATAATCAAATTTGTTATTTCTCATTACCTGAAAGTTAACAAACTATTGAATTTTCTCTTTTCTAATAATTTAAAATAATTTATATAAACACACCCATAAACAAATATAAAAATTAAATAGGGAATAATAAACAAGGAGAATCAAATCTCGATCTGTAAATTGCCCAACCTAGGGTTCACTAAAAAATAAATCCTGTAATAAAATGCTAAACCTAGGGTCTTGCAAAAATAGAGAATCAAAAATTTGTATCAATCATAAATACTACCAACCCTAAACACCAAACAATTACAAACATCTATAATATTTCAACAATCATCAAATTTCAAATAATAATATAAAATAATAAAATTCTAACAACCCCAAACACCAAAAAAATAATATATTAAATCTAAAGATCAAACAATGACCAAAATACCTAAAATCCAAGTAAAACAACTAATGCGGAACCAGAATAGCCAAATATGGAATAATAAATTTAGATTAACCTTAAATATCAAATAAATTATAAAAATCGATCAAATTTATAAACCTAAGTTTTCACCAAAACAATATTTACAATAATTAACCAAAATACGCAAAAATAATGACATAGAAGAGAAGAGGAGTCCATACTTAGAAGATCTGATCAGAAATCAGAAGAAAAAAAATAGAAGAAACAAGCATGGTTGGAGTTTCATGGAGAAAGGAGATCTGAGGTAGTGTTGCGTCACAGTTGTACGAGGGAGGGATTGGTGGAGTGGCAGGGCGGTGCAGTGGCATGACAGAGTGGCGTGGTGGAGTGGCACGGTGGATCGATTTAGCATCATGGAGGAGGGGAGGAGTCATAACAGCTATGTGGGAGAGGAGGAAGAAGAGAGGACGAAGAATAAGGGGTTGTGTAGGTCAAATGAATTTATTATTTGTGATGGACTATTTGAAACAGAATTAATTCTGTTGCAAATAGTCTTTCGATGAAAAGTATTTTCAATGGGAATTGAATTCCATCGCAAATAATTTTTAGCTGACAGATATTTGCAATGGAAGATGAGGTCCATCGCAAATGAGTTTGGCACTGGGTAGCAGGAGTTCCTACCAAAACTATTTGTGATGGAACAGTTTCTTCCATCGCAATTAGTGATTATTTATGACGGAATTAGTGTCCCATCACAAGTATTCAGAGTTCAGGGACTATTTGTGATAGGCCACTTGTCTGTTGCAAATATTTCATCACAAATAATGGAATTTCTAGTAGTGGGGTCGTGGAATCTTGTGTCAGATTTCCCTGACCACCATATGTAACCTGATCCACCTTGGGAGCCCTGCACCATTGACCCTATGTCATGGGATCATCCCCCAAAGCACCTGACCCACTTGGGTCCATGTGACTGTCATCGTTTGTCTGTTACTGAGGTCTTAGCTACCCAGTTCCCACTACTAGTACCCACTACTAATGTCTACTAATCCATAAAACTCTCCACTAACAGGGATCACTTAAGTACACTAGTATAAGTAGGAATGGTAAGGGATACCACTGATTCTCCTATGTCCCAGCGTAAGCCCTGTTGGAACTAGGGTTGTTCTTTGCTAGAAATAGAGTGTGGTTTGCATTTGTTTTCAATCCTTACAAGGAAGATCAGGGAGATTTCAAGGAAAGGGATCTTATAGTTCAAGAAGATAGTAGTAATGAAGGTGGCGCAGTTTCCCAGTGTTTGCCAAATTTTTTGGGTCTAAAATTTGGAGGATGGATTTCAACACAAAAATAGGTTTTTCTTGAAGGCCTAATGAAAATATGGAAAAGGCATGAGTTTCAGGAATATGGGCTATGCAGGTTGTGTTTTTTTAACAATCAAAAATTTTTTATGGTAATCTACGTGATTATGACGATCATCACAAACGATGGATAATTGGAGCATCGTGATTGGTGATAGTGATCTATGTGATTACGAGAATTGGAGCATCGTAGTGGCATAAAGGGTTTTATGGAAAGTTTCATGACAACATAAAATTTCACTGGTGCATAGTGAAGGGAGGGTCACCATGAAGATGTTTCTTTGGAAGATCCAAAAAATAATCAAAGAGGTGGTGGAGCTTCACGAATGGACAAGCCTATAAATATGAGGTTACTCCTCTTCACTATTGAAAAAAATAATAATAATAAACTATAATCACTCTAACTTCACAAATCCATGGGAGCTCTGTGAAATTGACATTCCATGTGAGCTTGAACATCGCTAAGAGACTATTGTGATCTTGACTGATGCTAATTCTTTTGATCAAATGGTGCTTTACGATGAAGTGGTTTTCCATAGTGACTTAGTGAGCTTCACAAAGGAAGGTTATTCTGCAAAGGATGTGGTGCTTCGTGAAGGTAGTTTGTTCCACGAATGCAAGGTTGCTTCACGAAGGAGTGAGCTTTGTGAAGGAGCTTGCAAAAGGTAGCTCTTGAACATCATTTTTTCAATGAATAGGGCTTTCAGTGTGCATCAACTTTGGTCTTCATTGTAAGAAGATTCTCGTGCTAAGTCATGGAAAAAGTCTTTAATTCTAGTCCCTTGAAGCACCCTTCATGTCGGTAAACTGTGTTATACTTAAATCAAAGCAGTGTGTGAGGTGGATTCAATGGAAGTGTTTCTAGGGATGTAGTGATCTATCTATGAATTCTTATAAAGGAAGTGTGTCTGGAATAGAGTGACTATTTATAAACTCTTGTTCTCCACAACTAACTAATATTAGTGTACTTTGGTATGACTGAAAACCTATCAATGTATTCCCCTTTGACTAGCCATTAGTAGTGAACCAAGTAAAATTGTTGTGTCATATCTTTGTATATGATTTTTTTTTCTGCACATTATCAATAGATAGGTTTAATAGGTTCCTACCAATTTAGGAACAATATCCATCAATTTAAAATAAAAAGTTGAAACCCTTATTCGCCCTTCCCCTCTCAGGGTGTTCTGGGGTCCTACAAGTCCTACTCGAAATTCGAGCCCTAAATAACGGGTATTGTGCCATTATTTTTCCTACAAGTAGTTTTTTCATGTACCAAGTCAAAAAGAAGGTTCCTATAGTCCTGGTGTATGGATACGTCAGCCACCACACCAACACTGGATTCCCTCTTCTAAAATCCAAACTCGAAACACTTAACACTGTTGCCCCAAACCAACCTCACAGACTACCGGTCCTAAATTAGAACCAACCTGCTTTGATACCACTTTGTCACAACTTGTTCTAGAGGGTCCCATGTCGTGACAACCCCAAGCCCACCTCCAATACGCCAAGGGATGGTGACTAGAACTGAGTATGCATATCCCACAAATGGGAGGCATTTTCCTATGTACCTGTACATACACACAGATCTCCAAGACAGAAATGTTGAAATATAAATTCACTGAGTAAAAAAATGCATGAAGACCGCTATATCAAAAAACCAGAGTATAGAAGTGAAGGTACTTTAAATTAAACATGGCTAAAACAATCCCACCAAAAGAAAAGAGTCTGTAACCACAAGTCCAACCTGTAAAGTAGGAGGTACTGGGACCGTCATCTGAAAATTTGTCGGAACACACCTCGGCTTGTTCTGTCTCAAAAGGAACCACTTGGTCCTGGTCTACATGGAACTTCATCAAAGGTTTGATCATCTACCCAAGACATGACACGTGCAGGAAAACTGGTGCAGGGGTGAGTACAACAATACTCAATAGGACACCCCAAAACCATAGAGGAAAACACCACAAATGAAATACCACAAAGGAAATACCATGAAGGAAATACCACTAAGGAATACCACAAGATAAATACCATGAATGAATAATACCAAGGATCACCACAAAATTAATACCTCCAAGGAATACCCCTAAGTAATAACACAAAGGAATGCATAGTCAGCTCCACACAAACATATTTATACAAAAAATATATCAAGAACATCCAGATATACTAAATACAATAAGACACACAGTCTCAACAAGACACATAGTCTCCATAAGACACATGGTATCTATAAGACACATAGTCTCTATAAAACACATAGTCTCTATAAGACACATAGTCTTTAAATCACAACCATCCACAGAAATGTTTGCTCGAAGCGATCTCCTTTCGAGAAAAATCACTCCTCAATCCATTAGGTTGTATGAACACTTCCACAAAAACCCACTTAAGATATCTAAAAATGACCATATTATTGTAAGGTTCCCAATGCCACATATGGCTTATTAAATGGATATATGGTTTGAAATTTATGGCCATTTGAAATTTTTAGAAGGGGGTTCATTGGGTCATGGACCGATCGTAGGGTCGACACCTGCAGTCAATCACCCATTCTGGCCACTCCTACAGTCAATCATACCACGGAAGCTCGAACTACCATAGAGATTGACCGCATCACCATCTGTCATGAAAGCTCGGTCTACCATAGCTCACAGTTAATTGTGGCCCAGTCCTAAAACCCCGGGTCTGGAAAGGGTCCGCCCAGACCTGTAGGGTTCAACTTGACCCGCAGGGTCTGCCCCCACCTATGAGGTCCAACCATCCGGGTCATCCCAATCTAATCTGTATGGGCCTAGCCCACCTCCTTGGCCTAACTCTCTCGCCCAACCTGGTCCACTTTCCAATTTGGTCCAACATAGGTGGTCGCCCATAGCTACCGCCGCTGGTCCATGTGGTCGCCCTACCATGTCCCACGTGGTGTCCCCACCACATCCCATGCGGCGTCGGACATGCCGCACCACTATGTTCCACTGGCTGCTAGTTCCCTTCCTTCTTCAATCCATTATTCTTACTTTAGTTCTCCAATCTCTGAAAAAAAACACCTTTTTGATCCTCAGATCCCAAGCTACACTGATCCAGCCTCTGTTTCGTCTTTCCTCCTATCTGAGGGTCCGATCACCTTCAGAACCTCCTGGAAAGTCGATTCACGATCATGAATATTCAGTGGTGTAGAACACCAAGAACAAGGTAGAGAAAGCACAAGAACACCAAAAGAACGAACCTTGGTCTCTGTTTTTGTTGGCCTCAATTCGTTCTCATTAGAAAGATAAACAAAAGGATAAACTAATCTCCTGATAATCCCACAATAATAACCCATCCCATAACAACAACGGAATAGCAGATCAATATTTTTGTAGATTGATCTATGTTCCTAGTGGAAATTAATAACAGTTAAAATAAACATTGAAAAAACTACCCTACTTGGGATATGGATCGTTCACTATCAAGGATTGATTATCGTTAGCGATCTGTCAAGAACAATCACTGATCACGTTTTTTTTTCATCACTGCCAAGATAATTCTCTAAGGATTCTCTCCAGAGCCTCTAGGGAATTTATAGGGATATGGGTCTAACCATGGGTCCCTACCTATCTCTTAATTTAAAATAAATAGCATCACTTCATTGATGTAACGTTAAAATAAAATAAGCTCACAGTTTATTTTATTCATTAAAATGTCCAAAAACTTTTCTACATAGCCGACCCGCATAAACCGATGTTAGGCCTTTCCTAGGGAAAAAGTAATATTATAAAATCAATGGAAGTATTAGATTTCCAATCCAAGTCACCATTCATGATTTATTAGGACTTTAAAATAAAATAATTTTATTTAATTATTTTATTTATGGTTACATCCTTGGTGACTTTTTCTTCAGATAACCCGCACTGACCAAAGTTAGGTCATGCCTAGGGTGAAGCCACCATTATGAGATCAACATTACCCTCAGATTTTTGATCTAGGAATTTGTTTAAAATATATTATACTTTTTAAGGAAATTTGTTTGTGGGTGCAATTAAAAACTTAACATTTTTTAACGAATTGTTACGGGAACACCGGGCCTCGAAATCGCACATCGTCTTAGAAAATGGTCTCATAATTTTCCCAAATAATTTCTAAAAATAAAATCGGTGAAAATATGATTCATTATAGGAAAACCATGAAACCTTTAAAAAGTGTGAAATAATATATTTGCTCCTCCCTCCATCTCTTCTCTTCCTCTCCTTTTTTTTCTTCTTGGTCGAGTACAGCAGTAGGGGGCTCATTTTTCTCTTCCTATCCTAGTTTTTAGTCTATAATCTTTATTTTTTATCCATTATTCAAGTCTTTGGGTGCATTAGAACCGCATTGGTAAGGTTTTCCCCATTCGTGCCTCTATTTCATTTTTCTTTCACCTCATAGATTTCTAAATCTGTGCGAGTGATTTTACTGTATTTTCAAGATTCTCAATAGAGTCATCAATTTATTCCAAACCACTTCAATTTAGAGGATAATATAAGAAATTACTACATCTATGATTCTAAGGTAGGTGGTGCATACCTTTCTTTGTGTTTTAGCAGCTGATTTGGGGGGTGCAGATTTTAGCACATCATTAGGTAGTTGAGTGAGGCCCCATTAATTGATGTTAAATTAATCGTATTGCCTTATGGGATTCCTTAAGGCATTACCTAGCCTAATTCAGACATTTGAGGCTAGGTTAGAGGTCATCAACCACCTTGGGTAGCTAGTATGGGTGGGTTTCTTATATATATTGAATTTTTTTATTTAATTTAAGATCTAAATTTCATTTTCATTGAATTGTTTTCTTATTTAATTTGAGTTGTTTATTTTAAATTGAGCTTCTCAATTCAATTAAATTTAGTTGATTATTTATATTGAATTACTTATTTAATATGAAGTAAATTATATGAAATTATTGAATTGTATGTGATGTGATCCATTGGATCGTGACAAGCATGGCCCGAGGAATTGGGGTGGCATGTCCATCTTGATTAAGGTGACATAGTCATCTAGTTGGTCTTGGCCTAGATATTTTGAGTGAAGTTGAGCATAAGATTGGGCATCATAGACATCAGTTTGAGATTGAAAGGCTATTAGGTTGCATTCATTCCCTAGGATATTGGATGGAATGGCTATCGAACTTGAGTGACATGGTCTTAGGGGAATGAGGTGTCGATTGAATGTGGCTTAGGTACTATTTTGGTGATTTTATCTTACCTGTGATAGAAAAAGTGAAAATTGGAGTCATGTGCACACTGTTAGACTTAGTGATGATGTGGTTTTGACCACTTGTGTGGGTAGAGTCCCCCGGTAGTACATCTTACCAAAATTTTTTGGGGGTTCTTACTATATAAATCCATGGGTAAGGTAAGGAGCCTTCAGATGATAGTGTTGAGGCTATCGGTTGGGGGACAAGGCTCATCACATTTAGGCCATTGGGCATGGAATATTTTTGTAGGATGGAGATCATAATTACTTGGAATGTCGTGCTATGAACCGACGATGATTTTTATTTGAGGATAGATATCATTGTTCCTCTAGATATCAGTCTTTGAGCCAACGATTTATTTTGAGAAGGGGTCTGAGGGACCAATTAATTTTGTTCGGGCATGCCTTCGGGGCATCGATTCTTTGTTGAGACATGAGGTGTTAGAAGTCATAGGGTGTCGAGTTACTTATTTGAGGAGGACCTTGAGTGTTATCTAGGGCTATTATACTTCAAAGGATGCGTTGGGTCGTGGGATAAGGTTCATATCCTCTATAGATGTTCCAGTATTGGTCGAGGTAGGTAAAATGATCATGGTGGATGTTGATCACCAAGGAATCTTTTTTTAATTGAATTGCATTGAGCTAATTTACTTTTTATTATAATTCACATCTGCTTAAACACATATGATGGGTATGCACACTTGGGAATTATCATGTACAAACTCATTCTCACACCCTACACGGGCTATTCGGGATGCATGTAAACTTTATAATTTTATGTTCATGTAATGGTTTGGGATTTAGAGCTGGATCCTAGGTTGAGTTGGCATGGGATGTTGGCATGGTACCTTGAGTTATTTCCACAGCTTGATTTTTCCTTTTTTTACCTTTTTGTATCAACATGCTTTATATGTATGTATCTAATGTGGTATTATATTGGAGACCCCTCATGGATATTAATATGTATGACCTTATTTCGATGCATGATCTTCTTAGATTATACTAGTGGCATGTTGAATTGTTTATTGATTTCTATTTTTGTTGATTATTATGCTTCTCTTATTGCTGGATATTGATTGTTCTTTTTCCATTGGAGGGTCTGGTTTGAGTCTACTGAGTGGCATACTTTCACTGTATTATATATTTATACCCATACCACTTATATTATATTACCTCTAGAGGGTATAACCTCTACACAATTACCCTTAATAAACCCTATCTTCTAGTAATAATCCTTTGGCATTCGGGGAGGTGCGCCTATGGTTAGTGGCACCTGACCCGATAACACTTTTTGGGTGGATAATTGGGTCGGGACCCCAAAAATGGTATCAGAGGAGTTTATTTTACCTATTTTATTAGTGTTAAAATTTGGGTTATAGTATATTAGAGATTAGGATGTGGTCAGAACTAGGTTCATAGCTCATTATTGGGTGCCTACATCCCCATGTACGAGGGACAGACCAAGTTGCCATGGGTGGGAATTATTGTTTGTTTTGTTTGTTTTACAATTTATATGAGTTCCACATTGATTGGTATTCTTGGATGTGGTTATTAACTATTTTTATATGTGAATTTGGCCTAGTATGGAAAAGAATGAGAATGGGACCATTGGCCCAGAATGGAGAGGGGTGATTGTTATGCATGCTTATGCTTTGATAGACACATGATGGGATGTTTTAATTATGTAATTCATGTGCCTGTGAAAAATTCTGGTGAAATATGCTATATCTGCATCTATGTATATGTTGTGATATATATGTGTGTATGTGTGTGTGTTCTTGTAATATAAAAAATTACATGTGATGTGATATGGTAATTTCTCTTCTAGGAGTAGGAAGGTATTATGGCTTGGGGTGATGTTGATCACTTGGTTGGGAAACGAGGTTGTCAGTTTGAGGCAATGTAGTTTGTCAGGATGTTTGTGGATTGGGGTATAATTAACACTTGATTCTATTGAGTGTGGGGAAGGATTCCATGAGTTTAGGATTCCATGTGTCATGGTTGTGATAGGAAAGGGTAAGGGTAGTGAATATACGTTGCCTGTTACTGCTTTCCCTATCTTCATTTTATATATAAATGTTATATGGGTTGTCTGACCTTGTATGGTATTCATTGAGTTTCCTCCTAGATGGCTCGGATGGAGCATGAGTTAGGACATGGTTCAGTTCCATAGGAGAACATGCATTTTGAGGCACCTAAGGGTCAGGAAGATCATGATCCGCAAGTACAGGATCAGGGACAGTATTAGCCACAGGTTCCAGGGTAAGCGGGGAAACCACTAGAGTTGACTACTTTTGGGTCATGGCTTGATGAGAATCTCTAATTGATCCAGGTACATGTGATCTAGGGGTTCAACAGAGGTTCTTAGGGTGCATATCCATCTATGGCGTATCTCACACGAGAGTACCATTCACATCACCCACCATTGTTTCAAGGTGAGGGTGGTATGTAGGCAGCTGAGAATTTGATCAAGGCTATGTAGATGATCTTTGAGTAGTTAGATATGACACTAGAGAGGAGGGTGAAACTAAAAATGTATATTCTCACAGGATATTCTAAAAATTAGTGGGATGTGTAGGTGTAGGAAAGTATATATGAGGGACTAGCTTGTAAATATTTTGAGTCCAGGTTCTTCGACCACTTCTTCCCAGAGACGATGATGGAAGAAAGAGCTCAGGAGTTCTTGAGCCTTCAGTATAGTGACATGTATATCATGGACAATGCGGTGACATTTACCAAATTGTATCTCTTTTCACCTATAATGGTGAGCGATGACACATCAAGGGTGAGGCACTTTGAAGATGGTTTATGATACTCCATTCAAGTACAGGTAAAAATATTTAGGTTGGCCTTATTATCAGAGGCGGTGAACCAGGTACTCATAGCTGAGGAAAAATTGAAGGATATGTCATAGTCAAGTCAGGCAGTGGCATCGGGTGACTTTAGTGGGAATGCTTCAGATGGTAGGAAGCAAGGTTGGGATGAGTTCCAGTAATGAAATCAGTCCAAGGATTCAGTTAGACTACCTCGTGGTGGGTATTCTATGGTGTTCGTCCAATGTGGACATCTAGAACATGTCTAAACTTAGTTTGAGTGGCCTTAAAAGGAGTTTTGGGCATGTGGACATGTCAGGAATCTTGAGAGGTTCTATAGGAAGCCTTATCGAACAACTATAAATCAGGGACTGGGGAAGACTCCGGGTTCTAAGGTCAGACCAAGATTGGTACCAGGTGAGGATAGTTGATCTTTAGCTGCACGTGGAGGTCATAGAAGAGATAGAGGGACCCAGTATTTGGTTCAGTATCTAGTGGCTAGTGTAGTGTCATAGGGAGGTCAAGATTTAGGCCAGGTGCATTTCGTGGAGCTACTAGAATCTGAGTAGTATGGCGAGCTGATGACAGTCATAGGTATGTCATGGGTGTAGCTTTTTATTTTTTTTCATGGCATGTACTTTTTAGGAATGAAATTTTTGGTGCATGAGGTGCATGGGAGATGTAAATGGACTAAAAAGATTTTATTTTATTGGTTGGAACTCGATTAGGTGTGTGATATGTGTGTCTGTGTGAGATAGAGAGAGGGGTGTGGCACCAGGTTTTGTATGTTAGCACCATTGGGTGTGGGATTTTTGAGGTGTTTGGCATAGAGGCATCAAGGAGATGCAGTTACTTTAGGTGCAAGGAATCTGAGAATCATTATGATGTGAGACTTGATTGAGGTGCGAGGCATTGGGTTTGATTTTGAGAATCTATTAAGATGTAGGACCTCATTAGTGTCATGTGTGACATGGGAACGAGGTAGGAACTGATGTGATATGGGATTTTGATGGGTGTTGAGTATGACACAAGAGCACCTGATGAGGTGAAGGAGTGACAATGCGTCATGATAAGACTTGATTCTGGGTATGTACAATGGGATAATTTTTTTATTTGATATTTGGGCTAGGATGTGACTAGGTTAGGTCACTCCTAAGGTGGGGATCCCCCCTTGAGGTAGTTAACTTGTGCCCTTGATATCAATGTAGTTCGGATTATTTTTAATGTGATGAGTATTTTTGGTACCATATCCATGATTTTTTTATATCATGGTGAAAATATATGTTAATGTGGGGAGATTATAACATCTCATATATTTGAATTAGGTCAAAGTCCTCTCCCATTTTGAATTTTTGAATTGGTGGGTATGATAATTTATTTTTCAATCTTTAGAACTCAATTTTGAGTTTTCCATCAACTCAATATCATGTTTTTAGATGGGTTTAGAGGATTAGAGAGCGGATCATGTGTTCATATGGTTTTTAGGAGCATTATATGCTTTAAGGCCTCTTTTAGGGTAAATCGTGTAGCCTCTTCCAACAAACTGTGTGCCCTATTTTTTCCTTGAGCACGGTTGGGTAAACCATGTGGGGAAATGTGTACATCCATACACCCATGTATGTAGTTTTTGTAGAGGTATTTTGTACCGTTTATGTATGATTAGGTAAAACCATGTGGAAATATGCATGGGTTGTTCCACTTAGGCAGTACCCATGAACTGTAGCCCACACGGTTGTCGCATAGTTAGGGAAACTATGTGAGCTAACTGTGTAGCCTTTAAAAAGTGTGAAATGATAGATTAAACCCTACCTCAATTTATTCTCTTCCTCCCTCTTTTCTTCATCTTGGTAGCATATAGCAGAAGAGGGGTCATTTTTATTCTCCTCTCCTAGGTTGTGGTACATTATCTTTATTTTTGCTTTGTTCCTCAAGTCGCCAGGTGTGTTAGAACCACATTGGTAAGGCTTTCCCCATCCATGCCTCTATTTCATTATTATTTCACCTCATGGACCACTAAATTTTTGTGAGTGATTTTATCCTATTTTCAGGGCATTCGATGGAATCATCAATTTCTTCCAAACCGACTTTAGTTAGAGGATAATACCGAACATGTGTACATCTACGAGTCCAAGGTAGGTGGTTTATACCTTTATTTGTGCTTTTTAAGTTGATTTGGGGGGTGTGGATTTTAGTGTCTTGTTGGGTTGTTGAGAGAGACCCTATTTCTTGATTTTAAATTGATTATATGGCCATATACATGAAAGGTTGGGTTAGAGGCCATCAACCACCTTGGGTAGCTAGGCTGGGTGGGTTATTTTATATATATATATATATATAATTTTATTTAATTGGATATATACATTTAAATTACATTGAATTGTTTGCTTATTTAAGTTGATTTGTTTATTTTAAATTGATCTACTCAATTAAATTAAATTGAATTGATTATTTTGAATGAATTTATTATTTAAAATGAAGTGAATTACATGAAATGCTTGAATTGCATGTGATATGATTCATTAGATCATGATGGGCATAGCCCAAGGAATTGGGGTGGCATGGGCATCAGGATTGAGGTGATGTGGTTGTCTAGTTGGGATTGGTCTAGATATTTTGAGTGATGTTGATCACGGTATTGGGGTTTTTGGATGTTGGTTTGAGATAGAAAGGTCATCAGGTTACGGACATGGCTTGAGATATTGGATGGAATGGCTATAATACTTGATTTATATGGTCATAGGGGCATGACTTTCCAATTTGATGTGGTTTAGGTAGTATTTTGGTTATTTCCACTCACCTGTGATAGCCAAAGTGCTAATTAGAGTCGTGTGCATATAGGTTGACTCGGTGATGTGGTGGTTTTGAATAATCATGTGGGTAGAGGCAACTGGTAGTGCAGATTAGAAAATTGTGTTGGGGGTGATTTTCATAGAAAGCCTTAAGGAATGTGAGGAGCCTTCGGATGATAGCGTTGAGGCTATCAGTTGGGGGATGTGGGTCACCGTATTGAGGTTGTTGGGCCTGAACTATTTTGGGAGGATAGAGATCATCATTCATTAGAATGAAATGATATGATTCGGTGGTTATTTTTATTTTTGGATAGATATTTGTATGCCTCTGGATGTCAGGATTTGAGCTGACGAGTGATTTTGAGCATGGTTCTTAGGGACTGGTTACTTTTTTTTGAAGTGCCTTCGGGATGTCGGTGCTTTGTTGAGACATGAAGTGTTAGGAAGCACAGGGTACTGGGTTACTTATTTGAGGTGGAACCTAAGTTTTCACCTAGGATATTCTACTTTAAGGGATGTCTTGGTCCATGGGCTATGGGTTCTCTCCTCTAAAGATATTTTGTTGTTGGACGAGGCAGGTAAAAGATTAATGGTGGTTGTTGAGCACCAAGGAAGATTTTGTTTAACTGAATTGCATTGAGATGCTTTAATTTTTATTATAATTCACATCCTCTTAAACACTTATGTTGGGTATGAAAACTTGGGTGGTATCCTACTGAGACTCATTTTACACCCTATAGGGGCCCTTTGGGACATGTGTCGACTTTATGATTTTAAATTCATGTAAGGGTTTAGGCTCTAGGGATAGATCATAGGTTGAGTTGGCATGGATGTTGGAATGGAACCTTGAGGTCCTTCCTCAACTGGAGCTTTTCTTTTTTTACCTTTCTGTATTAGCATGATTTATATGTATGTAGCTACTGTGGTCTTTCATTGGAGACCCCTCCTAGATATTGATATGTATGACCTACTTTGGATGCATGGTCTTCTTAGTTTATACTAGTGGCATGTTGACTTGTTTATTTATTTTCACTACTAGTGATTATTACGCTTCCTCTATTACTTTATATTTATTGTGCTTCCTCCATTAGTGGGTCTAGTTTGAGTATGTTGAGTCTCATACTTCTGTTGTATTATATATTTATACTCAGAAAAATTATATTATATTACCTCCAGAGGGTATAGACTCCCAATTATTACCCTTAATAAACTCTCAATAGTAGTCTTCAACCTTAATCATTTGGGGAGGTGTTTCTAAGGCTAGTGACACCTGGCCTGATAGCACTTTTCAGATGTCTAATCGGGTTGGGGATGCTAAAACTTGGATTGAACCAATAAAGTATATCTCATGGAATTTCATATAGTCATTGATATATTTAGGGTTGTATGCTTATTATTAATCCTATTTACCTGAGGATGGTGAGATAACTGGAATGATAACCTTAAAACTTTTATACCTTTCTTACACAAGTCTATATATTATCATGAACCAACCTAAGAAACCTCTAATATGAGAACTTATTTCTACCCGTAGAAAGACTCAAAGGGAATTTCCGATCCCCATGATATAGAAAAAAGTTCTTGGGAATCATGGAACATTATTTTAGGAATGTTTTGACCAAATAATAAGTGAACATGGGGTTAAAGCTAGAAACCCTACATTACCTCACCATACATAGGTGATTCATTCCCTTAATAAATAGGTAATGACAATATAACACAAGGAATAAACAATGGAAATTATAAATAGGAATAACAACATTCTATAATAAAATAATCAAGTTGATATAAGTCACAAACCAAAAATAAGAAAATGGGATGGGAAGCTAAGTGGGTGATACATGACCTATATAAAAAACATAAAGAATTACTAAAATAAATAAAAGAACCAGTGACATATCACCATTTGACATGGGGAATCACCCTCCACCATGCCAGATCCACATAATCCAAAAAGAGATATCATGAGTGCATGTTTCCTCCAAGAAGCACCTTACCTTTTTCAATATATGATATAACAAGGTCTTCATACACCATTAGTGTATGAAAAGTGTTATCATTACACTCCCAATAGGATTCCACCAAGTTTTCAATAATAAATTATTTTTTAGAAAACATTATGTGTTGCCTAGAGGACCGAAGGACCACTGAGAGGGGATGGTTGAGTCATTGTTCACTTAAAACTTTTATAAATTATTTTCTTTTTAATTCAACATAATAAAATTTTCAGTATTTATAAACTCTATATTATGTTACACAACCTTACTAGGATAATCCAATAAATAAATTCATAAGAAAAAAAAGGATTTTTATAAGGTTTGACACTATGACCTACTACTTAATGTGATTAGTTATTCACCCAAATCAGGGATTCTCCACTATAATCAATATCATTCAATTATAAGTGGAGGGTTCTTCATACACCACAACCAAATCAGAGTCACAATGATCTTCCCTTGGTAAAATCAACACTAGTCACTTATCTTCATCTCATATGAATTATCTTTTTAGTTTCCTAATGGAATTCTTTAACAGATTCCATTATATTCACTGAGGAACATGGTGGTCTTATTATATACCCTCAGTCGCATAGGTTCTATGGATTTTCAACATGTATACATAATATTTACTTTCCAAATCCTCCTTAGAAGTTAATATATGTTTGGAAAAAGGATATATCATCATAAACATAATATATCTCTTTATTCTCACAAATAGCTTCTTTAAATGCTAGAAAGTCTTCAATAATTACTTATACCTTAGTCACTACTTACAACTCAGATTCACAAACCATTCATTGAATTTTATAATCGGGTTATCTCACTTGATGATCTCATTTGGTTTTAAAACCTGGTATCTCCTCATTTCAATAATCTTAAAACCAATAACTGATAGCATTCACAGTAGGTCAACATTTCTCAAACTCTTTTTCTCAAACTTCTTTAGTAAAAAATTGTTATAGGATCATATTCTACACATAAATTTGAATCTATAAAACTAATATCAAAATTATGGTCTTATCCTCCTTCTTATTCTTCACTAAAACATGTAATAGATACTTCTTCAAGAGAGAGTGAGAGGGGTGTCCTTCATATATTTTACACATCAAAATAGCTCATAGCTTCATCACACTTCATCTCTTAGTACCTTTTTCTTTTTATATTTTTTTCCATAAGTTTTTATATTTCAATATTTGAATATGGAAAATCCATTCAAATTCGATGGCCCACATCTTCACGAATCTCAATATCCTATTCATGGGATTTTACCATGATCACCATTTCAGTCCAAGTGGATACGTTCTTTTTTTGAGTGTTTCCTCATAATTCCAAGTATGGAAATATCATAAAAAATTAATGAAGATAAATCACACTCCCAAGCCACACCCATGAATCTCATGGTCTATTTTTCCTTTTTCAATGGCTATCCTCATTGAAATGAAAAACTTTCCCACATATTCTTCATTATTATTTTTCTTATCTTGTCCAAATATATCTTCAAATAAAATAACCAGTAGGATCAAACTCTTCTTCCTAAAAATAATCCACAAAAATATAAAAAAATATTTTATACTACCTTAGATAAATAAAATGGAAAAAATATGTGGCATGGGTCTCATTTTTGTTGCAATATGAGAGATTCCATGAAAAATAGTACAACCCTTAATCTTAGTTTTTTACATAGCAGCAGCATCATATAACTTCTTTATTTATTAGTCTTGTAAAAATTTCAAGACTTTCATCTCAGTTCCTCTCAACCACTCAAATATCCTGAGATCAACAGATATAGGAAATGGTAATCAATAGCTCCATAATTGATGGTTCTTCATCAGTATTATTATTTAAAACTTTATGACTTAATTTCATTCATCAAATAATATATATAGTGGTTATCTTTCATAAAAATTCTCAAAAAAATTCTCATATCGTTGATTAAATAAGCTTCATGTTGTTTTGATCTTGAATGCACGTCATAAGCATCATCAGATTTGAATCTCTCATTAGAATTAGAAATTATAGAATCTATTTATTATTCACCTTATATATAATGGAAATTTAGTTACATGTATTTTCATTTCACATACATAGCTTAGGATACCTGAATAATTCCCTTATCATGTGCTTCATTTATCATAATTTGTGTATGTGGTGATCCTATTCCAATTAGACTATGCAAGTATTCATGCACAAACTTGAGTCTAAATTCATATACATATAATACTTTGGATACATGAAATTTGGATATTCCACATAAATAAATTATATGATGAATTTATTTAAATCACTAAATTCAGCTACATGGAGCTTCCTTCACATATGTAGTACCTAAATTTGGATATGTAGTGGAATTTTCTATGTGATCATTCAGTTGTATTTACTGAATTCTCATATATGAACCTTAAAGTTTGAAAATATTTACCTTCATGGTTACTTTTATTGTGTAGATTCACCTACACTAGAATTTTTATACGTGTGAATTTGTGTACATGAAAATTTACATACGTAGAGCCAAGACTTGGGAATATTTTATAATTTTCCTTCATTTTGAACCATGGTTCCTACACTTTTTCTCAAGATAACCTCAATTACTCATAAACACTTAAAAACACTTTTGTTAATATATTAAACATCTTAAACTCTTAAAAATAATTCCCAAGAACTTTAGTAGTATAGTAAAACTAAAATCTTTGAGTTCTTCAATATCATGTGTTGTACTTAATATTTAAGTCAACCCAAACTCTATTTAGAACACCATCCAAGTGTGTTTTAGTGCTAATTTTGATTAACCTTCATGCATAGATACACATGGATGGATTCTTTAATTCCTCTAGCTTTATATACAAACATTAAACCTTTCTTAAAAATCTTCTCCATAGCTATTCATATTGTTATGTGCAGGTGCAGTATCCAACTCTCTATTGACTTCAAAGACTATTGTAGAGAAGGCTGAAATCATCCCCTAAGAACTCATCATGATTTACCATAAAGATAATATCAATAGTAATATTATGTATTATGAGTTTACCACTTGAATATATCTAGGAATTTAGGGTCATTCATCTCCACTTTTCTCTTTTCCCAATATGTTGTCAGCTAATTCTCAATCACCTTTCCCATGTACCCATTATGGGAGAACCTAATTAAACCTTTTCTTATAAACTGTGGACATATTCACTTATTTATTAATGGTTTGGTACTCTAATACATCACTAGAATCATCACCTTGGCATTTATTTCATTGAAAATCCTAATTGACAACAACCCGATTGATAAAAAATACAACCGAACTACTTTGGGTACTTTAATATACCCATTTGTGTTTGTTGTTGATTTAAAATATTGAAAATGAGATTAATTATTCAATATAATTTCTCTCCCCCTAATTGACAATAAATGAAAATGAGAGGAAATTATTCTCCCCCTAAATGTAAGGATTATGGTTTTCTCCCTCTAATGGAGAAAGTGGGTATTCAGAAGGAATTCATCATCTTTCAACTTATTCTCCCCAAAAAATGGTTGATACCACTTGAGATATAATACAAATTGAAATATGTTACCTTTTGAGGTTTAAATTGATACAAATTAAAATACATGTGGAGGATTTTTTTCAATTATAAATTCATACATTTTCTCTCTTTATGGATCCTAAAATTTTACTTTAGAAAGGGGTGTCATTTTATGATACCAATTGAAACTCATAAACCCTAATACCAATTGAGGCTTATAATATCATACCCTTTCTTAGTTATATAAATTATCCAATAAGTACATGATATAAGGAATCCATATATTGTGATAACTCATCAGTTGAAAGTGACAATTATAATTAAATCTTAGCATAGCATTTTCATAATTCATGTGGCATCACAGGTACCTTAGTATTGTTCCATCGACCAAACAAATCAAATTCCATGTGAAAAAATATAATTTAGAAAACATTAGTGATTAATTCAAACAAAAAAGTTGTCCATAACTATTAACTATGTGATACCAACTCATAATTTCATTTCTTTGGGGCCTTGAAAGTTGATTTTCAAAGTTGATTTAAGAACCTTAACTTCACCTAAACAAACACATAAAAAAATCAATGTAACATCCCATTACCTTTATCATGTATTTTTTCCCTTTTCTAAGTTCCTTTATGGTTTTAAAAATACTTAGATATGATTTTCTAGGTTTACTACAGGTTATAGAATATGTGCATGTCGTGTACCTGAGGTATACGTCATGTACTGGCTGCTGGAATCACAACGTGAACATAAAAATCATGTGTTGAACTAGTACATGTCATGTACATGAGGTACACATCGTATATGGGTTAAATAGAGTATTTTTTAACTTGAGGCGATGGGTTTTTTGGTGTAACTTATCCAGCGTGGCCTACACGTCATGACCAAGGGTTACATGTCATGACCCAGCCTACACCCAGGTTAAAATCACACATTCAACTATTTTGGCCCATTCTTTCCTCCGTCTCTTAATTTACCTCGAACAAAAACACTCCCAAGGAATTTTTCAGAGGCGTCTCACCTTTCGAATCAATCTGATCATCTTGGGCCACCGTTACATCTACGGTGTGTCTCTCCATGTAACTGTTCTTTCCGTTACTTCCTTGTGGTAGATCATGGTAGCGCCCTAGCCTTGTGTTATCAGATCCACTGATCCAATATGGATGATTCTTGTTGTATTCTTCTAGATCTATTGTGAGATCTTGTTCTAAAGGCATTTTTCCTTCGTTGGTTATAGTGCGGTGGGTGTCCTTTTTTGAGGTATGTGGGTTTCCTCTCTTATGTCGAACTTTTGTGTTTATATTTGAATAAATATTGTCATGTATTAGATTCTAGGGTCTCCATTGGTGCTTTTAGGTTTTGTTCTCAGATTTGGATTCCATTCCAGGAATGTGCAACCCAAAATTTGAGGTAGTTGGTTCCGTCTCTAGCCTATGATAATGAACCTTCTTGTTTTACTTTGAGATTTGATTTATAAACTAATTTATGAAATTTTAATGATTTTTGTTTTTGTTAAAAAAGGATTTTGAAAGAAAAATGGTTTTCCCTAGATTTTGGTAAATGGATTATAAATGGTTTTGAATTGTTTTCAAGCCATTGAAATGAGTTTGTGAAAAAGATCACATGGGTTACCTTGGGTACTTAGGTGGAAGGTTTAGCATGATTCCATATTCTATTGCTTTGTGATTATCAAGGAGGTTTTTATTGGGGATTTCCTCTGTTTCCTAGGCCTATTTTTCTAGGGGATCAATATTGACATTTTGTGGGGTTTACTCATGGGTCTTTTTCCTAGGCCCTTTGTTCTAGGATTGGATTTGTGAACATGATTCTTATAGTATGAGTAGTATTCTACCTATACCTATAGTATTCCTTGGTGTGTGATACATGTGCTTCTATTTTGTATTTCTTGGATTTCTGAGTTAGCCTTGATATGAATGTTTATGCTTGTGTAAAAATGTTATGGAGAATGTTCTTTGAAAATGTTACACCTGCTTTTCTTTAGAACTATGGAAAAGGGAAATTTTTACCATGTTTTCTATAAAACTTCTTTACTGCTTATCATACCATGTTTTTTTTAAATGAGAATGTCGGATTTTTTATATAGATACTTGTTATGGAACACCTGGGTGGGATCCTACTGAGCCTGTTAGTTCAAACCCTATGCACTACTTTGGTGGTGCATATAACTTTTTTTGTATTCTAATGTAGGGAAAGGAAAGGCACCGCAGTGAGGCGGCAGGGTTCATGTAGTCAGAAGCTTCGAAGATTATAGGGCTCTAGACATAGGCCTCGAGAGTGAATCATTTACACACAGTAGATGACTTTCCAATAGAAGTTGATGCAGGTCTAGAAATAGTGAGAGGTACACTCTTTATTGTATCTTTAGTAGCTACTGCTTTATTTGATACTGATGCCTCCCACTCATTTATATCTGCATGTTTTGTTGATATGATTAAACTTCCAATGGAACTTATACCCTTTTACAATTGATTTAGGGACACCTCTTTTCAAGAGGAAAGAGTAGGGGTTACGGTGTCCTTCTTATTTGTTCATAATATTTGAGATGAGTTGGTTTGGTATTTTATCATTATTGATCTAGATATCTTTGACATCATCATCGGTATGGATTGGCTTGTCACAAATAGAGATGAGATTTATTACTATAATCATTGTGTTTTGTTTCTTGATGCCGATGTGAGATCGTGTGTGTTTCAGGGGGAGTGGGATTTGAGATCAGTTCGTGCAGGGCCTTCCCACACAGAGTGTAACGGACCCAAAGCTTGATGTACATGGACATTACATTACTTTATTGTAATACTTAATACATAACAAAAATAGACACACAAGGATCGTAATAGTTTAGTGTCTTTGGAAACTCGGAACATAATCTTCTAATCGTGGTGAAAGATCTTCAACATCTCCCATAAGATCTTCCCCTTTTTGTTTTCTTACCTAAAACCTTTCTTTAAATCCTGGGGAAAAGAAAACATATAAAGGGTGAGCTCAAATGCTCAGTAAGGGTAAGCATGGATAAAATAAAACAAATCATATACATTTGAACATCAAAACATGAACATAATATTAAAACATCAGAATATTGAGCAATGACATAAATCATGGAAGTACGTAAGGCATAGATCATAAAGAAACATTAATCATGATAAAATAGCATGGGAATTAAACATGTAATTGTGTCAAACAATTAAGTACATGATATGATTTCCATAGTAGCCAAGGCATTGATTCCAAGACCATCTTAGTGGACAAAGTCCCTTTTGGAATCGAGTTCACTCTTCATTCCAATCCTGTATTACTGAACCGGTTTAACTTGTCATTCCAGCCATTTCTATCTCATGAGATATAAATCTTTACCCAATGCATTGGAGGGAGATATAGGTCCCACCCATCTCATAATTAAATCATTATTACTTGTTCCACAAAATAAACTTAAAACATTAATCATAACCCAAAGAATAAAATGGGTTTCATAAACATCATCCCATCATTTCATAATCCATATAAAACAAATGGACATTTCATCATAAGAAAAGTGAACCATGTAGATCATAGAGACATTAAACTTGAAACATAAACATATCAAATAATGTCATCTTAGATGGAAAATGGTTTTGATAAAACATTTGAAATGAATTCTTGAGGAAAATATCCTTTCTTCGTCAAAATAATTTTCTTTTCAAAAAATTCCATGAACTTTTAAAATAACAGTATTTTCTTGAAAATTGTCATAAAATAATGTAGAGTAAGCTTCATGAAAATGAGGCGTTATGAAACCGTAAAAATCCGTTCACGCCGTATAAGTTAAAAATAGAATTTTCCTCGTACTTTTGTTGGAAAAGTCAAAAAAGTACCTCGAAACGTAAACAAAAGAAAGATTCCTTACATACCATGTAGTAAAAGTAAAAAATGGGTAAAAAGGACTTTAAAAATACATGAAAACACTTTTATAAAACATGTACATGGATGATATAAATAACCCCAGTAAATACTTACGAATAAGCAATCTCAGATAAAAATGAGATTTGAAAAATTATCCCTTACCTTAGATCCGATATGCTTCGTACGTATCCAAACCTCCTGTATAATGATTTAAATAATGTCATTGACTTATTACAGAATCATATTCATTGTTATTATATCATATATGGTTCACTTATGACTTTATATTACCCGTTCCTTTGTAAATTCATGTTAAAGTAGCGTTTTGGGTAAAATCGTTTCATTTTTCATTCATGTTTTAACTTGTAATTATTCATATGATTACTTAGATCATGATTAATTACATCCTGAATTTAAAACATGATTTATATATAATATATATTCACAATATACATATATATAATAGATCGATAAATGGAAAGAAATACATCGTTCATGGAGACGGTAGGTCGTACGTACGCATGAACGTTGTTTTCGTTTCCTTATTGAATTGAATGGAATTAAGTATATGACATATATATATATATGTACATAAATCTAGTAGAATTATTATGTCATATATTTCATTATTACTTATTATATATACTTTATAATCATTCTTGAATTTTTAACATGGAAAATGAATCTCATCGCGTCGTGGAGACGGTAATCCGTACGTACGTATGGGCGATGATATCGTTCCCATGGAATTGTATTGGAGTGTATTTATACAATTTCAAAATCAATATCACTTTACAATAATCATATATAGTCATTATTTACACCATTATAGCCATCCAAGTAAGGTGGTGGTGGAAAATAGATTACACCACGGCGTGGAGACGGTATTCTGTACGTACGCACATGCGGTGATTTCGTTTTCCGTAGGATGGATAGACGGTGAAATAGGGTTGTTTTGTAATTATAATAACATGTAAGAATATGAGTGATACTGATGTTATTCCTTCATAATTATACAACTAAATAAGAAGAAGTAGAAGAAGAAATAAAGTTGAAAGAATCGGTAACGGATATTACCTCTTCTTTGAAGCGCCTCTTTGAGACCTCCTCTCAGGGCACTAAAATTGGTCTTTGAAGAAGACCAGGACCTCTGGGATGTTTCTAGAGAAGTGGGGAAGTGAAATTTTCAGGGGTTGTCCGAGCGTGAAGGCTCAAATTGGTGTGAGTAAGAGAGGGAGGAGGTGCCCTTTTATAAGGGAGGAGAGGGGCACCTTTGGAAAAACAAAAAATATTATTTTATTATAAAGTCATATTCGGTTTTTAATAGCTCAAAATTGATTTATTTATAAGATAATTTGGGTATGGGTTTAAATCCTCTCATCCAATAGAATTTGTACAAGTTTAGGTTTCTATTTTAACCCTATCATTTAGATTTAACCTTAAGTTAAATAATTTTACTTTTACCGTGTCTTCTTGTTTTCTTACACTATAAGGTTAATAAACTTACTATAAAAATCAAAACGAACCCCAAGTTGTTTATTATTAATATATATAACCTTATATAAGTCATTTGGCCAAACCTTATATTTTTATGAATAAAATAATAATAAATAATATAATATTTGTTTTAAAAACTATTTTACGTCAATTTTGACACTATTTGGTAATTGATTTTTCTGAAAATCATAACAGAATTATTAGTTCTAAAAACATTAATTAAATCAATAATAACATGTCATAATAACCTATAAAATTAGTGGAATTCATAAAATTCCTCAAATTAAATTTATTTGGGTATTTATACATCAATTATGTCAATATTTCATTAATAAGATAATTACTGCATCGTCTTTGTGTCATAAATAAATTAAATTATTTAATGTATAAAAATTATAAATAAAATACCATTATGTAGGAAATCATTTTATCTTTCTAATTAATATTTATAGTCAAATTTATCTTATGTATAACCCTATATTAAAAATGATTTACTTATAAAATATTGACTTTAACTATTTTAACCCTTCTTTAAATAAATTAATAATAAATGTCCTAATCTAATCCAAGTGGACCTAAATGGTCATATTTTATTCCTAAGGTTGTTTTTGGTCGAATAACACTTATCCAATAGAATTAGTACATGTGTTAGGGTAATAATAATATCATTTTGACCCTTAATTACCCTATTTACTTTTAATCGTGGTAAAAAAAAGTAAAAAGTTACTATTCAACAAAAATTATTTTCATCTCATTGAACCACATTTTAGTCCTTGATATTAATCGTGTCTCTCAGATTTTCGAAATTCCACTCACAGAAGCGGTAAAATTAATTTTTCTGAAAAATTCGGTTTTTTAACTACCACTTAGTGGTTTCACTATTCATCAAAAAATGAAAGTTTCCAGAAAAATACCAAAAATTAGGCCTAAGATATATTTGATATTATGAATTCAAAAATGATTTATATTTTACCAAATTCAAAACATATCAGTTTCATTAATTAATTTAAAAATTAATTCCCGTCATCAAAACAAATCGCGTGTTTTTAAGAAACAATAACTATCAAAAGATTGATACTTGTTTATATCCAATTTCAAAGTGAAATTAATTCCAATGACCAACATTAGATTAAATGGTAAAAATATATTCTAATTAAACTTTAAAACCAATTAAAAAGATAATCTAACCATATAAATTATTGCGATGAAAAAAGTTGTTTTTAATTAAAATATACCGTTATTTACTATTCGTTAAAATATGAAAGTTATCAGAATAATATGAAAATTTTATCCAAAGTAAATTTTTATACCCTGATTCCAAAGAAGAATTTTATGTTGTCAAATTGAACTTATAGACATGTCAAAACAAGATTTAAGGTGGGTGCGCCATCAAAAGGCGACAAAACTACATTTTTTGAAAAATACTTATTTTACTCGAAAAATTGATTTTTTTCTCATACCATGTTCTCGAAAATGTGTAAGATGAATAATAATGTTATAAAATTAAAAATGTAGTTGATACTATTCATAACGGCTAGTTCATAATAATATTATAACCATATATCGTTGTTTAGTGATGTCACGAACCGTCCTCGGGGCCCGTGCCGTGACTACCCCAAGCCCGACTTCCATAAGCCAGGGGCTGGCGACTAGCACCAAAGGCATAAATCCCGAAAACTGGGAAGGCATTGCCTTTATAAAAGAAAACAAGCACCACATAGTAAGCAAGCGGAAAAAGTAAACACTAAGTACAAGAGAAGTGCTGAAAATTAAATGGGCCAGAATACAAACCCAAAAGAAAGTACAACTATAACTAAACAAAAGTACAACAGAAAAAGGCAACAGCTGGAAGAAGGAAGTAGCTCATGGGTCGTCCTCCTCGGATCCTACCTGAAGGGTAGGTACAGATAGCGCAGATCCTGGATCGTCCGCCACGGATCCTACCTGAAGGGTAGGTACAGATAGCCTCCTCAACGCTCTCGCCCGTCAACCACCTCCATGTGTCGTCTCGCCGTGAAGTCCTCCTCTAGATACTGACTCATCGTGTGGTCCACCTCCGGGTACCGTCCATTCCTCGAACACTCGGCCTCTGTCAGCACTGCCCGTCGTCTGCAACCAACACAACGAGGTGCGGGCATAGCCCGTGCAGGGGTGAGTATAACGATACTCAGTAGGGACCCCGAGACCCTCAAGGTCTCTCTAAAACCAACAAGGATAACCACAAAGAAGATCTCAACAGATAACCTCTACTTAGGTATATGCCCATACATATACCTAAGTTATCAAGTAACCCATCTCAATCATGAGGAAACACAAGGACCATGAAATCAACAGATAACCACTACCCAGGTATATGCCCATACATATACCTAAGTTATCAAGTGACCCATCTCAATCATGAGGTAAACACAAAGGTCAAAAGTCTCAGCTCAAACCAGGATTTTCATTATCGAAACCGTAACTACTGAAGAGCTCCGTCTCTGGAGTGTACAGTGGTCCTGTCACGACTCTGAGGTACTGCTCACTAACCTAAGACTGCTGAGGTACTCCTCCTGTCAAGTACCGCGGGCCTGCCACCTCACATAGTAGTGCTTCCCGCCGGGGTCTGCCACCCAAACACAGTAGTGCTCCCCCCTCATAGCCTACAGAGGTACTCCTCCTGTCGAGTACCGCGGGTCTGCCACCCAAACACAGTAGTGCTCCCCATTGTGGGTCTGCCACCCAAACACGGTAGTGCTCCCCACTGGGCTATACAAGTCTCTCTGACTCGAATCGGACAAGCAGTCTTCAGGTCCCAGCCAACTACACGGTCTCCGTACTCCGTACGCTCGTCTCTGGGAGGGTCCGCTCCACGAGCTACTGGTCGATACTTCAAGTATCTCAAAGTCCCACTAAGAAGTATCTTAAAGGACCTCCTCGTCATAGGGGTCTCAACGCAACAGACGGCGCGTGTAACGCCCCGACCCCAGCTACCCAGAGTCGGTGCATTACTTCGTAACATTGGCATGATCACAAAAGATCAAGTCTCGAAAGTCCGATTAGTTTAGTAACCTTGGAAACACTAGATACATTCATAAATGTTAAATTACAACATAAGGTGAAAAACTACAATAACAAAGTCTTCATAGTCCACACTCATATCCTCTTCTGACTATCCCTGCAGGTCATTCCAAAAATACTTCTTCACATCCTGGAAAATATTAAAACATTGAAAGGGGTGAGCTCAGATGCTCAGTAAGGATAACAATAATGTGGAAGCTTTCATAAATAAACATCAACATTTAAGGCAATGTATAACTAAAACAAAAGCCTTTTAAACATGAACTTCAACATAATATGGCAAAAGTAAAATGAGATAATTCCATTTACTTATACACATGGATATTCTACTGGTCGAATAATCACATGCAATATCAATAAAAACTTTCATAATGATGGAATGTATAATGCCAGACATTCTGAAACATTTTGTCAAGGTCTCGGCCAAGACGTCTAAAATGATTAAGGCCTCAGCCAAAACCATAAATCAAATTGGGAAAGGGCCTCGGCCAATTCCACATCTAGTTGTCTCATGAGACCTACCGATGCATCGAGGAGCTATAGCGGGCTCCACCCGTCACTTATTAAGTCCAATGCATTCCTCATATGAATAGGTTTAAACATATCATAAACCATAACATAATCGTATCACATAAAACATGCATAAAGGAAACATAAAATTTCCAAATTTCAATCACAAGATATCAATACAACACATTGATATAATAAAAATTCTTTCAAAACCATTTTCAATACCAAAATAAAAGAAAAGTATAACATGGTATTTATTTTTCATTAAAAAAAGGTATGGCTTGTAGAGGAAGCCGAAACTCAAATAGTGGCCACGGTGGCAGAGAAGTCATTGTCACCGCATACGTACGACAAAAACATTCCCTTTTTTCGTTTAGTAAACTCTTCATATAAAAAAGATTCCTTTTGAATATATGTAAAAGTCAAAGGGGTTTATACACCGTATAAAAGAAATTTGTGTATAAAACCAAATATGCCTCAAGGAAAGGAGATTGAGACGAAGTCCTTACAAAGAAAATTTTTAAAATAAAATAGATATATTATGTGTATTAACTATAGGTACACATAAAGAAAGTAAAAACACAAAATAAGACATAATAATATCATGACATAATTTGAAAGTAGGAGATTAACCCAAAGAATAGAAATTGGGTTAAGAAGTTCCCTTACCTTGCGTCCTGTCCTGATTCGACCGTTCTTTAACCTCCTGAATAATAAACTAGAGTTAATTTATATTTACTTAAGAACCTTTTTCATGTTCATTATTCCTTTTATATCACTTATTACCATGTTATGAACATTATGTAATTATTTAAGTTAATAACGGTCGTTTTGTCGATCTTTGGTACTTGAGTCAAAAATAAACTTCTTATAATTACAAGTTGTTCATGTGGTGAAATATCCATTATATACAGAATTATATTAATGATTTAGATATCATATATATCATATATATACAGTATATACATTCATTTATAATATTACGTAACATTTAGAGGTAAGAAATGAAATGCACCGTTCATGGAGACGGTAAGTCGTACGCACGCATGAACGCTACTTTCATTTCTATTTCGTATTTAATGGAATTAAATCATAATGATATAAATGTATAATATAATTCCAGTATAATATCATATATAATATCATTTACTCCATCCTTTATACATCCCACATGTGCCATTAACGATTCACATCACTTTGAGGGGGCGGTAGTCCGCACTTCCTAAAATGAAATTATCGCGTTTACCCATAATGGAAATCATAAAGTATGCCATAAATGAGAAATACAGAAGCATAAGTAAAACATAAACATATTATATATCATATATAAATATAGTGACATCTTAATGGCCACCTTTTAAGGTGTTATATGAGTGTTGAACAATCATCGTTTCGTGAGGCAGAAATTCACCATCCACAGAAACCGTATGTTCTTTAACCATTAGATGTAGGTGTGTGTAATTTTAGGTCTAATCCTTCTTATAAAAACATCCTAGTATATTGAGGATACTGGTGTTGTTACAAAATAAATTAATAAAAAGATTTTAGGGGGTTGGAGAAGAAAAATAAAACAAAATAACATTAGAGAAGACATTACCTCAAAATCGGGTAACTCTTTTTGATTTGAGCCAAAGGCTTCCTTGGGAAGAGTTCTGCCCAAAATGAGGCTTCTAGGAGTAATAGGGGGAAGTTAGGAGAGTATTTGGGCAGAGGTTGGCCGAGCCAAATGGCTTGAAAGTGTGAATGAGGTGGTAGAGGTGGGGGCCTTTTATAAGAGGAGAGGAGGGGCACTCTTGGAAAGTAAGGAAATTTTACATTATTATACAATGATTTTCGAATTTTAAAGGTCCCACACTTATATAATTCGTGGCTAAGGTGATAAGAGTTCGAAATATACCCATAAAATAGTCTTTGGACAAGTTTAAGCCTCGTATTGTACATTATCTTTTCATTTTATTAAAATCGTTAAATAATGAGGTCATCGCTGCATCATAATGATGTCATAAATAAATTAATTTATTTACTGTCTAAAAATTATAAAAAAATACTATGATGTAGTAAATATTTTTATCTTTCAAATGACTATTTATAGTCAAAAATATGACTTTTATAACCCCATGTAAAAATTGTCTTAGTAAAACATTTCATGTTTGTGTCATTTTTGTACTTTAACATTAAATAAAAGGTATTTATGTCATTTTCCAACTAAAGTGGCTCCATGGGGTCCCCAAGTTGACCCATGGATTTTCTTGGTCGGCCATGGCACATCCAATGAGGGTAGGACATGTGTCAAGCTCATCTAATATTATTAAAACATTATTTTTACCTTAAACTACACTAATTACCTCTAATCGCGATTAAGAACTTAAAAGTTACTATTCACCAAAAATTATTTTAATCTCATTGAACCACATTTTACTTCTTAATGACAACCATGTATGTCAGATATTTGAAAATCAAATCACAAAAGTGGTAATATTTCATTTAAACGAAAAATCAGTTATTTAACTACCACTTAGTGGTTTCACTATTCATCAAAAATTGAAGTTTTTCAGAACAATGCCAAAATTTCACCCTAAGCTATAATTGATATTCCGAATTCAAAAATGATGTCTATTTTAAAAAATTCCAAACATATAAGTTGAATTAATTAATTTTATAATTAATTCCCGCCGTCACAACAAATAGCGTGTTTTTAAGAAACAATTTATATCAAAAGATTGGCAATTGTTTATGTCCAATTTCAAAGTGAAATTAATTATAATGAACACCATTGGATAAAATGGTAAAAATATATTCTAATTATACTTTAAAACCACTAAATAGTATAACTTATCACTATAAATTATTTTTATTAAAAAAGTTGTTTTAAGTATTTTTCACTATTCATAAAAATTTGGAAGTTCTCAGAAAATTACAAAAAATTCAACATAGGCTAATTTCAATATTAGGAATACAAAAATGAATTCCATTTTGAAATATAAAATTTCTATAAATTTAAAAGGTGGTTATTACTATTCATAACGGCTACATTGATTAGTTGTGGTGTGTTATAACTTGAAGTTGCGTACAATGCAAGCTATTGCATTATTGAATGAGAAGCGTATCATGAAAGCTCGGGGTGTTACATTCTCCCCTACTTCAATAAATTGCGTCCTCGCAATTTGAAATTTTTCTTTGAAAATAAAAGGTTGAAAATAGAAAATACCTTTGTGGAAAACCCACATCGGAAATAAGATTAATAAAATTTAGCCTTAATAAGAGGGAAAGGGAAATGAAAAAGTCACCACCCAATTATGATCTCAATTAGGAGAACATTGGTGGCAATTAGAGATATATAATTGGAGGAAAAACGTAAATATTTGTAGGGAGTGATTGAGGTCATCAATCATAATCAACTGTCAAATTGAGGGCCTCAAAGCCTTCAATCTATGTTGATTTAAAATATCATCAGTTCAACAAGACATAAGGTATTAGGATAACACATTTTTTTGTTTTAATATCCCTTTACTAAAGTTTAAGAATTAATTTATTCATTGAATAAGAGATAGGTATATATATATTTATACTTGACAATTAGAGTTTCAACCTTCAACTCATCTTTCACTCAAAAAGATAATAGAACTCAAAAATATTATACTTATCCTAATTGTATAAGGTTCCAAATGTTAACACATACCATTTAGATTAGTAAAATTATTTTTTAATAACTAGGGACTTCCTGTAGGCTAGTGGTAGGAAATAAAGGCCTGTCGCACTATGGTTGTGGGTTCGATTCCTGCAGCTTTGTCCGACGCGATGGGTTATGCCCCACCCTACAGGTTGTCTTTTTCCTAAAACTATAGTATTATAATATTCCAAAAATAATCTTCATAAATTTTTTAACCTTAAACAATACTATCCAAAGATCAACTTAATCCACTCCAACCTTTATAGTTATCCAAAATACCTCTGTCCAGACTTTCTCTAAAAGGTCTCTTAATTCCAAAATCAATTTATCAGATTCCCTAAACAAATTAAAGTTTCTCTTTTTGTCACATACTAAAAATATGATTACCTTCATCATATTAAAACCTTACTGAAATCAACAAGTACTGTAGTACAATCCTTATATATATATATATCACATTATTCTAATAACCAGAATATAATCCATGAGTCCAAAAGCACCAATACATTAATTATTCAGCTTCAACTGTAGTAACAGCATAAGATTTTCCTTGATCCCTTGGCATTTTCTGAGGTAAGTTTCCCTGACTCTTAGGACATTCATTTGAATAATGCCCCATTTCCCTACAATTGTAGCATTCAACATTGATAGCCTCTTTCTTTCCCTTGCAATCACGCACCTGGTGACCTTTTTCTCCACATTTATAACAAACTCCCATTCCTTTCAGACAAGTACCAGGGTGATTCTTCCCACAATTATCACATAATGGAAAATCCTTCTTTCCCTTTTTCCCTTTATCTGTCTCTTGTTCCACCATTCTCTTCTTCTCTTTCTTTACTTTGTTGTCATAAGACTTAGAGAATTCCTTTTTCTGTCTTGATAGCACATGATACAATATCTTCGTATGTTGAGAAAGATTGTGATACTAAAGCTCTACGGAGAAATGGTTTTAACCCATCCAAGAAACGATCAATCTTACCTCTTGGGTTACGTATATAATCTGCAGCATACCTCGCCAACCTTGTAAAGTTGGCCTCTTACTTTGCGACATTCTCATCCTCCTTTTGTCTCAGACTCAGAAATTGTCTTTCCATATCTGCTCGATGGTCATGAGGAAAGTATTTTTCTAAGAAAATCTCTTTGAACTCCCTCCATTCCATATTTGATAAGTCATCATCTTCCTTTGTATTTTGAATCAATGACCACCATGGATCGGCATCTCCAGTGAGGCGGTAAACTGCCATGATAACCTTCTCCCTTTCGCTACTCCCCAAGGCATGGAATATTTTCTCTAAGGTGTTTATCCATTGCTCAGCTACTAACGGATTTGTACCCCCATTAAATGTTGGTGGTTGTTGCCTCATGAAGCGGTATAACATTGATCCTCCACGTTGTGGATCAGGGTGATCCATACGAGTAAGGTTATTATTCATAACCTGAGTGAGTTGTCCCAGTATGGTAATAAGTTGATCAGCACCAGTTGTATCTCCAGATCCACAATAATTATCTTGAGCAGGAGGGAAATCCCTACACGGAGTGCGTGCATTGATACGGTTTCCATTCCTTCCACTAGGTGCCATTTCTAAAAAATGGCATAAACTAGATTAGTTTATGAAATAAAATACATAATTCCATATTTGTAAAACACTTTACATAAATTGAACTATTTATGGATATAATCCACAATCATAAAAATAAATGTTTTCTTTGAGGAAGTATATACTCAGAACCCTTCATAGTGGTTTGTAAAGAAAATGAGAATTATCCTAAGCATATCCCCCGGGAGTGTCGTAACCAAGAGTGCATAAAGGCACGTTGTCATGCACCAGTTCCCGTTCGAGTCTAGCTCAAAGCAGTGTTTTCGGGTTTTACCCCTAGGTACATCTGTGCCAGAGACGCCTCTACCTGCTCGTATCCAGATAGGGATGTATTGCTCGGAAAACTCACAAAATCTATATAATACCAAAATTCTAGGAAGTTCTTCTATACTAATCCTTAAAGTCTATCTTTGGGCTATGTGCTCTAATCAGAGTTTATCCAAATCTAGCTTCCAAGGTTAGTACTAAACTGCCTCTGATACCAACTGTAACGCCCCGACCCCAGCTACCCAGAGTCGGTGCATTACTTCGTAACATTGGCATGATCACAAAAGATCAAGTCTCGAAAGGCCGATTAGTTTAGTAGCCTTGGAAACACTAGATACATTCATAAATGTTACATTACAACATAAGGTGAAAAACTACAATAACAAAGTCTTCATAGTCCACACTCATATCCTCTTCTGACTATCCCTGCAGGTCATTCCAAAAATACTTCTTCACATCCTGGAAAATATTAAAACATTGAAAGGGGTGAGCTCAGATGCTCAGTAAGGATAACAATAATGCGGAAGCTTTCATAAATAAACATCAACATTTAAGGCAATGTATAACTAAAACAAAAGCCTTTTAAACATGAACTTCAACATAATATGGAAAAAGTAAAATGAGATAATTCCATTTACTTATACACATGGATATTCTACTGGTCGAATAATCACATGCAATATCAATAACAACTTTCATAATGATGGAATGCATAATGCCAGACATTCTGAAACATTTTGTCAAGGCCTCGGCCAAGACTTCTAAAATGATTAAGGCCTCAGCCAAAACCATAAATCAAATTAGGAAAGGGCCTCGGCCAATTCCACGTCTAGTTGTCTCATGAGACCTACCGATGCATCGAGGAGCTATAGCGGGCTCCACCCGTCACTTATTAAGTCTAATGCATTCCTCATATGAATTGGTTTAAACATATCATAAACCATAACATAATCGTATCACATAAAACATGCATAAAGGAAACATAACATTTCCACATTTCAACCACAATATATCAATACAACACATTGATATAATAAAAATTCTTTCAAAACCATTTTCAATACCAAAATAAAAGAAAAGTATAACATGGTATTTATTTTTCATTAAAAAAAGGTATGTCTTGTAGAGGAAGCCGAAACTCAAATAGTGGTCATGGCGGCGGAGAAGTCATTGTCGCCGCATACGTACAACAAAAACATTCCCTTTTTTCATTTAGTAAACTCTTCATATAAAAAAGATTCCTTTTGAATATATGTAAAATTCAAAAGGGTTTATACACCGTATAAAAGAAATTTGTGTATAAAACCAAATATGCCTCAAGGAAAGGAGATTGAGACGAAGTCCTTACAAAGATCATTTTTAAAATAAAATAGATATATTATGTGTATTCACTATAGGTACACATAAAGAAAGTAAAAAACACAAAATAAGACATAATAATATCATGACATAATTTGAAAGTAGGAGATTAACCCAAAGAATAGAAATTGGGTTAAGAAGTTCCCTTACCTTGCGTCCTGTCCTGACTCGACCGTTCTTTAACCTCCTGAATAATAAACTAGAGTTAATTTCTATTTACTTAAGAACCTTTTTCATGTTAATTATTCCATTTATATCACTTATTACCATGTTATGAACATTATGTAATTATTTAAGTTAATAACGGTCGTTTTGTCGATCTTTGGTACTTGAGTCAAAAATAAACTTCTTATAATTACAAGTTGTTCATGTGGTGAAATATCCATTATATACAGAATTATATTAATGATGTAGATATCATATATATAATATATATACAGTATATACATTCATTTATAATATTACGTAACATTTAGAGGTAAGAAATGAAATGCACCGTTCATGGAGACGGTAAGTCGTACGTACGCATGAACGCTACTTTCATTTCTATTTCATATTTAATGGAATTAAATCAAAATGATATAAATGTATAATAAAATTCCAGTATAATATCATATATAATATCATTTACTCCATCCTTTATACATCCCACATGTGCCATTAACGATTCACATCACTTTGAGGGGGCGGTAGTCCGCACTTCCTAAAATGAAATTATCGCGTTTACCCATAATGAAAATCATAAAGTATGCCATAAATGAGAAATACAGAAGAATAAGTAAAACATAAAAATATTATATATCATATATAAATATATTTACATCTTAATGGCCACCTTTGAAGGTGTTATATGAGTGTTGAACAATCATCGTTTCGTGAGGCAGAAATTCGCCATCCACAGAAACCGTATGTTCTTTAACCATTAGATGTAGGTGTGTGTAATTGTAGCTCGAATACTTCTTATAACAACATCCTAGTATATTGAGGATACTGGTTTTGTTACAAAAGTAATGAATAAAAAGAGTTTAGGGGGTTGGAGAAGAAAAATAAAACAAAACAACATTAGAGAAGACATTACCTCAAAATCGGGTAACTCTTTTTGATTTGAGCCAAAGGCTTCCTTGGGAATAGTTCTGCCAAAAATGAGGCTTCTAGGAGTAATAGGGGGAAGTTGGGAGAGTATTTGGGCAGAGTTTGGCCGAGCCAAATGGCTTGAAAGTGTGAATGAGGTGGTAGAGGTGGGGGCCTTTTATAAGAGGAGAGGAGGGGCACTCTTGGAAAGTAAGGAAATTTAACATTATTATACAATGATTTTCGGATTCTAAAGGTCCCAAACTTATATAATTCGTGGCTAAGGTGATAAGGGTTCGAAATATACCCATCCAATAGTCTTTGGACAAGTTTAAGCCTCGTATTGTACATTATCTTTTCATTTTATTAAAATCGTTAAATAATGAGGTCATCGCTGCATCATAATGACGTCATAAATAAATTAATTTATTTACTGTCTAAAAATTATAAAAAAATACTATGATGTAGGAAATATTTTTAGCTTTCCAATGACTATTTATAGTCAAAAATATGACTTGTATAACCCCATGTAAAAATTGTCTTAGTAAAACATTTCATGTTTGTGTCATTTTTTTACTTTAACATTAAATAAAAGGTATTTATGTCATTTTCCAACTAAATTGGCTCCATGGGGTCCCCAAGTTGACCCATGGATTGTCTTGGTCAGCCATGGCACATCCAATGAGTGTAGGACATGTGTCAATCTCATCTCATATTATTAAAACATTATTTTTACCTTAAACTACACTAATTACCTCTAATCGCGATTAAGAAATTAAAAGTTACTATTCACCAAAAATTATTTTAATCTCATTGAACCACATTTTACTTCTTAATGACAACCATGTATGTCGGATTTTTGAAAGTCAAATCACAGAAGTGGTAATATTTCATTTAAACGAAAAATCAGTTATTTAACTACCACTTAGTGGTTTCACTATTCATCAAAAATTGAAGTTTTTCAGAACAATGCCAAAATTTCACCCTAAGCTATAATTGATATTCCGAATTCAAAATGATTTCTATTTTACAAAATTCCAAACATATAAGTTGCATTAATTAATTTTATAATTAATTTCCGCTGTCACAACAAATAGCGTGTTTTCAAGAAACAATTTATATCAAAAGATTGGCAATTGTTTATGTCCAATTTCAAAGTGAAATTAATTCTAATGAACACCATTGGATAAAATGGTAAAAATATATTCTAATTATACTTTAAAACCAATAAATAGTATAACTTATCACTATAAATTATTTTGATTAAAAAAGTTGTTTTAAGTATTTTTCACTATTCATAAAAATTTGGAAGTTCTCAGAAAATTACAAAAAAATCAACATAGGCTAATTTCAATATTAGGAATGCAAAAATGAAGTCCATTTTGAAATATAAAATTTCTATTAATTTAAAAAGTGGTTATTACTATTCATAACGGCTACTTTGATTAGTTGCGGTGTGTTATAACTCGAAGTTGCGTACAATGCAAGTTATTGCATTATTGAATGAGAAGTGTATCATGAAAGCTTGGGGTGTTACAGCGCGTCAATCGGACGCCCGGTCTGTGAGTTATTAGCCTTTCCATCCCAGGGGCCCGGTTGGTTTCGTGAGTGAACCAACCCGGCCGTATCTTAACTGTACCCCGAACTCTCATAGGGTATACTCATAGAGACCGTTTCTCAACGAGATCATCAACGCCGCTGACGGTTCATCAATCGGACATCCTGTCTGAAAGATATCATCTTTTCCGTTCCAGGGGCCCGGTTAGATTTCGGGTACAATCCAACCCGGCCACTATCCAACAGCAACCAAAACTCGGGCGAAGTATTCCAAAAGTTCCATCTCATCAAGAGGAAAACAACGAGACAGACGGCGCGTCAATCGGACACCCGGTCTGTGAGTTATTGGCTTTTTCGTTCCAGGGGCCCGGTTGGTTTCATGAGCGAACCAACCCGACTGCACTCCGACGGCATCCAAACCTCGAGCGGAGTAAGCCAAAAGATCCGTCTCATAAAGAGGAATTCAACAAAGTCAACGGCACGTCATTCGGACGTCCGGAACACAAGTTACGAGTGTTTCCGCTCCGAGGGCCCGGTTGGTTTCGTGTACGAACCAACCCGGCCAAACCCAAAGTTCTCTGAAACCTTGAGTGTAATATAACGAAATTACCGTCTCGATCCAAGGATCACGTTGCCACTGATGGCCCATCAATCGGAGGTCTACAACTCAAGATATGGGCATTTGACCGAAAATGGTCCGAAAACGGGGGTCTAGGCCCGGCCCGACCCCCCCCCCCCCCCCTGGGTCGGCCGAACCGGGTCGACCCGATCCGGATCGACATGACCCGGGTCCGACCCGGCTGGGCCCGGCCCGGCTCGATCTGGCCCAACCGGCCGGTCGCGGCTCGGCCAGCGTGGCCGAGCCAATTCGCAGAGCGGGGTGCGCGACTCCCCCGCCCTCCGCTAATTGAGGTCGGCGGCGGATCCGCCGGCCGCCAACCCTCTGGCGGCGCACCGCTGCTGCCTTCCGCGGACCACCGAACGCGCTCTGATGGTCCGTTCCTCCTACCGTCTTCACCTATGGTCCCCCCGGGACCCCACCTTCACTGCGAAGGGATTCAAACGCCAAAACGGCATGCTTCGTCGTCACCCATCAATCCGCAAGTTAAAACGAAAAGCGTCATCTTTGTAGTTTTCCAGCGCGACCTGATGGCACCGCGCCCCTTCGCCGCGGCCCGACTCTGACCGTGGTTCTTTGGTTTTCTTCGACGCGGCGCGACGGCGTCGCGTTCTTAAACTTCCTTCCAAGACGCAGCGCGACGGCGTTGCGTAATACTTACCGTGTGATTTCTGCGTGGTGCGACGGCACCTCGCCATTCCGTTCCATCCACAAAGAATCAAACATGAACATAGGAGGGGGGTTCGGCCGTGTTTGTGCGGTCCGGCCCCCCTCTCGTTAAAGGATATCATCTAGTCAAAAATCCACGATAATCGATAAACTAGATTCATGAACGGAAAAATAATAAAATAAAATAATCCCCTACCTCGGTTCAGGAACGGTGTTCGTCAACGAGCCGCGGAAGACGAGCATCGCGGAGGTCGGGCGTCGCGGGAAAAGAACGTCGACGTCGCGAAGCGAGGATTCGAAGTCGTTGACGGCGATTTGGTCGCGGAAAACCGTCGCATAAGAGACGACGCGGAAGAAGAACGTCACGTCGCGGATACGGCGTCGCGGAAGAACCGTGTTCTTCGGCAGAGAAGTTCTTCATTGAAGAATGGTGTTCTTCGTGTTCTTCGTCGAGGTTGAAGAAGAAGAAGAAGACCGCTTCCCCAATCCTCTCAAGGTTGCAAAACTCTAGCAATAATAAAATAAGACCAAGTCTTATTTTATTAACACAACCTAACCATTTGAATTTCAAGAGTTTGAAAATTCAAAACCCACATTTAACTCACTTAAGTTATTAACATAAGATGTTATAAAATTAATGAGGTGATAAGTTAACAAAACTTAAATGGGGGGTTTAGAGGGGTTAGGAAAGTGAGGGGTTAAGAGGGTTAGGGAATTTAAAGAATTTGAAAAGGTGGGGGGTTCGTGTGGGCCCCACCCTTTCAAATATCCACACATGGGAAGTTGGATGGATGTGGGCCCACCACCAACTTCCCATGGGAGAAGTTAACCACATAACATGAAATAAAATTGATTCAACAATTTTATTCACTTTTTTAATTAATCCCCAAAAATTAACTTCTTCTCCCGCACAAACACAACTACGGTAAAGGTTCCCTTAAGCGATTACCGGTGTTGCGAGTTCATTGGTGCCATCAGATTTCAATTCTGAGCACCGGTTCAAAATATAGGAAAACCCGCTCGTTCGTTCACTGAACGTACCCGAGCCAAACTTCGGAAATTGATTCCGGGCACTCCGGGCCTCAGAATCAAGTGCCGTCAGAAACCGCGTTCTTGTAAAATCCCAAAGAAAATTTAGAAAAAATTTCCCTTGAATTTTAAAGGTCTTTACATTACTCCCACCTCAGGGCTTTACATCCTCGTAAAGCTTTAACACAAACTTAGGTTACAAAAGCAGTACAGAGCACGCATCTGAGCCTTCCGCTCCCATGAGCTCACCCGAAGGTTTCCGTACTGCCAGAGAAAGTGCACCCGAGGAATTGATCTTCCTCTAACTCTAGAGGTCTCCAATTCCTGTTAGAATTGGAACTCGAAACGACTGTGGCTACGAGGGTAAGGTTGGTCGACTTAAGAGTGATCGGTCGCACCCTCTCGTGCATGAGTTTAACTTGTGCTGCCCATGGTTTCCTTTTCGCAGACCAAGGAAAACCCATCCCGAAGTTTTCCTAAAACCGTCAATTTGAGTATGAACAGTTATTGCCCATTCCATACTCAAACTAATGTCGTAAGGCCACGACGCTGCCACTAAGAGATTTCCAACCGGAACTCTCGCCTCGAGGGTCTGACCACACCGTCGGCGTAAGTGTGATTATCGAGTCTCCTCCCAAGGTATCTCCAGACGTGAGGGTCAAGTCCACGGCTTACCAAAAATTCTAGGTCTGGAACAAGATTTGTGAAAGCAAGGAATGATTCATATCGACGTCCGTTACTACAGCATCTAGTAGTGGACACAGACTGTCCCTTTAATCATTTCTAGAGCCATTGGGTCACACTCCTTGACCGTATGTAGTCGCACTCTTCCTCCGCCCTCCAGCTCCCTGATCCTGGCGGGAATAACTAAAGAGGGCGGTTGTACCATGTTAGGATGTACACCACCTCATGCTGCTCTCCTAGCTCTGCCTCCACGTCTGCTGCTTCGTAGACTCATCTCTCCTTTAAGCTTCCTCTTCTTTAACATTTAACACGCTCGAGTCTCTAAGACTGGAGTTGGTTTCCTGTTTCTTACTGCACTGTGCAGTCTTCATCCTCTCCTGGATGATCTGCACCTACTTTGCCTATGATCTGAAAGAGCTGCTAAAATTTCTCTTTTTATGAAAAGAGAAACTCGGTCTCATCCCCTGGATGAACCACACCCATTGCCTAATACAGTCAATCCTGGCATGAATGACGCATTCATGCCATGGATGACGTCGTAAGGCCTCGACGTAACTACTAAGAGATCCAACTGTCACTCTCGCCTCCAAGGGTCGAGTCACACTGTCGGCATCAGTGTGAGGTCACTGGGTCTCCTCCAGTAGAAATCTCGAAAGTGAGGGTCAAGTCAAAAGTTTTAACCGGGACCACTCAATATCATCCAAACAAATGGACAGGAAAGCAAACAAAGATAAGTGTCTATTTATTATTGTAGCTCATAGTAAAAAGACACGAATACATCAGCAACATGGAAATAAAAGTACAAGGGACGTATCCACTAGTTCCGCTCATGTCCACCTGCTCCTGGAGCTCTACTGCCTTGTCCACTGCTCGGCTACTAATTGAAAAACACGCAGAAAAGGCAGAAGCTCCTGTACACGCTCGGGGTGTAGAGCTACTGGCACAAACTCCACCCTGAAGAAGGTCTCGAAGTCTTCCCATGCGAAGGTCATCCCGTCGCAAAACAGAAACAAGTGGCTCCACCACCTACCTGCTGCTGCCTAAAGGAGGCTGGCAGCAAAGATCACCATGAAGTCTGCCGGCATCCCCACTAGCCTGACGACTCTCACCACAGCGTCCAGCCAATCCTCAGCCACCTGCGGGTCCATCCCTCCCTGGAACCTGGGTGGCCTCTAGTGCTGGAACTCGTGTAGTGTGCTCAAGCGACGTGCACCCTCTACTGCTGGGGCTGGTGGCATCGGTGGCCCAACGGGTAGTAGTACCGCTGGTGCCTCCGCTGGTGCCTCAACTGGAAAAGGGCCCAGTACTGAGGCCACGTCGCTCGGCGGGCTGTCAGTACGAACCACTCTCGGGGCTCTAGCTATTCGTCCGAGAAAAGGCATCCTGAAAGAAACAACGTAACACGGTCAAACGATTATACCTGGTGAGCTGACTTGGTTTGAGCTGTTTTAAGGAAAAACCTTTGAAAACACACACGAAATCAGTGTTTTCATCCACAAAGTCGGAAATCAGTTGTCAGGGTCCTGGTGTATGGATACGTCGGCCGCCCGCACCAACACTAGACTCCCTGAACTGAAAACCACACTCGGTACTCTTAACACTATTGCTTCACAGAAAGAAAAATATCAGAGTTATAAGTTCTACAGTAGAACTGACTCCTCTGATACCAATTTGTCACGACCCGTCCTCGGGGCCCGTGCCGTGACTACCCCAAGTCTGCCTTCCATAGGCCAGGGGCTGGCGACTAGCACCAAATACGTAAATCCCGATAACTGGGAAGGCATTGCCTTTATAAAAGAAAACAAGCACCACAGAGTAAGCAAGCGGAAAAATTAAACACTAAGTACAAGAGAAGTGCTGAAAAGTAAATGGCCCAGAATAAAAAACCCAAAAGAAAGTACAACTATAACTGAACGAAAGTACAACAGAAAAAGGCAACAGCTAGAAGAAGGAATCAGCTCCTGGGTCGTCCTCCTCGGATCCTACCTGAAGGGTAGGTACAGATAGCGCAGCTCCTGGATTGTCCGCCACGGATCCTACCAGAAGGGTAGGTACAGATAGCCTCCTCAACGCTCTCGCCCTTAAAACACCTCTGTGTGTCGTCTCGTCGTGAAGTCATCCTCAAGATACTGACTCGTTGTGTGGTCCACCTCCGGTTACCGTCCTGTCCTCGAACACTCAGCCTCTGTCAGCACTGCCCGTCATCTGCAACCAACACAACGAGGTGCGGGCATAGCCCGTGCAAGGGTGAGTATAACGATACTCAGTAGGGACCCCGAGACCATCAAGGTCTCTCTAAAACCAACAAGGATAACCACAAAGAAGATCTCAACAGATAATCTCTACTTAGGTATATGCCCATACATATACCTAAGTTATCAAGTAACCCATCTCAATCATGAGGAAACACAAGGACCATGAAATCAATGGATAACCACTACCCAGGTATATTCCCATACATATACCTAAGTTATCAAGTGACCCATCTCAATCATGAGGTAAACACAAAGGTCAAAAGTCTCAGCTCAAACCAGGATTTTCATTATCGAAACTGTAACTGCTGAAGAGCTCTGTCTCTGGAGTGTACAGTGGTCCTGTCACGACTCTGAGGTACTGCTCACTAACCTAAGACTGCTGAGGTACTCCTCCTGTCGAGTACTGTGGGCCTGCCACCTCACATAGTAGTGCTTGCCGCCGGGGTCTGCCACCCAAACACAGTAGTGCTCCCCCCTCATAGCCTACAGAGGTACTCCTCCTGTCGAGTACCACGGGTCTGCCACCCAAACACAGTAGTGCTCCCCGTTGTGGGTCTGCCACCCAAACACAGTAGTTCTCCCCACTGGGCTATACAAGTCTCTCCGACTCGAATCGGACAAGCAGTCTTCAAGTCCCAGCCAGCTACACGGTCTCCGTACTCCGTACGCTCGTCTCTGGGAGGGTCCACTCCACGAGCTACTGGTCGCTACTTCAAGTATCTCAAAGTCCCACAAAGAAGTATCTCAAAGGACCGCCTCGTCATAGGGGTCTCAACGCAACAGACGGCGCGTCAATCGGACGCTCGGTCTGTGAGTTATTAGCATTTCCGTCCCAGGGGCCCGGTTGGTTTCGTGAGCGAACCAACCCGGTCGTATCTCAACTGTACCCCGAAATCTCATAGGGTGTACTCATAGGGACCATTTCTCAACAAGATCATCAATGTCGTTGACGGTTCGTCAAACGGACGTCCTGTCTGAAAGATATCAGCTTTTCCGTTCCAGGGGCCCGGTTGGATTTCGGGTACAATCCAACCCGGCCACTATCCACCAGTAACCAAAACTCGGGCGAAGTATGCCAAAAGTTCCGTCTCATCAAGAGGAAAACAACGAGACAGACGGCGCGTCAATCGAACGCCCGGTCTGTGAGTTATTTGCTTTTTCGTTCCAGGGGCCCGGTTGGTTTCGTGAGCGAACCAACCCGACCGCACTCCGACGGCATCCAAACCTCGAGCGGAGTAATCCAAAAGATCCGTCTCACTAAGAGGAATTCAACAAAGTCGACGGCACGTCATTCGGACGTCCGGAACTCAAGTTACGAGCGTTTCTGCTCCGAGGGCCCGGTTGGTTTCATGTACGAACCAACCCGGCCGAACCCAAAGTTCTCCGAAACCTTTAGTGTAATATACCGAAACGACCGTCTCGATCCAAGGATCACGTTTCCACTGACGGCGAGTCAATCGGAGGTCTACAGATCAAGATATGAGCATTTGACCGAAAATGGTCCGAAAACGGGGGGCTGGGCCCGGGCCGACCCGGCCCGACCCCCCCCCCCCCCCCCCTGGTCGTCCGAACCAGGTCGACCCGCCCGGGTCCGACCTGGCTGGGCCCGGCCCGGCCTGGCCCCGCCCGGCCCCACCGGCCGGTCGTGGCTCGGCCAGCGGGGCCGAGCCGATTCGCGGAGCGGGGTGCGCGACTCCCCTGCCCGCCGCTAATTGAGGTCGGCGGCTGATCCGCCGGCCACCAACCCTCCGGCGGCGCGCCGCCGCCTCCGCCTTTCGCGGACCACCGGACGCACTCTGGTGGTCCGTTCCTCCTGCCGCCTTCGCCCATGGTCCCCCCGGGACCCCACCTTCACTGCGAAGGGATTTAAAAGCCAAAATGGTCTGCTTCGTCATCGCCTGTCAATCAGCATGTTAAAACGAAAAGCGTTGTCTTTGTAGTTTTCCAGCGCGACCCTATGGCGTCGTGCCCCTTCACCGGGGCCCGACTCTGACCGTGGTTCTTTGGTTTTCTTCGACACGGCGCGATGGCGTCGCGTTCTTAAACTTCCTTCCATGACGCGGCGCGACGACGTCGCGTAATACTTGCCGTGTGATTTCCGCATGGTGCGACGGCACCTCGCCATTCCGTTCCATCCACAAAGAATCAAGCATGAACATAGGAGGGGGGTTCGGCCGTGTTTGTGCGGTCCGGCCCCCCTCTCATTAAACGATATCATCTAGTCGAAAATCCACGATAATTGATAAAATAGATTCATGAACGGAAAAATAATTAAATAAAATAATTCCCTACCTCGGTTTAGGAACGGTGTTCGTCAACAAGCCGCAGAAGACGAGCGTCGCGGAGGTCGTGCATCACGGGAAAAGAACGTTGACGTCACGAAGCAAGGATTCGAAGTCATTGACGACGATTTCGTCGCGGAAAACCGTCGGGGAAGAGACGACGCGGAAGAAGAACGTCGTGTCACGGATACGGCGTCGCGGAAGAACTGTGTTCTTCAACGGAGAAGTTCTTCGTTGAAGAACGGTGTTCTTCGCGTTCTTCGTCGAGGTTGAAGAAGAATAAGACCGCTTCCCCAATCCTCTCAAGGTTGCAAAGCTCTAACAATAATAAAATAAGAACAAGTCTTATTTTATTAACACAACCTAACCATTTGAATTTCAAGAGTTTGAAAATTCAAAACCCACATTTAACTCACTTAAGTTATTAACATAAGATGTTATAAAATTAATGAGGTGATAAGTTAACAAAACTTAAAGGGGGGGGTTAGAGGGGTTAGGAAAGTGAGGGGCTAAGTGGGTTAGGGAGTTTAAGGAATTTGAAAAGGTGGGGGGTTCGTGTGGGCCCCACCCTTTCAAATATCCACACATGGTAAGTTGGATGGATGTGGGCCCACCACCAACTTCCCATGGGAGAAGTTAACCACATAACATGAAATAAAATTGATTCAACAATTTTATTCACTTTTTTAATTAATCCCCAAAAATTAACTTCTTCTCCCGCACAAACGCAACTATAGTAAAGGTTCCCTTAAGCGATTACCGGCGTTGCGAGTTCATTGGTTCCATAGGATTTCAATTCCGAGCACCGGTTCAAAAGATAGGAAAACACGCTCGTTCGTTCACTGAACGTACCCGATCCAAACTTCGGAAATTGATTTCGGGCACTCCGGGCCTCGGAATCAAGTGCCGTCAGAAACCGCGTTCTTGTAAAATCCCAAAGAAAATTTAGAAAAAAATTCCCTTGAATTTTACGGGTCTTTACAAGTGAGACCTGGTATTGCGTACAACACACGCTATCGAGGAAAGTTGTGATTGCGTGTAATGCAAGCCAAGTCAGGGTTGCATGTTGTGAAAGACTCCTCCGTTGTTTCGTATAACATAATCCAACCATATTTCATTTATACATTGAATATATATATATTTATATATATACACTCAATGTTTCGTAGAATAACTACTATCAAAATTGTGTGTAACATGATCCAAGAATAGTGTTGTGTATACTGCAAGCTCATATGGTGTTGCATGTAGCGCAATGTAATCTTGTTGTAGCATACAACACAAGACATCAATGATATTAAAAGAATATTTTTCATAAAATCTCGGGGTGTTACATTCTACCCCCCTTAAAATGAATTTCGCCCTCAAAATTCGTCGGGGTTATAAATGGTTTACTACTCGAAATTTTATTTAATAGAAACCCACATCGTAAAAAGGAATACCAAAACTTGGCTTTAAAAACTAAAGTATGAAATGTAACGGTTACACAAATTAACTCATCACTGGGTTTCCACGTAGGAGAACGTATTTGAAAATATGGATATGGAATAAAAATCTAACCATCAAGTTCTGATGGAGAGTGGTAGAGAACATGGCTATGAAAAATCCATTAATCACAAAGCCATAGATTTGTGATGATCTAAGGTACCATCTGATTCATCGGATATAAGGGCACTAGGACAACATTTTTGGTTTTCAAGATCATTTCCCTAAAGTTGATGAAATTGGAAATAGAAGAAATACTTTTGTGATTTTGGTACAGTCTCACCGTTGTTCGTTATTTGGACAATTTCCACTTCATCTCTTAAAGAAATGAAGTTGAATTTGTCATTCATGAAGTGTTAGCAGATCATGTGATAGAATGATGGGTCATTCCATTTGTCTCAAAGAAAAGGTTATAAAAGTTATCAAAAATACATAAGTCCATCTATAGTGAGATTAATCATATATGGTTCCTAAAATGGACTTATACTTCATATACCATACTGCTTAATATAATAAAACTAGTTCCTACTAAATAGGGACTTCTTGTAGGCTAGTGGTAGGCGATAAAGGCTAGTCGCACTTCGGTTGTGGGTTCGATTCCCACAGCCTTGTCCCAAGCTCATAGTATAAAGAAAACGATTAATTGAAATGTCATCAACCAAGCATGTGAATACCATCATTTATCCCCCATATATCTTGTTGGTCATATTCCAATCATGTGAATACCTTAATCATGTATTCTCTTGAAAAATGAATACCCATTAAACCTTAGTGAAAACATGAATGTTGTCAAAAGTTAACTCTTTCCACATACCAAAATCCAAAAATTATATATACTCAAACCATGATATAACCTTCTCCTTATATCAGTCATGATCTCATGAATATTATCAAACATTTAATTTTCTCCTTATCCCTTCATTATGCGCATATCATCTACTTTCCAAAAATATCTGAATAACCTTTCATGGTTACCGGTACCATTAATCATACACTTTCAAAACTTAAGGAAAGACAACATTGTAACAATCCTTAGATGTCTCTTTATTCCATAGTACCATGATATTACTTATACAACATTACACTTGACAAACATGTAATCATTCCACTACCTTATTAAACCATTGACCGAGCTTCAACAATTTTTTCATCTCACATATAATTTGTAGTCTCTTCATCATCATCAACATAAATACTACCCATACGACCGTACTGATTCTCTTCATGAGACTTTCCCTTAGGGAATTGGTTTTCATAATGCCCGTACATTCCACATTTAAAACATTTAACCATTATTGATGTCGTAGCAATACCATTATCCTCATCCATGATGTTAACTGGACCTTTTCCTTTGCACTTACTGGATTTGTGTCCTTCTTTTCCACACCCAAAGCATCGTCCAGTTCCCTTGAAACAATCTCCCCGATGCCTCTTCCCACATGATTTACATGAGGGAAATTGAACTTTCTTTCCTCTATGATCATCATGAAACTCCATCTTTCTCTTATTATCTGAGTCGGAAAACTTACCAAAGTTGAGATTATTGATCATATTATGAGATTGCTGATTAGGCATAATAATGATGTTTGGACTTCCAAATCCCGTTTCATTTGGTTTCTCATGAAGAATATCATTCCATTGTCCCTCATATCCTCCATTATCGTGAATCGTCTTGTTTCCAGCCATTTTATAAAACCCAAAAAGAATAGTGTGAGAGGAAAAAATCATAATAAAGGGCGAGTAACTTCAATATCTAACATCTTAGGTTTAATCTAATGTCTTTACCATAATTCTAGGACTGTAACCTATACTTATACTTAACCTTAGGGACATCCCTAGACATACCTTATAAATATCTATAGGGATCTCACTAAAGTTCTCGCATCCTAGTTTCCAAAGGTTGACTAAACCTTTCCTCTGATACTAACTGTAATGGACCCAAAGCTTGATGTACATGGATATTACATTACTTTACCGGAATACTTAATACATAACAAAAACAGACACACAAGGATCGTAATAGTTTAGTGTCTTTGGAAACTCGGAATATAATCTTCTAATCGTGGTGAAAGATCTTCAACATCTCCCATAAGATCTTTCCCTTTTTGTTTTCTTTCCTAAAACCTTTCTTTAAATCCTGGGGAAAAGAAAAAATATAAAGTGTGAGCTCAAATGCTCAGTAAGGGTAAGCATGGATAAAATAAAACAAATCATATACATTTGAACATCAAAACATGAACATAATATTTAAACATCAGAATATTGAGTAATGACATAAATCATGGAAGTACGTAAGGCATAGATCATAAAGAAACATTAATCATGATAAAATATCATGGGAATTAAACATGTAATTGTGGAAAACAATTAATCACATGATATGATTTCCATAGTAGCCAAGGCATTGCTGCCAAGACCATCTTAGTGGACAAAGTCCCTTTCTGAATCGAGTTCACTCCTTGTTCCAGTCCTGTATTACTGAACCGGTTTAACTTTCCGTTCCATCCATGTCTATATCATGAGATATAAATCTTTACCCAATGCATTGGAGAGAGATATAGGTCCCACCCATCTCATAATGAAATCATTCTTACTTGTGCCACAAAATAAACTTAAAACATTCATCATAACACAAAGAATAAAATGGGTTTCATAAACATCATCCCATCATTTCATAATCCATATAAAAGAAATGGACATTTCATCATAAGAAAATTGAACCATGTAAATCACAGAGACAATAAACTTGAAACATACACATATCAAATAATTTCATCTTATATGGAAAATGGTTTTGATAAAACATTTGAAATGAATTCTTGAGGAAAATATCCTTTCTTCGTCAAAATCATTTTCTTTTCAAAAAATGCCATGCACTTTTAAAATAAAATTATTTTGTTGAAAATAGTCATAAAATCATGTAGAGTAAGCTTCATTAAAATGAGGCGTTATGAAACCGTAAAAATCCGTTCATGCCGTATAAGTTAAAAATAGCATTCTCCTCGTACTTTTGTTGGAAAAGTCAAAAAAGTACATCGTAACGTAAACAAAAGAAATAATGTCATTTACTTGTTCACATGGATATTCTACTAATCGAATAATCACATGCAATATCAATAACCACTTTCATAATGTTGGAATGCATAATGCCAGACTATCATAACCACATAGCCAAGGCCTCGTGCCAAGACTACAAATAAGATTTTTCCAAGGCCTTGTGCCAAGACACTAGTTTGTCTCATGAGACCTACCGATGCATCGAGGAGCTATAGCGGGCTCCACCCGTCACATATTAAGTCCAATTCATTCCCATATGAAAAGGTTTAAACATAACATAAACATTCGTATTAAAACTATCATAAGAAATGTCAATAATTTCACAATAAACTATGAATGGTATAAAAATAGCACATCCATAGTCAAACATATCACAAAACCTTCAATACAATATATAAGTTTTTTATCATAATAAATCAATTTCACATACGCGTAAAATCCATTAAAGGATGTTGACATAGATGAAATCAAAACTCTTTTTAGAGAAATATCTCTTTCTATTTTGAAATCATTTAAGAGTCATATATTTATAAAATAAAACATTTTCTTTGAAAATATTATTATAAGCTTGTCAGGGAAGCTTCGACAATTTTATAACGGCGGAAAATAACCGCACCCGCCGTATAAGTTAAAAAAAACATTCTTACCTTAATTCTGTCGAAAAGGTTAAAAAGCACCTTGTTTGGAAAACGACGGAAAGATTCCTTTATAAACCTATTATAAAAAGTCAAAAAAGGGTATAAATGACTTTAACCCATATTCTAGTAAATAGTAAAAATGTTTTGAAATTCATTTTTAAGAAACATGGACGTGGATGATAAAGAGATCCCAGTAGATTATTACGTATAAACAACCTCGGATAATGAAGAGATTGCGAAATAACCCTTACCTTGCACTTTTCCTTGGTTGGGGTAGGTTAACCTCCTGTATAATGGTGAAATAATTGTTATTAAATTATACAAGAATCATATATATTAATATGATATCATATATGATCTTTTTATATTGATTTGGTAATAATATCTTAGTATTATCGTTGTTCCGGGTGTTAACTTACTTGTTTTCTTTTATATGTTTTGTTACGTAAGCCATGTTTGTTGTATCTTATTCATATCCAGAATGATATAAAGTCCTTAAAAATAATTTTTAAATCATCAAATGATAATTATACTTTAATGGATACAATGGAGAATGAATCTCATCGCGTTCGTGGAGACGGTAGTCCGTACGTACGCACGAGCGACAATATCATTCTTTTGATATTAAAATAATATATAAATGGATGGTATATCATATATAAAGAATCATTAACATGTTATATTTATTATTTACATGAGTTACACATCATTATTATACCCATCCAAATAATAATATATTGAATAACAATTACACCACGACGTGGAGACGGTAAGCCGTACGTACGCACGTATGGTGACATGTTATTCAAAGGGTGGATAGAATACTGAATATGGTTGTACCATATTTATAATAACATCACAGTATATGTGAAATACTGGAGTTATTATTTTAGAATGGTAATAACAAATAAAGAAGAAGTGGAAGAAGAAAGGAACTTGAAAAGGGGTGGTGAAAACATTATCTCTTCTTCGGGTTCTTCCTTTTGATTTGATCAAAAGGGCTCCTTAGGTTGGCTTTCTGATCAAACTAAGGCCTCTAGGTTGTAGTGAGGGATGTTGGGAGAGTATTTGGGCAGATTTTGTCCGAACCAAAAGGCTTTTAAGGTGTGAAGAAATGAGAAGGAGGAGTGCCCTTTTATAAGAGGGGTGAGGGGCACCTTTGGAAAAGCTAGAAATATTAATTTATAATAAATTAATATTCGGTTTCTAATGGCTCCAAAGTTTATTATTCAAAGGTTAAGGTGGGGATAGGTCGAAAACCACTCAACCAATATAATTTAGACAGGTTTGGGTACTTATATTAACCTTATCTTTAAGTATTAACTCTAAGTTAATTAGTTTCACTTTTACAATGGCTCTTTGTATTTTTATATAATATGGTTAATAAACTTACTATATACATCCAAGAGACCCCCAAGTGGTCCATTAATGATGAACCTATCATGATATAAGACTCTTTTCCTAACCTTAGATTTTTAGGAATTTAATATCAATTAATAATATAATATTTGTTTTAAGAACTCTTTTATGTCAATTTTGACACTATTCAATAGTTGATTTTTGTGAAACTCATAACAGATTGATTACTTCAAACAAAGTCAATTAAATAAATAATAATATATCATATTATACTATAAAATTAGTTTAATTCATTAAAAGTTTCATATTATATTTATTTGGGTATTTATAATATCAATTATTTTAATTTTTCACTATTATAGTAATTAATTCATCATCATTGTGTCATAAATAAATTAAATTATTTAATGTCTAAAAATTATAAATAAAATATCACTATGTAGGAAATCTTTTTATATTTCTAATTAATATTTATAATCTAAAATCCAACATATATAACCCTATGTAAAAATTGTTTTTCTAAAATATTTATGCTTGTGTCATTTTTGTATTCATTTTAACTTAATTAAAATAAAGTGTCCCTATCACCTACAAGTGGCACCATGGGGTCCCAAAATCGACCCAAAGATGACTATGGTCGAAAATGTATCAACCAATAAGTCTAGGACACGTTTTAGGGTAATTTAGTATTATTATAATATTATTTTTTAACCCTTATTTACCGGATTTACCCTTAACCATGGTAAATAAAATATTTACCGCAGTAATTATTCAAAATGTCTAGAAATAAAAGTTACCTATTTACACAATTTGAACATCCTGATTCCAAATATGGAATCCATTTTTATAAATTCAAAACACAGAAGTGGCAGAAATTAATCTAAAATTAATTCCCGTTGTCAAAACAAAAAGCGTGTTTTTAAGAGATAATAACTATCAAAAGACTGACACTTGTTTATGTTCGGTTTAATTGTAAAATTATGTACAATGACCAAAATTATATTAAATGGTAAAAATATATTCTAAATATACTTTAAAACCACTCAAATTCATAATTTATCACTATTAATTATTTTGATTAAAAAAGTTGTTTTTAATTAAAATTTAGTAATTTTCACTATTCATCAAAATATGAAAGTTATCCAAAATGTACCAAAATTTCACCTTAGGATAAATTCGATATTCCGAATCCAAAAATGAAGTCCATTTTAAAATATAAAATATATATAATTTCAAAAAGTAGGTATTACTATTCATAACGGCTAGTTTGATTGGTTATGGTGTGTTAGAACTCGGTGTTGCGTACAACACACGCTATCACATTATTCAAAGAGAACCGTACTGTAGAAGCTTGGGGTGTTACATTCTCCCCTCCTTCAAATAATTTCGTCCTCGAAATTTCTAGAATACTTATCACATGAAAATACTCGGGTGGTTCTTCATCATAAGTTCCTCGGGTTCCCACGTTGCCTCTTCCATCTTATGGTTTCTCCACAAAACTTTTACCAGACGCGTCGTCCGGTTTCTCAGTACTTGTTCTCTTGTATCAAGAATCCTGACGGGCTCTTCGTAATAAGACAGATCGGGTTCCAGTTCTAATTCCTCGTAAGTGAGTACATGCGTTGGGTCAGGCATGTATTTCCTCAACAGAGATACGTGGAACACATCGTGAACTTTGGAGAGACTTGGCGGCATTTCCAATCGGTAAGCTACAGCCCCAATTCATTCTAGAATTTCGAAAGGTCCGATGTACCTGGGACTCAATTTACCTTTCTTACCAAAACATATGACTCCCTTCCATGGAGATACCTTCAGAAAAACATGATCACCGACTTGAAATTCTGAATCCTTCCTTCGATTATTGGCATAGCTCTTCTGCCTACTTTGAGCTGCTTTGATGTGATTTTGGATTACCTTCACCTTTTCCATGGGTATATATTATCTTATATCAAGAAAATGTGCTGACTTGGTAAGACGATCAACAATAACCCATATTGCATCGTTCCTTCTAGGAGTCTTTGGTAGCCCCATGACAAAGTCCATCGTAATATTGTCCCATTTCCACTCCGGTATGGGAAGAGGTTGCATGACTCCTCCAGGTTGTTGCCTTCTAGCTTCCACTTGCTGGAAAACCATACATCTTGACACAAAATCAGCAATCTCCCTCTTCATATTGTCCCACCAAAAATGTTCCTTCAAATCTCTATACATTTTGGTGCTCCTAGGGTGTATAGAGAAATTGGAACTATGAGCATCTTCCAGCAATTCCCTTTTTAGATCAGGTATATCGGGAACACAAAGTCTCTTCCCAAATTTCAAAATTCCATCTTCATATACAAAGTCTCTCAATCTCCCATCATTCACAGATTTAATCTTCTTTTGAAATTCTTCATCATCGGTCTGAGAACTCTTAATCCTTTATAGTAAAGATGGTTTGGAAACCATTTGAAAAAGCATTGATGTTTCACCTTCCCTGGTTATTCCCATGTCCATCTTCACTAGATCCAAGAAAATTGGATCCCTTTCAATTCTCATATTGTTCAAAACTCCATGGTCTTTTCTACTCAAAGCATCTGCCACCTTGTTTGCTTTCCCCGGGTGGTAGTGTATTGTACAATCATAATCCTTGAGTAATTTAAGCCATCTCCTTTGCCTCATGTTGAGTTCTTTTTGTGAGAAAATATACTTCAAACTCTTGTGATTAGTATAAATCTCACATTTTTCACCATAGAGGTAGTGCCTCTATATCTTCAAAGAAAATATCACAGCTGCTAACTCAAGATCATGAGTAGGATAGTTTTTTTCATGAATTTTCAACTGTCGTGATGCATAGGCAATAACTCTATCATTCTGCATAAGGACACAACCAAGTCCTTTCTTCGATGCATCACTATAAATAACAAACCCATCATTCCCCGATGGTAGAGTTAATATAGGAGCATTGACTAATCTTTTCTTCAGTTCTTCAAAACATTCTTCACAATCTTTTGTCCAAACAAATTTAACCCCTTTACGTGTGAGCTTCGTTAATGGGTTAGCCAATCGGGCAAAATTCTGGACGAAACGTCGATAATAACCTGCCAAACCAATAAAACCGCGTACCTCAGTTATACTCGTAGGTGCTGGCCATTCTTGGATTGCCTTGGTCTTAGAAGGATCAACAGAGATTCCATCTTTAGAGACAATATGGCCAAGAAAAGAAATCTATTGAAGCCAGAATTCACACTTGCTAAACTTCCCATATAATTCATGCCTCCTCAGAGTCTTCAAGATAATGCGCAAGTGATTTTCATGATCTTCGTAGGTTTTGGAGTATACCAAGATATCATCAATAAATACCACCACAAATTCATCGAGATACTCCTTGAAAACTCTATTCATCAGATCCATGAATACAGAGGGTGCATTAGTCAATCCAAAAGGCATTACAAAAAACTCGTAATGCCCGTACCTGGTTCGAAATGCTATCTTCGGAATGTCTTCCTTCTTTACACACAACTAATGGTATCCAGATCGAAGGTCAATCTTTGAAAAGTATTGAGCTCCATGTAGTTGGTCAAATAAATCATCAATATGAGGTAGGGGATACAAGTTCTTTATCGTTATAGCAGTGATCTCCCTGTAGTCGATACATAACCTCATAGATCCATCTTTCTTTTTAACAAAAAGAACAGGGGATCCCCATGGGGAAACACTAGAGAGAATAAATCATTTATTACTCAATTCCTCTAGTTGTTTCTTTAGTTCGACTAACTCTACAGTGGCCATTCTATAAGGGGTCTTCGATATAGGCTTTGATCCAGGAATCAAATCAATGGAAAACTCAACTTCCCATTCTGGAGGATGTCCAGGTAAATCTTCCGGAAATACATCTACAAATTCTTTCACAATAGGTACCTCCTCTATTTGAACATTCCTTTCCTCACCCACAGTTATTTCATTCTCTTCCTCCCCAATAATTGAATTTAGTTGAGCTATTGAGGGTGGATCTAAATAAGAATTAGGTGGTGACGATTCTGCTCTAAAGATAAGGTGTTCCTTATCATTATCATCAAGAATCGTAACCTCTTTCTTCTTACAATAAATCTTCGCATCATAGTCCGAAAGCCAGTCCATACCGAGGATTATATCAAACCCAATCATAGGTATGACGATGAGATCAGCAGATAAAGAACATTTATGTGCTCTAATGGGGACTGATTCGCAAAACTTTGTTGCAATGATACTTCCCTTAGGAGTTTTAACTGACAACTCCCTTGTTAAATAAAATTGGAAATATCTAATTTTCTTAGCAAACTGGGAAGATATGAAACAATGCGATGATCCAAAATCAAATAATGCATTTGCTAAACTTGAGGAAACCATTAAATTACCTGCCACCACGTCTTTCGGAGCTTCTACCTCAGCAGTAGTGATAGCATAAGCTTGGCCTTGATCCCTTGGCCTTTTCTGAGGTAAGTTCTCCTGACGCTTAGGACATTCATTTTCATAATTCCCCATCTCCCTGCAATTGTAGCACTGAACGTTGGTAGCTTCCTTCTTCCCCTTGCAATCACGATCTTGGTGGCCTTTTTCACCACATTTGTAACAGACGCCCATTCCCTTCAAGCAAGTACCGGGGTGTTTCTTCCCACATTTACCACAGGATGGATATACGACCTTTCCCTTCTTCCCCTTATTTCCATTAGCAGATTGATCAGCAGGTTTCTTCTTCTCTTGCTTTGCTTTAAAGTCATAAGACTTAGAGAATTCCTTTTCGGTCTTGATAGCACATGAGACAATGTCTTCGTATGACGAGAAGGATTGTGAGACTAATGCTCGACGGAGAAATGGTTTTAACCCATCAAAGAAATGATCAATCTTACTTCTTTGGTTACATATATAATCACCAGCGTACCTTGCTAACCTTGTAAAGTTAGCCTCATACTTTGTGACATTCTCATCCTCCTTCTGTCTCAGACTTAGAAATTGCCTTTCCATATCTGCTCGATGGTCGTGAGGAAAGTATTTTTCTAAAAACAGATCTTTGAACTCCCTCTATTCCATATTTGATAATTCATCATCTTCCTTCATATTTTGAATCAATGACCACCATTGATCAGCATCTCCAGTGAGGCGGTAAACTGCCATGATAACTTTTTCCCTTTCACTGCTCCCCAAAGCCTGAAATATTTTCTCTAGGGAAAATATCCATTGCTCAACTACTAAGGTATTTGTACTGCCATTGAACGTTGGTGGTTGTTTCCTCATGAATCGATCTAACATTGACCCTCCACGCTGCGGATCAGGGTGCTCCATACGGGTAAGGTTATTATTCATAACCTGAGTAAGCTGTCCCAGTATGGTGATTAGCTAATCGGCACCAGTTGCATCACCAGCTCCACTATAATTATCTTGAACAGGAGGGCAATCCCTACATGGAGTGCGTGCATTGATACGGTTTCCATTTCTTCCACTAGGCGCCATTTCTAAACAATGGAATAAACTAGATCAGTTTATGAATCAAAATACATAATCCCATACTTATAAAACACTTAACATAAATTGAACTATTTATGGATATAATCCATAATCATAAGAATGTTTTCTTTGAGGAAGTATATACTCATAATCCCTTCAAAATGATTTGTAAAGAAAATGAGAGTTATCCTAAGCATATCCCCTGGGAGTGTCGTAACCAAGAGTGCAGCAAGGCCCATTGTCGTGCACCAGTTCCCGTTCGAGTCTAGCTCAAAGCGGTGTTTTCGGGTTTTACCCCTAGGTACATCTGTGCCAGAGCCGCCTCTACCTGCTCGTATCCAGATAGGGATGTATTGCTCGGAAAACTCACAAAATCTCTACAATACCAAAATTCTAGGAAGTTCTTCTATACTAATCCTCAAAGTTCATCTTAGGTCTATGTGCTCTAATCAGAGTTTATCTAAATCTAGCTTCCAAGGTTTGTACTAAACTTCCTCTGATACCAACTGTAATGCCCCGACCCTAGTTTCCCATAGTCGGTGCATTATTACATAACATTGGAATGATCACAAGAAAGATCAAATCTCGAAAGACCGATTGGTTTAGTAGCCTTGGAAACACTAGATATATTCATAAGTCTTACATTACATCATAAAATGAAAAACTACTACAACAACATATTGTCTCCATAATCCATACTCATATCCCCACATAATATCCTTGTAGGTCATTCATAACTTACTTCTTCACATCCTGGGAAAAATAAAACATAGAAAAGGGGTGAGCTCAAATGCCCAGTAAGGATAACAATATAGCGGAACATTCAAAATAAGCATAAACATTTAAGGCAATGCATTACTAAAACAAAAGCCTTTTAAACTTGAACTTCAACATAGTATGGCAAAAGTAAAATGAAATAATGCCATTTACTTGTTCACATGGATATTCTACTAATCGAATAATCACATGCAATATCAATAACCACTTTCATAATGTTGGAATGCATAATGCCAGACTATCATAACCACATAGCCAAGGCCTCGTGCCAAGACTACAAATAAGATTTTTCCAAGGCCTTGTGCCAAGACACTAGCTTGTCTCATGAGACCTACCGATGCATCGAGGAGCTATAGCAGGCTCCACCCGTCACATATTAAGTCCAATGCATTCCCATATGAAAAGGTTTAAACATAACATAAACATTCGTATTAAAACTAGCATAAGAAATGTCAATAATTTCACCATAAACTATGAATGGTATAAAAATAGCACATCCACAGTCAAAAATATCACAAAACCTTCAATACAATATAGAAGTTTTGTATCATAATAAATCAATTTCACATAAGCGTAAAATCCATTAAAGGATGTTGACATAGATGAAATCAAAACTCTTTTTAGAGAAATATCTCTTTCTATTTTGAAATCATTGAAGAGTCATATATTTATAAAATAAAACATTTTCTTTGAAAATATTCTTATAAGATTGTAAGGGAAGCTTAGATGATTTTATAACGGCGGAAAATAACTGCACCCGCCGTATAAGTTAAAAAAACATTCTTACCTTAATTCTGTCGAAAAGGTTAAAAAGCACCTTGTTTGGAAAACGACGGAAAGATTCCTTTATAAACCTATTATAAAAAGTCAAAAAAGGGTATAAATGACTTTAACCCATATTCTAGTAAATAGTAAAAATGTTTTGAAATTCATTTTTAAGAAACATGGACGTGGATGATAAAGAGATCCCAGTAGATTATTACGTATAAACAACCTCGGATAATGAAGAGATTGTGAAATAACCCTTACCTTGCACTTTTCCTTGGTTGGGGTAGGTTAACCTCATGTATAATGGTGAAATAATTGTTATTAAATTATACAAGAATCATATATATTAATATGACATCATATATGATCTTTTAATATTGATTTGGTAATAATATCTTAGTATTATCGTTGTTTCGGGTGTTAACTTACTTGTTTTCTTTTATATGTTTTGTTACGTAAGCCATGTTTGTTGTATATTATTCATATCTATAATGATATCAAGTCCTTAAACATCATTTTTAAATCATCAAATGATAATTATACTTTAATGGATACGATGGAGAATGAATCTCATCGCGTTCGTGGAGACGGTAGTCCGTACGTACGCACGAGCGACAATATCATTCTTTTGATATTAAAATAATATATAAATGGATGGTATATCATATATAAAGAATAATTAACATGTTATATTTATTATTTACATGATTTACACGTCATTATTATACCCATCCAAATAATAATATATTGAATAACAATTACACCACGACGTGGAGACGGTAAGCCGTACGTACGCACGTATGGTGACATGTTATTCAAAGGGTGGATAGAATACTGAATATGGTTGTACCATATTTATAATAACATCACAGTATATTTGATATACTGGAGTTATTATTTTAGAATGGTAAGAACAAATAAAGAAGAAGTGGAAGAAGAAAGGAACTTGAAAAGGGGTGGTGAAAACATTACCTCTTCTTCAGGTTCTTCCTTTTGATTTGATCAAAAGGGATCCTTAGGTTGGCTTTCTGATCAAACTAAGGCCTCTAGGTTGTAGTGAGGGATGTTGGGAGAGTATTTGGGTAGAGTTTGGCCGAAGAAAAAGGCTTTGAAGGTGTGAATAAATGAGAAGGAGGAGTGCCCTTTTATAAGAGGGGTGAGGGGCACCTTTGGAAAAGCTATAAATATTAATTTATAATAAATTCATATTCGGTTTCTAATGGCTCCAAAGTTGATTATTCAAAGTTTAAGGTGGGGATAGGTCGAAAACCACTCAACCAATAGAATTTAGACAGGTTTTGGTACTTATATTAACATTATCTTTAAGTATTAACTCTAAGTTAATTAGTTTCACTTTTACAATGCCTCTTTGTATTTTTATATAATATGGTTAATAAACTTACTATATACATCCAAGCGACCCCCAAGTGGTCCATTAATGATGAAACTATAATGATATAAGCCTCTTGGCCGAACCTTAGATTTTTAGGAATTTAATATCAATTAATAATATAATATTTTCTTTAAGAACTCTTTTATGTCAATTTTGACACTATTGAATAGTTGATTTTTGTAAAACTCATAACAGATTGATTACTTAGAAAAAAGTCAATTAAATAAATATTAATATATCATATTATCCTAGAAAATTAGTTTAATTCATTAAAAGTTTCATATTATATTTATTTGGGTATTTATAATATCAATTATTTTAATTTTTCACTATTATAGTAATTAATTCATCATCATTGTGTCATAAATAAATTGAATTATTTAATGTCTAAAAATTATAAATAAAATATAAATATGTAGGAAATCTTTTTATCTTTCTAATTAATATTTATAATCTAAAATCCAACATATATAACCCTATGTAAAAATTTTTTTTCTAAAAGATTTATGCTTGTGTCATTTTTGTATTCATTTTAACTTAATAAAAATAAAGTGTCCCTATCACCTACAAGTGGCACCATGGGGTCCCAAAATCGACCCAAAGATGCCTATGGTCGAACATGAATCAACTAATAAGTCTAGGACACGTTTTAGGGTAATTTAGTATTATTATAATATTATTTTTTAACCCTTATTTACCGGATTTACCCTTAACCATGGTAAATAAAATATTTACCGCAGTAATTATTCAAAATGTCTAAAAATAAAAGTTACCTATTTACACAATTTGAACATCCTGATTCCAAATATGGAATCCATTTTTCTAAATTCAAAACACAGAAGTGGCAGAAATTAATCTAAAATTAATTCCCGTTGTCAAAACAAAAAGCGTGTTTTTAAGAGATAATAACTATTAAAAGACTGACACTTGTTTATGTTCGGTTTAATTGTAAAATTATGTCCAATGACCAAAATTATATTAAATGGTAAAAATATATTCTAAATATACTTTAAAACCACTCAAATTCATAATTTATCACTATTAATTATTTTGATTAAAAAAGTTGTTTTTAATTAAAATTTAGTAATTTTCACTATTCATCAAAATATGAAAGTTATCCAAAATGTACCAAAATTTCACCTTAGGATAAATTCGATATTCCGAATCCAAAAATGAAGTCCATTTTAAAATATAAAATATATATAATTTCAAAAAGTAGGTATTACTATTTATAACGGCTAGTTTGATTGGTTATGGTGTGTTAGAACTCGGTGTTGCGTACAACACACGTTATCACATTATTCAAAGAGAAGCGTACCGTAGAAGCTTGGGGTGTTACATATATTTTACCAAATTCAAAACATATCAGTTGCATTAATTAATTTAAATATTAATTCTCATCGTCAAAACAAATCGCATGTTTTTAAGAAACAATAACTATCAAAAGATTGATACTTGTTTATATCCAATTTCAAAGTGAAATTAATTCCAATGACCAACATTGGATTAAATGGTAAAAATATATTCTAATTACGCTTTAAACCCAATTATAAATATAATCTAACCATATAAATTATTGCGATGAAAAAAGTTGTTTTTAATTAAAATATAGCTTGTTTTTACTATTCATTAAAATATGAAAGTTATCAGAAAAATATGAAAAATTTATCCAAAGTAAATTTTTATACCCTGATTCCAAAGAAGAATTTTATTTTTTCAAATTGAACTTATATACATGTCAAAAACAAGATTTAAGGTGGGTGCGCCATCAAAAGGTGAAAAAACTACATTTTTTGAAAAATACTTATTTTACTCGAAAAATTGATTTCGATCTCATACCATGTTCTAGAAAATGTGTAAGATGAATAATAATGTTATAAAATTAAAAATGTAGTTGATACTATTCATAACGGCTAGTTCATAATAATATTATAATCATATATCGTTGTTTAGTGAAACCCGGTATTGCGTACAACACACGCTATCGAGGAAAGTCGCGATTGCGTGTAATGCAAGCCAAGTTAGGGTTGCGTGTTGTGCAAGACTCCTCTGTTGCTTCGTATAACAGAATCTAACCATATTTCATTTATATAATTAATATATATATATTTATATATATACACTCAATGTTTCGTAGAATAACTACTATCAAAATTGTGTGTAACATGATCCAAGAATCGTGTTGTGTATACTGCAAGCTCATATGGTGTTGCGTGTAGTGCAAGGTAATGTTGTTGTAGCATATAACACAAGACATCAATGATATTAAAAGAATATTTTTCCTAAAATCTCTGGGTGTTACATAGATCTCGGGAGTTTGTTGTCTACCATTGTGTTTTAGCCTGATGATGTTTCTTCTGTTGGTGATTTTCCTATTATGTTCCGAGACTTTCCTGACTTTTTCCCATACAATTTCTCTGGTCTTCCTCTAAATAGGGAGGTAGAGTTTACAATTGACTTGGTGTCGGGAATGCAACCAATATCAATGCCTTCTTACCGTATGGCACCAGTAGAGTTGAAAGAACTCAAGATTCAGTTGGAAGACCTATTAGAGAAGGGTTTTGTTTGCCCTAGTGTTTCACCTTGTGCATCCCCTCTGCTCTTTTCTAAGAAATTGGATGGTTCACTTTGGTTATGTGGGGACTATTGGAAGTTAAACCGGGTAAAGGTTAAGAACAAATATATTTTTCCTCATATGGATGATTTTTTTGATTTTTTGAAGGGATCAAAGTGGATTTCAAAGATTGATCTTCGGTCTGGTTATCATCAGCTCAGATTCTAGGAGTCTGATATACCAAAGATAGCCATAAAGAGAATATGTGGCCATTATGAATATCTCGTGACACCTTTAGTTCTGACTAATGCTCCTGCAGTTTTCACAGCTTTGATGAATCGGATATTACACCAATATATTGACACTTTTGTGGTGGTGTTCATGGATGATATTCTGGTTTATTCAAATTCTGAGTGGGGTCAAGAGAACCATCTAAGTTTGGTTATAGAGAATCTTATAAATCACCATCTGTATGGAAATCTTTCAAAATGTAGTTTCTGGATTCGATAAGTGAAATTATTGGGTAATATAATTTCTGAGTATGGATTATCAGTTGATCCAGAGAAGGTAAAAGTTGTTTTTTCTGGGAAGGAACCATTGAATGTCTTTGAGATATGAAGCTTCCTTGTTATTTCTAGATACTACTGATGGTTCATCAATTATTTCTCTAAGATAGCGTCCCCTTTGACTTCCCTTACCAAGAAAGTAGTGAAATTCTCATGGGATGAGGAGTGTCAGTCTTCCTTTGATTAACTAAAACAAATTCTGACATCAGCACCTGTTCTGATCTTGCCTATGCCTGGTAAGGAGTATGTGGTGTTTTGTGATGCATCTGGTGCAGGTTTAGTATGCGTTCTGATGCAGGATGATCAAGTGGTAGCTTATAGATCCTGTCAACTCTGACCGCATGAGAAGAACTACCCCACTCATGATTTAGATCTAATAGTAGTGATGCATGTGTTTAAGTGTTGGTAGCACTATCTCTTTGGGGAGAAGTTCACGGATTTCTCTAATCATAAGATTTTGAGCTATATCTTTTCCCAGAAGGACTTGAATATTAGATAGAGATGATGGGTAGAATACCTTCATATGTTTGAATTTGACATCACCTACACTCCTGGGAAAGAGGATGTAGTTTTAGATGCTTTAAGCAGGAAAGTACCATCACAAATAGTTATGTAATTGAAGGAGGAGTAGAATCTTTTGTGTATTTTTACTCAGTTACACTTGGATGCTCAGTTGATGTCTCGGGTATGGTTCTGACCATTATTTAGTTGTTATCATCTCTACTAGATTCTATCTTGAAAATTCAATAACAAGATTATGAGTTTCATAAGATTCAGGAAAACCTTTATGGTGGGGAGATAGTTCCTAGTTGGTCTCTTTATTCAGATGTCATACTTCCCATCGGGAAGTGATTTGTCATCCCAGTACCAGTGAGAAGTTAAATATTGTTTGATTGTCATAGCTCTTCATGGTTCGTTCATCCAGGTGCTACAATGATGTATTATGACATGATAAGATAGTTTTGGTGGTCGGGTATGAATTGTGAAATTTTAGATTATGTGTCTCGTTGTTACACCTGCCTATGGATAAAGCTAGAGCACTTGAAACCTTAGAGTATGATTTAGCCTCTTCCAGTGCCAGTTTGGAAGTGGGATGAGGTGTCCGTGGGTTTTTTTTGGGTTACCATGGAAACATCTAGGGAAAAATGCAATTTGGGTGGTTGTTGATCTATTGATGAAGTCTGCTCATTTCATTCTGATCAAAGACACCACTAAAGTTGAGGACCTCGGTAAGCTATATGTGAAATATATCATGAGGTTACATGGGAGTCCTTCTACTATTGTTTCATATAGGGATCCTAGGTTTACCTCAATGTTCTGGAGGAGTCTTCAAGAGGCAATGGGGACTCAATTCAAGTTGAGCACAACTTACTATCCATAGACAGATAGCCAGATGGAGTGTGTAATTTAGATCCTATAGGATATGCTTTGTGTTTGTGTCTTGGATTTTAGTGGATCATGGGATAGCCATCTGGGACTGGTTGAGTTTGTTTACAACAACTGTTACTGATCATCAATCAGAATTGATCCTTTTGAGGCGTTTTATGGTCACTTATACAGATCATCTCTTTGTTGGGAAAAGGTGGAAAAAGTAGATTTGGTTGGACCAAGTCTGGTTAAGGAGATGTCGGAAAATATTTAGGAGGTGCGAAAACGTATGGTTACAGCCCAGAGTTGACAGAAACCGTATGCATATCGACAGCATCTTCCTTTTGAGTTTTTTGTTGGGGATTGGGTTTTCTTGAAAGTTTATCCTTGGTTGGGTCACCGTCGACTTGGAAAATAGGTAAATTTGGCTCTGAGATATGTTGGACCATTTCAGATCATTGAGCAGCTTGGGAAAGTTTCTTATCAGTTAGCATTGTTGGCTCAGTTGGAGAGTATTCATGAAATTTTCCACATATCTTAGATCAAGAAGTATCACCCTAATCCTACTCATGTTCTGAGTTGGGAAGAAATTGAGTTAGAGCCAGATGCTTCTATTTCGAAGAAACCAGTTGAGATTGTTGACTCTCAAGAGAAATTATTTCATGGGAATTCAATTCAATTGGTCATAATTCTATGGAAACAAGGATCAAATTCTAATGAGACTTGGGAATGTGATTCATTGATGAGGGAGCAGTGGTCTCATCTCTTTCCAGGGAGTATAACTTCTACATGACTTCTTGAGGATGGAAAGTCCTTATGGTGGGGATATTATAACATCTCGTAACCTTAATCGGGTATATTTTCCCTTTTCTATGTTCCCTTATAGTTTTAAAAATACTTAGATGTGATTTACTAGGTTTATTGCATGTTTTTGAACAAGTACACATCATGGACCCGAGTCACACATCAGGTACTGGCTTCAGGATTCATGTCGTGAATGGAGAAATCATGTTGTGACCTAGTACACATCCTTTACATGAGATACACATTGTATAAGGGTTAAATAGAATATTTTTAACCCGAGGTGATGATTTTTTTGGTGTAACTTATCCAGCGTGGCCTACACGTCGTGATCAAGGGTTACATGTCATGACCCGGCCCACGCCCAGGTTAAAATCAAATGTTTGGCTATTTTGGTTTGGTATTTCCATCATCTCTTCATTTCCCTTGAACCAAAACCCTCTCTAGGAAATTTTCAAAGGTGTCTCACCTTTCAGATTGATCTGATCAGCTTGGGATCATCATTGCGTCTATGGTGTGTCTCTCCTGGTAAGTGTTCCTTCTAGTTATTCCTTGGGTTTGATCACGGTAGCACCCCAGCCATTCATTATTGGATCTTCTGATCCAAAATGGATGATTCTTGTTATCTTCTTCTATATCCTTTGTGAGATCTCATTCTAGAGGCATTTTTCCTTCATTGGTTGTGGTGCGGCGAGCGTCTTTCTTCAAGGTATATCAGTTTTCTCTCTTCTACCAACCTTTTGTGTTTATATTTGAATCAATCTTATCGTGGATTGGTTTATAGGGTCTTTTTTGGTGTTTTTGGGTTTCGTTCTTGGATTTGGATTTTTTTGTGGGCATGTGCGACCCAAAATTTGAGGTAGTAGGTTCCGTCTCTATCCTATGATAATGAACCTTCTTGTTTTTCTTTGCAAATTGCTTTATAAATTTATTTAGGAAATTGGCATGATTTTTTTCTATGTTAAAAATGGGTTTTAAAAGAAAAATGGTTTTCCTTGTCTTTTGATAAATGGATTATAAATGATTTTGAATGGTTTTCAAGGCATTGAAATGGGTTTGTGAAAAAGCATACATGGGTTACCTTGGGTATTTAGGTGGAAGGTTTAGTTTGAGGCCATTGTCTAGTGCTTTGTGATTATCAAGGAGGTTTTTTGTAACACCCCAAGATTTCATAGTACGTTATTTTGTCAAAGTAATTCTATAACTTGTGCAACACACAACACCGAGTTCGAGCGCACCACGACTTACCAAACTAGCTGTTTAAAAGCTGTTATGAATAGTATTATCTACATTTTGAATTTTATATATTCCATATAAATTTTAACATCCATATTATGTGTTTCTTAGACATAGTATAAGAAAAAATATATTTTTTTCAGATAAAGGAAGTATTTTTTAGAAATTGCAATTTTATCGCCTTTTAATGGCGAACACTTTCTAAATTAAATATTTTACACTTTTATATATTCAATTTGACAAAATAAACTTCTTATTTAAAATTAGGATATAAAAATTTAGTTTCGATAATTTTTTGGTGTTTTTCTGATAACTTTCATATTTGGGTGAATAGTGAAAATACTAAATTTTAATTGAAAACAACTTTTTTAATAAAAATAATATATAGTGTTCAATTATAAATTTGAATGATTTTGAAGTATAATTAGATTATATTTTTATAATTTAATACAATGTAGGTTATTATAAGTAATTTCACATTTAAATTTGACATAAGCACATGTCAATCTTTTGATAGTTTTTACTTTTTAAAAACCCGCTTTTTGGTTTTGACAACAAAAATTAATTTAAAATTAATAAATGAAACTTCTATGTTTTTAATTTGGTAAAAAAGACTTCATTTTTGAATTTAGAATATCGAAATTATATTAGGGTGAATTTTTGGTATTTTTCTGAAAACATTCAATTTTTGATGAATAGTGAAAACACTGTGTTATTGTTTAAAACCAAATTTTTATTTAAATAATTATTTATTTTATTTAAATTTATTTTAAGTAAAAATAGATATATAATTCCTATATAATTTCAATTTAATTCATTGGAATCATTTTATAATAAAATTAGATGTATAAAATTTTATTGAACTTTTTACCGTCTTTTACCCGTCTTCTAGGAGCATTTGAAAATTTGCATAAAACCTAATTTTACCACTTATGTGAGTTGAATTTCAAAAATCTGAGATACACTGTTAACATAAGTAAGTAAAATGTGGTTCAATAAGATGAAAATAATTTTAGTGAATAGTAACTTTTGACTTTTATTTACCACGGTTAAAAGTAAATAGGGTAATTAAGGATAAAAATGATATTATAATTACCCTAACACATGTTCTAATTCTATTATATAAGTGTATTTAGACCAAAAACAACCTTAGGAATAAAATATAATCCTTTAGGTCCACTTGTATTAGATTAGAACATTTATTATTATTTTATTTAAAGAAGAGTTAAAAGTGTTAAAAGTCAAAGTTTAATAACTAAACCATTTTTAATATAGGGTTATGCATAAGATAAATTCGACTATAAATATTAATTATAAATATAAAGTTATTTCCTACATCATGGTATTTTATTTATAATTTTTAGAGATTAAATAATTAAATTTATTTAAGACACAATGATGATGCAGTAATTACCTTATTAATGAAAGCATCAAACAAATGGTATTATAAATATTAAAATAAATATAATTTAAAAATTTTTATGACATAAATGAATTTTTATAGGTGAATATAAGGTGTTAGGATTGATTAAATGTATATTTTTCTAATTAATCAAGTTGTGATGACTTTCACAAAAAACCAAATACTAAATAGTGTCAAAATTGGCATAAATGAGTTTTTAAAACAAATATTATATTATTAAATTATATAATATTCATAAAAATATAAGGTTTGGCCAAAGGGATTAAATAATATTATATATATCATTAATGAACCACTTTAGGTTCTCTTGGAAGTTTATAGTATGTTTATTAACCATATAGTGTAATAATACAAGAAGACACAGTAAAAGTTAAACTATTTAACTAAGAGTTAAATCTAAAAGATAAGGTTAATATGGTGACCTAAACCTGTATAAAACCTATTTGTTTAGTGGTTTTAGACCCATACCCACCTTATCCTAGAAATAAATCATTTTAGAGCTATTAGTAACCGAAAATTATTTTATTATGAAATAATATTTCAAGCTTTTCCTAAAGTGACCCTCACCTCTCTTATAAAAGGTTACTTCCCATTCTCACAAATCACACCTCCAAACCCATTTTTCTCAGAAAAACCATTCCCAAATATCCTCCCAACTTCCCTCAAATCAACCTAGAGTCCTTAATTTTATTATAAATCCAACCTAAGGATCCCTTTTGATCAACTCAAAAGGAAACACCTGAAGAAGAGGTAATAATTTCACCACCCTCTTTCAAGTTCTTTTCTTCTTCCACTTTCTCTTTCTTTGTTGTTTCCATAAAAAAATAATAAATATAGTACCTCCGACATACTTTGATTTTATTATAAATATGGTACAACCATATTTGTTATTCTTTCCATCCTATAAATGACAAAGTCACCATACATGTGTACATACGGCTTACCGTCTCCACGTCATGGTGTAGTTTGTTATTCAAACACTTCATTATTTGTATGGGTATAATAATGAGTATAACTGATGTAAATAATAAATATAACATGTTAATGATTATTTATATATGATATATCATCCAATTATATATGATTTCACCATCAATATAATGATATTGTCTCTCATGCATACGTACGGATTACCATCTCCATGACGTAATGAGATTCATTTCCACATTCACCATTAAACGATGATTATAAAAATATATATTATTAATAATTATGTAATATATTACATAATAATTATAATAAATAGATATATATGTGTGTTTGTGTGTGTGTGTACTTACATATATCTTATTCACTTACTTTTATTCAATATGATATGAAAATGGAAACAGTGTTTATACATACGTATGGCCTACTATCTCCATAAATGGTATTTTAAATTTCATATATCTATATATTATACATATTTATATTATAAATATATATTATATATAAATCATGAGTTATATTCTGTAAGTATGTAAATCATGATCCAAAAGATACGATCAAGAATAACAAGTTAAAACATGTGCGATAAAGAAAGCGATTATTACCTGAAATGTTAATTTAACATGGAAATAATTATTAAATGGGTAGTATAAAGTCATAAATTAATCATGTATGATATAATAAATATGAATATGGTTTTGGTATAATTTAATAACATACTATTTTCATTATACAGTAGGTTAAACGTACCTTCGACCAAAGGAAAGTGCAAGGTAAGGGTTAATTTCACAATCTCTTTATTATCTGAGGTTGTTTTTACGTAAGCATCTACTGGGACATATTTATTATCCATGTACATGTTTCATAAAATAGTTTTCAAATGGATTATTTTTAAGGTACTCTTTTACTAAAACATCATTTTAAATGTTTTAAAGATTTATTCTTTTAAACCTTTCTCATTAATGTCCATGTTTTCAAAATGGTTTTAAAGATTTATTTATATGGACATGAATGTTTTAAAATATTAATTCCTTTAAAAAGTTTCAAATTGGTATGGGACACTTTGATTCAAAAATATCTTTTAAATGACTTCCTTTATAAATTATGTGACTTTTAAATGATTTCATGAAAATGGGATATTTCTCTCAAATATTTTTACTGATCATTTTCAACTATGTCAACATCCTCTACGGGATATTATTTTTGATCAATGTTGATTTATTATGATAAAAATATTCCATATTTTATTGAAGGTTTTGTGATATATTTGAATGTGGATGTGTTATTTTTATACCATTCGTGTTTTAGGGTTAAATTATTGACATTTTGTATGCTAGTTTTAATACAAATGTTTATGTTATGTTTCAACCTTTTCATATGAGGAATGTATTAGACTTAGTATGTGACGGATGGAGCCTGCTATAGCTCCTCGATGCATCGGTAGGTCTCATGAGACAATTAGACGTGGAATTGGCCGAGGTCTTTCCCAATTTTGATATATGGTTTTGGCTGAGGCCTTAATCATTTTTAGACGCCTTGGCCAAGGCCATGACAAAATGTTTCAGAATGTCCTGCATTATACATTCCCTCATTATGAAAATATTATTGATGGTCCATGTGGTTATTCGACTAGTAGAATACCCATGACTATGTTTTATTATGGCATTATTTACTTAACATATATTCCTGCCATAAAGTGTTCATGTTTATTATTTGTAAAGGCATGTGTTTTCATTTATTCACCATGCCTAATGTTCATGTTATCTTCTGCAGTATTTCTTACCCTTAATGAGCATTTTAGCTCACCCCTTTATTATGTTTTATTTTTCCAGGATTCCAAGAAGTGTATTATGATTTATAAGCAGGGTTAAGCTAGGGGATTAATGGCATTCTCAAAGGATCATTTATGTTGTGTTTTATTTTCTAATTTGTAATGTAATATTCATGTATGTAATCTATTTTCCAAGACTGCTAAATTGATCAGTCTTTCGGGACTTGATTCCTTGTAATCATGCCAATGTATTAAAATAATTCATCGACTCCGGGATTTTGGGGTCGAGGCATTACATTTGTCTTCAGTATTTACTTTGTTTCCTAGGCCTATTGTTCTAGGGAACCGATATTGATATTTTGGGGTGTTTACTCATGGGGTATTCCTCAGCTTCCTAGTCCTGTTGTTCTAAGATCGGATTTGTGCACTTGATTATTATGGTACGGGTAGTATGTTTCCTAGACCTATAGTGTTCCTTGGTTTGTGATACATGTGCTTTTATTTTTTATTGCTTTTATTTTTTAGTTAGCCTTGATATGCATGTTTATTATTGTGCAAAAATATTATGGAAAATATGCTTTGAAAATGTTATACCTACTTTTGTATAGAACTATGGAAAAGGTAAATGTTTACCATGTTATTTATAAAATTGTTTTACTACTTATCATGCCATGTTTTATTTTAAAAATGAGCATACCTGGTTTTTTATACAAAGACTTGTTATGGAACACCAGGGTGGGATCCTACTGATAATGTTAGCTCAAACCATGTGCACTACTTTGGTGGTGTGTGGGGATTTGTTTGTATTCCATTGTAGGGAAAGGCAAGGTGTCGTAGTGAGGTAGTGAGTTCCATGTCAGTTGGTATGGGTAGCTGGTGGTGAGATGGTTGGATTTTTTTCATGCAATCGTTGGAGTAGTTGTTTGGTTTTTAGTCCCTTGCAGTTGGACTTGTTTTTTTTTTTTGAGTTTTTAGCAACTATTTTAGTTGTTATATTTCCATTATTTTACTTACAGTTATGGAATATATTTTGTTAGTTTTATGTTGTTCCTTTATTTCTCTATATATGTATGACATGTGGTTGTTCAGGATGGTCAAAATCGTTCCCTCGGTTTTGTCGTTCGATGCCCAGGTTCTTGTCGCCATCCCGTGGGGATCGGGAACACCCTTCAAGTATTTGATAGATCGGGTGAGGTGTCAGGTTTTATGGAAACCTAGGTTGGTTCATTACAATAAAATTGAAATTAATTTCTTCCCTAATTGGTTATATAATCACCCCCTTGATAGTATAACCAATATAAATAAAAATGAGGTTATAAGAGTGAAGATCATACCTCAAACTTTAGTTTTCCTAAATAAATTCCATAATTCCATATATCTTTGGAATATTTTATTCTTTGAGTGGATACACCTCAAGGGATTCTTCCCCTATAGCTTCACCTTCAATTCCCCAATATTCAATCACCTTTTATTGATTAGGTAATAAGTTGTATCTTTTAATAACTCCTCAACATTAGTAGGAGGGCTGAGATAGTTCCCCCAACACATGATATTCAGATCATATTTTATTCATGATTACACACTTAGAATTCAATGTTTTTTTACCTTTTGGGTATCATGGTCTTCTTATTGGGTGTGGATACCTCATCTAAAGTAATAATTTTAAAACTTGAGCTTAGTGGTGTTTTCCCTTTATTATTCAATAACTTTTCTTATTGAGGTATCCATGTCATAAATTTGATAACAGTATATCTTTCCTTCATGCAATTTCCACACACCCCTTTTTCATATTTTCTTTACCCTTATTAAGTAGACTCTCCACTTCTTCATCTTATATTCCTTCTATCGTGATAGTATTTTTATGCATCTCTTTGATTAACTTCTTTCTTTATTCAAAATTAATTCTATTTTTAGTTTTAGCTTCCATGAATTTTTTGAAATAATACACGGTGTGGCCTCTATTACCACGATATAATCATATTATTCTATTTGGTTGAAAATCCTTGTTATCCTTGTTTTTAAGAGTTTCATATTCATTTTCTTTTTCTTTTCTCCTAGGGTATTTAATATCCTTATTATCCTTCTTTGACTTCATGAGAGATGTATTCTTACCCAAGGTTGAAAAAAAATTGGTCTTAACCTATTTATTACAATTTGGTGGCTCCATTTTATCTTTGATAAATATATAGTACCTAGAAGGATTTTACCAGAATCTATCATAATTGTGACCGCCCATGTTTCACACCTCAAATAAATTCATCAAACTTTCAGATTTGTTTTTCAAAAATAGATTCTTATCTTTATGTGTATAAAATTTGATTTTTTTTCAAGAACCTTTCTCTCCATATTTTTCGGCCATATTGAAGTTGAAAAAACTTACATATTACAACATTAATCGATATTCCTATCTCTAAACCTCCAAAAACACTAACAATTTCCAATAAATCTTGATCTTCTCATTTTAGGTACACGGTATCCACCATGACACGCTTGTTATTTTTAGATTGAAAGAAAAAAAAATTGGGATCTTTTTGGGGAATATTTATTCTTTAACATGATAACCTCTATCCTTAAAACATTTTTAGATGATCCAAGGTTTTTATCCTTCCATGTTTGTATAGATTTTAATTTTTTTCCATCACTCCTATAAATTTCAGATTTAATGTGAGCCACTTTATCTACACTGTGGGTAAAATTTTCCCATGAACTTGAGGTGGAAGTCTTTCTACATAATTTAAATCTATTTAATCCACTATTGTGATCATAATTTAATATAGGAGTCATATACAAAGTATGCGTGGAAACATGACTTTTCTTATCTTATTAGGAAGGTTCTATTTTTGCCTCATCTAGATTTCTTTAACTTGACTTCTAGCTCAAGGAACATAATGTTGAGGATGAACTTCTCATAATACAAGGATCTTAGCCTTCCTTCCCATTCATTCTTAATAAAGTATTTCTCACAAATAAATCTTTTAAATTATTCATGAATTAGATAAATTTTTTCATTGAAAATTCTGGTAGATTCTTCCTTATCTTTTAAAATATTTTTGAGAGTGTTGCATCTTCCAACTTGTTTATCCAATATATCACCCATTGTAGTATATTATTTCTATAGATATGATTTTTTATTAGATAGGACCTTTATAAAATTTAGAATATAGGTAAAAACCTTAGTAGTAATCTACTTTAGATACATTCCTACATGTGAGTAAATATCTTTAGCTATTCTAATGTCTATTTTCCACGCATCCTTTATAGATTGAACTTAAATCATAAGAGGAATAAATATCAAAAGATTTAATAGCTAAATTTTTACCATTCTAATTACCTTCAGATAATGGCATTTCCACTTGCTTCTATAAGAAATTATTTCCTTATTTTCCTCTTTATCCACTTTATTTTTATATGTCTTAGAAGAAACTCTCATATTTACTTGAGTAGATATAGAGGCAAAATTATTGATCTGAGGCTCTTCATCAAGAATACCAAATAAAAAATTCATATCGATATTTTCATAGAGAACATGGGTTAGCTCTAATCTCAGTTGAGGTTCCAATAGGACTGAAGGATCATAGAGAGGGTAGGGGTTAATCAATGGTCACTTATAACTTTTACGAATTATTTCCATTTTAATTTAACTTCCTATGTTTGTTTAGTCTCGATATATTGTTCCTATGTAACATAATATTGCCCAGATAATTCAATAAGTAAATTCACAAGAACATAAGTATTTTTACAGGTTTTGGTACTAATACCTACTATTTTTCATGATTTTTTATTCACCGCAATCACATATTCTCTACTATAATCAATATCATTCAATTGTAATTGGAGGGTTATTTTCACTCCATAACTAGATCAGAGTCACACTAAACTTATCTCGACCATATTCACACTTGCCACTTACCTATATCTCATAGGACTTCTCTTGCTAGATTCCCATTAGACTTATTTAATAACTTCCTATTGTATTTATTGAGTCACATGGTAGTCTTCTTGAATACACCAAGTCACACCAGTTCTATGGATTCACATCATGTATACACAAGAGTTACTTTCTAGGTCCTCCTCGGAAGTTTATCTCTTTTTAGAATAATGATATCTCTAAATCTACCAAATAAATCTCTTTCTTCTCACAAGTAGCTTCTTTGAATTCCAATAAGTATTTATGAATGTTATACACATCATTCACCACTTACATCTCAGTTTCTCAGACCATTTACTAAATCTTCTAACATATTTATATCACTTGATGATCTCCTATGATTTTTGAACCCAAAATTTCCTCATTTATTTAAGTTCAAAACCAAAAACTGAGAACATTTATAGTGGATCATATTTTCATAGAATATTCTTCTCAAACTTTTGAAATAATAGATGTTGTAGTATCTTCTAATACTCAAAACTTCAAAACTATTAAACAAATCTAGGAATAATGGTTGGATCCTTCTTCTTATTCTTCACTAAAATATATAGTAAATACCTCTTATTATTATTCAAGATATGTTCTTTAGATATTTCACATAGAAGAGTATCTTCCAAACTCAAGAAACTTTACGTATTAGCATATTTTTATTTTTACACATAGGTCGGATCATTTTATTTTCTAATATTTGAATTTCGAAAATCCATTCAAATTTGATGGCCCACATCTTCACAAATCTCAACATATTATTCAACATATTTTCCTAGGATCTCCATTTTGTCTTGGTGGTTACATGAATTTAGTGGTTGTCACGTCCTATTTCAAATTATGGAAATATTACAATAAATTCATGTAGGAAAAGCACATGCACAAGCCACACCCACGATCCTCACAATCGTATTTTTAATTTTCAATGATTGAACTCATTGAATTGACAGTATTTCCCTCATCTTATTCATTATAATTGTCTTGGATTTTCCAAATATATCTTATGATAAATTCAATAGAAGGATTGTCCTCTTCTACCACAAAAATATTCCACAAATAAAAATAAAAACGTTTTTAACTACTATAGATAAATCATATAGTAAACAGTTTCAGTGTGGAACACATTTTTGTTACAGTGTCAGAGCTTTCATGAGAAATATTACAACCTTTAATCTTGGTTTTTTTCATTATATAATTATCTTAGATCTTATTCATTTTTTAGTATTTGGAAAATTCCCAGGATTCTATCTCATTTCCACTTAAATACTCATACTTCCTTGGTTCAACAGATATAAGAAATGATAATTAGAAGCTCAAACATCAATAGTTCTACATATACATTATTCTTGAAAACCAGATGAAATTAATTTATTCATAAAAGAATATATGTAGTTGTTTTCTTCCTTAAATATTCTCAGAAAAATCTCAAGTCATACCTTAAATAAGATTCAAAATGTTTCAATATTGAATGCACAACATAAATAGCATCATATTTGTTGGTTGGAGTAAATGACTCAAGAGGGGGGGTGAATTGAGTATCTATAAAAATTTTTGTTAAAATTAGTATCTTTAAAAAAATATCCCCTAATTAAAAATAATCAAATTCAGTTTGTAGTGAATTTATAAAAGTCCTAAATGTTCAATTAATTTCTCAGAATATTGATTAGTTCTTAGCTTTACCAATCTAAAGATTAGTCAAACTTTTTAAACTAATCTACTAATTCAAAACATATATAAACACTTTCTAAACTAACTATCAAAGTTCAATTTATTTTAATTGAAATTAATTAAACAAAGATCAGATTAAAACAAAAGACAAACTACACAGAGGATAAAAACAAGATGTTCAGTCTCAAGATGAGACTTAGTCCTCTCCACTTGGTGATCGCTTGCCACCAAGTAGTTTATATTAATGAACTTTTGATCCACACCCTAGATCGGGGTTCACAACAGTACACAGGGATTTCCAGGTCACACTTGACCTCTACCATAGTTATTCGTGGGAAAACTAACAAACAAATCACATAGGATCACTTCCACTATTCTACATGGGATACAAAAGTAAAATGAGATTTAGTGTGAGAATATTTTAGTATCCTTCACTTATGCTCAGGAGACAGTGTGTGTAAAACAAACAGATGCACACACTACTCAAAAAGTAAAAATAAGATCACAACATAGTTATAAAAGAAGAATGGAGTTTAGAAATCTTTGTGTGTTTTGTAGTAAAGCTCTGGACTCAATGGATATAGTAACAATGATATTTGAGTTCTCTTATAGAAGTTAGATTCAAAACAGAGTATTGAATCCTCTGTACTCTAGATTCCAGGAGTGACAAGTTCAACTCTTGGATTGTAGGATGTCGAGTGAGCTTCAGTAGGTTGTTGCTTGTAATATTGAAACTCCTTGTGTACTCAACCTTCAAGTTATTCTATTTTCAATATCTTGCACATTCACATGGTCTGCCCTTTTTTATCAAGGTATAGAAATTTTAAGGTTGATCTTGTAATACTTTTATACTTCAATGTCTAGTAGGAATGAAGATCTCCCCACGTGGATGTACCTCATACTATCTATGGATAGTCCTACATACAATATTAAATAATTTCAGAAACATTAATTTGTCTAAATATGACCGTTAGAAATAAATTTGAATTAATAAATTTGAAATAATTATTTATGAAAATCGGTGAGTCATAAGTATCAGGGGTCATTTGCATTAGTCTTTCATCATTGATCTGTCATCATCGGTCTGTCATCATCGGTCTGTTAGCATCAGTGAGTTGTCCATCGGTGTGTCGAACATCGGTGTGTCGAACATCGGTGTGTCGAACATTGGTGTGTCGAACATCGGTGTGTCGAACATCGGTGTGTCAAACATCAGTGTGTCAAACATCGGTGTGTCGAACATCAGTGTGTTGAACATTGGTGTGTCAAACATTGATGTGTCAAACATCATTGTGTCGAACATCGGTGTTTCGATTGAACTATTGGTGACAGGGACTCTGAGAGACTTATGAAGCGGCTATCTTAAACAGAACACTACTAGATTAAGTGACATCCAAAAATACATATAAATTTACACTTGTAAACACATTGAAGCATAAAAATAGTTTATTGGATTATTGAAATATGTTGTACTATATGACATAATTGATTTACATAGAGATATTAGATGGCGTTAAATAATATAATTTGTAGAATGACATTATTTGTGATTATGAAAAACCCTAAATCATAGAGGGTCCAACAATCTCCCACTTTTTAATAATCGTAAATTATGGAATACATGTAAAGTTAAGGAAAAATAAAAACTTGACTTAGCATACTTCACTGAATGTGATTTTTCAAAATATCTGAAGTTTTTCTTTGTTTGAGTTTTTTTTAAACAAAGTGCCCCCTCAAATACTAGATCAGAGAAAATATATGTATATAGATTATGTTGAGTACATTCCATGTGTCCTATGCCAGATTTTCTCCCACTGAAATTAATAATGTATTCATTTTCTCCCCCTTTTGGGATTAGCAAAAAAAAGGAGAAAGAAAGGAGAGAAATATCATAAAGAAAATTAGAGACAGAGAGAAGACAAAAAGAATTTCCATTAAGAGGAAAAAGAGTAAAATTAACAAAAGAAAGATACAAATCCCCATCAAATAGACAATCCACCACTAGGGGTTTGGCTTTTGAGGGAATTTTACTTTATCTGAAGGATCATGAGTAGGATGAGAAGTTTTGGGAGTGGTAGAGGGAATAGGTGGTATGAAGATAACACCAAGAAAGGAAACACCTGTAGGAACATTTACTACAAGGCTAGACCTTCTTTCTAACAACACGTGACTGGGAGATTGCTTTGTAATGAGCTGTCAAATCTGGGAAAGAGCCTGAGAGACAGTCATTGGAGCAGGAGGCTGAGAGGTAGTACCAATGTAAGCAGCAAGTGGAACCACAATTGCCTTAGCTTGAACATGTAGATACAGCTTGAGAAGATTGATGAAATCATTGATGATTTCACCACCATATTGCATGGCCTTCTCCAAGTAATCCTTATTCTCCATGAATTTATTCAGTAGAGGGGTAAACTCCTTCAATTGAGTCACTTGCTTCTTGAAGGCTTCTATTACTGGAGGAATTCTGAGCTTTTATGCTAAAAACTTGAAGCTATTGGTGAGATCATGCTTGGTATAGATCTTAGTAAAGTACTTATCCACTTTATCTCAACTCTCTTTCGGAGCAAAAGAGGCTTCATTTGTGCATTGTCTTACCATATTGTACACAAGGTCTATATTTATATATACCTTTTCAATATTTTATTTGTCTAAAACACTCTGAATATTTTTATGTTCTTCTCTCATCACAGCCTTGAGAGATTCCAGATCAGCAACAACACCTTTCCCACTTCTAGAACTGGATGGGCCAGTAATCATTTTGCCAAGGTCTTCTTTCAATGTTTTCAAATCTACACTTAGTAGATGAGTCACCAAGTTCCTAAGAACCTCCAGTACACCACTAAAGGAGGTCTTGAAATCAGAGGTTGGATAATTTAACTCATTGCTCATCTTCCTTACTTCTTATCTCAGCAATTTATTATGTATAGTGATGGTTTTTGTTGTGGTAATGAGATTTGGTTGAATCTCCTAGATCACTATCCTTGCAATCTTTACTGAATCTACATCTAAAATACCTATAGAATTAGAGTCTTCGCTTCTAGATCAAACTGAGGCTCTCAATGACTCACAGAGATCATTTTTGAAAAGCTCCAAATCATCCTTAGTGACATAGTCACTAGATACTGTCTGTGCGACTGGATATACTGCTGGAGGTGCAACCGGTGGAATAGGTGCAAGAGGTTCTGCTTCAGCTGGGGCCTATAGAGAAGGAGGATGAGGCACTCTCTCCTCATCTGAGTCATATTCTAACCCAAAAATAATGTAACCTGGATCATTATTCCACTCTCGATTATAGGTCCAGTATCTTGGATCAATAGTGTCAATCCTGACTCTGCTGCCCTGAGGCTCAGGTAAAACATCGTCTTCATCTCCTTCTTCATCATGTCCTTTGGCCATAATAAGATTTCTGGGCACAGGTACCAACTAAACTTGAGGTTCTGCAAGTGCTCCATCCACTTCAACTACTCTAGGAACTTCCTCAATCTGAGCCACCTGATCCTCAGCCTCTTCCTCATGGTCACCAGCCATTAGTTCATTCAACTCTTAAATGATTTCCCGATTTTCAGCATTATTATGGGAGATTTGTCCTCATGAACAGCATCTTTATGATCAACAGCCTCCTGTTGAACAGGATCATCACCATCGGCAGCTCCATGTACAGATTCTTCATTGGATCTGTCAACTACTTATTGTCCCACTTTTAATGAATCACTTACATTCTCATTATTTCCTCCTTCATCATCATCATCATCAGACTCCTCATCTAATTTACTCACATAGCCTTCCACACCAGTAACCTCGGACTCTTCATCATCCTCATCACCTAACAAAGGTTCCCTTGGGGGTAAATCCAAAGGTGGACTAGTAGGTCCATAAGAAATGTTTTTGGTACTTTCAAAAATATCAGGATCACTCCTATCATCAAAAGGAGATCCTTCTTCTCTTGGAAACTCATTCTCAGCTTCCTCATCAGAATAAATAGGTTCCTCTCCTGGTTTGAGGCCTAGATCAACTTGATCCTTTGGTCTGGTAGGATGGTCAATCAGATTGAATTCCTCATATATCCTTTCCTCATCTCCTACCCAGAATTTCTTCCATGGGTTCCAGAAGATCTTCATTCTTTTGAAAATATCTTTTTGAAGGCAGAAACCACTGCATGCACATACCACTTCATCTCCATCATCCACACAGCCCATCTTCTTTAACATGGCAGAGATTATCCTGGGATAGTACAAACATGTTTCCTTCTTTGATGGATTTATCATATCAAAAACATGCACCATTAGATACCTACACAGGTTCACCTTTATCCCATTTTTCAATAGATAGATCAGGAATACATCATGATACTTAATAGTAGAGAAATATCCCTTTCTTGGGAATATTTGATGTTGTATAAACTTAAAAAGTTACCATGCCTCTCCAACAAATTCACTTGTAGTAGTCCTCCTAGATTCTCCACTTTAGTCATCTCCTTCAGAGCATCTTCATATGAAAACAAATTAGAGGAAGGTGGAATATTACCCTGATAATCAGCATAGACACCTTCATGAGGCATCTTCAATCACTCATCCCATTCTTTATAAGAAAACTCTATCTCTTTTCCCTTCACCGATGACTTCATCCTTGCTTCCTCAGCTCCATCCAGAGATATCTTCAAATTTCGATAAAACTCATATACTAGGTATGGATAATAAGGTATTTTATTGTTTGAGAACCAGCTTATCCACCCTTGAGATTCCAGAACTCTCAACAAAAACGACTTGCTTGATAGAATCCACTAAGCAAATACTTCCTTCTCAATTATAACCACTCAGCATTACAAACTTAGTTTTGCAATCCCACTAGACTCACCCTTCTAATGCTTTGAAAATGGAGATTTTCTCGGCTCTTCCATCACATGATTGGTCCATTCCATTTCAAGGTTTTGGATTCCAAAGGAGTTTAGAGGATGATCACTAATGGAAAAATTACCTATAACAACAGTTTGGAACCATTGGTATAGGTCCCCAAACCATTGGTATATCTTATACCAACGGTTTGGGAAACCGTTGGGTGATTTGGTGTGGGGATAGACCTATCCCAATGGTTTGGGGAAAACTGTTGGTATAGGTCATTCCCAACAGTTTGAAAACTTTTGGGATAGGTATATCTCCACACCAAATCACCCAACGGTTTCCCAAACCGTTGGTATAGGTATATTAAAAAAAACTTTACAGCAGAGGTTTGAGCCCACAACCTCTAGGTTATATATCAAAGACTTTACTACTATCCTACAATTACCTTTGTGAATATATTTGGATATATATATATATATGTGTGTGTGTGTGTGTGTGTGTAGTTTATATATTGATTTATTTGATGATATTCGACAAAATAATTCATAATAAATAAGGGTACCTAGCCCAACGGTTCTCAAAACCATTTTGATAGGCCTTTCCCAACGGTTTTGAGAACCGTTGGGATAAGTACCCACCCTTTCCCAATGGTTTGGCCAAACCATTGGGAAAAGTGGCCTCAAAGTGGGATTTTCCCAATGGTTTGGCCAAACTGTTGGGAAAGCCATACCATTTCCCAACGGTTTGGCCAAACCGTTGGGGAAAGTTGCCTCAAAGTGGTCTTTTCCCAATGGTTTGGGCAAACCGTTGGGAAATCCATACCCTTTCCAAACGTTTTGTCCAAACCATTGGGAAAAGTGGCCTCAAATTTGGCTTTTCCCAAAACCTTTCCCAATGGTTTGGCCAAAACATAGGGAAAGGTGGCCTCAAAGTGGCCTTTTCCCAACGGTTTAGCCAAACCATTGGGAAAGGGGACTTATACCAATAGTTTTTACAAACCATTGGTATAGATGCATTGGTATAGGTCGTATTTCTAGTAGTTGAGGGTCGAGAGATAGAGTGAAAAAGGGTTGAAGGTTTTACGGCAGAGGTAATGTGAAAGGTCGAAGTGTATTGAATTTGATTTATCATTTGGGGATCATAAAAATATAAAGCATGAAATTTAAATATGGAAAAAAGAACACAAAACAACATCATTTTATTTAAAATAGATATAATTACAAAAGAGTCCTTAAATACATTTGTTTCATGGAATCGGTTTTACACAATCGGTTTCAAGTGATCGGTTTCCTAGAGATCGGTTTCAAGAGATTGGTTACATGGATCAGTTTAAAGAGATCAGTTTCATTGGTCAATTTCATGGATCATTTCCAAGGATCAGTTTCAAGAGATCAGTTTCAAGAGATCGGTTTCAAGAGATCGGTTTCAAGAGATTGGTTTCAAGATATCAGTTTCATGGATTAGTTTCAAGAGATCGGTTTCATGGATCGGTGATTTCATGGATCGATTTCAGGAGATCGGTTTCATGGATCGGTTTCAAGAGATCGGTTTGACAGGGCTTTAGAGATTTATCATTCCTAGTTCATGTGTGATGTAGTTCATTCTCTTAGAGTTTAAGAGTTTAGGGAATATATCATCAAGATGATGCTCAGTCCCAATAAACTCAAGAGTTTAATCACCTTTTTGACAATGATCTCTCAAAAAAGTGATGTCTTACATCAATATGATTTGTTCTATAATGAGAAATTGTATTTTTAGAAATTTTAATAGCACTTTTATTGTCACGGTTTATGGGGATATGTCTAAATTTAAATCCATAGTCTAATAGGGTGTGTTTCATCCACAAAATTTGTGCACAAAAACTACCAGAAGCAATGTATTCTGCTTCAGCAGTTGATAATGAAACTGAATTTTGATTTTTACTACACCATGATATTATGGACTTTCCCAAAAAGTTACATGTTCCATAGGTACTCTTTCTATCTAACTTACATCCACAAAATTCATTATCTGAATAACTAACTAAAAAAATGATTTCCTTTAGGATAAAACAATACTGAATTAGTTGTATACTTAAGGTATTTGAAAATTCTTTTAACAGCATTTAAATGTGACTCTTTCGTGTTTTCTTGAAATCTTTCACACATACACACAGTAAACATAATATCTGGCCTACTAGCAGTTAATTATAGCAAACTCCCAATCATTCCTCTGTAAGTAGTTTGATCAACTGATTTTCCATTTTCATCAAGATCTAACTTACATGTAGAACACATAGGGATTTCACTACACTTAATGCTATCAAAACCATATCTTTTCAAATGATATTTAGTTTACTTACTTTGAATTATAATAATACCTTCTTTATTTTGAAATATTTGAAATCCAAGAAACTATTTAAGTTCACCCATTAAACTCATTTCAAACTCTCTTTGCATTATTTTTGAAAAATCCTTACATAAATAATTTTTAGAAGATCCAAAGATAATATCATCTATATATATTTGAGCTATTAAAACTTCTTTTGAAATTATTTTTATAAATAAAGTAGGATCTGTAAGTCCTTTTGTAAAGCCTTTAGAAGTAAGAAAATTACTCAACCTTTCATACCAATCTCTTGGAGCTTATTTCAAACCATATAAAGCTTTAGATAATTTGAACACTTGATTTGGAAAATGTGGATTTGTAAAACATGGGGGTTGTTCAATAAAAAATCCTCAGTTATATAACCATTTAAGAATTTAGTTTTGACTTCCATTTGATAAATTTTAAAATCCAAGTGTGTTGCATAGGCAAGTAAGATCCTAATTGCTTCAAGTCTAGCTACTGGTGCAAAGGTCTCTTCATAATAAATTCCCTCTTCTTGATTATATCCTTGTGCAACCAATCTATCTTTGTTTCTAACTATATTTCCAGCTTTATATACTTTATTTCTAAACAACTATTTGGTTCCTATGGTCAAAGTATCTTTTGGTCTATCTACAAGTTTCCAAACTTTATTTATTTCAAACTGATTAAGTTCTTCTTGCATGGACATTACCCAAAATTCATCATTGATTGCATCATTGATATTTTTAGGTTCAAGTTGTGACAAGAAAGCTTGATGTTCAACTTGGTTTCTCAAGGAAGCTCTAGTTTTTATTCCTCTATCTAAATCTCCAACAACAGCATCTAAGGGTTGATTTTTAAGAGTATTAGTTGGTCTAGAAAAGGTAGGACTTGATATTTCAGGTTGGTCAATTTGATCTGGTACATTATGGTTAGAAACGGAGAATTTATAGAACTGGAAGTTTTCACATATTCCTTCACATGATGATTTTAGACTTTATCGCTAATGTCTAGATTGGATATATCCTCTTCAATATTTTCTAGTGAAGTCTTGGGCTCATGCGGATCTATTTCATCAAACTTGATATGTACATATTCTTCCAAACATTTGGTTTTCTTATTAAATACTCTATAGTCTTTGCTTGATGTAGAATATCCAAGAAATATTCCTTCATCACTTTTGGAGGCAAGCTTATCTAAATTTTATTTAGTGTTCAGAATATAAAATTTACATCCAAACACTTTAAAATAACTTACTTTGGGTTTCCTATTATTTCACAATTCATAAGGAGTTTTCATAAGGATGGGTCTGATTAAGACTTTGTTTATTATGTAATAAGTTGTATTAATAGCTTCATCCCAGAAATAAATCTGTAGGTCATATTCATTAAGCATAGTTTGGGAAATTTCATATAGGGTTCTATTTTTCTTTCTACCACACCATTCTGTTGAGGTGTCTTAGGAGCAGAGAAGTTATGATTATAGCCATTTTGTGAGAAAAAAGATTCAAAATTTTGATTTTCAAACTCACATCCATGATCACTTCTTAAGGATTTAATCTTAAGTCCACTAATATTTTCTATAGTCCTAGCATTCTTGGTAAAGTGAGAACAAGCTTCACTCTTGTGAGCTAAGAAAAATATTCAGGTGTACCTAGAGAATCATCTACAAGAACATAAACATAGTGCTTCCTATTGATACTTGAAACTCTAGATGATCCAAACAAATCCATGTGAACCAACTCAAGAGGTTGAGAAGTAGTCACTTCTTTCTTTGGTTTGAAAGAGATTTTATGTTGCTTTCTTTTTTGACAAGGATTACACACCTTATTGTCTAGAAACTCTAATTTGGGTAGGTCTTTAACTAAACCTTTTCTAGTTAACTTATTAAGAGAATGTATGTTGCAATGTCCTAGTCTTCTATTCCATATCCAAGAATCTTTTTGAAAGGCATTTAGATAAGAGACATTCTATGAGGCTAGTGTGTCTAGATTTATAGAATATATATTATCATTTCTAAAAGCAGTAAATACTAATTTATTCTTGGCATAAAAAACATGGAATGAATCATTTTTTAATTTAACATTAAATCCATCATCACACAATTGAGATATTCTGAGTAGGTTATACATTAATCCATCAACATACAGTACTTTAGAAATTGAAATAGAGTCAGGGTTTCCAATCTAGCCTAGGATGATGATTTTTCCTTTACCATTGTCACCAAATGTGACATGTAATCCATAAATATTGATAAGACTTATAAAGATTGAATAATCCCCTGTCATATGTCTTGAACAGCCACTGTCCAAGTACCATAGCTTTTTACAAGAGCTCTTTAGGTAGTTTACCTACAAAACAGTTCATCCAAGAAACGACTTTGGTGCCCATATTTGTTTGGGTCCACATACATTAGTGATATAAGCTTTAGGAACCCATAATTTTCTTATGGGATTCCTATATGTAGAATATAGAGTGTTTTAAAAATAAACTATGTTTGTTCCTATAGAATTGGATGCAGTAAAAGAATTCTTGGTACTGGAACTTGCTGTAAAATTCTGGTTTTTGAAAGAGGTAGCAAATTTTTCAGATTTGGTTACAAAAAGTGGTTTAGATAAATTTCGTTGACCTAGTTGATATCCTATCCTAGAAGTATACTTAGGAGATATTTTTTACCAATAATTTGAGTAAGGGTATTTTTCTATTTGTAAAATTCTCTAAGTCTTTATTCAATTTCTCATTATACATTTTTAACTCATTTTTCTCCTTGAGCAGTTGAGAATTTTTCTCTTTTTCAGTTGTAAGTTCAGATTTAATAGTCACAGTAAGAGCATTCTATTTCTTCAAAGATTTATACTTATCTTTCAACTCATTACATGTTTCTTATAGAATGTTATAATATTCAAATAATTCATCATTTTTAATATTATTAGACTCACTTTCAGAATAATAATAATTGTGTACAGGAGAGTCTAAGGTTACCTCAGCTGTGTTTTTCATAAAACACATATTATCCATATCATCTTTCTCATTTTGAGAAGAAGCAGATTCACTTGAGATGTCCCTTGAGGAACTCTATGTGGTCTTCATTTCTATCTTATACTTTCTATCCTTATTTTCATACTTTTTCTTGTATTTAAACTTTGAACAGTCAGCCATGACGTGTCCTTTCCTTTTACATTCATAGCAAATTATCTCTTCGGATTTATCATTTCTCTTCCAATCCTTTTTATAATTTCCCTTGTTATCATACTTTCCTTTGCAATTGTTCTTTCTGAAAAACATCTTTTTTCTATAAAATTTATTGAATCTTCTAGCTAGCTGGGCCATTTCTTCATCACTATCTAAAGCTGATTCTTTACTACTAGAGCTTTCAACGGCATCTTGGACTTTCTCCTTGTCTTTACTTTTAGATTCAGTAGTCTTGAAAGATACAGACTTTCTTTTGGGTTCATCCTCTTCTTGATTTACCTTAAATTCATCCTCATACATCATTAATTTTCCAATCAATTCCTTCATTATAATCTTATCAATGTCACGTGATTCCTGAATAGATACAGATGTCCCATGCCATCTTTCAGGTAAGAATCGTAGAATCCTTGTAATATGCTCTTTGGTTGTTACTTCAATTCCTAAATAAATTATAGAATTCACAATTTCATTGAACATGAGATACATATCAGAAATAGACTCATCAGGCTTCATTCTTAAGCTATCATATTTAATAGTATAAGTATTTAATCTCATTTATTTAACATTAGATGTTCCCTCATGGGAAACAGACAGAGTGTCCCAAATCTCATGTGAATTTTTACAAATAGAGATATGGTTAAACACTCCATCTCCTAGTGCACAGTATAGATTATTCATTGCTTTACAGTTATTGTTATAGGAAGTCTTAGTAGGTTCATCCCAAGTGTTTCTAACAATTTCAGGAATTGCATATTTACTTTCAATTGTAGTCCAGATTTCAAATCTCATGCTTTTAAGATGTATTTTCATTTTAAGCTTCCACTGAGCATAGTTAGTTCCATTAAAGAAAGGCGGTCTATTGGTAGCAGCCCCTTTTAATCTCTTATCCATGATACATATTGTAAAATAATTTCAAAGAGATAAAAATTTATAAATAATATAAATTTTGAGATCTTTGAAAAATAACTATAATCACAGTTGACAAGATTTAAAAACTGACAATAATTTTTAATTCCGCTGATACCAAATGTTGGTTAGAGTAGATGACTCAAGAGTGGGGTGAATTGAGTATCTATAAAAATTTCTATTAAAATTGGTCTCTTTAAAGAATATCCCCCAATTAAAAATAATCAAAGTCTTTTATAGTGAATTTATAAAAGTCTTGAATGTTCAATTAATTTCTCAGAAGATTGATTAGTTCTTAGCTTTACCACTCTAAAGATTAGTCAAACTTTTGAAACTAATATAGTGATTAAAAATAGATATAAACACTTTCTAAACTAAGTATCAAAGTTCAATTTATTTTAATTTGAAATGAATTAAACAAAAATCAGATTCAAACAAAATACAAACTACATAGTGGATAAAAACAAGAGGTTCAGTCTCAAGAAGAGACTTAGTCTTCTCCACTTGGTTATCACCTGCCAACAAGTAGTTTATATTAATAAGCTTTTGATCCACACCCTGGATCGGGGTTCACAGCAGCACATAGGTCTGTCTAGGTCACACTTCACCTCTACCATAGTTATTCGTGGGAAAACTAACAAACAGATCACACAGGATCTCTTCCACTGTTCTACGTGGGATATAAGAGTAAAATGAGATTGAGTGTGAGGATATTTTAGTATCCTTCAGTTATGCTCAGGAGACAGTGTGTGTGATACAAATATATGAACACACTGCTCAAAAAGTAAACATAATATCACAACAGAGTTATAAAATAAGAATAGAGTTTAGAAATCTATGTGTGTTGTGTAGTAAAGCTATGGACTAGATGGATGTAGTGACAATGATATTTGAGTTGTCTTCTGGAAGTTGGCTTCAAAACAGAGTATTGTATCCTCTGTACTCTAGCTTCTAGGATTGAAAAGTTTGGTTCTTGGATTATAGGATATTGAGTGAGATTCAGTAGGTTGTTGCTTGTAATATTGAAACTCCTTGTGTAATCAAGCTTCAAGTTATTCTATTTTCAATATCTTGTACATTTGCACGGTCTTCCCTTTTTTTTCTCGAGGTCCAGCAATTTTAAGTTTGAGCTTGTAATTATTTTATACTTCATGGTCCATTAGGCATGAAGATCTCCCCATGTGCATGTACCTCGTATTGTCTACGGATAGTCTTAAAAAAATTAAATAATTTAAGAAACATTAATTTGTCTAAATATGACCGTTAGAAATAAATTTGAATTAATAAATTTGAAATAGTTATTTATAACTATCAGTGAGTCATAAGTATCGATGAGTCATTTGCATCGGTCTTTCATCATTAGTCTATCATCGGTCTATCATCATCAGTCTATCATCATCAGTCTGTCATCATCAGTCTATCATCATCGGTATGTCATCATCAGTCTGTTAGCATCAGTGAGTCATCCAACGGTGCGTCGAACATCGGTGTGTCGAACATCGGTGTGTCAAACATCGGTGTGTCAAACATTGGTGTGTCGAACATTGGTTTGTTGAACATCATTGTGTCGAATATCATTGTTTCAAACATCAGTGTGTCGAACATTGGTGTGTCGAACATTGGTGTCTCAGACATCGGTGTGTCGAACATCGCTGTGTCGAACATCAGTGTGTCGAACATCAGTGTGTCAAACATCAGTGTATCGAACATAAGTGTGTCGATTGAACTATTGGTGCTAGGGACTCTAAGAAACTTATGAATTTTCTATCTTACACAGAACACTACTAGATTAAGTGACACCCAAAAATACATGTAAATGTACACTTGTAAACACATTGAAGCATAAAAATATTTTATTGGATTATTGAAATATATTGTACTATATGAAATAATTTATTTACTTAGAGATATTAGATGACATTAAATAATAGAATTTTTAGAATTAAATTATTTGTGAATATGAAAACCACTATATCATAGAGGGTCCAACAATATTTAAATTTCTCATTAAAATTATCAATTCTGTAAACTTTGTATTTTTCACCTAGTATATAAGGAAAATTTAGTTATGTGAATTTCCATTTTACATACACATATTGGTTGTATTAATAATTACCTTGTGTGGTATTTCACATATCATAATTTGGGTAAGTGGTGGTCCTTTAATCATCCACCTATGAGATTTTTCATTCACATACATGGATTTGAATTCAAATACATATCAGAATTTGGATTATGAAGTTCAGATATGCCATGGAAATACATTATGTGAAGAATTTAGAAATTAAATTAGATTATAATATGTGTATATTCATTCAAGTATGTCATTCATGAATTCAGATGTGCATTAAAATTTGGCTATGTGATCATTTGAATACATTCATTAAATTTGTTTAGGTGTATCTTCATGTATGAAAATATATTCATACATGGTGACTTCGGCTATGTGGATTATTCTACACTAGTGTAATTCCACATAAATTTAAAGGTTTAAAATATTAAATGTTACTACACATGTCAACAAGGTGAACCTTTATTTTCAAGAGCCTATATAATTAGAACACCATAGTTAAAGAGGTTTTTTAAAGTAGTGATCAGGATGGGTGACCTACTAAGAAGTTTCATTAGGTGTGTGCGAGTGAGGAAAACAACCACTAGAAAGAACGTGTTTTGTCATTTGGGGATATTCATTAGTTTTATGATCCGTTTGGGATTGTGGGTGGGCCATAGTTAGGGGACCACATGTCTGTAGGGCTACTGGGGGTGCTTGGCATATAACAACCCTGCTTTTTATTACATGCTTAAACCTGATTTATTACATAAAATATTCACTTGATACAACATATAAGATAGAGAGGTATAGTGTATTTGGGGATTAGGAACATTACATAACATCTTAGAACATAAAACACACAACATATTTATTGAAAACTTCCTTTACATGACCACTACATTCCCTCGTACTTAGCATTGCATGGGATAACCTGAGGACATGCATAAGAAAAGGGTGAGCCATAAAGCCCAGTAAGGGAATAAACATGGAATAACATGAGGAATATAATACATGTTAGATAATAGGAATATTAATGGAGAATAAGAGAAACATGAACATAAAGTCATGATAAATCATGATAATCATAACATGGAAATGTGGCAACAACACTTAACATCGAATTAGCATGAGTCAAGGATCATTGCACATGGAGCATGAGTAAACCCTCATTGCACATGAAGCACGAGTAAAACATCGTTACACTTGAATTATAATGAGTCAAAACCCATTGCACATGACTTATCATGATACTATACTTTACCCAATGCATTGGAGCGCTATCAGGGCGCACCCTTTCTTAAACATTTCATTTCATGCATAAGTGTGCCACATGGATCATACATCACGGAATCAATCATCATTATTTATTCCATGATAAAGGGATGTAGAATACATACATGAATCTTTATAATAAATAAGTAAATGTTCATAAAGGTGAATACACTTGATAGATAAATGGGCATGGTATTCACTACACAATGATATTGGCTTGGAAAATCGGTGCAATTTCAGCAGCGTAACGGCATGACGTAAGAATTCATAAAAAAATGGTTGATGAGAGAGAAAGGGATGTATCATTATATTTACATGAAATGGAAAGTAATGGGGTCATATATATACATTTCCCAACAACCATAATTTAATTTATATGCATAATATAAAAGGATTACTTGGATGTAAAAGAGGAGAGAGAAATCCCTCACGAAATTTCGGCATGGTAACGGGTGTACATGGGAGGAATTAATGAGAGAGAAATGGGTGTCTTATCATCCAAACATAAATAGGTCAGTATGGTGGAGGTGTGAAATCATACCCCAACATTTTTAATTGAAAAAAAAGGGCATAACAACTTAAAGAAAATTGGACAAAAATGAGAAAGGAAGAAATCCCTTACTTGGAAGTGTGATCCCAAAGGCTTGGGAGAGGCTTGAGAGAGGATTCTTGGGAGATTTGGGAACCATGAGAATATTATATATAGAGGATTTCAGGGTTTGGTCGAACTCTAAATTCTTTTAGTAAAGAGGAAGTGGGATCTTGGGTGGGTTTATATAGGAAAGGAGAGAGAATTTTTTATTATTTAGGTTTGGGACACCACACATTAAACTAATCAATACCACAAACCAGACCATGGTTTTTTCCCATGGTTTTTTCCAAAGGGGAGTGGAAAACAATATTTTATAAGTCCAATGGCCTAACTTCTTGAAATAATAAGGTTGCTTATGTGGAGGTCAGTCACACTCTCAAGGAAAACAATTTAAAAAGACAAAATGTTTTATAAGTCTTAGAGGGTCCACAAAAGCTTTGTAAAATAAATAAAACAAATATAAAATCACATTATTTTAATTATAAAACATATATTGGCCGAAAAAAATTTATATAGTATTTTATTACTTCACTATTGGGTCATTATTATGTCATAAAACACATTATATATTTAAACGGTATTTAATTTTTACCCAAAAATTTGACTGTCTCGGAAAATTTTGAAAAATTCACCATTGGATAATTTCGACGTCCTGATTCCAAAAAAAATATTTATTTTATATAAATAATTTTATAAATATTTGAATTTTTACTTTAAAAATAAAAACTGACATTTACCAAAAATTCATGGGTTTTGAAAAAAACAGTTTTTAAACCTTAATAAAAATTACAATTTCATTCATAAAATTATATGATCATTTATATTTAATAAAAATTAATTTAATAATAATAATTTATTAAAATATTATTTAATTAAAAAATCCATTAATTCATCAAAATAGATTTCTTAGTTGAATATTAACTAAAAATACTATTTGTGCTTTAAAAACTATTTACAAAATAACAATAATAAAATGAATACATATTCTTTATACAAAAATAATGCACATTGTCATAGTGCTAGGGTCTTGTTACATAACCCATTATAACACCCACATAAGATCAAAGGGTAAGGTGTGCGATGCTGACAGACTCTTGGGGTGGCTTGGATAACATCGCTCGGGTGGTAATCTCTATTAACTTCCACTTCTCCTGTAGTCGGTTCTAATCAAGCTTAATGTGTTCAAGCTCAGCTTGGGCTTGGTCAAGAGCGAAGCCCAATTACACCACCTCCATTCTAAGCTCTGAAAAATGGGCTTCGTATGGGAAAAGCCTACTGGATGAGGTCATTGCTTCCTTTGTCTGAGTAAATTGGATTTTTAAAGCCCTATATTTATATTAATCATGTGATCAATTTTCAACAGCTATATTAGCAATGGTCACAATTCATAATGGTATTTTAAAATCCAAAAAACATAAAACCAATGAAGTCCACATTTTATATAACCATAATAAGACATTTAATTGGATCAAGAAGAATTTTCATTAATGAAAGTTTGGGTCGTTACATAGCGGGTCAAGAACTGATGACCATGTTAAGGTGAGGTGTTTGTTCTATTATCAGGTCCCAGTTGTTACATTGTAATCAAAGTCAATGCCCAGCTAGAAGTGAAGTGCCACTTCTTATGTTGAAATATAGGGTCCAAAATGATAACATTTTTCTCTAAAGGGGGTTTGATGTAACACCCCATAATGTTAAAGGGTTAAAATACTAAATTTTATTACCAATGTCAACATGGTGTGCCTTTATTTTCAAAAGCCTTCTTAATTAGAACTCCATTGGAAAGAACATGCATTTTCTTATAGGGAAATTCATTAGTCTGATGATCCATTCGGGCACATGGGTGGGCCCTAGGTAAGGGAATCCATGTCTATATGGAAACTAGTGGATCCTAGAAGGACAGGACCTGATGAACATTTTAAGGTGGGGAGTTTGTACTGTCAGTGGAGCTTAGTTGTTACAGATGGAACTCACATGTGTGACCATTTGAGTATATGAAAATTCACATGGTGCGCCTTTATTTTTCGGAGTCTACCTAATTAAAACTCCAATGGAAAGAACATGTGTTGGACTATGGGAAAATTCATTAGTCTGATGATCCATTCGGGCACATAGGTGGGGCCTAGGTAAGGAACTCCATGTCTATATGGAAACTGGTGGTTCCTAGAAGGCCAAGACCCGAAGAACATGTTAAGGCGGGGTGTTTTTACTATAAGTGGGGTCCAGTTTTTATAGATGTAATTTGTGTATGTTACCATTTTAGTATATGAACATTCACATATGTTGAACCTATATTTATGAAGATTTTTCAATTTTCCTTTATTTTAAAATAGGGCTCCTCTACATTATCTCCAGATGGTCTCAATCACTCATAAACACTTAAAAACACTTTTGGGAATATATAAAACAACTTAAACACTTATAAATGATTTTAAATAACTTTATAAGAATATGAAAACTCGCCACTTTGAGTTCTTCAATATTATGCACTACACATTGGATTTCAATTAACCTAAAACTATCTTTCTCCCTTTATTCAAGTTTGTTTTAACACTGATTTGCAGTAGCCATCATGCATAGATACACAAAGATGGATTCTCTAATTTTTATAGCTTCCTCTCCAAACATTAAACCTATTTTATACATGTTATTCACAGTTATCAGTATAGGTGCAGCATTCAACTTTCTCTTGCCTTTGTAAACTATTACAGACTAGGATGGAATCATCCCTTCAATACTCATCATAATTTACCATAAATATCATCTCAATAATGACCTAATGTGTTGTGGGATTCCCACTTGAAACTTTCCAGCTAGGTATTCAAGTGAATCCATCTCCACTTTTCTCATTTCCCAATATGTGGGAAGAAATTTCTCAATCACCTTTTCTATGTGCCCATCATTAGAGGGCCTAATAACAACCTTAACCAAAAACTATGGGCAGTTTCACTTTTTTCTCAATGGGTGGATACTCTAATCCATCACCCAAATAATCACTGTTACATTTATAAAATTGAAAATCCTAATTGAAAATAACCTGACTAACAATAAATATAAGCATACTGTTTTGGGTACTTCACATTATTATGATATTTTGAATAAAAGGAAAAGTGGATGAGTTTATTCTTTTTAAAGAAAAAAAAGAACTTGGAATATAATTTTAAAAATGGATGGAAGGAAGCATATTCTAAAATACATATTCAAATATATATATATATAGTAAGATCAATGCTTGAAAAATGAATTATATTGGTTAAAGTATTTAGAGAAAGATGTTGCAATTACAAGGTGCACATGTCATCATTTCACTCCCTTTATATAATATATATAAATATTTAATATATATTCTCATGTATATTTGTATATATAAATATATGTTATGTATATGTTGATTATATATATAAATATGTTATATAGATACATGTTTATGTTTTTTATATTCTATATGTGTGTGTGTATACATATTGATTGTATATAAATGTTCTCTGTATCTTTCTCTATATATATGTTTTATATATATTAATTATACATGCACACACACACACAATATATATATATATATATATATATTTGTATACAAAGCATGTTATTTGTGATTAAAAATAATTAATATTTTAAATAAATATATTAAAATATATTTATATATTTATATATATTATTTTTTGTATATATAATGTTAAATTTAATATAACCTATGTTCACAAAACATTTCCATATAAATTTGAAATGTTCTACTAAAATTTATAACAGTGTGTGTGTGCGTGTGCGTGCATGCACATGAATGCTTGTGAAAATTTATGTTCAATGTTTGGTGAAAATTTATGCAAAAAAAATTGTGAAAATTTCTTTCAAATATGAATTTCTTGTTCAAAAAACACATATATATATATATATATATTCATTATTTATATATGATATTTAATATTTTTTGTTTTGTGTTTTGTATAACATTTATGTAAAAAATATATAAATTTTGTGTTATCAAAAAACCTTAAGTTGAATTTTTTGAGTATTTGGGTTGTGTTTGTTTAAAAATCATGATAAAAATGCTTCATAGAGGTTAAGAAATGGCTTATAGTTATGTCTGGAGTCTTTTTTGTGGTTTTCATAGAAATTTTGTTTTAAAGGGGTCTTTCATAGTTTTGTGTAAAAAATGGGATTGTGTGAACTATACTTTAGTGGAAACTATGCTTTAGCATAAATTGGAGTTATAAGAACTATGTTTTGGGAAAAAAACTATAGATGTGTAAATTGGAGTTGTGTGAATGCATGGAAGTTGGAGTTGCATAAGAATGAGTGAAAAATTGACATTAGAAAACTGGTGACACCATGGAATCAATAAATTTATTTGAAGTGTGTAACCCAAAGAGATTTTCAAATAAATGTGACCCTAATATTATCATTTTCCATAAAACAAGGATTGGGAGGAGGATTTAAACTTTTAGTATCACTATTTTCATGAAAGTTACAAAAATATAAATTTTTGTGAACATAGGTTACATGAATGTTTCAGTGAATTCCAGTTATTTTAAATTGTAATTTTGAAAATGACAGTTGTGAGAATATGAATTTACATGAACATAAGTTTATAGAATGGGTATTTTCATGAACATTTTTATGTGAACTATACTTTTTTACAAATAGGAGTTATTTGAACTATGGAGAAAATGCCAAAAATTTATGAGGTAAATAGGAATTCATTATATAGATGGGAGAAGGGCTTCTTGACACACCAAATCAGTGTAAACTGTTGATTAATTGATTCAAGTCATTTAATTTTTATTCTATAAAAGCATTATGTTCAGTTTAGTTGAGAGAGCAGTACGTTATTAGTCGTAATTGGTTGTAAACCCAAGGGGACTATGAGTCCACTTCAAACTTTAAGCAGTTGTGTGCTTTAGTAAATTTTGGTAATCCTTCACATCACCAAGTGTATGATCCTTGGGTGTATCCAAGTATTGGTGAACCAAGTAAAATTATTGTGTCACTTTCATGTTTTTACTTCCATTATATATTTTTGTGAGATAATGAGATAAGAGTGTTTTCTCTCAAAATGAAACAAAAGTGGTAAGGAATTTTTTTAAAACTTTCATGACATGATTCACCCTCTCCCCACCTCAAGGTATTTTCCATTGTATGGAACTAACATTTTATGAATATATATATGTATATGTATATATCAACACAAAAATTATTTATAAATATTTTTTGAATTATATATATAAACTATAAATAATGAATAACACAAATATATAATTAAATGTTCACTAAAAATTTATTATAAATTTTCTATAAAAAGTTATGGTGAATGATAAAATAATTTAATAGAATAAAATATCAATCCATATAACATACATTCAGTTGTTAAAATGAATTTTTTTTAAAGTAACAGAACACATAAAATATATTTTTTGTTACAAAACTAAATATTTTAATAATTTTTCAAACATGTTTATATATGTGTTAGTGAGAGAAAGAGAGAGAGGGAGTTAAAAGAATGTTAAAATATGCAAATAAAATAAGAAACAAATCTGCATAACATTCCTTTTTTATTTAAAGTAATTATAAATTATAAATTATTTTCTTATAAAAACTAATAAGTAGTTTAGAAAATATAAAACATATGTGTTTTTTTAACATGATATTTCAATGTTTTTTTCATATAGATACCCGTACATACATACATACATAAATTTTCATACATTAACACACACGCACACATACGTTTGTATATGCATGCATGCATATATATATATATATATACTTAAAATGATAAAATAATTTATATATTGTTATGTGTGTGTGTGTTCTATGAACATGTTACAAATGTTATTTTAAAATTTATATATGAATGTTATAGATGTTCTGTTAACATTTGTATACAAATGTGATAGATTTTTTTCAATATTTATATTAATATATATAAATATATACACTATTCATAAATATTTTTTGTATTATATATCAATAATTTATAAATAATGGATAAATAACAGACACACATAGAATTAAGTTCAATGTTGAAATTTATGCTAATAATTTTTTGAGCATATATATGATCTAAAAAATGTAAAAAAATAACAAAATAAAAAATCACTCTAAAAGACATATGTCCGGCGGTTAAAAAATAATTTTTTTAAAAAAACTTATGAAACACAGAACATATGTGTTAAAAACCTAGTTTTAAAAAAGTTTGTAAGAAATTTTTTGAAGTACACAACATATGTTATATCTTAAAAAAAAATTAAACATGTTTTATAGATATATTAAATGAAATGATAAAGCGATCTATATAACATATATTTTTTGTTTAAAACCCAATTATTTTTTAAAGTTAGTAATCATTATTTAAAACAAAAAATTTATATTCTATGTTAAAAAGTTGAATATTTAAATATTTTTTAATATGTATTATTATTTAAGATATAGGGGATATAAGAAGCCAAAAAACACACACCCGTGAACCCTAGTGGGTCAAGCCTTATCCCTCACAATAAGGAATGGTAAGCACCTACTTGGTGGCCTAAAGACCTAATGACCCAAAGACTGAATACATGGTTTCCCACCAAATGAGGAGCATGTATCAAGTCATGTCACCAGTTTAACATCTCTCCACCCACCGTCAGTAGTCATTACATGTGTGCATTTATATATATATATATATATATAATGTTAGATGTTATGTGATATGGATTCACAAAACATTCGTATATAAAATGTTATAAATACTCTATCTATCTATTTCTCTACATATATATACATCTATTATATAGTAATATATAAATGTTGTAAATTTTCTATTGAAAATTATATAAAAATGTTAAAAATATTTTTTTTACATTTATATGTGTGTGTGTGTGTTATTAATATTTTAACATATGTGTTAAAACCCAGATTTCTAAAAAAATTATAAGAAATCTTTTAAAACACATATCACATGTTATATATTAAAAAAATAAAAATTTAAACATTTTTCTATATATATATATAATAAAGTAATTTATATAACATATGTTATGAGATTAGAAAACAATTATTTTTAAATGTTTTTAATCTTTATTAAAAATAATCATAAGTTTTATATTAAAAAGTTAAATGTTTAAATATTTTTTAACACATAAAACTATGAAAATATTTAGTAAAATAAAAAATTAAACCATAGATAATATGTGAGGCTTAGATTTTTTTTAAAGTTATGTATAGATTAGTGGAAATATTCCTATGTTTCGGTGGGGAAGGGTGGCATATATCATGGATAATGCCTTCTATGAAACACTTTTGAAGAAGTTGTGGTGTTATTTAAGACAACAACATCTTCAAAAAAATTATAATAAAGTGTTGTCTTAGACCCAAACTTCGTTGAAAACCCTCAAAGAAGGTTTTATCCCAAACAACGTCTTCTATGTTCTTTTTAAAATTTTATTTATTTATTGTTTAATTTTTTATATATAAAAAAAATTAAATAGTATTTAACTATTTTTTTATTCAGCATACTTACATTAAAGTATTTAAAAAAATTTGCATCCCTAAAACAACATTGAAGCCTCCCTTTTATATAGGAGTGGTCCTCACCATATTTTCAATATTTTCGATATGAGATTCGAACACCACTTTTCCATCATTAAATGAATAATATATTATTTATAATATCATATTGATGATAATATATGATTTATCATAACATATTTACAATAATTAATTATTATTTCATACTATAATAAATAGTAATTAATAAAGTTAAAATAATGATTATTAATATTGTTAATACTATAATTAACCATAATAGAAATTTTTTAAAATGATGTAATTAATAATCTAATTAATAATAAAAACATAAGTATTAATAATGAATAATAATGAATATCAATTCTATAATTAATAATATAAGTAATTTTATATTTAAAAATAATTAGTAATAATTAATAATCAAATTAATATTATCTATATTATTATTAGTTTAATTAAAATAATATTATTATTAGTAGTAGTTATTTATTTATTTATTTTTTTATTTAAATAATTTAATTTAATAAGAATACTATTTAATAATATTATTATGTCATGTTAATTATTTTATATTTATTATATTTGTGAATAATAATGATGAAGATGACCATGATAATGATGATCATCATGATGATGATAATAATATTATTATTACTAATTATTATTTTAATTAAATAAAATAATTTAAATATAATAAAAAATATATATTATTATTATTAAATTCAAAATATTTTTTGTTTATTTGTTAAGATAATTAATATTTTATTTTTATTTTTAACTAAATTATAATATTATTATTATTAAATAATAATTATGTGCCTAAATTCTTTTTTACTTAAAATAATATTTAATAATAATTAATATTTTTTATTTTAATAATACTTTGTTTTCAACAATTTTTTTATATATTTATGTGTTTAGTATTTGTTTTCATTATGAATTTATTAATTCATATATTATGTAACATATTTAGTTTAAAGGTACACCTTGTTTTAATCTTTGAAACATCTTAAAGGGTGTAATAAAATGAGTTGAGTTGTGTTAGGAGTGGTCAGAGGAGGAGACAACTCAAAAACTGGAAAACTAGCTACAAGAGTCAGTTCACGTCGTGAATGTATATTCATGACATGAAAGGACTTTGGGTAGAATCCATGACTTTGGGTTTGTGATGTGAAAAATGTTCACGACGTGAGATATTATTCACATCTTGAACTAGGATTTCAGTATTTCAAGCCAAGGTGACACATTTTTCAGCGTATTAGACATTCTGAAAGTTCACATCATAAATCAATGATTCATGTCATGAATCATGTATGTTCCAACATATTAAATGTTTTGGCACTTATATCCTTTCTCAGTCACCTCCCTCCTTCTTCCCCAAACCCTAGGTATTCTTTGAGTGATTCTGGGTGAATCTATCTCTTTCGGACTTCTTTGATTAGGATTTTGATCCCAGTTTGATCGATTGTCATCATATAAGTAAGTTAAATCAATTCTCTCTTGTTATCCTCTTATTCCTCATATTATTATGGGTTTTGGTAGTGTTTTTATATTGTTTTCATTGGATTTATCAATTATTTGATGTTTCTTTCTCTGCTTCTCATAGATTCTTTGTGTGCTTGTCTTTCGGAAGCCAGATCTCATGTCAGTAGTGGTGAAGTTCATGAGAATCTTGAGGTATGTGATATTGTAACTTCTCTGTCGACCCTTTTTGCTTATGGAAACTTGATTTTAAGATGTGATAATTGATGCAATGGCCTCCATTCGTTGTTCTTTCATTCCTTTCATTTCAGTGTGCGTGGAACCCATCATGGTTAGTGTGTGACCCAAGTTTAAGTTAGGTGGTTACATCCCTAGCCAATGTTCTATTAAATTTTAATGCTCTATGTTTTATAAATTATTTTATAAAGAAATTATCATGATCCTTGAATTATTTTTTATGCAAGTGTAAAAAGGGGTTTTAAGAAAAGATTTTTTTTCCCTCATTTTTGCAAAAAAAAATGTGTTTTCAAAGAATTGTGAAATGGATTTTCAAAGCATGTTTTTGATGAAAAAAATATTGTTTGGAATATTTTGTGAAAATGTGATTATCCCTTTGAAATTGATTTGATATATTCCATATAGGGGAGCCTTAGGTGCCTAAGTGGAGGGTTTAGTATTGGGTCTTGTTCATTAAAATTGTAAGGTGGTTCACCTTATGGGGTGATCCTCTATTCCTATATCATATATAATTAGCTCTAGGAACATGATCTTTATATTGTAGGGGGTTCACTTTGGGGGGGTTCCTTCATCCCTAGTTTATGGATGCATTGACTCTATGGACTTGAGTTCGCACTAGTATTTATTTTCATTTTGGGTACAATTGATCTATCTAGCCCAGCCTTTGTTATTTTAGGGGAATTTACCACTATGAATCGGATTTTCATAGATTTTTATTTGTACTATTATTGATTTTATATGATATGATACATGCTTTGATAAATCAAAATTATTTATGGAAATTATTATTTGAAATTTTATTACCTTGTTTTGTTCCATGATTTTGATATAAAATTATGTAACTACTTATTGTACAGTGACATGATATGGAATGTCTGGGTAGGATCATACTTAACCTATTTAGATCACACCCTGAACAGTATCTTGGGTGTGTGTAGACCTTGTTTTATTTGATATAGGAAATGAAAATATGCCACAATGAGGTAGTTATGCTCATATTAGTTGGGTACGTACAGCTGGTGGTGAGATGGTGGGATTTTTCCCACATGTCACATAGATAAAATGTTGGTAGTTTTTTGTTTTCCTTTTGGTTTTCCTTTTTATACATGTACTATTGGGTTTTTTTATTATGTTACTCTTATTTGTATTACTACGATTGTAACTTTTTTGTTTATAAAATACTTTTTTTCCAGTTATCATTCTATATATATTCCATATATCATGTTTTAGGTTGGGAAAATCATTCCCTTTGGTTGTTTTTGGATGCCCAAGTGCTAGTATCCAGCCCAAGGTGATTGGGAACACCCTTCGGGTCTTTCCACGATCCAATTAGAATCCTAGTCGGATGGGTTGTATGGGTCAGGATGTGAAAATTTGGTACCAAATCATGGTTATGCTCATTCTTGGGAAGTTATTAGATAATAGATATTATTTTTAGGACTTTAGAGGTAGGTTTTGGTGGGAATATGTTCAACTATTACCACTATAATCCTTATTTTACAACAAGAAGTTGGGATGTGTGTATCCCGTGTTGGGTTTTAACCTTGATATTACTTTCTTCTTAAATTCTTATGGTTTAAACTAAGATTGTTTCATTTTCTAATAATTTATTTCTATTTATGGAATGTAGAAACATGCCTCCAAGATTTTCTCCAAGGGTTCCTCAGGAGGGTGAAATGGGAGATGCTCCTCAAGGAAATTCTCCTTTGAATTGGAATCTCTTAAAGGATATCATATGGGTGTTTGTGTCGTGAACCTAAATGTATTGTGGGTTCAGAACCAAAATTTTGAGGCACCACCTAGAGCTTGAATAGATAGGGATTGAGCATGAGAGTTCCTATAAGAGAATCTCCCATCGTTTAAGGGTGAAAATGAACCCCAAGAGGTTGAAGATTGGATAAAAAATATCGATCTGGTCTTCAACTTCATGGAGACACCTGATTCTATCAAGGTAAACTATGCAACATTTAATCTCAAGAGTCCTAGTGAGTGGTTGTGGGATTCCATGGTTTTGGAAAATTGAAATGTGGGATTAGAGTAGAAGGGCTTCAAGACCCTTTTATTTCAATAGTTATTCCTAGAATATCTGATGATAGTGAAATCTTTATAGTTCCTCTCTTTGTTGCAGGAAGAGAATCTAGTTTTAGAATACACAAACCGCTTGGTGGAGATGATTAATTTTTATCCTGAGGTGGTTATGAATGATTAGTTGAATGATTAGAAATATATGCAGGGTTTTCTTCCTAACTTTTGATCACAAGTATATATGTTGAATCTCACCACCTATACTAATATGGTTAACAGGGCTATGGTGGAATAATGGATATTGAAGACAAGATTATATTTTATGGTGCTTCTCTTATACCTAGTAATAGTTTTAGTGGCACACATGTTTTGAAGAAGTGTCATGATAATCATAAGGGTGGTGGAGGTGGTTCTCAATAACAGGCCTCCTCAGTTCTATTAGTAGCTGCTAATAGTGCTCTCATGACTTTCTATTAGTGTGGAAATGTAGGGAACACCTGATGGTCTTGTCCCACACCCATGAAGAATTGTAGTGCTTATGGATTTTAAGTCCAACTTCTAAGGTTCTTCCAATATTTGTATATGCGTCATTATGGTCATGGATCTTCAGCTCCAAAGGCCATTATAGTGTATTTAGAAGCTTCAATGTCTAGAGGGATCTAGCCACAGGCCTTAAGAGTGAAGCACCTTTATGTAGTGGATTAGTTTCCGGTGGAGTTTGATGCATTCCCAACTATAGTGAGTGGTACCATCTTCGTTGCATATTCTTTATAAAATTATCCATTTGATATAGGTTCCTCACACTTGTTTATATCTGCCTATTTTTTTGATGTGTTGAAATGTACAATTGATCTCATGTAATTTTTTATAGAGCTAGTGATACCTCATAGAAAGAGGAAAGATCAGAGGTTTCATTGTCCATCTTTTTCTCTTTTGATATTAAATGTAGAGTTAGTTTGGGGTTTCTTGGTTCTCGATTTGGATCTTTTCAACATCATCATTAGGATGGATTGGATAGTCACTCACTGAGTTGAGATTTATTATTATCATCAGCAATTCATGTTCACTGATTTTAATGGGACCTCTCAGGTGTTCCAAGGAGTGTGGTATCTGAGTTCTAGTCATGCAAGACCTTCTCTCCCATATCTCGAGATTCAATTATCTACCATTACAATTGACCTCAATGATGTTCCATTTCTTGCAGATCTTACCTTTTTTATTTGAGAATCCCTAAAGATTTTTCCAGATGAATTTTCTTTTCTTCCTTTCATAGAGGGAAGTAGATTTTTTTATTGATGTGGTGTCAGGTACACAATCAATTTCTCTACCCTATTATCATATAGTAGCTATTGAGTTGAAAGAGATCAATATCCATTTGTAAAATCTACTTGAGAAGGGATTTATTTTTCTTAGTTTTTTTTCATGGGAAACCCCTGTGCTCTTTTCCAAGAAGTATGATGGTTCTTTGAATATCTATATAGAATATCAGAAGTTTAATTAGGTAATAGTTAAGAATAAATACCATTTTACTTGTGTGGATGATCTTTTTTATTAGTTAAAGAGGGTAAATTGGTTTTCAAAAATTGATCTTTGGTTAGGGAATCACTAGCTCAAAGTTTGGAAGTCAGATATCCTAAAGACTACTTTCATGAGTAGGTATGGACATTATAAATATATTTTAATGACTTTTATCCTAACTAATTATCCTACAATGTTTATGGATTTGATAAACTAGATATTCCATCAGTATCTTGACACCTTTTCTATGCTATTTTTGGATGATATCTAGGTTTATTTAAGATTTGAGCATGATAATGAGCACTATTTGAAGTTGGTTCTAGAAATATTTAGGAGTAACTACCTTAATGAGAATCTATAAAAAAGATTTTTTGGGATCTAATAAGTGAATTTCTTAGGGAACGTGATTTCAAAACATGGCTATTCAGTTGATCTTGAGAAGGTGAAGGATGTATTTTCATGGGAAGAACCATGGAATGTCTTCAAGATACGGATCTTCCTTGGTATGGTTGGATGTTATTGGTAGTTCATCAAGGATTTATCAAAACTAGCATCACCTTTTACCACTCTCACTCATAATGGAGTGAAATTTTCTTAGGACACTAAATTAAAGGCTTCTTTTGATGAGTAAAAAAAATGTATGACATCATATCCTATATTTACCTTATAAGAATATGGTAGATGATAAATGGTATATTTTGATTCTTCTAATTATGGTCTAGGTTGTGTGCTTATGTATGATGATCATGTAGTGGTGTAATAGTCTCATAAACTTGAACTACACAAGAATAATTATGCTACACATGACTTGGACTTTCCAATGTTATGCATGCACTTAAGTGTTGGTGATATTATCTCTTTGAGGAAAGTTTCATAGTCTTTTCTCATTATAAGAGCTTGGGTTGCATATTTTTCTTAGAAGTACTTGAACCTTAGACAAGGAAAATGGGTGAAATGACTTTATACATTTGACTTCGACATCATTTACACCCCAGGTAAGGGTAATGTATTTTCAAACACTCTTAGTAGAAAATTCCATTCTCCTGCTATCTTGAAATTGAAGGAGGAGTGGAAATTTATGGGTATGTTCACTCAGTTGCATTTAGATTCACATGAGGCTTATTTAGGTGTCATTGTGACCAGTGTTCAATTGTCATCATCTCTCCTTGAGTCTATTATATAGTAACATTAGTAGGATTATGATTTTCTTAGAATTGGGGAAACCATAAATAGTGGGGAGGCCTTCCCTATTTGGTATCTCCCTTCTGAAGGAATCCATCACTTCAAGAGTCATTTTATCATCCCATCATCCATCTGAAATTTAGTGAAGTGTTATTGTCATAGTTATTCATGGATCATTCACCCTAGCATTATTAAGATGTATTATGACATGAGACGGTGTTTCTGGTGGTCGAGTATGAAGCATGAAATTTCTAATTATGTGCCATGTTGTTACACCTTCTAGTAGATAAAGGAAGATCCCCTAAAGCCTTTTGGTCTGCTTTATCCTCTTCTAATTCCGTTATAGAAATGGGATGAGGTTTCCATGTACTTAATTGTTGAATTTTCGTTGACTCCCTTAATGAATAATGATATATGGGTGGTGATTGATTGGTTGATGAAATTAGATTATTTCATTCCAATCAGGGACACCACCAAAGTTAAAGATATAGGTAAGCTATACATGCATGAGATTTTAAGGTTACATGGGATTCCCTTTGTCATTATTTCTAATAGGGATCTAATGATTAATTTTAGATAATGGAATAGTCTCCAAGTTGATATGGGGAATCAAGTCAAATTGAGTATAGATTACCATCCACATATGGATGTCTAGATAGATAATTCTATACTAATTCTAGAGGATATGATATGCACCTGTGTTTTGTATTTCATTGGATCATGGGACATCCATCTAGGATAGGTCAAGATCACTTATAGTAATAGTTAGCAATCATTGATCAAGATGGTTCACTTTGAGGCTTTGTATGGTTGCCTATGTAGGTCGCCTATTTTTTGGAAAAAGGTGGGTGAGGCCCCTTTTATGAGACCAAATTCATTAAGGAGACACCGATAAGGATTCAGGATATGCGTTGATACTTGTTTATAGCTTAGAGTAAGAAGAAATCATATATGGATCATCAGCTTCATCCTTTAGATTCTTCTGTTGGTGACTGGGTATTATTGAAATTTTTTCATTTTTTGGGTCACCATTTGTTTAGTAAATAGGGGATGTTATCTCCAAGATATGTTGGATCATTTGAGATCACTGAGCAGATTGGTCGGGTTACTTATCAATTAATGTTACCATCTCATTTGACTAGTATTCATGATGTTTCACATATATCTTAGCTCAAGAAGTACCACCCAGATCCTTCCCATGTTCTTAGTTGGGAGGATATTGAATTGGATCCATACATTTTAGTTATTGAAGAACTAGTAGAGATTTTTGATTCTCATAATAAATTCTTTCATGGGAATTCTATTTAATTAGTCAATGTGTTATGGTGTAAAATATTGGATTCTCATAACAATTCATAGCATGAATCATTGGTGATAGAGTGGCGGCCTCACCTCTTTTTGGAGCATCCTTTTTCTAGATGAATTTCTAGGACAGAAATTCCTATAGTGGGGAGAATTGTAACATCCTTAGTTTTATAGTATGCCTCGTTTTAAGCTTTTATGCATCGTAAAGGGTGTAATAAAATGATCTGAGGTATGTTTGGAGTGGTCGAAGGAGGAGATGACTCAAAATCTGGAAAACTAGCTACAAGAGTATATTCATGCCATGAATATATATTCAGGTCATCAATAGATTCTAGGTAGAATCCATGATTTAGGTTCATTATGTGAAAACTATTCATGGTGTGAGATATTATTCACATTAAAAACTAGGATTTTAGGTTTTCATGCCAAGGTGACACATTCTTCAGTGTATCATCCATTATGAAAGTTTACATCATGGGTTAATGATTTACATCATGAATCATGTCTATTTTAGTAGATTAAATGTTTTGGTCACCTATATCCTTTCTCATTCATCTCCCTCATTCTTCTCTAAACCCTAGGTATTATCCAAAATAATTTGGGTGAATCCAGATATTCTAAACTTATCCAATTGGTGTTTCAATCCTTGTTTGATCGTTTTTCATCATATTAGTAAGTTTGATCAATTATCTCTCATTCTTCTATTTTTCCTCCTATTCTTCTGGATTTTGGAAACAGTTTTATGTTGTGTTTTTTGGAAATATAGATCATTTGTTGTTTCCTTCTCTAATTCTCATAGATCTATTGTGAAATTTTCTTTTGGAGGAAGGATCTTGTGTTCATAGTGGTTTGGCATGTGAGAATCTCAATATGTGATGGTATAAATTCTTCACTGACCCTTTTTTCTTATAGAAACTTGATTATAATTTGTAAGAATCTATTATAGGGCCTTTTTTCATTGTTTATTCATTTAATTTCTTCTAGTGTGTGTGGATCTTGTCATGGTTGGTGTGTGACCCCAACATGAGGTATGTGGTTCTATCTCTAGCATTAGTTATATGAAACATTAATTCTATTTATTTTATAAATGGTTTTATAAATGAGTTTTCATGATCCTTGAATTATTTTTTATGATTGTGTAAAATTTTATTTTGAGAAAATATGGTTTTCCCCTCATTTTGGAAAAAGAAAGGTGTTTTTCAAAGAATTGTGAAATGGGTTTTTAAATAATGTTTTTGATGAAAAGGGGTTGTTTGTAATTGTTTTTGAAATGTAATATTACCTTTGAAATTGATTTGATATATGTCATGCATGGGAGACTTGGGTACTTATATAGAGGGTTTAGTATTGGGACTTTTCTATTGAAATTGTAAGGGGATTCACTTTATGGGGTGATCCTCCATTCGTAGATCATAGATAATTGGATCTATGAACTTCATCGTGACATTATAGGGGTTTTAATTTCCAGGATGTTCCCTCATCCTTGGTTTATGGATGCATTGACTCTAGGGAATTGAGTGTATACTGGTCTTTGTTTGTATTATGGGTATAAGTAATCTAGTTGTCCTGGCCTTCATTAACCTATGGGTGTTTACCAATGTGCTTTAGTTTTGTACTTCTTTGGATTTTTACTATAGATTTTTACTATTTTTGGATTTGATATGATATGATACATTCTTTGATAAATGTAAATGATTTATGAAAATTATGATTTGAATTTGTATTACCTGGTTTTGTAAAAGGTTTGGAAAATGGGGAAATTGTGTACCATGCTTTTGATATAAAACCTTGTACATTATTATCCTGCCTTTTTTCTTTAAATTGAATATATTGGGTTTACTATACAAAGACTTGATATGGAACACGGTGAGATCCTACTGAGCTTGTTTAGCTCACACCCAGCACACTCTATCAGGGTTGTGTAGACCTTGTTGTATCTAATATAGAAATGGGTAAAGTGCTATAGTTCGGTAGCGAGTTTCATGTCAAATGGGTGTGGGTAACTCATGGTGAGTTATTGGGATGTTTCCCACATGTCTAATGGAGTATCTATTGGTAGTTTTTGGTTTTCCTTTTTAGACATATACTTTTGTTTTTTTATGTTACTCTTGATTATATCGCTACTGTTGGCATTCTTTTATTTATGGAATACTTATTTTTCTGGTTATATTTATATATATATATAATGTATCTTGTTTCAATATGTGAAAATCATTCCCTCTTTTTTTTGTTGGATGCCTAGGTTTTAGTCGTCAACCCATAGAGATCGGGAACTCCCTTCAAGTCTTATCATAGCCCAGTTTGGAGCCTAGTTGGATAGGTTGTCTGAGCTGGGATGTGACATATTAATTATGAATTTATTAATTCATAATTAATAATTTATTAATATGTTATATTAATTAAAAATACTTCATAAAAATAATATATTATTTATTATTACTTTATTAATTATTACTTTATTATTATGATTAATTATGGAACTATTAATTAATAATAATAATTAGTAATAATGTTGTAATAAGTAACATAGTTAATAATATAAAAAACAATTAGTAATAAAATTAATAATATAATTATTTTTATAGTTAAAATTTTGTATATTTAATTATTTATTTAATAATAAATAATAAAATTATATAATTAATAGTATAATTAATAAATTAGTTAAAGTAATTTATAATACTTAATTATAATATATTTCATAATGTAAATAATAATTTATTTAATAAAATAATTAATAATAATTTACAATAATGTTGGATCATTTAAATTTTTTATTGTTATTTTTTATGGAATCCCTTTTATTTAATGTGTTAATTATGTTGAGACCAAGTTGGTTGGAGGTGTTGTTTGAAATATGTTTGATAGAAGTTTTTTCAAATTATTATCCTTATGAAAAATCACCTCACTTTATTACATATGGTGATCGAATGAAGGGTTTTAGACTCATAGGATCGAACACAGATTTCTTGAGAAAGTCCACCAATTGAAGTTTTTTTCTGAATATTGTTTGTTGGGTGTTCTTTTTTCAGACTAATCTTTCCAGAATGGAGATTTTTGAAATAGAACGGGTTGATGTTTTAGATACATAATGTCTTTATAGATGTTCTTCATACAAAATCATACAATGTTATGCTTATCTCAATATTCCAATCATCATGAAGAAGTCATGATATATGAAATGGTTTTTAGAGGAAAAGAAAAATGTGAATTCTGGTGTTTCTATGAAGTTGATTTTTTCCAAATTTAGAAGTTGTTTGAAGACTCTATGTTTTAATTTATGAAGTTAGAAGATTTTAAAAAAGTTTTGATCGATCAATCCATCAGATAGGATGATCCATCGATCAAACTAATTCATTGGATGAACTGATCCATCGATCAAACTAATTCATTGGATGAACTGATCCATCGAATGAACCATTAGGTTCTGAGTTATAGAAAGTAAGAAGTCGTTTTTTACACTGATCCATCAGACAATTGTTCATCACCTGTAGAGTTAAATCAGATACAAAACATCATAATTCCCAAATCATATCAGATGGACCAAAGTTATTAATTACGAATGAGAAGAGTTTTTGAAATTGATCCATCAGAGAGAGTTGTTGACATCGACCCATTAGAAACATTTATTGGCTTCGATCAATCATAAGAGATAATGAGACTAATCCATTGGGAGAGGTTCAAATACCAATCCATCAAACAATATGTTGATACTAATTCAGCAGATGAGTTTTTTGACACCGATAATCCATCAGTTGCTGAATTTCATAGGATACACTTTCATCGGTCTGAGGAGTAGTTGAAAAAATGAAGAAAGTGGATTCTAATGTGATACATATAGAAGTTTAAAAAAAACTTTTGTTGAAGGTTTATGAAGTATTTGGAATTTCCAATTATGTTATCAAATATTTTAAGTTAGCTTGGAGCATCGGAGTAGGAAGTTTTTTGTTTTACTTGTTTTTATTTCAAACAAGAGAACCAAAATGAAAAATAGATTTTTAGAATGAGATGTTTCAAAATATCAAATTTGGTACTGAGTAATTGTAAATTTCTTATTCAAGTGAATTAGAGAATTAATAAGTTTTGTAGAATTCATGAATATTCGAGAAGACTCTATAAGATTTGAGAAGAATTGAGAAGTGGTCAAATGGAGGTAAAATGAATGTGAAATTCAGAGATCTGAAATTTCATTGAGAGGGAAAATTATTTCAAGTTCCTACCATTATTGTTTGAAGTGAACCTATATAAAGGGGTCCAAGTACAACATACTTTTACACTTTTTCCATGCAATAAGGTAGATCTTTAGGGTTTTTATTTCAAACTATTTATCAAATAGAACTTCTAAAGTAAGGTTTTCAGACAGAAGAAGTGATCGGAGAAGTGGTGGTCAGGATTCATCATATCAGACCAAAAAATTGGACTAATGGTTTCTAAAATAAAGGTAATAAGTAAAGAGTTAAGTAATTTTTTCTATATTAAAACAAGTCATACATGTTTATGTACTAAATAATCAGATAGAGGAATCATATTGAGTGATCAAACTGAGTTGTATAAAAATTCCAAAGAAGTTGTTTGTACTTATTACTGGGTAAGAAATTTAGTAAGTATTTTTAAATAATTGTAAAAGTTAAAGTTATTGAATAACTATAATGATAATATTCTGACCCTTTAGTTAAGGATTATAAACATGTAAAAAAATCCTATTACATTATCTTTTCAAGAAGAATCACATACACCATTGTATTGATCATAGTTCTATGAAAGTGTAAGGGTATTTCCTACATGTTGTATCCATACAAATAGTATTATTTCCTAGGAATTTTTTAGGTATTGGATTACTTCCAAACCATTCTATGTACTAGATTCTCTTATTGAGTAGTCAACCTTGTAAATACTTATGTTCCTATGGATGTGTTTGAATTTTTTTTTCATAAAAGTTGTAACTCTTTAACATGAGGTGAAGGTTTCTAAGAAAGTTAACATAAATGGAAAAAGATATCACTAATTCACCACATCCCCCTATTAGTTATTTCATTGATCCTATATGATCCTTTTCAATTGGTATCATAGGGAAGGTCCCTTCGTTTACTCTTTGCTGAAGTTTAAAGAGAAGTTGTTATGGATAATTTTATTTGTGTGAACATTAATGGAATTTTGATTTTTTATGGAGAGAACTATCATATCTAGAAAGATAGAATGTTTCTATATCTTATGTCCCTTAGTTATGAAGTTATAGAGGCTACTACAGATGGATTTATACTTCAAGATGAGAATGTTCCTCTTACGGCTACTGATAAGAAAAATCTGAAGAATGATGGTAGGGATAAAAAATATTTACTTACATTACTCCATAAAAGTGAATTTTTTAGAGTAAAAGGATTGGGAACTGCCAAAGGTATTTAGGAAGAGTTAAAAAATATCTATGAAGTAAATATAAAGTTGTAGAATAAAAAGTTAAAAATCTAGAGGTTGAATAATGAAGATATCAAAATGGGTGAATATGAATCTATTGGTGACTTCTTGACAATGGTGAATGATATTATAGGAACCATAAAATGTCTTAGTGAGAATCCGGAATATTGAACTGTTGTTGAAAATATCTAATGAATTACTTCTAAAAATTTAGATGCCAAAGTTTCATCATTGTAAGATAGAGATCCTGAAACTCTAACTTTGGATGACTTACATAGCACTCTCATTACATATTAAATGAGAAGATAGAAAATTATTAAAAGAAAAGAAAAGGTTGGTTGAGAAATCTCCTTCAAAACTTCCAAGCAAGGAAAATGTAAGAAGCTTATTGAAGATGAATAAGTTGATGAATCAGACACCAAATATGAGGTTAGTAACAATATTTATTAATTATTTTCCTTTTTTAGAAAATTTGAAAAGAGGCACATGGAGGTACAAAGGGAAGTTACCATTAAAATAATTTGTATGTGGATCTATTGGGAATTTTGCTACAAATTCCCCTCGAAGAATAAATGAAGAAGAAAGTGATGAAGATGAAAGAAATTAAAGAAGATCCTTTAAGAAACATGTTGAAAAATCAAAATCTTATTCCAATGGAAAAGATAAAAAGTTATCCAAATACAAAATGAGAAGTTTTTTGTCTAAGGATAATGAAGATGATGATAGTGAAGTTGAAGATGAAAAATTCACTGAAGTTTCTAGAGAAAATAAGTTTATTGAAAAGGTTAATGAAGAAAACTTCACTAATGATGAAAATAATAGTTCTGAAGAAGAAGAAGAAGAAACTCAAATAGAATATTCTCTAAAAATAGAGTCTAAATAATGTCGTCTAAAGATTGTAAGACTTGAAAGAGAAATCAAGAAGTTGAAAAAGAAAGTTATATAGAAAATAGTTAAGAAAATTTTCTTGAAGATAAATCAAAGATTCTAGAATAGATTGATCATTTAATGAAATCTCTTGAAAAATAGAATAGTTTAAATTAAAAGCTTGAAGGAAAGATAAAATTTAATGTGGAAGAGTTAGAACTTGTTAAACAAAAGTTCTCTAAAACCGATCAGGGAGTTATGAGTTTCAAAAAATTTGTTTTTGAGATTGGTGAATGTTCTGAGAAGTTTAAACCTAAGAAAGATCATCAAAATTTATCTTCAAAGGTTGAAAATAAAAATGAGTATGTTCCTAATATCAAGAAATATGAGAAAATCGTGTATATATCCAAAACCAAAAAAAGTTGAAAATTCATAAGTTTCAAAAATCTAAAGTCTGAACCAAATGTTACTACCACTGGTGATTCTATTGAAGATATAATGAAATACAAGTTGGATAAAAATATTTCAAAATATGGAAGAACTTCTGGGGCTCAACAAAGTTGTAATGTAGAAAGTAAGAAAGTTGTATAAAAACAAGTTTACAACTCTAGGAAGTATGGAAGTTACTAAAGAAGATATTCTCTCTATAGACACTACTATTATTGTGGAGGATATGGCCATATAGAAAATATTTTTTTGTTCAATAAACAACACTATAATAATCCCATGAGTAACTGGAAGCAATGTTTAAAGTGGATTTGGTCCTCTCAAATAAAGAACCTTAAGAGTGTTGTTATGAAAGATGAAAGTAGATTACAACCTTTGGAAAGTATTTTTAAAATATGTGAACATCCTATACATCTTGAAAAGGTATGTCTTATTTTGTTACTGGAAAAACAAAATTTTAACAAGAATTATCAAAAGACGAATGTGAAGAAATATAAAGGCAAATAAAAATATCTTATTGTAGAAACTGATCTCATTGCTACAAAAGGGGAATGATCCTAGATCTTGGATAGTGGGTGCTCATCACATATTATATGAGATCTTAAGATTTTAAGAGTGTAAAATATTTTAAAGAAGGAACAGTGATGTTTTTCAATGATAAATCTCTCAGAATCAAAGGTGTTGGATCTACTATTATTGGTGAAGAAAAACTAAAATCCAAAAGAGACTTGTTTTGTTGATGGGATAAAACACAAATTGTTATGTGTTTCAAAACTTTGTGATGAAGGTAATAAATTTTTTATTATAAAATATGGTTTCTTTTTGAAAATAGTTGAATATAGAAAATTTGTTATAAGAGGTCATCTCACAAAGGGGAACTTGTTTCAAGTTGGTGGTGTAAAAAATTCATGTTATCTAAGCATGATGGAAGAGAATAAATTGTGGCATAAAATTTTGGGACATATGTGTTAGTGTAATGAGAGAAAGTTAACAAATAAAAATAGTATATGTGATATTTTTGATTTGAAATGAAGAAGAGATTGTAATTGTTCCATATTTCAAAAAGGGAAAATTACAAACTCAATGCATGATAAAGTTGAAATTCATTTAAATCATCCCCTGGAGAAGATTTATTCTAATATTTGTGGTCCAATGAGAAAATAATTAAATTTTGAAGATAATTACTTTATTTATTTCATTGGTGATTTTAATTGCATTACTTGTATTATGTATTTGAAACATAAATCAAAAGCTCTAAAAATGTTTAAGAGTTTCAAGAGAATAAAAGAAAAGGAAGGTGGATATTCTATGAAGAAGTTGTGACCTGATAATGGCGGTGAATATAAAAATGAAGAATTTAGAAATTATCTTGGAAAATATGGTATTTGTTATGCACCACAAAAAAATTGTGTTTCTGAAAGAAATAATGTAAGTTTGGTGTAGATGAGGCATGCAATGTTGATTAAACGTGGTATTTCTCACTACTTCTAGAGGCAGGTGATGAGTAAAGAAGTTTATATTCAGAATTGGTGTTTCTACAAACCAAGTTCTTATATGAATACTTACGAAATTTTCTATAATTAAATTACAAGTTTGAAATTCTTAATAGTTTTTTTGAGTCCCTACATCATAAAAAACAAAAGTTTAAATCTTAGAAATTTTGATAAAATAGGTGAAGATAGATTTTTTATTAGCTATGCTTCTAATGGTAGAGAATATAGATGTTTTAATAAAGAAACCTAAAATTTGGTTGATTCTTATGATGTAAAAGTTTTTTGAAAAGATGATGAAGAAGTTTCACAAACACATGTAAATAAGGAAGATGTGGGATATGAGATAGTTGAGAAACATGAAAATAATTCCAATAATGGTGATGCCATAAAAATAGAAGAATCAAACTCATTTATTTCTATTGATGAGGAAGAAATTTGTATATATCATCGCAGGATAAGGAAATAGGAGGAATTATAAAACATCATTGGTGATCAACAACAAAAATTTAAAACAAAAATAACATCAAAATTTGTGGCACATACTTCTTTTCATTCAAAATTTGAGCTAAAATATGTTAATGAATATTTTAAGCATCATGAGTGGATTCATGCTGTGAATGAGGAATTGGAAAAGATTGAGAAGAATGGTACTTGGGAACTTGTACTCAAACCAAATAATAAAAATGGTATTAGTACCAAGTGGGTGTTCTGAAACAAGTTAAATGAATATGGTGAAGTGATAAGAAACAAAGCACAATTGGTTTTTAAAGGTTACTCACAAATTGAAGGCATTTATTTTTATGAGAATTTTGGTCTAGTGGAAATGTTAGAAACAATTAGAATATTTCTTTTTATTTCTACACAATGAGGTTAGAAAATATTTCAGATGGATTTAATATAAGATATTCCCAATGGAGAACTTAATGAAGAATTTTATATTGAACAACCATGTGAATTTGTAATTGTAAAAGATGAAAGTTATGTGTGCGTGTTAAAGAAATATTTGTATGGGTTAAGGTAATCTCCAAGAGCTTGGTATTCAAAATTGGATGTCTATTTAAGGAAGTTGAACTATAAGAAAGGAAGAGTTGACAGTGATATGTACATAAAATAAAATAAGGAGATCTATCTCATTATAATTGTGTATTTTGAGGATATTATCTTTGCTTTTAATGATGAAAGAACTTGTGAAAATGTTTATGAAGTGATGAAAAAGTTGTTTGAGACTTCCATGCTTATTGAAATGAAATACTTTCTTGGGTTACAAATCTCACAAAAGAATAAATATATTTTTATATCTCAAGAGAAGTATGCTAAGAAACTTCTTAAGAAGATTTTCATATAAAATTAAAAACCTTTTTACACACCAATTTCTATGGGAACCAAGTTTTCTAAATATGGAGAAGGAAAGGAAGTGAATTCTAAGGAATTTAAAAAGCTTATTAGAAGTTTGTTATATCTGAATACTTCAAGACCAGATATTGTATATGATTTTAATTCATGTGAAAGATTCCAAAGTGCTCTAAAATAATATCATTTCATTGTAGGAAAATGAATTCTTAGACATATCATATGAACAAAAGGCTTTGGTATCAAATATAACATCTTAGGAATAATTTATTTGTTTGGGTATACATATGTCGATTGGGTAGGTAGTGTGGATGATAGAAGATCAACATCTAGTGGAATTTTCTTTCTGGGGGAATTTTTTGTGAGTTGGTGTAACACCCCAAGATTTTATAAGATATATTCTTTTTCATTTCTTTCATATCTTCTGTTCTACACTACACCAAGATTATCTTGCACTATACGCAACACCGTATTAGCTTGCAGTATATGCAACACTAATCTTGGATCGTGTTAAACACAATTTCAAGTTTGTTTGATAGTAGTTATTCAACGCAACATTGAGTGTATATATATATATATATATATATATATATATTCAATGTATAAATGAAATATGGTTGGATTTTGTTATACACAATAACAAAAGAGTCTTTCACTATACACAATCCTGACTTGGCTTGCATTACACGTAATCGCGACCATCCTCGATAGCGTGTGTTGTACGCAATACCGGGTTTCACTAAACAACAATATATTGTTATAATATTATTATGGACTAACCGTTATGAATAGTATTAACTAAATTTTTAATTTTATAACATTATTATTCATCTTACACATTTTCTAGAACATGGTATGAGAACAAAATAAATTTTTCAGGTAAAATAAGTATTTTTAAAAAAATGCAGTTTTGTCACCTTTTGATGGCACACCCACTTTAAATCTAGTTTTTCACATGTTTATAAGTTCAATTTGACAAAATAAAATTCTTCTTTGGAATCATGATATAAAAATTTACTTTGGATAAATTTTTCATATTATTCTGATAACTTTCATATTTTAATAAATAGAAAAAACATGCTATATTTTAATTAAAAACAACTTTTTTCATCATAATAATTTATATGGTTAAATTATAATATTTAATGGTTTTAAAGTATAAATAGAATATATTTTTACCATTTAATATAACTTATGTCATTAGCATTGATTTTACATAGAATTCATAGGTAAAATCATTTCAATCTTTTGCAATGTTTTAACTTTTAAAACTTGTTTTCTTAACAACGGGATTAATTTTAAATTAATTTCTCCGACTTCTGTGATTTGAATTAGGAAAAATGGATTCCATATCTAGAATCAGTAGGTTCAAATTATGTTAATAGGCTACTTTTTATTTTTGGGCACTATGAATAGTAACTACGGTAAATTTTATTTACCATAGTTAAAGGTAAATCGGATAATTGAGGGTAAATATAATATTATAAAATTACCCTAACACTTGTCTTAATATAATTGGATGATTATATTTCGTCCTATGGAATATTTTGGTGAAAATGGAATCCATTGTAACCCACTTGGATGTGATTAAGACCTTTAATTTATTTTATTTAAAAGAAAGTGAAATATGTCTCACTCAAACTTTAATAATTAAATTATTTTTAATATAAAGTTATACATAATATAAATTCCTTTATAAATACTCATTTGAAATCTAAAATGTTTTTCTTTATCATGGTAATTTATTTGTAATTTTTAAGAATTATTTATTTATCTTATTAGATTATACATTAATGATGCAGAAATTATTTATTTAGTGAAAAATCAATAATATAGTTTTTATTGAAATAATAAAACACATCAAAAGGCCCAAAAACCTGACCAAGACTTATTGGTAGTATATATATAAACCCTAATCATCCAATGTCCAAATTGGTGACCATTTGGATCCTTATAAAGAATATTATGACACTTATATTATTTTATTTTAAATGATTCTAAAGTTGTCACTTTCATAATTTAATAAATATAACAATTTACATGTTGTAATTTTAAGATGATAAATTCATGTAAAAGTATTATTATAAAATATATGAGATTTATCTTCATCATATGATTTTATTTTTAATTTTTATGCAACAAATAAGTATATTAAATAATTATACAAAAATGTTGTACTAATTATTTTATTAAGAGATATACCAAATAAATGGTTTTAAAAATATTAAAATAAATATTATATGAACTATTTAATGTGTTCCACGAATTTTCTAGACAAATTTGACATGTTAGGAATCTATTAAATATTTTTTTTAGAATATATACTCTCTGTGGATTTTATTTAAATTAAAATAAATGAATAATGTCAAAATTGACACTATTGTTATTTTATAAAAATAACATATTATAAAATTGTTTAAAAATCACAAAAATATTTAAAATTTATAAATTGAAATTTATATGGTCTAAAATTTCATAAATTATCCAATTATGGAAAATTTACAACACATAAGTAATTATTTATAACAATTTAAAAATTAGAATCTTATTACCACAAATAAAATTAAATATATTAAATAAGGATGAATCAAGTTGATAATGTTTAAAATAAATTCTCAACATGTCTAAATTTTATTTTTTTGATGATATTACAACCCTATATCATCTAATATTTATATTTGAGTCATTTTTTGAGGTTTTTAAGTGAGGTTGAATTTATTATAAATTAATATTTCTTATGTTACCAAAGGTGCCCATCTCCTCCCTTATAAAAAAGGCACCCCTTCCCTCTTCTCTTCACACCCTTTTGAGCCTTGAAGCTCATCCAAACCCTTCCAATTACTCTTACCAACCTCTCTAGTTATATCATAGGGGTTATGGTCTTCTCAAAAGACCAACTCCAGTGCCTTAAGAAGAAGTTTAAAGGAGGTGCGTCGAGGAAAAGGTAATCTCTTCTACTGACTCTTTCAAGTTTCTTTCTTCTTCAACTTATTCTTCTTTAGTTGTTTAATTATAAATTAATAACATAAGTATCACTAATATACTGATATATTATTATAAATATAAAACAACCCTATTCCACCTTCTATCCATCCTACGGAAAATGAAATCACCGCGCGTGCGTACGTACGAAATATCGTCTCCACGCCGTGGTGTAATCAGTTTTCCCACCACCACCTTACTTGGATGGGTATAATGGTGTAAAGAATAACTATATATGGTTATTATAACATCATATTAATTCTTAGATAATATATCATCCACTCCAATTCTATTAAATAATTATGGGAATGATATCATCGCTCGTGCATACGTACGGACTACCACCTCCACGAACGCGATGAGATTCATTTTCCATGATATACCATTCAAGTATGATTATAAAGTATATATAATAAATAATAATGAAATATATTACATAATAATGATACTGGATTTATGTACATATATGTTTCATTTACTTAATTCCATTTAATTCAATAAGGAAATGAAAACAGCGTTCATGCGTACGTACGGCCTACCGTCTCCATAAACGGTGTATTTCATTCCATTTATCGATCTATAATATGTATTTATATGATGAATATATATTATATATAAATCATGTTTTAAATTATGGAATTAAGTAAATCAGGATATAAGTAATAATATCAAGAACAACAAGTCGAAACACGTACGATAAATGAAACGATTTTACCCAAAACGCTGCTTTAACATGGAATTTACAAAATAATCGGTAATATAAATCCATAAGTGGACCATATATGATATCATAACAATGAATATGATTTTGTAATAATTTAATTACATTATTTAAATCATTATACAGGAGGTTCGGATACATACGAAGCATATCGGACATAAGGTAATGGATAATTTTGCAATCTCATTTTTATCTGAGATTGCTTATACGTAAGTGTTTACTGGGGTTATATTTTTCATCCATGTCTATAAAAAATGTTTTTTATAAATTGTTTAATATTATTTCATGTATTTTTAAAGTCATGTTTACCCCTCTTTGACTTTTACTTTGTATTATGGAAGGAATCTTTCTTTCGTTTACCATACGTGGCACTTTTTGACTTTTCCGTTAAAAGTACGAGGAAAATGTTTTTTTTAACTTATACGGCATGAATGGATTTTTATGGTTTCATAACACCATATTTTCATAAAGCTTAATCTACAAGATTTCATGAATATTTTCAAAAAAATCCTTTTCTTTTAAAATTGCTTGGCATTTTGTGAAAAGAAAATGATTTTGAAGAAGAAATGATATTTTCATCAAGAATTCATTTCAAGTGTTTTATCAAAACCATTTTCCATATAAGATGACATTATTTCATATATGTATGTTTCAAGTATAATGTATCTATGATTTATATGGTTTCACTTTTCTTATGATGAAATGATATCCATTTGTTTTATATGGATTATGTTATGATGGGATGATGTTTATGAAACCCATTTTATTCTTTGGGTTATGATGAATGATTTATGTTTATGTTGTGGCACACGTAAGAATGATTTAATTATGATATAGGTGGGACCTATATCTCCCTCCAATTCATTGGGTAAAGATTTATATCTCATGAGATAGACATGGCTGGAATGGAAAGTTAATCTGGTTCAATGATATAGGACTGGAACGAGAAGTGAACTCGGTTCAGTAAGGGACTTTGTCCACTAAGATGGTCTTGGCAGCAATGTCTTGGATACTATGAAAATCATATCAAATGCTTAATGTTTTTCCACAATTACATGTTTTATTCCCATGCTATTTTATCATGATTGATGTTCCATTATGATATATGTCTTACGTAATGCCATGTTTTATTTCATTGCTCAAGATTTTGAAGTTTAAACATTATGTTCATGTTTTTAAGTTCAAATGTATATGGTTGGTTTTATTTTCTTCATGCTTACCCTTACTGAGAATTTGAGCTCACCCTTTATATGTTTTCTTTTACCCAGGATATAAAGAAAGGTTTTAGGTAAGAAAACAAAAGGGGAAGATCTTTATGGGAGATGTTGAAGATCTTTCACCATGATTAGAAGATTATGTTCTGAGTTTCCAAATACACTAAACTATTACGGTCCTTGAGTGTTGGTTTTTGTTATGTATTAAGTATTCTGCAAAAGTAATGTAATTTCCATGTATGTCAAGCTTTGGGTCTTTACAGTTGGCATGCTAAAAAGTAGAATTTTTTAACTCTTATCATGGATAAATATTAATATTTTTTCCACTCAAACTACAATACAAATTATGTGGATAAAGTCTGGGTTGGAAGATTTTCTAGTAGAAATTAAATTACCACTTTTCTTGGGTTGTGATAATCAAAGTTATATAAATATTACTATAATTACAGTGCAAAATTCTAGTTCAAAGCATATTGATATCAAATATAACTTCAAAAAATAACATGTGGATAAGAATGAACTCAAGTTGGAATATAGTCCTACAACAGAACAAGTTGTTGATATATTTACAAAACCTTCATCGAATGAATATTTTTATAAATTGAGGTTGAACATGGGTGTCAAACCTATTTCTCTCCAATATTGAGGTATGTGTTTCTATCCCATCTCTCATATTGTATTTGTATAGTGTTATCAAGGGGTAGAAAATGATGTTTCATAAATCTATTCAACGGAATGTGCTAAACCGTTTAAGGAAAGCATGCATTTAAGGAGAGTTTTTAAAAGGGGTAAGTTGTGATCTCAACCTGTGAATGTGTGAACCATTTTAACAATTTTTTGAAGTTATTATAGGAAACTTTTTTATAATAAAGTTGAAAAGTTTTAAAGATAAAATAAGTTGATAAGCTATGAAGTAAAGATGGAAAGTTTGAAGTTCAAGAAGTTGTTTCCTAAGTCACTGCTTATAGAAAGCATGGTTTTTTCATTCAATGATTATTTTTTCCTATAATTACTTTTCTCATTGATAAGTGATTAATATATTGAGTTTAAAAAAGTTTTAGTGATTTATGAATCTTGGTTGACAATAAAATCCAAAGGGGGTATTGTTGGGACCAAGTTGGTTGGAGGTGTTATTTGAAAGATGTTTCTGAAAGTTTTTTATTTTGTTATCTTTATGAAAAATCACCTCACTTTGTTACATATGGTGATTGGACGAAGGGTTTTAGACTTAGAGGATCAGACAGATATTTCTTGAGAAACTACACCAATTGATGATTTTTATTCTCAATATTGTTTACTGAGTGTTCTTTTTTCCAGACTGATCTTTCTGGAATGGAGCTTTTTGAAATGGACTAGGAAGATGTATCATATAAAGAATGTCACTAGATATATTCTTCATAAAAAATCAAATAATGTTATAATAATATCAATTTTCCAATCATCGTGAAGAATTCATGATACAAGTAGGATTTTTTAGAGGAAAAGAGAAATGTGAATTTTTTGTATTTCTACGAAGTTGATGTTTTCTAGATGTAGAAGTTGTTTGAATACAGGAAGTTTGAATTTGTTGAATTCATAAGATTTGAAAAAGTGTTGATAGGTTGATCCACCATATGGGATGGTCCATCGATAAAACCAATTTATCGGATGAATTGATCTGTCAAATGAATATTAGTTGTTGAGTTATAGAAAGTAAGAAGTTATTATTAACATTGATCCATCAGAAAAGTGTTTGGCACCGATAAGGCATCATATGAAGAGTTCAATCAGATATAGAGCACCAAAATTCCCAAATAATACCATATAGACCATAGTTTTTATTGTGAATGAGAAGAGTTATTGACACCGATCCATTAAAGAGATTTGTTGACACTAACCCATTAGATAAAGTTGTCGATGCTAATCGATCAGAAGAGATGATGAGATCGATCCATCAGGTGAGCTTCAGAGACAAATACATCAGAAGAGATATTGATATTGATTCAGCAGATGAGTTTTCTGACACCGATAATCCATCAGTTGCTGAATTTTATAGGACGCAGTTTCATCGGTATGAGGAGTAGTTGAAAAAATGAAGAAAGATGCTAAGGTGATATATATAGAAGTTTTTTCTGAACTGTTTTTGAAGGGTTCTGAAGTATTTAGAAGTTTCAATGATGTTGTCAAATAGTTTAAGTTAGCTTGGAGCATCAAATTGGGGAGACTTTTGTTTTAATTGTTTTTATTTGAGACAAAAGAACAAAAATGAAAAACAAAGTTTCTAAATGAGATGTTTTGGAATATCAATTTCTAGAATGAGCACTTGTAATGATATTATTCAAGTAAATTTGATGACTAAGAAGTTATGGAGAATTCATGAATATTAGAGAAGACTCCACAAGAGTTGAGAAGAATTGAGAAGTTGTCAAATGGAGTTCAAATGAATGTGAAGTTCAGAGATCTAAAATTTTGTTGAGAGGGAAAATTATTTTATGATCCCACCAGTGTTGTTTTGAGCACACCTATATAAAGAGGTCCAAGTACAGTGTACTTTGACAATGTTCACATGTAAAAAGGCAGAGCTTTGGAGTTTTGATTTTGAACTATTTATTAGACATAACTTCCAGAGCAAGTTTTCCAGATAGAAGAAGTGATCAGAGAAGTGGTGGTCAGGATTCATAGAATCAAACAAAAAATCAAACTGACAATTTCTGAAAGAGAAGGAATGAGGAAAGAGTTGGGTTCTATTTTTTCTATAATAAAACAAGTCATACATGTTTATGGACAGAATAATCAATCAAAGGAATAAAAGTGAGTGATTGTACTGAGTTCTATACAAAGTCCAGAGATTTTGTTCCTACCTGCTACTGGGTAAGTAAGAAAAAAATTGTTTTTTAAGAATTATAAAATTGAAAGTTATTGAAGTAACATGGTGAAAATGTTCTGAACCTATTGGTGAAGGTTTCTAAACTTGTTACAAAATCATATTTACATCTTTCATGAAAGAATAAGAGCATGCATTGTTGTATTGATCATAGTGCTATGCAAGTGTAAGGGTATTTCATACTCGTTTTATCCACACAAAGAGGATTATTTTATAGTGACCTGTGCGGTATTGGATTATTTCCAAACCATGACAAGGACTAGCTACTCTTACTGAGTTGTAAAGCTAGTAATTACTTATATTCCTATGGATGTGTTTCAATGTTTCTTTTTTGACAATGTTGTAACTCGTTAATAGGAAGCGAAGGTTGCTAAGAAAGTTAACATAAAAGGAAAAAAGATATCACTGATTCACCTTCTTCCCCTCTTAGTGATTACATTGATCATGTGTGGGCATTTTCAAATTCAATGTTTTAAATTTCATTTTGGTTATATTTGTAGTTCATATTTTTTAACATTTCAAAGTAACCTACTTGACTTTTTTTTAAGTGTGAAATATATGTTTTGAAACAACAATGTTTTGGGTCGTTTATATTTTCTTTGTATAATATTTTTTATGGTTTTTTTTATTTTCAATTATTCTTTATTTGTTCAGTCGTTGTTTAAAATTTTAGTTAGATTGTATCTATGGTTTATATTTTATACACTTTCAAAATCACCTAACATTATTATATATCAAGTGAATGGCTTTGAAAGTTTATAAAATATAAAATATAGATACACTCAAAATGAAATTTAAAAAATTGAACAGACATATAAAGAATAATTGAAAATAAAAAAATCATAAAAATAGTAAATGAAAAATAATTTAAACAAAACAAAAAAATGTTGTTTTAAAACACACCATTTATACTTATTTTTTTGCCCATGACAGTTTTTCTACTTAATGATTATTTATTGATTATTTATCTGTTTATTTATAATTAATATATTTATTATATTGCTATTACAATTATGAGTAATATAATTGATTATTAAATACACCTTGCATTGATGTGGGTGGGATGAGGTTTGAGTGTACACTCGAGGATCAAATTCTAGGCATGGGTGTATTTTCTTCATTTGCGTGAGTTGCAAACCGGCTTTGATTATAAATGATTATTAATTGTATAATTAATTGTTAATAATAACATTATTATTAATAATAATATTTTCTATATTACTAATTTAATTACTATTTATTTTAAATTATAGTATTTAATACATTAATAATTATATTATTTACATCATTTTTCATAATTATTATTGAAATTATCCTGAATACTTTAAAATATAACAAATATTTATTAATAATTGTTAATAATAATAACATAATTAAAATTACTTAATTGTAATTTAATTGATAATATAATAATAGGTTGGGGTAAAGACCCATTTTTTATTATGAAAGAAAACCTTCTTTTTAACTGAGTTGAGTGGTAATTTTTACATGACCCGAAGGTCCAGTGGCCCATAAGCCCAATACTACATAGCTCGAAGGCCCAGCGACCCGAAGGCCCTGAGTGAGTAGTCTGTATCATGCCATGTTACTATTCATATGTCACGCTCCACCCCCTACCAGTAATCATTGCACCATGAGCTCAGTCTGAAAGTTACATCACCTCCTATCATGAACCATTGCATCATGCTGGATTGATGTGTTGTGGCAGGGCACCCCTCACATCCACAATGTGGGAGAATGGCTGGAGGTGTCAACAAACATATCTCTCTTTCAAGCCGCTCACCCGGTGATGTTTGTGTGACCCTCACTTGCATTACCTGCTTGTTGCTTTGCATTCTCAGATCGGTTTCAGGTGTATGGTTATGTGGCATAGCACCCCTCCATCCCGCATCAGTGATACATGGGGTCATCAGCCTTCTGGCCACTATGGTTGACCCGGAGGCCCTGTGGCTCGAGGGCCTTCCACTGGTGATGGCTTGGAGGTCCGTGCCTGAAAGGTCTTGGATGACTCGAAGGTCTTGTGGCTCGTAGGCCCAATTATGTGACCCGAAAGCCTGATTAAAGTGAATAGTTATGTTGTTGCAGTACCGCTACAATATCTGATACAGTAACTCATAAATACCCCTACCCAGTTTTAATCTTGGGACTCTTTGATACACGATTACAAGGGTTTACCACTTGACTACACCCCCAACTGCCTAATTAATAATATAATACTTAATAACAATTATGTCCATAAATTTTTTAAAGTGTGGATGTTGTGTTTTTAAGCAATAAAGTTTGTATCATGTAAATTGTTTTTTGTTCATTATATTGATAAAATTATTTTTATTTCAAGATTTTTTATATGCTTTGTTGGTGTTTCAAATTTCATTTAGATTGTATTTATAATTTATAATTTATAAACATTCAAAGTCACTTACTCGAAACATAATAATGTTTCATATAGGTGACTTTGTAAGCTTATAAATTATAAAGTATTAATACAATCTAAATGAAATTAAAAACATTGACTAAACATATAAAAATATTTTAAAATAAAAAGAATTTTGTAAAACCAATTAATGAAAAATAATTTCAATCACATAAAATGTTGATGTTTCAAAATATAACATTTATAGTTTTAAAAAAATCAAGTGACATTGAGAGCATATAGAATATAATTTATAAATAAAATCTAAATGATCGTTAACGCATTGGCCAAATAAATAAAAAACAATTGAAAATAAAATTAATTTCTAAAAAATAATAAAAACAAACTAATTTAAATAACATGAAACAATGTTTTCAAGTTCATGATTTTGAACACTTGTAAAATATAAACTACATTTTGTGTTCATTAAATTATTTGTATAGGTATATTTTTTACTAAATTATTTATGTTTTCAACTATTTTTATGTGTACGTTCTTTGAGTTAGATTACATTTTGATTATATTTATATTTCATATTTTACAAGCTTTCAATGTGGCCTAAAAAATAATTGATAATCGAATTAATACTCAAATTATTAATAATAATGATTTAAATAATAGCTTACTAAAAAATAATTAACAATAATTAATAATTAAATTAATGCTAAAATTATTAATTTATTTAATTATACTTAATAATAATGTAATTAATAATGTAATACTTAAAAATAATCATTCACATAAATTTTTTAAAGTTAAAATGTTATGTTTTAAAACAATAATGTATGTGTCATGAAAATTATTTTTCATTTACTATTTTCATGAAATTCTTTTTATTTTTAACTATTCTTTATGTGTTCAATCAATGTTTTAAATTCTATTTAGAATGTATCTATATTTTATATTTTATAACCTTTCAAAGTCACCTACTTATACATAATAAGGTTTAGATGAATTTGAAAGTTTATAAAATATAAACCATAGATACAATCTAATTGAAATTTTAAACATTAACTTAACATATAAAGAATAATTGAAAATAAAAAAAATCATAAAAATATTATACAAAGAATATATAAATGACACAGAACATTATTGTTTCAAACTACAGATTTCATATTTAAAAAAATCAAATAGGTGATTTTGAAATGTTAAGAAATATAAAATATAAATATAACCAAAATGAAACTTTAATCATTGAATGAACACAAAAAAAAATATAAATAAAAAAAATCATAATTTTTTTAATTATTGTTAAATAAATAATTAAATATAATTTTTTTTGACTACTTTAATTACTAATTACTGTTATTTATATTATTTATTACATTACTTATTACAATATTATTATTAGTTATTATTAATAATTAATAATTCCATAATTGATGATAATAACAGTCATAACCAACAAAGTCGTAATAATTAATATTTTATTTTTATGAAGTCAAAATAATTAATAGATTATATTAATAAGGTATTAATTATGACTTAATAAACAAAAAAAATTACATGACATAAAACATTATTGTTTGATAATAATTATTAATAATATTATCATTATTATTCATTTTAACTAAACTAATAATAATATAATTAATATTAATTATATTATTATTTATTTTTAAATATTAAATTAATTATATTAATAATTACATTATTTATATTCAGTATTATAAATTATTAATAATCATATTTTTATTATTAATCTGGTTATTAATTGCATAATTTAAAAAAAATATTAATTATTGTTTTAAAAACATCAAAGACATATTTAGTAATCGTTATTATGATTTTTGTAATTTCTATTTATTACATTATTAATTTTTTTATGATTAAACATGTTTTATTATAAATAATATATTATACATTTAATGTTTGAAAAGTAGTGTCTGAATCTCACATTGAAGTTCTGAAAAAGATATTTTTATTACATTATTAATTTTTTTATGATTAATTATGTTTTATTATAAATAAAATATTATACATTTAATGTTTGAAATGTAGTGTCTCAATCTCACATTCTGAAAAAGATATCAAGGACTGCATCCTTATAAGAGAGGTGTTTGGAATAAATTTTATGTAATATTTTATGAGTGCTTTAATATCTATGGAATACTTTAGTTAAAGTAATACAAAATAATATATATATATATATATATATATATATATATATATATATATATATATATATATATATATATAAAGGGATGTCGCTATCTTTTACGGCTCCTGCGGATAAGTTTTAAAGAAGTCCTTGTCCGACGTATTTCCGGAATTTCTTTTCTCTTTTTCGTTTTATGAGGCAATCACTCAATATATATATGTAATAAGTGTTAAAAATGTTCCGTTGAGATTTATATAGAAATATTACGAATATTTTGTTAGAGTTTATATATAAATGTTATAAATGTTTTGTGAATATTTTTGTGAATATATGCCCACAATCACATTAATTACTGTTTTTTTTAAGAATCATACATTAATACATTAGAAATAATACTTAAAATACTAACACACATGCCGCCTTGTGAAGATTAATGCTAAAAATAAATGGTTTTATTTAAATAGAAATATATTTCAGGTTGATAATTTAAAAAAAAAAACTGAATAAGTTTTATATAATTTTTTTCTATGATTCTAATTATTCTAAAGAAAAATACACAATGATGTGAATAAAAAAACGTCCAATAATTTAATAAAAATGTAGTGATCGTGAAATTCAACGATTATAATTAATGAAAGAAATTTCTTTTTTATAGTTGATGAATGTATATAAACAAAATAAAATAAAATTACGGAAATAAAAATTGTTTAAAGTCATGCATGGATTGAATAATAATTCTATAAAATCTCTATTCATCCATTATATAATAATGCTTTCATGGAATTCACATTATTTTTTTTTTTTAAAAAAAATTGTTTTAAAAAAAATGCTGTTAAATTGACTTTTACCATCGGATAACTCTGCTGGCATGTTCGGTCCGTCTAATTTAAAGTATTAATAATGACTTAATATACAAAAAAATTACATGACATAAAACATTATTGTTTGATGATAATTATTAATAATATTATCATTATTATTCATTTTAACTAAACTAATAATAATATAATTAATATTAATTATATTATTAATTTTTTTAAATATTAAATTAATTATATTAATAATTACATTATTTATATTATGCATTAGAAATTATTAATAATCATATTTTTATTATTAATCTGACTATTAATTGCATAATTTTTAAAAAATTGTTATTAATTATTGTTTTAAAAACATTAAAGACATATTTAGAAATCATTATTATGATTTTTGTAATTTCTATTTATTACATTATTAATTTTTTTATGATTAATCATGTTTTATTATAAATAATATATTATACATTTAATGTTTGAAAAGTAGTGCGTGAATCTCACATTGAAGTTCTGAAAAAGATATCAAGGACTGCATCCTTATAAGAAAGGTGTTTGGATTAAATTTTATGTATTATTTTATGAGTACTTTAATATCTATGGAATGCTTTAATTAAAGTAATACAAAATAATATATATATATATATATATTTATTTATTTATTTATAAGGGATGTCGCTATCTTTTACGGCTCCTGCGAATAAGTTTTAAAGAAGTCCTTGTCCAACGTATTTCCGGAATTTCTTTTATTTTTTTCGTTTTATGAGGAAATCGCTCAATATATATATGTAATAAATGTTAAAAATGTTCCGTTGAGATTTATATAGAAATATTACGAATATTTTGTTAACATTTATATATAAATGTTATAAATGTTTTGCGAATATTTTTGTGAATATATGCCAACAATCACATTAATTACTGTTTTTTTTTTAAGAATCATGCATTAATACATTAGAAATAATACTTAAAATACTAACACACATGCCCGCCTTGTGAAGATTAATGCTAAAAATAGATGGTTTTATTTAAATAGAAATATATTTCATAAGTTTTATATAGTTTTTTTCTATGATTCTAATTATTCTAAAGAAAAATACACAATGATGTGAATAAAAAAACGTCCAATAATTTAATAAAAATGTAGTGATCGTGAAATTCAACGATTATATTTAAAGAAAGAAATTTCTTTTTTATAGTTGATGAATGTATATAAACAAAGTAAAATAAAATTACGGAAATAAAAATTGTTTAAAGTCATGCATGGATTGAATAATAATTCTATAAAATCTCTATTCATCCATTATATAATAATGATTTTCATGGAATTTACATTATTTTTTTAAAAAAAAATTGTTTTTAAAAAAATGATGTTAAATTGACTTTTACCATCGGATAACTCTGCTGGCATTTTAGGTCCGTCTAATTTAAAATTTTGGTGGATGCATTGCACTTGCACCTGATTAGAATAAAGGCATTTTTAAACTAGATGAGGTCTAGTCATTGGAAAGCTGGAATGCAATTAAATTAATAATGATGGCACCAAAAGTTAATTTATATAATTAAGTATACTCTAATGATATCATAATATTATTTAATGTTTTTTATGTTCATTTTATAACGCTAAATAACAATTGAAAAATGGAGCCGCCGCCCCCACAATTATCAATTGATGATAATTATTTCAGTGGTAAAATTATTTGCAATTATTAGTGTTATGTAGGATTACCATGATAATCACATTATCTAGAACCATGACAATGAAAGTTTAAAGTTTTATCATTTCTTTTATGAATCATTGTTGCATCATGTAATTTTTTCCTTGTTTTTCAACTATTCTAAACTAGTTTTGATCGATGTAAACCATCCAATTTGGTTTATATCGGTTCATAAATAATCATCGGTTGGATTTGATTTTCTCTTAAGGTGATTTTTTTAATTGGTCGGTTTTGATTTTCTCTTAAGTTGTTTTTTTAATCGACCGGTTTAAACTTGTGTCCTTAACCGCACAAAACCAACATTGCACACCCATGTTACTAAGATAAATGAAAAGAAGCATGAGAAAGGACTATTGTGTGTTAAACGGGGCTTCCCCTAGTCTAGAAATCACCTCAAACAAGTGGCATCAAAGCGAAGTTTTGGCCTCGTATTGTTCACATTTATTGGGTATTAAAAGTTCTCAAAATTTGAGTATGATTTGTGACGGGAGTTATGACTGATCTTTCACATCAAAAATTTTTATCGAGATTATCATATACACCATTGTGAAATAGTGGGTGTTTTGAATAAAAATATGTACATATAATGGCAAAATTTGAAATTAAAAAATCAATGAGAATACCTTTTTGTTGTAGAAGATGAAGATGCAAACAATGTTATTGAAATGAAATTGTCCACTTAAAATTTGACAAAAATTTGATGATCGTGCGTAACATTCGTGTCTTGTAACCCATTTGTTAGCCCAAGTCGGATAACTAGATGTCATCATGCTTCCCAACACACCAGAGGTTGTCGACTAGCGGTGAGAGCTTTATCCATACCATAAAAAGATGATGCCCTCAATACCATAACCATGAAAAACAATAAATAACAAAAACATCCAAAAAGCATCAATATTAGAATTAAATATGAAACCACTCTGAAAAACTAACCATAACATTATTACACACCATGCTGTAACAGAATGAACCCATGTCATACATCAAAAGAGTGATTGGTTGATGGTTTGATCATACACATGGTATATACAAGGAAATTAAAAAAAAAAGTAGTAGGAGGAACTCCACACTACCACAGATCAGTGTAAGGGCGGCGCTAAGAAAAACGCGCTGATAAAAAGGAGGTCATTATCAACGCTAGCTAAAAAGCCGATAAATCTACCATTTATCAACGTTTTTTTAGCTCTAATAAAAGATTGATTTTGCAATGCTATTATTAGCGCTGATAAAAGTTTTTAATAAATAATAATAATAATTTATATAAAATTATTATATTTATATTCAAAAATAATGTTTATTTATATACATTAAATAAAAAACGCATGTTTATAATTAATATTTTTTTTTAATAATTCAAATATATATATAATCTTTAAAAAAAGTATTTATAAGAATATAATTAAATATATATATTTAAATAATTAAATAATTATAATAAATTTTATGAAATAATAAATATATTTATTATATTTATAATTATATATTATTAATTTATATAAAATTATTATATTTACAATTCGTGTCGTCCATATATGTGATGACTCATTTTTTATGATCTATATTTTACTAGGTAAATGATTCAATCATGTTATACCCATGAATCTATTATGTTCTCATAAGAACATATAAAATTGCAATAAATATATTTATTATATTTATAATTATATATATTGGGTGTTTGGGGGTACAATTACATTAAACACACACTACACACAGGTCGGAAAGACAGGTCATAGCCCCCCAAAGGATAGCTCACCTATCAAACCTTGTTTATTCAGTACAGTTATAAAATTATAATAAATATATTTATTATACTCATAAAGTTATAAATATGTCACGAACCAACCCGGGTCAACCCTGAACCGGTCACCCGAGCCGGTCCGCGACATGGCCCGAGAGGCGTTCCCGATCCTCCCGGGCTGGCGACAAGCGCCAGGGCATCAACAGAAGCTATGGGAACGATTTCGCCCAATATAAATAAATAAGACAGTGAAAATAATACAGAGCAGCGCAGAAAAGATAACCAAATAAAGTGACTAAACAAGAACAAACAAGAATCAAACTAACCAAACACGACGCGCGAACAAACTCCGTGCGACCTCGCGGGTCGCTCTCCGACTCAACGATCAAGCGTCGCCCTAGGCGAGCGCACTCAAGCTATATCCTGCACAAACACTAAAAACAGAAAAGAACTATAGGTGTGGGTATTAAAACTCAGTAGGCTAGCCCGATATCTATTCCCAATGCACTACCTTTAAAATAAAAGAAACATTATTTCAAGTTTGAACTACAATTTATAAAAGTATGTTTTTCTAAGCATTTTACTTAAAAACAAAGTACGAACCATTGCCCTTAGCCATTTCAAAATTCGGGTTCATTTCATTAGTGTCAATGACATTTCAGGAAAGGGAAAAGTGATGTTTAAATTTTCAAATTTGTACAAAGGGAATTAAACAGTTTTATTTGAAAACAATTTTTAGAAACCTAATCAAAAGCAATTTACCATTTTCCAAAGGAAACAATACACCATAATGCACAAAGTAAAACACACAGCAAGGGCAATGTAGGTATACATGTGAGCATCATAATCATTACTGCAAGCTACAAAGCTGAATAGACATGGGTGAACCTAGGAGATCGAGAATAAACCAGAAGACACCAATACATGAGAAATCATCCTTATTGGCATGTCACGATGAAATCAAAACGCAAAAAACGCTCGACCATCCACTCACAGGCAGGTCGAGGGCAAATCCCATAGTAATAAACCCAATATATCCACCTACTATGGGCCACTGGTCAGTACCATAACCTACCAGTGCAGCAATCGTTCTTAGAATATTCTCTCAATATGCCAGATTCCCATGTCTCAAGTGTTTAAGAAAAAGGGGTGAGCCAACCGATGCCAACCGAGCATCCAATCAGATATATCTATATATAAAGAACAACAGACATTCCCCGAGCCACTCCATGGGACAACCCCTTGCCTTTAACTACTCAAGTACCCGGGAGCCTCTAAGCGCGGCCTCCCAAACAATCCATTGCAACCAAGGCATGAGAGTCGCCCTAAGGGGGTTTTTATCAAAACATTTTTATCGCTTTCATAAAGTGCCAAACGGGCATTTAATACATTTCACAAACACTACTCAAAGACAGGTACAACTTCTTTATGAGACAAAATCCAGTTTAACACTGTTAAAGAATCCCAAAACACTACGCCACAGGCTAACAATATTTTTATAAACCAAACCAAACCATTTTCTTTTTCCAAGTAATCTTTAAGAGCCAACCGGGCAATTTCTCAAACAAACCAAAGTATTTGTTCATGCTTCAAAGAAATCATTTTTCATTAAACCAGAACTCTGTTTTACATTCTGTGAATTATGTTTAAAAGCCAAACGGGCATTCTTTCATTATTGGGTGTCCGCTCGTCAAAAGAATGTTTCATGTGTCGTGTATAAAATAAACGGCTCCTTTTGACATTAAATAACCATTTAAAAATTTATCATCTTATATTAAAAATTAATTATCGTATATTATCTCATATTTATTACAATTAATAAAATGTTGATTTTGAACAATTAGGGTGCGCAAACAGCATGAAATAATATAACTTAAATTTTAAAAGCAGTGCAAAGGGAACCTACCTCAAAATCAAAGCGCGACGACAAAACAACTTTGGAACCGAGGCGCGATGACACAACGCGTGTCCGAAGCCACGTGATAAAGTCCGACACTCTGCATAATCAAAACCAAGGACTCAGACACATCCAAAACTCACCAGAGCATTCGAAACCAAGCGGCGGGAATAAACGCTCACCTTGAAACCAAAGCGCGGCGATGACGGAACCTCGGAGACAAGGCGCGACGATGACGCTCACTCGGAAACACCCTGCGCGGGTCCTAAAAGTCCTAAGCCAACAAATAAAAACTCACCATCAACAAGAGTACGATGATAATAATAAAAATAAAGATAATAATAGTAATAATAATACTAATAATAATAATAGGATTAGTAATAATAATAATAATAGAAATAATAATAATAACAATAGTAATAATAATAATAGTAATAGCAACATAATAATAATAATAATAATAATAATAATAATATGAAAAACAATAATAATAATAACAAGACAATAATATGAACATTAATAATAATAATAATAATAATAATAATAATAAAATTAATAGTAATAATATTAATAATAATAATGATAATGATAATAATAATAGTAATAGAATTAATAATAACAATAATAATAATAATGATAAAATTAATAATAATAATAATAATGAAAATAATAATGATAGTAATAATAATAATAGTAATAAAATTAATAATAATAATAATAATAATAAAATTAATAATAATAATAATAATAAAATTAATAATAATAATAATAATAAAATTAATAATAATAATAATAATAATATTAGCAATACTAACATTAATAATAATAATGATAAAAAAAAGGTTATTAACATATTAAATAAAATAAAATAGCAAATTAAATAAAAAAAAAACGGACCTGCGGCGGAGCAGAAGAAGGAGAAAGAAAAGAAGAAGAAGAAGGGAAGAAGAATAGGAAGAAGGAGAGAAGAAGAAGAAGAAGAAGGAGAGAAGAAGAAGAAGAAGGAAAGGAGAAGAAGAGAAGAAGAAGAGGAGGAAGAAGAAAAGAAGAAGAAGAAGGAGAGAGCAGGGGCGCCGGCTGTGCGCGCTGGACAGGGGAGGAGAGGAGGAAGAAAAAGAAGAAGAAGAGGAGGAAGAAGGAAGAGGAGAGGAAGAAGAGGAGAGGAAGGAGAAGAGAAAGAAGAAGGTCGGGCGCCGGGAGGCTGGTCGTGCGAGGAGGGGGTTGCCGGAGGGGAGCCAGTAGGAAGTTCTGTCGGCAGAGGAGTCGCGCCGACAGGGGGCTACGCCAGCAGAGGGCTGCGTCGGCAGGGGCTTCACGTCAGAGAAGGCTTCGCCGGAAGGAAGGTCCTCCAGGGGAGGCATGCGCCGGTGGGGATGGGAGGTAGGGCAGTGCGCATAGGGGAGGGGTGCGACGGGATAGAGAGGGGGAGGGGAAGAACAGGAGTGCGGTGATGCTGGTGCCGGGTGCCGGGTGCCGGAGAGGGAAGCCGGCTGGGTGAGAAGAGGGATAAACGGGAGAGGGAACCAGCGGCTGGCGGCTGGAGATCAGGTGAGGGCCCGAGGCATCGGGCTGCTGTTGAGCATGAGGGGAGAAGAAGAGGGAGGTGGCGGCTCCCGCGAGGGAGAAGAAAAATATAAGGGTGGGCCGCTAGGGTTAGGGAGGAATAGGTATAAAGAAATAAAAAAATAATAATGAATAAATAAATCACTAATCCTTAAATATACCTCCATAAAAACCTCAATACTTCTAATTGAATTAATAAAAATTTTCTAATATTATTAATAACAACAACCATTATTATAAACCTCATTAACAACCATAATACCAATAAAACTTATGAAATAAAAATTTGTGTCGAACATTAATAATAATAATAATAATAATGACCACTAATAAAAAGAATTCATATCATTTTAATAATAATAAAATTAACGAAAGGACCACGCAGTTGCATGGGCGAAGCCGCGCGACGTCGCGCTCCACCCGTGCGTCCAAAGATGTCAGACCCAAAACACGCACTTTTTATCCTAAGTTTAAAATAAAAAAAAACAAAATCGTTCGCGACTCAAACCGAACCAAAAAGAATTTAAGGTGAAGCGAATAATAAAATAAAATAAAATAAACACCCTTGTCGGGGTGCGACAATTCTCCCCACCATAATGCTTTCCGCCCCCGGAAATCCACAACACCAACCAGTCGATCGATCAACACCTAAGGATTTCACAGAACACGATCCAACCTCTTAACCAAGGATGTCACAACGACTACCAGCGGGACTGAACCTCATTGCCCGAAATAAATCACTAACAGAGGGGAGACCTGAACGGGCTCCCCACCATAAGAACTCAACTAGCATTCGATAACGACTTAAGATAAAACCCAAAGAGACTCATGGTGGGTCTTCCCACCATAAAGAACCGACCAACTAACGACCAAACGGGAAAACAACTTAGACATGCACGAGACCTTACTCCAGCTAGAAAGAGCACATCAAGGACCTTTAAACCACTTACTCACGTCCAAAAGTAATAGGATTTGATCTGAAAATTTTACGCAAACCAAAACCCTTACCCCATGGGCGGGGAGGGTGGGCCCAAGGATTGGATCACTGAAACTTGGACGGAAAACTACTCACGTACCACTACTTAGGGATGGACACATACCAAATCCATAACCGATTCACATCGGTGGTCCACACGAGGTCACTGATCAGCAACATACATCCAAAAGGCACAATTCCCGACGTTACACGAGGGATAAGTCCATCGCGCACTTTGGAACAAGAGAGAACTACAACGACAGAGAAACCAGAGCAACAACACCAAAACTATCACACCACGACGATAGAAGCACGACTTTCACCAGACTCTTTAAAAATTTCCCCCGGGGGTTCCTGACTACGCGCTGGCTTCACTCCGAGACCTTTTGGCTGGAGCTCTGATGGATGAAGCATCTTCTGCCTCGCAGTCAGGTTCTGATAATCCCAACAAGAAACATACATCTTTTGATTTGACAAAAGAAAGGACAAGATTTTAAAATTTAAAAACACACCAGCATTGAAAGGAGAAGTTCATCAAAAGATCCACGACATTCCCATACGTTTCAAACCCAAAACAACACCCATACAAAGGCCACGACAATAGATCACTTATACTGAAAGGAAACATACACTGGAAACTTTGAACAAAGACCCTACAACACATTACTTCTGAGAACTTCCTCTGCGACGCTTCCTTGCAACGCCCCGACAAAATCGTCGCAAGTGACCCAGGCGTCCACATGCCTGGCAGGGCTTCGGAGCGCTTGGGCACGATGACTTCTTGTGACCCCGCTTGCCACACTGATAACACACAATAATCTCTCGTACCGAAGAGGTTGATGAAAGATCTCGAGGCCTCTTGATTCCATGACCTGATCCATCCACTTCCATTTGCTTGCTCATCTCCTTTCCAGAACTTTCACCAGTGCTCATAGGGATCGAAGGAGGGAGAACTACTTCGAGCACTCCTGCCATCGCGGCTTCGACATGAAAAGCTTGTCTTGCCACATCGACAAAAGAAGTCAGGTTGGACTCTGAAACCTTCGACTGTAGATCAGGGCGGAGACCCGCCTCGAAGCGTCGAGCCTTCACGGGGTCATTTGTGGCATACTCTGAATCATAAGGTACTAGCTCCACAAAGCGATGGAAATATTCCAACACGGATCCGTCGCCCTGCTGAAGACAACACATTTCCATCCCCTTCCTCACCCTATCTTCCTCAGAGAAATACTGACGAATGAACGAGGCCTTGAAAAACTCCCAAGTAATCTCTTGACGAGGCTTGTTCCGAGACACTGACTTCCACCACATCCACGGTGAACCTTCAAGCATGAAGGTCGCAAACTTGACCTTCAACGAATCGGGCAACTCAATGAGGCTAAAGTCCCTTTCAATCTTCCGCATCCACTCCCCTGCCACGGAAGTTTCTACTTGACCATAGAAGAGAGGTGGATCCAACTTCCGAAACTCAACCATAAAATCCTTAGGTTGATCAACCGCACTACGATCACCCATCGAAGCTCCAAAGGGATAACCGCTGAACAAGGAAAGGTCAAAAACCCAATCAACGCCAACTCAACGAATGAATAACAACCTCAAAATCAAACACTGCATAGGTGACAAGCTCAAAATCCGAGAAAACAAGTTATCATAACGTCAAAAATTTTCTCTTTGAAAACATCTTTAATTTTGAACAAGCTTAATGGATTAAACCTTCGCCATTGGTATTCTTTAGAGCCTCACTCACATGCATGTATCCGTGCCACCCAGGGCATCCATCCACCATACCAGATATCCATCCACATTTCCAACATACTAAAATGCATGTGAGTACTCATCAGAACACCAAGGCCAAAACAAAGCAACTTCATTTTCCAAAAACAATTTATTCATACCACTCCTTTTTTAAAACAATCTACAAATTAAACATGTTATTTCAAACAACCCCTTTTTTTTTTCAAAACCAACTTTTCTGATTCAAACCACTTTCAGAAATCAACGGAAACCCAAAACAACTCAAACAGGGGACTAGTGTCAGTGAGTGACTTGACCATATGGTTGGCGGCCACATGCCAAACACGTCACTGACACAGAGAGCCTTCTTGGACCATGCCCCCAGCTCCACATGGCTTGCCAGGCCATGCGGCTTAGGACTATTAGCCCAACTCCACTTGTCGTACCCCAATCGCAAAACATTTCCATAAAAACCCAAACAAACCAATTAAACCGGACTTCCCATGGAAACCTGAGGATCGGTACGGGCAAGAGTTCGCGACGCTCTTCTCGCACCTACCCCTCAAGTCCCAACAATCCTACTCCATCTACCTTGACATCCCAAATAACAAAGGGCGCTCTGAAAAGTGAGGTCTGCTAAGAGAACACCTCCTCTGATACCATTTTGTCACGAACCAACCCGGGTCAACCCTGAACCGGTCACCCGAGACGGTCCGCGACATGGCCTGAGAGGCGTTCCCGATCCTCCCGGGCTGGCGACAAGCGCCAGGGCATCAACAGAAGCTATGGGAACGATTTCGCCCAATATAAATAAATAAGACAGTGAAAATAATACAGAGCAGCGCAGAAAAGATAACCAAATAAAGTGACTAAACAAGAACAAACAAGAATCAAACTAACCAAACACGACGCGCGAACAAACTCCGTGCGACCTCGCGGGTCGCTCTCCGACTCAACGATCAAGCGTCGCCCTAGGCGAGCGCACTCAAGCTATATCCTGCACAAACACTAAAAACAGAAAAGAACTATAGGCGTGAGTATTAAAACTCAGTAGGCTAGCCCGATATCTATTCCCAATGCACTACCTTTAAAATAAAAGAAACATTATTTCAAGTTTGAACTACAATTTATAAAAGTATGTTTTTCTAAGCATTTTACTTAAAAACAAAGTACGAACCATTGCCCTTAGCCATTTCAAAATTCGGGTTCATTTCATTAGTGTCAATGACATTTCAGGAAAGGGAAAAGTGATGTTTAAATTTTCAAATTTGTACAAAGGGAATTAAACACTTTTATTTGAAAACAATTTTTAGAAACCTAATCAAAAGCAATTTACCATTTTCCAAAGGAATCAATACACCAGAATGCACAAAGTAAAACACACAGCAAGGGCAATGTAGGTATACATGTGAGCATCATAATCATTACTGCAAGCTACAAAGCTGAATAGACATGGGTGAACCTAGGAGATCGAGAATAAACCAGAAGACACCAATACATGAGAAATCATCCTTATTGACATGTCACGATGAAATCAAAACGCACAAAACGCTCGACCATCCACTCACAGGCAGGTCGAGGGCAAATCCCATAGTAATAAACCCAATATATCCACCTACTATGGGCCACTGGTCAGTACCATAACCTACCAGTGCAGCAATCGTTCTTAGAATATTCTCTCAATATGCCAGATTCCCATGTCTCAAGTGTTTAAGAAAAAGGGGTGAGCCAACCGATGCCAACCGAGCATCCAATCAGATATATCTATATATAAAGAACAACAGGCATTCCCCGAGCCACTCCATGGGACAACCTCTTGCCTTTAACTACTCAAGTACCCGGGAGCCTCTGAGCGCGGCCTCCCAAACAATCCATTGCAACCAAGGCATGAGAGTCGCCCTAAGAGGGTTTTTATCAAAACATTTTTATCGCTTTCATAAAGTGCCAAACGGGCATTTAATACATTTCACAAACACTACTCAAAGACAGGTACAACTTCTTTATGAGACAAAATCTAGTTTAACACTGTTAAAGAATCCCAAAACACTACGCCACAGGCTAACAATATTTTTATAAACCAAACCAAACCATTTTCTTTTTCCAAGTAATCTTTAAGAGCCAACCGGGCAATTTCTCAAACAAACCAAAGTATTTGTTCATGCTTCAAAGAAATCATTTTTCATTAAACCAGAACTCTGTTTTACATTCTGTGAATTATGTTTAAAAGCCAAACGGGCATTCTTTCATTATTGGGTGTCCGCTCGTCAAAAGGATGTTTCATGTGTCGTGTATAAAATAAACGGCTCCTTTTGACATTAAATAACCATTTAAAAATTTATCATCTTATATTAAAAATTAATTATCGTATATTATCTCATATTTATTACAATTAATAAAATGTTGATTTTGAACAATTAGGGTGCGCAAACAGCATGAAATAATATAACTTAAATTTTAAAAACAGTGCAAAGGGAACCTACCTCAAAATCAAAGCGCGACGACAAAACAACTTTGGAACCGAGGCGCGATGACACAACGCGTGTCCGAAGCCACGTGATAAAGTCCGACACTCTGCATAATCAAAACCAAGGACTCAGACACATCCAAAACTCACCAGAGCATTCGAAACCAAGCGGCGGGAATAAGCGCTCACCTTGAAACCAAAGCGCGGCGATGACGGAACCTCGGAGACAAGGCGCGACGATGACGCTCACTCGGAAACACCCTGCGCGGGTCCTAAAAGTCCTAAGCCAACAAATAAAAACTCACCATCAACAAGAGTACGATGATAATAATAAAAATAAAGATAATAATAGTAATAATAATACTAATAATAATAATAGGATTAGTAATAATAATAATAATAGAAATAGTAATAATAACAATAGTAATAATAATAATAGTAATAGCAACATAATAATAATAATAATAATAATAATAATAATAATAATATGAAAAACAATAATAATAATAACAAGACAATAATATGAACATTAATAATAATAATAATAATAATAATAATAATAATAAAATTAATAGTAATAATATTAATAATAATAATGATAATAATAATAATAATAGTAATAGAATTAATAATAACAATAATAATAATAATGATAAAATTAATAATAATAATAATAATGAAAATAATAATGATAGTAATAATAATAATAGTAATAAAATTAATAATAATAATAATAATAATAAAATTAATAATAATAATAATAATAAAATTAATAATAATAATAATAATATTAGCAATACTAACATTAATAATAATAATGATAAAAAAAAGGTTATTAACATATTAAATAAAATAAAATAGCAAATTAAATAAAAAAAAACGGACCTGCGGCGGAGCAGAAGAAGGAGAAAGAAAAGAAGAAGAAGAAGGGAAGAAGAAGAGGAAGAAGGAGAGAAGAAGAAGAAGAAGAAGGAGAGAAGAAGAAGAAGAAGGAAAGGAGAAGAAGAGAAGAAGAAGAGGAGGAAGAAGAAAAGAAGAAGAAGAAGGAGAGAGCAGGGGCGCCGGCTGTGCGCGCTGGACAGGGGAGGAGAGGAGGAAGAAAAAGAAGAAGAAGAAGAGGAAGAAGGAAGAGGAGAGGAAGAAGAGGAGAGGAAGGAGAAGAGAAAGAAGAAGGTCGGGCGCCGGGAGGCTGGTCGTGCGAGGAGGGGGTTGCCGGAGGGGAGCCAGTAGGAAGTTCTGTCGGCAGAGGAGTCGCGCCGACAGGGGGCTACGCCAGCAGAGGGCTGCGTCGGCAGGGGCTTCACGTCAGAGAAGGCTTCGCCGGAAGGAAGGTCCTCCAGGGGAGGCATGCGCCGGTGGGGATGGGAGGTAGGGCAGTGCGCATAGGGGAGGGGTGCGACGGGATAGAGAGGGGGAGGGGAAGAACAAGAGTGCGGTGATGCTGGTGCCGGGTGCCGGAGAGGGAAGCCGGCTGGGTGAGAAGAGGGATAAACGGGAGAGGGAACCAGCGGCTGGCGGCTGGAGATCAGGTGAGGGCCCGAGGCATCGGGCTGCTGTTGAGCATGAGGGGAGAAGAAGAGGGAGGTGGCGGCTCCCGCGAGGGAGAAGAAAAATATAAGGGTGGGCCGCTAGGGTTAGGGAGGAATAGGTATAAAGAAATAAAAAAAAAATAATGAATAAATAAATCACTAATCCTTAAATATACCTCCATAAAAACCTCAATACTTCTAATTGAATTAATAAAAATTTTCTAATATTATTAATAACAACAACCATTATTATAAACCTCATTAACAACCATAATACCAATAAAACTTATGAAATAAAAATTTGTGTCAAACATTAATAATAATAATAATAATAATGACCACTAATAAAAAGAATTCATATCATTTTAATAATAATAAAATTAACGAAAGGACCACGCAGTTGCATAGGCGAAGCCGCGCGACGTCGCGCTCCACCCGTGCGTCCAAAGATGTCAGACCCAAAACACGCACTTTTTATCCTAAGTTTAAAATAAAAAAAAACAAAATCGTTCGCGACTCAAACCGAACCAAAAAGAATTTAAGGCGAAGCGAATAATAAAATAAAATAAAATAAACACCCTTGTCGGGGTGCGACAAAATATATATAATTAAATAAATATATTTATAAATAGATGTTTTTTTCTTATTTTTATTAAAGCAGGTGTCCTCATTTCATGTTTCAAAAGCATTTAATTACTAATTGGACTCTTCAATTGTTTTTTCATTGAATGGAATAAGTTTTATTCCTTATATGTAGTATGATGTGATTTGGTTTCATTATTGTTTTGCTAAAATAGAAAACTATTATATTGTAATGTATTTCAATATAATAATTTATATTATATATATATATATTCAATATATTAATTTATATTATATTATATTATATTTATTTATTTATTTTACTTTTTAAATAATTATAAAATTATAAGAAATATATTTATTATATTTATAATTTTATTAATATATATAATTAATATATTTATTATAATTTTATAATTATTTAAGTATATCTATATTTATTTATAATCATAATTATAAATAATTTTATTTATTTATAAATATTTGTATATATTTATAAATATATTTATTTAATTATATATATTTATAACATTATAAGTATAATAAATATATTTGTTATAATTTCATAATTATTTAAATAAATAAATATTTATTTATAATTATAACTATAAATAAATATATATTTATTTGTAATTAAAAAAATTATAATAAATATACATTTATTTATAGTTATAATTATATATATATATATATATATATTTAAATAATTGTAAAATTATAAGAAATATATTTATTATATTTATAATTTTATTAATATATATAATTAATATATTTATTATAGTTTTATAATTATTTAAATATATCTATATTTATTTATAATTATAATTATAAATATTTGTATTTATTTATAAATATCTGTATATATTTATAAATATATTTATTTAATTATATATATTTATAACATTATAAGAATAATAAATATATTTTTTGTAATTTTATAATTATTATATATATATATATATATATATATAAGGTGTTTGGGGGTACAATTACATCAAAACACACACACTACAAACACATGCCGGAAAGACAAACCATAGCCCCCCTAAGGGATTGCCCACCCATCAGGCCTTATTTATTCAGTACATGATCCGAATACTCAGTAGGCATGAAACCCATTACATTGCTCAAAAGCCCACAAACTGATCTGAAAACCCAGTGCAATGTTATGTCTGTATCATGCCTGCGTCACCGTCTGCCTACCTCATGTATGAGGTACCGTCTGCCAGCGGAAATTCACTCTCACTCGGATTTGAACCCGGGACTGATGCAGAATTACGGGGAGCCTTTACAACTCGGGCAATCCCCCAACTGCACTTTAAATAAATAAATATATATATTTATTTATACTTATAACTATAAATAAATATATATTTATTTGCAATTAAAAAATTATAATATATATATATATATATTAGGTGCTTAGGGATACAATTACACTAAACACACGCACACCACACACACCACACACACAGACCGGAAAAGCGGGTCATAGTCCCCTCAAGGGATAACTCATCCATCAAGCCTTATTTATTCATTAAATGACTTGAAAAGCTCAGTGGGTATGAAACCCATAACATAGTCTAAAGTCCCACAAACTGACCCAAAGATCCAGTGCAACATCATGTCTGCATCATACTGCATTTGTCACCAAGTTTGCGTCATTTCTGCATCACCGCCTGCCTGCATCATGCGTCATGTCTGCGAAAATTCCCTCCCACCCGGATTTGAACTCGGGTCTAATGCATGATTATGGGGGTGGGTTTACCACTCGAGTAAGCCCCCAACTACTATTTATAGTTATAATTATAAATATCTAAATATATATTTATAAATATATACAAATATTTATACTTATAATTATAAATAAATGTAGATATTTTTAAATAATTATAAATTTATAATAAATATATTAATTATATATATTTATATAATTATAAATATAATATAAATATTTATTATAATTTTAAAAATATTTAAATAAATATATAATTATTTATAATTATAATTATAAATTTATATATTTATATCTATAATAAATATCCATATTATATTTATAATTATATAAATATAATTAATTAATACATTTATTATATATAATTTAAAATATAATAAATATATTTATTAAAATTTTGAAATGATTTAAATAAATATATATTTATTAACATTGGATATTTATCAGTGTTATTTTTTGAACTGATAAAAATTGACTTTTATCAGCGTAAAAAAGGTGTGATAAATTGTTTTTTTATTAGTGCTATATATTTAGTGTTAATAAAGTTAGGTTTTATGCTTTCTATATTTTTGCGTTGATAAAACATACATTTATCAGCGCTTTCTAATAAGTGCTGATAAAAGCCTTTCGTTTTGTTATAAAAGAATCTCTATTAGTACCCTGTCGCCACTCACGCCCAAGCTCTCGCAAAACCAAACCTCTGCTGCCGCTTCACCCTGCCGTTGCTTCCTCCTACCGCCACTGCCTCCTGCCTCCGCTCCCTCCGGTGCTGCCGCCGCCGACGCGTATGCTGCCGTCGCCACATCTATGCCGCCAACCCCGACTCTACCGCCGCCAGACCCTACTGCTGCCGCCAGACCTCCAAATAGAAGGTATGTTCTTATTTGGTTTGGAATGCTCAGATAGTAAAAGGTTAATTATAAAGTTTTAATGTTTGAAATCTTTTTTATGTATGAATTATGTGTAGTTTGACTCATCAGTGTGAGACAATGGTTTTTTTATTGGTAAAATGTTTGATTGGGTTTTTGGGCATATTCTATGGAACTTTTGATAATTTTCTGTGTATAGTTGTATAGAATTTTGGTACAATTAAAATTTTTGAATTTGGATTGATCTAAATGTCAGAATATGTTTGGATGAGGTGATTTGATATATTAGAAATATTATAGGGATTTTTTAGGTCTAAAGTATCATGATTGGTATTATAATGGAGTGATTATGGTGAGTAGCTTGGATAAAATATAATTTTTTCAATGGATAAATAAGATAAAACACTTTTGAGTTGGAACTTATTATGAAAGTGGGATCTATGTTTGAGTTTTGATTAACATTTTAATGATTGATTTGGGATGAATCAAGGTGTTTTCTATGTATGGTTTTCTAATATATATTTGAAATTTTATCACATTTAATTATGGGTCTTGCTGTGTAAGTGGATGCTTCAATGAATGTTATACCATGTTGACATGATAGTTTTATAAATGTGTTTCATCGATTATTAGTGTTGGGATTTTAGAAAAACATCATTGGAATATTTAGGTAGAGATGTGAGAATTCTAGAGACATGAATTATAATATTATGGTCACACATTTATAGTACCCCCTTTCTTAGGTCTCACACCAACTACTAGAATTGCCTTCTCAATGGGGCTATTTATACTGAGTTGATTGTGTTGCATTTGTATTGCAACAATATTATAGTGTGATGATTCCCTTAATTTTTCAACTTAGATTATCTACTTAGGTCTTTGGTAGGTACCCCTTAATGGTTGATGCTTGATATTTTATTATTATTTTATCTTATGGTTGTATCTTGATAAATTCTATTTACTTTAAAAGAAAAATATATGTTTTGTTAGTTTTATTTACTCAACCCTATGTAATAAATTATTTTCATTATTTTCCCCAAAACTATATTTTTTTTATTTGTCTTAAAAAATGAACACTATGGGAAAAACCGTTTGTTGCGACGAGTTATTTGTGAGGGGAATAAATCTTGTTGCAAATAATCCGTCTAAAGAGGTTATCTGCGACGGGAATAGGCGCCCCATCGCAAAAACTTTTGCGCGGTTTGGCGCCAAAACCGCGCCAATCCGCGCGAAAGGATATTTGTGACGGGTCCCGCCGCAAATAACCAGCGAAGATAAAAAAACTATTTGTGATGGGATGTTGTCCCGTCACAAATAGTGTGTCGGCAAGTTACCGTTTGTGATGAGCCCCGTCGCAAATAATCTTTTAACCTCAGATCGTAATTAATGCGGCCGAAGTTATTTGAGACGGGCCCCGTCACAAAAAAGTACTATTTGCGATGGGAATCCCGTCGCAAATCGTCTCGTCACAACTAATCTAACCTATATATATACCTTCATCCGTTTTTTCTTCTCTCCTCCTGAATTCATTCTTTCTCTGCTTATCTAAACTCTAATTTTGAAGTGAAATTTTTGAGAGTTAGTTTTTTTTATGAAGAAGTTGTGAAGCCGTCTACAATGATAAAAGATCAAGTTTAAAGGTATTTATGTTTTATTTAATTTAGTATTTATTTCATTTCTTTATATTAATTTTAATTATTGTTGATTAGTTGTAATTAAGTTAGATTTAAATTATTTTGTCATCGGTATTTATTTGTAATAATAAAATTAAATTATTAGTACTAATTCTTAGTAATTATTAATAATTAATAATTATTAACGATAATTAGTAATGTATATAAATAATTAGCGGTAATTAGTAATTAGTAGCTGTATTTTGCAGTAATTAATTGTAATTAACACTAATTAGTAATAATTAGAAGTAAATAGTAATAATTAGAAAAAATACTAATAAATAGTAATAAATACTAATAATTAATAATAAATACTAATAAATAGTAATAAATACTAATAAATACTAATAAATAGTAATAAATAGTAATAAATACTAACAAATACTAATAAACAGTTATAAATACTAACAAATACTAATAAAGAGTAATAAAGAGTAATAATTAGTAATAATTAGTAATAATTAGTGATAAATACTACTAAATAGTAATAAATACTAATATATACTAATAAATATTAATAAATACTAAAAAATACTAAAAAATACTAATAAATAGTGATAAATAGTAATAAATAACAATAATTAGTAATAATTAGTAATAATGAGTAATAATGAGTAATAATTAGTAATAATTAGTAATAATTAGAAATAAATAGTAATAAATAGTAATAAATAGTAATAAAGAGTAATAATGAGTAATAATGAGTAATAATAAGTAATAATCAGTAATAATCAGTAATAATCAGTAATAATCCGTAATAATCAGTAATAATCAACGTTGATCGATCGGAAGAGATGATGAGATCGATCCATCAGGCGAGCTTTAGAGACAAATACATCAGACGAGATATTGATATTGATTCAGTAGATGAGTTGTCTGACACTGATAATCCACCAGCTGTTGAATTTCATCAGACGCAGTTTCATCGGTATGAGGAGTAGTTGAAAAAATGAAGAAAGTGGATGCGAAGGTGAGATATATATAAGTTTATACTGAACTGTTGTTGAAGGGTTCTGAAGTCTTTAGAAGTTTCAATGATGTTGTCAAATAGTTTAAGTTAGCTTGGAGCATCAAATTGGAGAGTCTTTTGTTTTACTTTGTTTTATTTGAGACAAGAGAACCAGAATGAAAAACAAAGTTTCTAAATGAGATGTTTTGGAATATCAATTTCTAGAATGAGCACTTGTAATTATATTATTCAAGTAAATTTGAGGATTAAGAAGTTATGGAGAATTCATGAGGATTAGAGAAGACTCCATAAGAGTTGAGAAGAATTGAGAAGTGGTCAAATGGAGTTCAAATGAATGTGAAATTCAGAGATCTAAAATTTTTTTGAGCGGGAAAATTATTTCAGGATCCCACCATTGTTGTTTTGAGCGCACCTATATAAAGAGGTCCAAGTATAGTGTACTCTGACAGTGTTCACATGTAAAAGGTAGAGCTTTGGAGTTTTGATTTTGAACTATTTATCAGACATAACTTCTGGAGAGAGTTTTCCTGATAGAAGAAGTGATCAGATAAGTGGTGGCCAGGATTCATAGAATCGGACAAAAAAAATCAAACTGACAATTTCTGAAAGAGAAGGAATGAGGAAAGAGTTGGGTTCTATTTTTTTCTATAATAAAACAAGTCATACATGTTTATGGATAGAATAATCAATCAAAGGAATCAAAGTGAGTGACTGTACTGAGTTCTATACAAAGTCCAGAGATGTTGTTCATACCTGCTACTGGGTAAGTAAGAAAAGAATTGTTTTTTAAGAATTATAAAATTGAAAGTTATTGAAGTAACATGGTGAAAATGTTCTGAACCTATTGGTGAAGGTTTCTAAACTTGTTACAAAATCATATTTACACCTTTCATGAAAGAATAAAAACATGCATTGTTGTATTGATCATAGTGCTATGCAAGTGTAAGGGTATTTCATACTCGTTGTATCCACACAAAGAGGATTGTTTTATAGTGACCTGTGTGGTATTGGATTATTTCCAAACCATGACAAGGACTAGATACTCTTATTGACACTACTACAACCTGGCCCTTTATCAGCGCTAAAAACCGGCATTAACAGCGCTATAAAAGAGCTGTTAATGCCGGCGTAGATAGGGGGGTCCCCTTTATCAGCGCTTATTTTAGCGGTGATAAAGGTCTTCTATATCGACGCTTGACAGAGCGCTGATAAAGGGTTCCTTTATCAGCGCTCCTCTAGCGCTGTTAAAGGTGTCCTTTATCAGCGCTAAAAAAGCGCTGATAAAGGCCCCATCGCCTGCACCTATAAAACAGTACCTGCACACCTGCACACCAGAATACCTGCACAAAGTAGCACATGCACACCTGCACACCATAGCACCCGCACCCAATATTTTGACCGACAACGGTATATATATTTACTTAACATCATGAATACAAAACAAAACACATTGCTATATACATTTCAAACATTGTTTTACATGGTTACATTTACAATTATTCAACAACAGTTATAAACATTCATGTTTCATCCTTTGATATCCGTGATCCACTCTCGACGGTATTTGTTGCCGAACAAAGCATCCGAACTCAAGGAAAAAAATTCACATATATAAGAAAACAATTATTATGTTAGTAATGCAATAATGAAAGAAATTAAAACAGTAATATGAAAGAATACATTAATATGAAAATGTGAAACTAAAATATGAAATTTTAAACTCAAAAGTTTTCATTTTCATAACAATGAAATGGAATAATGTAAAATCAATATGTTTTTGATTGATTTATCTCATTTAATAAATACTAATTCTTTATCTAATGAAAAGCTTTACCGGTCACATCGTGCGTCAGTCGGATTGAGGTGCGGTCAATTCGTACACGTCACAAATGACTCGTGGATTGTTTTCCTAAAGTATCAAAACAATCCGAACACGTTTGCTCGGTTTGGCGTATGTCATTGGTGTTGTTTTCCAAAGTTTATCTCAATTTGAAACTGATATCAGACACTTTTAGCCATACCGGTCACAGTGTGCGTAGGATTGAGGTGCGGTTGATTCGTACACGTCACAAATGACTCGTGGATCATTGTCCTAAAGTATCAAAACAATCCGAACGCATTTTCTCGATTTGCCGTATGTCATTGGTGTTGTTTTCCAAAGTTAATCTCAATTTGAAACTGATATCAGACACTTTTATCCATACTGGTCACACCGTGCATCGGATTGAGGTGCGGTCGATTCGTGCACATCACAAATGACTCGTAGATCGTTGTCCTAAAGTATCAAAACAATCCGAACACGTTTGCTCGGTTTTCTGTATGTCATTGGTGTTGTTTTCCAAAGTTTACCTCAATTTGAAACTGATATCAAACACTTTTAGTCATACCGGTCACAGCGTGCGTCAGATTGAGGTGCGGTCGATTCGTACACGTCACAAATGACTCGTGGATCGTTTTCCTAAAGTATCAAAACAATCCGAACGCGTTTGCTCGGTTTGGCGTATGTCATTGGTGTTGTTTTTCAAAGTTTATCTCAATTTGAAAGTGATATCAGACACTTTTAGCCATAACGGTCACACCGTGCGTTGGATTGAGGTGCGGTCGATTCGTACATGTCACAAATGACTCGTGGATCGTTGTCCTAAAGTATCAAAACAATCCGAACGCGTTTGCTCGGTTTTCCGTATGTCATTGGTGTTGTTTTCTAAAGTTTATCTCAATTTGAAACTGATATCAGACACTTTTAGCCATATCGGTCACACTGTGTGTCAGATTGAGGTGCAATCGATTCGTACATGTCAAAAATGACTCGTGGATCGTTGTCCTAAAGTATCAAAACAATCCGAACGTGTTTGCTCGGTTTGACGTATGTCATTGGTGTTGTTTTCCAAAGTTTATCTCAATTTGAAACTGATATCAGACACTTTTATCCATACCTGTCACAACATGCATCGGATTGAGGTGCAGTCGATTCGTACACGTCAAAAATGACTCGTGCATAATTTTCCTAAAGTATAAAAACAATACGAATGCGTTTGATCGGTTTGACGTATGTCATTGGTGTTGTTTTCCAAAGTTTATCTCAATTTGAAAATGATATGAGACACTTTTAGCCATACCGGTCACACCGTGCGTCGGATTGAGATGCGGTCGATTCGTACACATCACAAATGACTCGTGGATAATTTTCCTAAAGTATCAAAACAATCCGAACGTGTTTCCTCGGTTTGACGTATGTCATTGGTGTTGTTTTCTAAAGTTTATCTCAATTTGAAACTGATATCAGACACTTTTAGGCATACCGGTCACACCGTGCGTCGGATTGAGGTGAGATTGATTCGTACACATCACAAATGACTCGTGGATCGTTGTCCTAAAGTATCAAAACAATCCGAACGCGTTTGATTGGTTTTCCGTATGTCATTGGTGTTGTTTTCCAAAGTTTATCTCAATTTGAAACTGATATGAGACACTTTTAGCCATACCGGTCACACCGTGCGTCGGATTGAGGTGCGGTCGATTCTTACACGTCAAAAATGACTCGTGGATCATTGTTCTAAATTATCAAAATAATCTGAACATGTTTCCTCAGTTTGGCGTATGTCATTGGTGTTGTTTTCCAAAGTTTATCTCAATTTGAAACTGATATCAGACAGTTTTAGCCATACCGGTCACACCGTGCGTCAGATTGAGGTGAAGTCAATTCTTACATGTCAAAAATGACACGTGGATTGTTTTACTAAAGTATCAAAACAATCCGAACACGTTTGCTCGATTTGCCATATGTCATTGGTGTTGTTTTCCAAAGTTTATCTCAATTTGAAACTGATATCAGACACTTTTATCCATACCGGTCACACAGTGCGTCAGATTGAGGTGTGGTCAATTCGTACATGTCAAAAATGACTCATGGATCATTTTCCTAAATTATAAAAAAAATCCGAATGCGTTTACTCGGTTTGGCGTATGTCATTGGTGTTGTTTTCCAAAGTTTATCTAAATTTGAAACTGATATCAGACACTTTTAGCCATACCGGTCACACCGTGCGTCGGATTGAGGTGCGGTCGATTTGTACACGTCAAAAATTACTCATGCATCGTTTTCCTAAAGTATAAAAACAATCTGAATGCGTTTGCTCAGTTTTCCGTATGTCATTGGTGTTGTTTTCCAAAGTTTATCTCAATTTGAAACTGATATCAGACACTTTTAGCCATACCGGTCACACCGTGTGTCGGATTGAGGTGCGGTCAATTCTTACATGACAAAAATGACTCTTGGATCATTTTACTAGAGTATCAAAACAATCCGAACGCGTTTTCTCAGTTTTCCGTATGTCATTGGTGTTGTTTTCCAAAGTTTATCTCAATTTGAAACTCATATCAGACACTTTTAGCCATACCGGTCACACCGTGTGTCGGATTGAGGTGCGGTCAATTATTACACATCAAAAATGACTCGTGGATCATTGTCCTAAAGTATCAAAACAATCCGAACGCGTTTGCTCAGTTTTCCGTATGTCATTGGTGTTTTTTTCCAAAGTTTATCTCAATTTGAAACTGATATCAGACATTTTTAGCCATACTGGTCACACAGTGCGTCGGATTGAGGTGCAGTCAATTTGTACACGTCACAAATGACTCGTGGATCATTTTTCTAAAGTATCAAAACAATCCGAACGCGTTTTATCGGTTTGCCGTATGTCATTGTTATTGTTTTCCAAAGTTTATCTCAATTTGAAACTGATATCAGACACTTTTAGTCATACCGGTCACACCATGTGTCGGATTGAGGTGCGGTCGATTCTTACACGTCAAAAATGAATCGTGGATCTTTGTCCTAAAGTATCAAAACAATCCGAACGCGTTTTCTCGGTTTTCCGTATGTCATTGGTGTTGTTTTCCAAAGTTTATCTCAATTTGAAACTGATATCAGACACTTTTAGCCATACCGGTCACACCGTGCGTCGGATTAAGGTGCGGTTGATTCGTACACGTCACAAATAACTCGTGGATCATTTTCCTAAAGTATCGAAACAATCCGAACGCGTTTTCTTGGTTTGGCGTATTCCATTAGTGTTGTTTTCAAAAGTTTATCTCAATTTGAAACTGATATTAGACACTTTTAGCCATACCGGTCACACCGTGTGTCGGATTGAGGTGCGGTCGATTCGTACATGTCACAAATGACTCGTGGATCGTTTCCTAAAGTATCAAAACAATCCGAACGCGTTTGCTCGGTTTTCCATATGTCATTGGTGTTGTTTTCCAAAGTTTATCTCAATTTGAAACTGATATCAGACACTTTTAGCCATACCGGTCACACCGTGCGTCGGATTGAGGTGCGGTCAATTTTTACACATCACAAATGACTCGTGTATCATTGTACTAAAGTATCAAAACAATATGAAAGCGTTTTCTCGGTTTTGCGTATGTCATTGGTGTTGTTTTCCAAAGTTTATCTCAATTTGAAACTAATATCAGACACTTTTAGCGATACCGGTCACAGCGTGCGTCGGATTGAGGTGAGGTCGATTCGTACACATCAAAAATGACTCGTGGATCGTTGTCCTAAAGTATCAAAATAATCCGAACGCTTTTGCTCGGTTTTCCGTAGGTCATTGGTGTTGTTTTCCAAAAGTTTATCTCAATTTGAAACTGATATGAGACACTTTTAGCCATACCGGTCACACCGTGCGTCGGATTGAGGTGAGGTTGATTCGTACACATCAAAAATGACTTGTGGATCATTTTACTAAAGTATAAAAACAATCCGAATGCGTTTCCTTGGTTTGGCGTATGTCATTGGTGTTGTTTTCCAAAGTTTATCTCAATTTGAAACTGATATCAGACACTTTTAGCCATACCGGTCACACCGTGCGTCGGATTGAGGTGCGGTCGATTTTTACACGCCACAAATGACTCTTGTATCGTTGTCCTAAAGTATAAAAACAATCCGAACACGTTTTCTCGGTTTGTCGTATGTCATTGGTGTTGTTTTCCAAAGTTTATCTCAATTTGAAACTGATATGAGACACTTTTAGCCATACCGGTCACACCGTGCGTCGGATTGTAGTGTGGTTAATTCTTAAACGTCACAAATGACTCTTAGATCGTTGTCCTAAAGTATCAAAACAATCCGAACACGTTTGCTCGGTTTGGCGTATGTCATTGGTGTTGTTTTCCAAAGTTTATCTCAATTTGAAACTGATATCAGACACTTTTAGCCATACCGGTCACACCATGCGTCAGATTGAGGTGAGGTCGATTCGTACACGTCACAAATGACTCGTGGATCGTTTTCCTAAAGTATCAAAACAATCCGAACGTGTTTGCTCAGTTTGCCGTATGTCATTGGTGTTGTTTTCCAAAGTTTATCTCAATTTGAAACTGATATCAGACACTTTTAGCCATACCGGTCACAAATTGCGTCAGATTGAGGTGCGTTCGATTTTTACACATCACAAATGACTCGTGGATCGTTTTCCTAAAGTATCAAAACAATTTGAACGTGTTTTCTCGGTTTTGCGTATGTCATTGGTGTTGTTTTCCAAAGTTTATCTCAATTTGAAACTGATATCAGATACTTTTAGCCATACCGGTCACACCGTGCGTCGGATTGAGGTGAGGTCAATTCGTACACATCAAAAATGACTCGTGGATCATTTTCCTAAAGTATCAAAACAATCCGAACACGTTTGCTCGGTTTTCCGTATATCATTGGTGTTGTTTTCCAAAGTTTATCTCAATTTGAAACTGATATCAGACACTTTTATCCATACCGGTCACACCGTGCGTCGGATTGAGATGCGGTCGATTTTTACACATCACAAATGACTCTTGGATCATTTTCCTAAAGTATCAGAACAATCCGAATGCGTTTGCTTGATTTGGAGTATGTCATTGGTGTTGTTTTCCAAAGTTTATCTCAATTTGAAACTGATATCAGACACTTTTAGCCATACTGGTCACACCGTGCGTCGGATTGATGTGCGGTCAATTATTACACGTCAAAAATGACTCGTGGATCGTTGTCCTAAAGTATCAAAATAATCCGAACGTGTTTGCTCAGTTTTCCGTATGTCATTGGTGTTGTTTTCCAAAGTTTATCTCAATTTGAAACTGATATCAGACACTTTTAGCCATACCGGTCACACTGTGCGTCAGATTGAGGTGTGGTCAATTCTTACACGTCAAAAATGACTCGTGGATCGTTTTCCTAAAGTATAAAAACAATCCGAACGTGTTTGCTCAGTTTTCCGTATGTCATTGGTGTTGTTTTCCAAAGTTTATCTCAATTTGAAACTGATATCAGACACTTTTAGCCATACCAGTCACACCATGCTTCGGATTGAGGTTCGGTCAATTCATACACGTCAAAAATGAATCGTGGATCGTTGTCCTAAAGTATCAAAACAATCTGAATGCGTTTGCTCAGTTTGGCGTATGTCATTGGTGTTGTTTTCCAAAGTTTATCTCAATTTGAAACTGATATCAGACACTTTTAGCCATACCGGTCACACCGTGTGTCGGATTGAGGTGCGGTAGATTTGTACACGTCAAAAATGACTCGTGGATCGTTTTCCTAAAGTATCAAAACAATCCGAACGCGTTTTCTCGGTTTTCCGTATGTCATTGGTGTTGTTTTCCAAAGTTTATCTCAATTTGAAACTGATATCAGACACTTTTAGCCATACCAGTCACACCATGCATTGGATTGAGGTGCGATTGATTCATACATGTCAAAAATGACTCGTAGATCATTTTCCTAAAGTATCAAAACAATCCGAACGTGTTTGCTCTGTTTGGCGTATGTCATTGGTGTTGTTTTCCAAAGTTTATCTCAATTTGAAATTGATATCAGACACTTTTAGCCATACCGGTCACACTGTGCGTCGGATTGAGGTGCGGTCAATTCCTACACGTCACAAATGACCCACGGGTCGTTTTTATAAAGTATCAAAACAATCCGAACGCGTTTGCTCGGTTTTCCTTATGTCATTGGTGTTGTTTTCCAAAGTTTATCTCAATTTGAAACTGATATCAGACACTTTTAGCCATAACAATCACACCGTGCCTCAGATTGAGGTGCGGTCAATTCATACACGTCAAAAATAACTCATGGATTGTTTTCCTAAAGTATTAAAACAATCCGAATGCGTTTGCTCGGTTTTCCGTATATCATTGGTGTTGTTTTCCAAAGTTTATCTCAATTTGAAACTGATATCAGACACTTTTAGCCATACCGGTCACACCGTGTGTCGGATTGAGGTGAGGTCAATTTTTAAACGTCACAAATGACTCGTGTATCATTTTCCTAAAGTATCAAAACAATCCAAACACGTTTTCTTGGTTTGGCGTATGTCATTGGTGTTGTTTTCCAAAGTTTATCTCAATTTGAAACTGATATCAGACACTTTTAGCCATACCTGTCACACTGTGTGTCGGATTGAGGTGCAGTTGATTCGTACACGTCAAAAATGACTCGTGAATTGTTTTCCTAAAGTATCAAAACAATCCGAACACATTTTCTCGGTTTGCCTTATGTCATTGGTGTTGTTTTCCAAAGTTTATCTCAATTTGAAACTGATATCAGACACTTTTAGCCATACCGGTCACACCGTGCGTCGGATTGAGGTGCAGTCAATTCTTACATGTCAAAAATGACTCGTGGATTGTTGTCCTAATGTATCAAAACAATCCGAACGCTTTTCCTCATTTTGTTATATGTCATTGGTGTTGTTTTCCAAAGTTTATCTCAATTTGAAACTGATATCAGACATTTTTAGCCATACCGGTCACACCGTGCGTCGGATTAAGGTGCGGTCGATTCGTACACATCACAAATGACTCGTGGATTGTTTTCCTAAAGTATCAAAACAATCCAAACGCGTTTGATCGGTTTGGCGTATGTCATTGTTGTTGTTTTCCAAATTTTATCTCAATTTGAAACTGATATCAGACACTTTTAGCCATACCAGTCACACCGTGCGTCGGATTGAGGTGCGGTTGATTCTTACACGTCACAAATGACTCGTGGATCGTTGTCCTAAAGTATAAAAACAATACGAACGTGTTTCCTTGGTTTGGCGTATGTCATTGGTGTTGTTTTCCAAAGTTTATCTCAATTTGAAACTGATATCAGACACTTTTTGCTATACCGGTCACACCGTGCATCGGATTGAGGTGCGGTCAATTCTTATACGTCAAAAATGACTCGTGGATCGTTTTACTAAAGTATCAAAACAATCTGAACGCGTTTTCTCAGTTTGCCGTATGTCATTGGTGTTGTTTTCCAAAGTTTATCTTAATTTGAAACTGATATCAGACACTTTTAGCCATACCAGTCACACCGTGCGTTGGATTGAGGTGCAGTCAATTCGTACACGTCACAAATGACTCGTGGATCATTGTCCTAAAGTATCAAAACAATCTGAATGCATTTCATTGGTTTGGAATATGTCATTGGTGTTGTTTTCCAAAGTTTATGTCATTTTCAAACTAAGTAGTAGGAATTCACTAATCTAAGGATATGAAACATAAGAAAGGGAGATCATAGATTCTAAATAAGTGTAAAGGGAGATATCAATGACCATATAAATATAACATAAGTATTAGGAATTCACCTTCATTGTCCTATTTGTTTACATTCTTCCATCAGGTACGATGCCCATTCGTTTCTAAAGACATTTATATCATCTTCTAAATAGGAGTTTTTGCGACAGTCATAGTAGTACTGCAAAAATATAAATACACAAAGGATTAATAATTATTTTAAATAAAGTAGTAATTATTTTCAAAAATACCTCTTCAGGGATGCTAGTTTGTTCATGAAATATGATCTCTTTCATAAATTTACAAACATAATAACTGCAGTTCTTGTCATTTGTTTGTTTCGGACACTGCAGAAACATCGAGAAAAATAAGTAATTTGTTTTGATATGTATTTGGATAGTGAAATATAATTATATATACCCAGATACTTCTCCATTTGTAGATCTTGTGGTCATTGTCGTCCTTATGCCCTGGATTTATTCCAGCCTTTAGACGATATTCATACACCGCCCTATCATAACAAAATCCTCATTAAAAGATAATATAAATTATATAACTAGATATTTAGTTCTAAAATGTTGGATCTAGTGTATTACAAATTGAAAATCGCTATCATCTGTGGTCGGTTAGTTGGATATCCATGCAGTGAATCCAGAAAATAAATCTTTGGAGTATCCAAATTGACTGCAATGAGCATCCAATGTTCCCTAAAAACACAAAAAGAAATAAGTACTGATAGAAATGAAAATATAATTGATATGATTAAAATGTAGAGTTTTACCCTTTCATCGTTGGTATTAAAAAGAGCCTGTCAGTCGTAATTCTTCTTTGAAACGTTCTGAGCAGATTTGACATCAATTCAGCCTGAAAATTAGAATCTATTTCTGTTCGTTGTGTAGAAATGGTGTGAGGACTAACGAGTCCAAATTTGTATTCATGGGAAAATCCCTTCAATTTTTTTTCATATATAAGCCTGTGAAAAATATGAGATGTATTTATCCATAATTATCAAAGTATATCAGCTTCTGTAAAATCAAATCATGAAAACATACCTCATGTATACATTTATAACTAAGGCGCCTAGCCAATCGTATGTGATGATCTCAGAAACAGCGTCTGCACTAACGAAATCTATTGTTTCCTCTCCGTATATATCTTTTTCACAAACAATTGTATGACTCTTTTCCGTCTTTCATTTTTGTATCCACATGAGCTTGCAATGATATTAAATGTGGATATAGAACGGGCGGGGTGAACGCGCTCTCAGTAGATCATTTTGATTGGTTGGTTGATCCAATGTTGGAGCCGCTCTTTCGTTTTAGCTTCTCCATTTTATCCTTCTGTAATAACATTCATCAGTTTAGCCATTTTCTAATTTAATGTTAAATGTTCTTCTTGAAAAATGAACTAGAAATGAATACCTCATGCTCGACATGTTTTTTTACAAGATTTGACAGCCATGCAACGAATGTTCCAACAGCTTTTTCCACCATATGAATGTTGTCATCATCATTTGGCATAGGTAGCTCGGCGCTTGGCTCATGAGCTACGTTAATCGACACTTTGACATGACCGGTTGGAAGTGGTCTGGAGTGTAGCGTGTCATTCTGCATATTGAACACCGTAGCCCTCGCTACAAGGCGATGGGTGAGAGTTGACTGATATAAATCATAGTCATTTTCACCCTGCAGAATATCATTACATGAAAGGTATCAGTGTCTATGTGATTCACATCTCACAAAAACGAATATTATAACATTGATTACCTCGGTTAAGTCAGGTCTTTGAGGGGAATGGCTCGCCTCAAAGTTGGTGAGGGGTGGATCTTCTCATGGGGGTTGTTCTTGAGTTGTTTGTTCTTTTTGCCTCTCCTCCATCAAACTCTTTAGCATCTCTCCCTGAGTTTGGATTAGTTCTTCAAGGGTAGCTACTTTATCTCTCATTACATGCAATTCTTTAGTTTGTTCATCCTCTTGTTTTTTTTCTGAAAATATGTCTGGGGTGACACCCCAAAACCCACACCTCTGACGCAGCCATACTGTTCAGGCTGTTTCAAGGCCGTTTAAAGCATGTCTGCATCCGGTGCGGGTGTTGTTGATTCCTGTGACTATGTCAAATAGAAAATATGAAAAAATAAGTAAGCATCGTTATGTAATCGTGATTTAAAGCAAAACAAGTTTATATTATGTCATACTTACACATATTTCCCACACTTTTTTGTGTGTTTTCATCTATCAGTTTCCCCTCTTTATTAACATGAGCCTCCTTCCATAACACATGGCGTGGAATGGAAGTGACTTGAGACTTTGCTTCATCAATCTGCATATAAATAGAGAAACATGGTTACAGTGTTGTTTTATGTCACATAAAATTATTACAGTACTTTTAAAATACATACCAATTGTTTTTCAATTGAAGCGTACCCCAACCTTGCTTTACGGCAGGGGTACGCTGGTTTTGTTTCCCGTTCTTTATTTTCAGCACTCAGTTGCTGTTTCATAAATAAAAACCTATCAATCAACATGATGAATACAAGCAACGTTACACAACGTGTAACCAAACACAATGTACCTGAAAATTCTGTTCCGCACGACGGTTGCAAAACGCATCCCACGTTCCTTGGGATATCAAGTGTGCATAAAGAGGAGGTGGGTGCGGCTTGATTTTCCATTCGGCATCTTTCAGATGATGTTTCGTTAAAATGGTGCAAAAGCCTCTATGAATCCTTCCTGCCAGTCTGAAAACATATTCTTTGTGCGAAACATCTACTATAAATGCACTCTGCAAGAGATGATGAAGGGTTAGTCAATATTTCAATATTTTATTTTATTTTAATAAATTAAATAGATGATATCGTAATTTTACCGTAATCTCTTCCCACATTAATGTTTTCAACCCGCTGGCAACATGGTGCCACGACTCTACGTCAATCGGCACACGTTGTCGAGTGACTATTCCAATGTAGCTACTAAACATGGCTTTGTTGGGGTTTACATGCTGGCCTAGCTTAGTTCATCCCACCTCATATTTGATTCCTTTTTCTTTTGCCTTAAGGATTTTTGCTAAAACTATCAAACTACGGCGCACCTGTTTTTTTTTGTGTCGCTGGGGTTTCATCACCTACCATTTCCCCAGTTTCTGCATCATCATTATGTTTCTCCGAAGCGCTAACATCGACACTGACACCAGCTGCAACAGGTTGAGAGACCTGTTGTACGTCAGCAGTGGGAACAGCTGCAACAGGTTGAGAGACCTATTGTCTCTCAGCAGTGGGACCAGCTGCAACAGGTTGAGAGACCTGTTGTCTCTCAGTAGTGGGACCAGCTGCAACAGGTTGAGAGACGTGTTGTGTCTCGGGATTGGGTGCATCAGCAGGTGAAGAAGTCATTATCTGCAGAACTGGTTTAAAATTTAATTTAGATCACATAAAATCAGTAGCGAACAGATAATAACATAATGTAACACAATCTATATTACAATAAAAATCAATAACCTGATTATTGAACTCCCTTTTTTTTAAAAGACTGAAGGGATTTGACCCCTCTATCAACTATCCATATCCCTTCATTATGGTCTCCTCTGACATACAAAACGTCATCTACATTGGGACCACTGTGAAATGATTGCGAAGTCCCAATGAAAGGGTCATCTTCCGTTGAATTTTCATCTGACCCTTCAGCTGTTTTGGTCGATAATAGAACAATTGACCAGTTTCGGTTTGCAGGATCTGGAACATAAAATACTTGCACTGCCTGTGATGCCATTATAAATGGTTCGTCTTTCTCCCCTTCTTACTAAAATCAACTTTCACGAATCCCAAATCATCTATTTTAACAGCACTCCTGTTATTAACCCACTTGCATTGAAATATCAGAACTTGAAATTCCGTATAATCCAACTCCCATATTTGTTTGATGATGCCAAAGTATGAAATATTCTCATAAATTGGATTTCTGTCCTTAGCACCGGAAACATGCATCGCTTCAGCCACAAGTGTAACCCCACTATTCTGCATGGTACTGTCTTCATCATGTTCATTAGTATAAAATGTATAACCATTAACTACATAAGCATTGTAAGATAATGCATACACACTTGGTCCTCCGGCTAGCCATCGAAGTCATTCCGAAATTGACTTTGGATTTTCATCTGACTTCTTAAAACTATGATCTCGAAACCATCCTATAAACTGTCGATTATGTGTATCTGATATCCATTTTTCAGCCCTTGATGGATTCAAATGCCTAAGAATTTCTTTGTGGATTTCAACATATGGGTCAACGTCGAAACTGTTATGCAAAACATAAAGGTGGGCCTTCTCCCGATCTGTAATATTGATTGTGACAACCTTTCTTCCAGAAATCCCTTCGCCCTCAAGCCGCCCAGTGTGATGAGATTTTGGTAAGCCAATGCTTTCCACACCAGACAAGTATTCGGTACAGAATTCAACGTCTTCCTCAACAATATATTGCTCTGCAATACAACCCTCTGGCCGACTTCGATTTTTGACATACCCTTTCAAAATATTCATATACCGTTCAATGGGGTACATCCATCTGTAATGTACAGGACCACATAGTCAAATATCTCTCACCAAGTGGACCATCAAATGAACCATCACATCAAAAAATGAAGGCGGGAAGAACATTTCTAATTCACATAATATGACAGCAATTTCTTTTTCCATAGCTGGCAATTTCGCCGGGTCTATAACTTTGCTGCATATAGCTTTGAGGAAGAAACACAGTTTCGTTAATGTATGACAGACATTCTTGGGAAAAATGCAACGTAAAGCAATTGGAATGAGATTTTGCATCAAAACATGATAATCATGTGATTTCAGACCTTTTAACTTCAAGTCGCTCATTGACACAAGGTCACTGATATTTGACGAATACCCCTCTGGAACCTTTACGTCATTCAAGAAGTTGCAAAACTGATATCTCTCCTGCCTGGAAAGAGTGTAAGCAGCAGGAGGAAGAAATGTTTGTTTTTCACCCTTCACTGGTGCCAACTCTTCTCGTATTCCCATCTCAACCATGTCCAACCTAGCCTTAATTCCATCTTTTGTTTTTCCAGATGTATTTAGAAATGTGCCGATAACACTGTCAAATACATTTTTTTCTACATGCATAACATCAATAAAATGTCTTACATACAGACAATTCCAGTATTGTAATTCAAAAAAAAATTGATCTCTTTTTCCAACCGATTTTTGTAAGGTTTTTCAAAGACGATTTACCAAAAGTAGTGTCCACATTTTTAACTTTATCAAACAATTGATCGCCTGTTAGTGGAGACGGTGCTGTACGTTCTTCTGAACTTCCATCGAATGATGTCTTCCAGGAACGGTACTTATGTTGTCGCGGTAGAAATCTGCAATGTCCTAGAAACACGGTTTTCGATGAATGTTTCAACCTAATTGATTGTGTACCTTCTTCACAAACGGGACAACCTTGAGTTCCTTTAATGCTATATCTTGACAAATTTCCATAAGCAGGGAAGTCATTTATCGTCCCATACAACATGACTCTCAAAGTGAAATCTTCCTTTCTGTAAGCATCATACAATGTAACACCCGAATCCCACAATAATTTCAAATCTTCGATCAATAGAGCTAAATAAACATCAATATCATTACCCGATTGTTTTGGTCCTGATATAAGCATAGATAACATGATGTATTTTCGTTTCATGCATAACCACGGTGGTAAGTTACAATTTATCAACATAACCGGCCATGTACTGTGACTGTTGCTTTGAAAACCAAAAGGATTCACTCCATCTGTAGATAATGAAAGACGAAGGTTTCTCGACTCGTTTCCAAATTTAGGATACTCATGATTGATTATCTTCCACTGAGGAGAGTTTTCCGGGTGACGTAGTATCCCATCTTTAATTCTTGTATCTGCATGCCATGTTAATTGTTCTGCAGTCTCCTCACTTCCATATAGTCGTCTAAACCTTGGAATGATTGGAAATTACCATACAACTTTAGTAGGACTGGATTCATCTTTCTTGTATCGATAATCACCACACTTTGGGCATTCTTTAAGTGATTTTTGGTCCTTGCGAAACAGTATACAGTCATTCGGGTAGGCGTGTATTCTTTCAAATATCATACCCATAGAGCGTAGCATTCGTTTGGCATCGTATGTTCGGCTCGGGAGCTCATTGTCTTCTGGGAGCATGTCATTCAAGAGGGCAATTAGTTTCGTAAAACTGTCATCACTCCACCCGTTATCTGCTTTCAAATTATACAGCTTCAGTACGGCTGACAATGCTGTATATTTAGTGCAACCAGCATGCAATGACGTCTTTGCACAACTTTTTAACTTCTCAAACAATTTTGGGCAATCACGAAGTTCATCTTTGAAGGTCCTTGTCATTTTCTCAATACGATATTCATCATCATTCACATCTGTAATCACATCCTCCATACGGTCATCTTCATTGTTCATGTTTGTAATCATATCAGATGATCCATAAAACGCAGTGTCACCCCAGTCACTACCTACATTCATTATTTCCCTGTGTTTATTCCAACATGTATAACTTTGATCTATTCCGTGACATATCAAGTGTACTTCCAACTCATCTGGACTAAATTATTTTGAAAAACAAAAGCATAAACATGGACAAAGGATTTGAGAAGAGTCACATGCATGATCTTTTGCAAACTTGATAAATTATTTCACGCCTTCTTCATACTCTTTTGTCAACCGATTGACATTCATCCATTCTTTATTTATATTCATCCTATTTTAAATCCATAGGATGAGTATATAGGTTAGAGGAGAAGGAATATGAGTATAATTTAGATAAAAAACAAGATACTTCAAGGAAATAATGTGACCATGAAATGACTAAGTCTAGAATGTTGTGGATCTTGAATACATTCTTTGACTGATTTGGAGAAATGACTTCTCGAACCTTTTCTGGATAACCTAGAACTCCTTCCAAGGAAATAATGTGACCATGAAAAAATACTTCTTAAACAAAATATGGGAAATTTATAATATTGTAATAAAGACAAAGCTCTCTAAAAGCACCCAAAACAACCGCCAGATTATCGGAGTACTCCTCCTATATATTGTAATACACCAAGAAGTATTCTAAAAAAACGAAAATGGAGGTGTCTAGAAAGATATTAAAGATCTAGTTCATCAGTTCCATGAAATAGATAGAGCATTGGTGATCCCAAATGGAATTCATAAATACTTTAAATTTCCATATCGACTTTAAAAATCTATCTTTTGAGCATCCTCTTCCCAAACCCTCAACTATTGGTACCCTGATCTCTAGAAAATTTTCAAAAACCAATAGAACCTTATAAGATAGTCAAACAAATCATCAATTATAGGCAATATGTAATTATTCATTACTGTCACCTGGCTATGACTACGGTAGACTATTAAAATTAATAGGCTATGATATGACTTCATTGAAAATAGAATTGGAAAATCCCATAGTGACATGATCATATAGATAGAACCATTTCCCTAAAGATCTTATAGATGATCTTTTAGCTCCTCTAAATCAGCCAGAGCCTTATGATGTGATGGAATGGAAAATGGGATCGTCCTGTGAAGCAAATAGATAGAAAACGAAAACACTCATTGGGGAGGTTATCCCATGAATTCCTCTAGAAATGATTTTTTGTACTTTTCCATGACCACTGGAATTTCACATGAAGAACACTTCTCAACAACCCCAAGGAAAACCTTGGAAAAATGACATGATATGAACCATAACATAGAAGAAACTTGTCATACCCTCCATGGTTATAGATCACAATCTCCATAAAAGACATGGAATCTCCTGTTAAGAGTAAGTAACTGAACCCAATGGTGATAATAGTCATCTAGTGCACTAAATCCAATAAAAAAATCCAAGACGATAATGAGGTCAGAAAAGACCAGGTCCAAAACATGGAATTCCGAAATGTCCTCCATGCCAAGTACCACAACACAACTCTCAAAGAACATGAAACCATGACCATTTTTCCTACCCAAAAGGGTTAGGCAATACATGAAATAATTCATAAACTCTGCCGTCATACCCAAGTAATAAAAAAATATGTGAAATTAATGACTAGGATTCACCATTTTGAAATGAAACCAATACTATAGAAGAATTAAAAAAAATCACCTTGAATTGTGGTTGTCCAAGATTATGAGTCCTCATGAATGACCTCTACTGCATTGATTTTTTCTGGATTAGACTCGTCTATATATTATTTCCCTATTAAGAATCCCCCTTTATTTTAGGATGTGATCCTCCACCATTTGAAGCCTCTTATTTTAACTAAGAGCCCTTAAAAAAGTGGAGCCTACACCACTCCCATTAGGAGCCAATTGAAAAAATCACAAGATATTCCCCGGCTACCCAAATAGGTGGAACACCCTCAGAGTCTCTGGTAAAATCGTCCAGATGTTTCCCACATTTCTAATCTGATAAAAAACTAGGTCCATTGTCCATAGAATCCACATAATCTGTTCATAAAGACTACTCAAATCCCTTTCCACTACTTCTCTAAGACTCATCGTGCTTTAGATTTTATCCTCAAAAATAACTATGGATACCACCCATTAATGGAACACCATTGAGACCAATATTTCAATTAAAATATGCCTCTCACATCAATACCTTGGGAAACACCTAAAAATAGGTTGGTAGACTTAGAACAATAAGAATAAATCTGATATATTTCCTCAAACCCATCTCAAAATTAATTGCCATAAGATAATCGTTCGTGGGGAGATAAAGAGATACATGAACCAAATTATGTAATCTAGTGGCATAATCCATGACTAAATGACCACCATACTCTATATTTAAAAACACATAGTCATTCATCAATCTCAAGGTATCTGGGTAGAACCTCTGAAGAAATACCACTTGGAAAGTGGTAAAAGTGAGATCCTCTCTATTCCTCGAAAGAATCATTGAATCGCACCACATTCAAATAAATTCTTTTAAAAAGGAACCAAAAAATAACACTTTAGATGTCTTAGGGGTTTTCAAAAACTCTAAGATCTACTTGATACAGTCCAACTACTCCTTAAATTACTTGGTTTTCTTTTCAGTAAAGAAAAAACTCTGAATTATTCTTTGAAAATTCTTGAGTGTGGTCCATAGTTCATGTCTTATCATGGATACCAATTTAACCGACGTTTTTGAAATTATAAATCATTGAATCCAAAAAAATTTGTATCAATGGGACGGTTCCTCTTTGGGGTACTCTGGTTCACACTCTCTATGCTTCTACATGGTCCTTCTAGGAGGTATTGTCTACAAGAAACATGAACAACCTCCATCAAGTAAAACCCAACATCAAATCACAACAAAAGAACTAAATGAAAACACCAAAACATAAGAATAACTAAATAAATCTAATGAAGTAGTGGGAAATCATAAAAACAACCCATAGTCAGGATCAAAACATAACCACAATCCCAAACCACCCATGGAAACTGAAGATTCAACACGAAGAATAGTTGGCAAAACACTTACCCATTCCAAACATAATTAATTCATGAAAATTAAATTCGAATCACCTTAAGGAGGAGGACCCGGTGGCGGAGGAGAAGGAGGTGTCGATAGCGGAGGCACCGGAGGCAACGGAGGCAGCGCGGAGGCAGGGCGGAGGCAGGGCAGAGGCAGTGGAGGCAGCGGAGGAGGAGGAGGAGGCACCAGTGGAGGAGGAGGAGGATGAGGCCGCAGACTAGGAGGAGGAGGAGGAAGCACCGGTGGAGGAGGAGGAGGATGAGGCCGCGGTGGAGGAGGAGGAGGAGGAGGAGGAGGAGGAGGAGGAGCAAAGGAGGAGGAGGAGGCGGCGGCCGGAGGAGGAGGAGGCGGCGGCAGTGGCGTAGAGGAGGGCTTCCGCGAGAGCTTGACCGGGTGCAGGGAGGAGGAAGAGGACCCGCGGGTTTTTAACAAATCTGCGTGGGCCTTTATCAGCGCTAGTAAAAAGCGCTGATAAAGGGTGTATTTACTAGCGCTAAAATGAAAAGTGCTGATAAATACAACCTTTATCAGCGCTTTTTTAGCGCTGATAAAAAAGCCCTTTATCAGCGCTAAAAAAAGCGCTGATAAAGGGGCCGGCCTTTATCAGTGCTAAAAAAGCGCTGATAAAGGGTACACCTTTATCAGCACTTTTGTTAGCGCTGATAAAGGCCCGGCCCTTTATGAGCGCTAAAATGAAAAGCGCTGATAAATACAACCTTTATCAGCGCTTTTTTAGCGCTGATAAAAAAGCCCTTTATCAGCGCTAAAAAAAGCGCTGATAAAGGGGCCGACCTTTATCAGTGCTAAAAAAGCGCTGATAAAGGGTACACCTTTATCAGCACTTTTGTTAGCGCTGATAAAGGCCCGGCCCTTTATTAGCGCTTTACTGTTAGCGCTGATAAAGGTAGGCGCATGCCTTGCCAAGTTTTGTGGTAGTGTGAGTAGTAAAGCTAGTAATTACATATATTCCTATGGATGTGTTTCAATGTTTCTTTTTTGACAATGTTGTAACTTGTTAACAGGAAGTGAAGGTTGCTAAGAAAGTTAACACAAAAGGAAAAAAAATATCACTGATTCACCCCCTCCCCCTCTTAGTGATTTCTTTGATCATGTGTGGGCCTTTTCAAATTTAATGTTTTAAATTTCATTTTGGTTATATTTATAGTTCATATTTTTTAACATTTCAAAGTAACCTACTTGACTTTTTTTAAGTGTGAAATATATGTTTTGAAACAACAATGTTTTGGGTCATTTATATTATCTTTGTATAATATTTTTTATGTTTTTTTTTATTTTAAATTATTCTTTATTTTTTCAGTCGTTGTTTAAAATTTTAGTGAGATTGTATCTGTGGTTTATATTTTATACACTTTCAAAATCACCTAACATTATTATATATCAAGTAGATGGATTTGAAAGTTTATAAAATATAAAATATAGATACACTCAAAATGAAACTTAAAAAATTGAATGGACATATAAAGAATAACTGAAAATAAAAAAATCATAAAAATAGTAAATGAAAAATAATTTAAACAAAACAAAACAATGTTTTTTTAAAACACACCATTTATACTTATTTTTTTTACCCATGACAGTTTCTCTACTTAATGATTATTTATAATTAATTGAATTATTAATTATATTATTATTTAGTATTATTAAACAGATAAACAATTAGATTATGTATAACATTTATAATAATCAATAATTATTTATAATTAATATATTTATTATATTGTTATTACAATTATGATTATTATAAATGATTATTAAATACATCTTGCATTGATGTGGGTGGGATGAGGTTTGAGTGTACGCTCGAGGATCAAATTCTGGGCATGGGTGTATTTTCTTCATTTGCGTGAGTTGCAAACCGACTTTGATTATAAATGATTATTAATTGTATAATTAACTGTTAATAATAACATTATTATTAATAATTACATTTTCTATATTACTAATTTAATTACTATTTATTTTAAATTATAGTATTTACTACATTAATTATTACATTAATAATTATATTATTTACATCATTTTTCAAAATTATTATTGAAATTATTATGAATATTTTAAAATAAAACTAATATTTATTAATAATTGTTAATAATAATAACATAATTAATATTACTTAATAATAATTTAATTAATAATATAATAATAGGTTGGGTTCAAGACCGATTTTTTATTTGGAAAGAAAACCTTCTTTTTAACTGAGTCGAGTGGTAATTTTTACATGACCCGAAGGTCTAGTGACCCATAAGCCCAATACTACATAGCTCGAAGGCCCAACAACCCGAAGGCCCTGAGTGAGCAGTCTGCATCATGCCATGTTACCAGTCATATGTCATGCTCCACCCCCTGCCAGTAATCAATGAACCATGAGCTCAGTCTGAAAGTTACATAACCTCTTATCATGAACCATTGCATCATGTTGGATTGACGTGTTGTGGTAGGGAACCCCTCTCTCTCTTTCAAGCCGCCCACCCATTGATGTTTGTGTGACCCTCACTTGAATTACCTAGTTGTTGATTTGCATTCTCAGATCGGTCTCAAGTGTATGGTCATGTGGCATAGCACCCCTCCATCCCGCATCGGTGGTCCATGGGGTCACTCAGCCTTCTGCCCACTATGGTTGACCCGGAGGCCCTATGGCTTGAGGGCTTCCACTGGTGATGGCTTGGAGGTCCGTGCTTGAAAGGCCTTGGATGACTTGAAGGCCCGTAGGCCTAATTATGTGGCCTGAAAGCCCAATTAAGGTGAATAGTTATGTTGTTGCAGTACCGCTACAGTATCTGATACAGTAACTCATAAATACCCCCTACCCAGTTTTAAACTTGGGACTCTTTGATACACAATTACAAGGGTTTACCACTTGACTACACCCCCAACCTCCTAATTAATAATATAATACTTAAGGCCTATGTGCCATGTAATACTTACGCCTATAGGCCTTGTTAGGATTCCACCTCAACCCTTGAAAGGTGGATTATCAAAATCAATAAAAAACGAAGGCCTTCGGGCCATTGGAGGATCTTTTAAAGCGTGGATGTTTTGTTTTTAAGCAATAAAGTTTGTATAATGTAAATTGTTTTTTGTTAATTATATTGATAAAACTCTTTTTATTTCAAGATTTTTTATATGCTTTGTTAGTGTAACAACCCGATATTTTATGATAAGTATTCTTTTTAATTAATTTGATGTCATGTGTTTTATGCCACAACAAGATTATCTTGTGCTATACGCCACACTGTATTAGCTTAAAGTATACACAACACTATTCTTAGATTGTGTTACACACAATTTCAAGTTCGTTTTATAATAGTCATTCTACGCAACATTGAGTGTATATATATATATATATTCAATGTATAAATGAAATATGGTTGGATTCTATTATATGAAATAATAAAGGATTCTTGCACAACACGCAACCCTGACTTGGCTTGCATTACACGCAATCGCGACCTTCCTCGATAGCGTGTGTTGTACGCAATACCAAGTTTTACTAAACAACGATATATTATTATAATATTATTATGAACTAGCCGTTATGAATAGTATTAACTAAATTTTGAATTTTATAACATTATTATTCAACTTACACATTTTCTAGAACATGGTATAAGAACAAAATAAATTTTTCATGTAAAATAAGTATTTTTCAAAAAAATGTAGTTTTGCTGCCTTTGATGGCGCACCCACTTTAAATCTAGTTTTTGACATGTTTATAAGCTCAATTTTACAAAATAAAATTATTATTTGGAATCAGGATATAAAATTTTACCTTGGATAAAATTTTCATATTATTCTGATAACTTTTATATTTTAATAAATAGTAAAAACACGCTATATTTTAATTAAAAACAACTTTTTTCATCGTAATAAATTATGGGATTAAATTATAATATTTAATGGTTTAAAAGTATAAATAGAATATAATTTTACCATTTAATATAATGTATATCATTAACCTTGATTTTACATTGAATTCGTAGGTTAAATAAATTCAATCTTTTGCAATGTTTTAAACAAAAACCCGTTTTATTTCGACAACGGGATTAATTTTAATTTAATTTCTGCAACTTCTGTGTATTGAATTTGGAAAAATGGATTCCATATTTGGAATCAGTGGGTCCAAATTATATTAATATACTACTTTTTATTTTTGGGCTTTATGAATAGTAACAACGGTAACTTTTATTTACCATAGTAAAAGGTAAATTGGGTAATTAAGGGTAAATATAATAATATAAAATTATCCTAATACTTGTATTAATACAATTGGATGATTATAATTTGTCCTAAGTCATATTTGGGTCGAAATGGAATCTATTAGAACCCACTTGGAGGTGATTAAGACCTTTAGTTTATTTTATTTAAAGGAAAGTGAAATATGTCTCACTCAACTTTAATAATTAAAGTATTTTTAATATAAGTTTATACAGAATATAAATTCAGTTATAAATACTCATTTGAAAGATAATTTTTTTTCTTTTTCATGGTAATATATTTGTAATTTTTTTAGAGTTATTTAATTACCTTATTATCTTATACATTAATGATGCAGAAATTATTTATTTAGTGAAAAATCAATAATATCGTTTTTATTGAAATAGTAATACATAACAAAAGGCCCAAAAATCTGCACAAAACTTATTATTAGTGTATATATAAACCCTAAGCATCCAATGGCCGAATGTTTGACCATTTGGATCCTTATTAAGGCGATTATGACACTTATATTATTTTATTTTAAATGATGCCAAAGTTGTCACCTTCATAATTTAATAAATATAATAATTTAAATATTGTGATTTTAAGATGATAAATTCAAGTAAAAGTATTATTTTTAAAGGTAATAGATTTATATTCATCATAGGATTTTATTTTTAATTTTTATGAAACAAATAAGTATATTAAATAATTATACAAAAATGTTGTAGTAATTATTTTATTAAGAGACAAACCAAATAAATGGTTTTAAAAATAATAAAATAAATATAATATGAACTATTTAATGTGCTACACTAATTTTATAGATACATATGACCTTTTATTAATCTATTAAAGCTTTTATTTTGAACATATATTTTGTATATATTTTATTTAAATTCAAGTAAATGAATAATGTCAAAATTGACACTATTGTTATTTTATAAAAATAACATATTATAAAATTGTTTAAAAATCACAAAAATATTTAAAAATTATAAATTTAAATTTATATGGTATAAAATGTTATAAATTATCCAATTATGGACAATTCACAACAAATAAGTCATTATTTGTTATAATTTAAAATTTATAATTTTATTACCACAAATAAAATTAAATTGATTAAATAAGGATAAATCTAGTTGATAATGTTTAAAATAAATTCCAAACATGTCTAAATTTTATTGGTTGATGATATTACAACCCTATCTCATCTAAGTTTCGGATATGAGTCATTTTGGATGTTTTTAAGTGGGGTTGGGATTTAATATAAACTAATATTTCTTATATTTCCAAAGGTGCCCCTCTCCTCCCTTATAAAAGGGCACATCCTCCCTCTCTTCCTCACACCACTTTGAGCATTCAAGTTCAGACAACCCCTGCCAAATTCTCTTTTCCACTTACCTAGAAACATCCTAGAGGTCCTGGTATTCTTTAAAGACCAATTTTATTGCCCTAAGAGTAGGATTCAAAGAGGCTCTTCAAAGAAGAGGTAATGTCCGTTACTGATTCTTTCAACTTTATTTCTTCTTCCACTTCTTCTTATTTAGTTGTTTCATTATGAAGTAATAACATCAGTATCACTCATATACTGATATGTTATTATAATTATGAAAAAAACCTATTTCACCATCTATCCATCCTACAGAAAACGAAATCACCGCGCGTGCGTACGTACGGAATACCATCTCCACGCCGTGGTGTAATCTATTTTCCACCACCACCTTACATGGATGGGTATAATGGTGAAAGTAATGAATATATATGATTATTGTAAATTGATATTGATTCTGTAATATTATACATACACTTTAATACAATTCCACGATCATGGGAACGATATCATCACTCGTGCGTACGTACGGAATACCGTCTCCACGAAGCGATGAGATTCACTCTCCATGATAACCATTCAAGAATGATTATAAAGTATATATAATAAGTAATCATGAAATATATGACATAATAATGCTACTTTATTCAAGTATATATATATTTATTTCATCTACTTAATTCCATTCAATTAAATAAGGAAACAAAAACAGCGTTCATGCGTACGTACGGCCTACCGTCTCCATGAACGGAGTATTTCTTTCCATTTATCAACCCATTATATATATATTATGAATATATATTATATATAAATCATGTTTTACATTCTAGATGTAAGTAATCATGATCTAAGTAATCATATTAATAATTACAAGTTAAAACACGAACGACAAATGAAACGATTTTACCCAAAACGCTACTTTAACATGAATTTACAAAAGAACAGGTAATATGAAGTCATAAGTGAACCATATATAATATAATAACAATGAATATGATTCTTTAATAAGTCAATGACATTATTTAAATCATTATACAGGAGGTTTGGATACGTACGAATCATATCAGACCTAAGGTAAGGGAAAATATCACAATCTCATTTTTTATCCGAGATTGTTTATACTTTGGTATTTACTAGGGTGTATTTTATCATCCAAATCCATGTTCCCTCAATATGTAATATTGTTTCCATCCACCTACAATTGTTTAAATCCAATTTTACCCTTCGGTGAGTTTTTAGTAAAGGATATGAAAGGAATCTTTTGTCGTTTTTCGTACGAGGTACTTTTTGACTTTTCCGACCAAAGTACGAGAAGAATGTTTTTTTAACTTATACGGCATGAATGGATTTTTACGGTTTTATAAAGACTTATTTTCATGAACCTTCATCCAAAATATTTCATGACTATTTTCAACAAAATCCTTTTCTTTTAAAATTGCACGACATTTTGTGAAAAGAAAATGATTTTAAAGAAAAAAGGATATTTTCCTCAAGAATTCATTTCAAGTGTTTTATCAAAACCATTTTTCATCTAAGATGAAATTATTTCATATGTGTACGTTTCAAGTATCATGTCTCTATGATTTACATGGTTTCACTTGTCTTATTATGAAATGATATCCATTTCTTTTATATGGATTATTTGATGATGGGATGATGTTTATGAAACCCATTTTATTTATTGGGTTATTATGAATGATGTATGTTTATTTTGTGTCACAAGTAAGAATGATTTCATTATGAGATGGGTGGGACCTATATCTCCCTCCAATGCATTGGGTAAAGATTTATATCTCATGAGATAGACATGGCTAGAATGGTAAGTTAATCTGGTTCAGTATTACAGGACTGGAACGAGGAGTGAACTCGATTCAGAAAGGGACTTTGTCCACTAAGATGGTCTTGGCAACAATGCCTTGGATAATATGGAAATCATTACATGTGCTTAATGGATTCCAAAATTACATGTTTTATTCCCATTCTATTTTATCATGATTTATGTTCCATTATGATCTATGCCTTATGTACTTCCACGATTTATGTCTTTGCTCAAGATTTTGATGTTTAAACATTATGTTCATGTTTTTAAGATCAAAAATAATATGGTATGTTTTATTTTATCCATGCTTACCCTTACTGATCATTTGAGCTCACCCTTTTTATGTTTTATTTTCCCCCAGGATTAAAAGAAATGTTTTAGGTAAGGAAACAAAAAGTGGAAGATCTTTATTGGAGATATTGAAGATCTTTCACCACGATTAGAAGATTACGTTCCAAGTTTCCAAAGACACTAAACTATTACGGTCCTTGTGTGTCTGTTTTTGTTATGTATTAAGTATTCCCCAAAAGTAGTGTAATATCTATGTACGTCATGCTTCGGGTCTGTACAATTGTTATCAGAGGAAAGGTTTAGTTAACCTTTGGAAACTAGGATGCGAAAACTTTAGTGAGATCCCTAGAGATATTTCTAAGGTATGTCTAGGTATGTCCCTAAGGTTAAGTATACATATAGGTTATAGTCCTAAAATTTCACTAACGATCTTAGAATTAAACCTAAGATGTTAGATATTGAAGGTACTCCCCCTTTATTATGTTGTTTTCCCTAGCATGGTATTTTCCTCTCACACTATTATTTTTGGGTTTCAGACGATGGCTGGAACCTGAAGGAACCGTGTTGATCAATGTAATGGAAAATGCAATGATTGTCCTCCTGACCAAACCAATGTCATGGGATATTGAGTGCACAATCTTATTTCTATACTTACACAAGCTGTGAATCATTCTGGATTTCAAAATGAGCATAGAAAGGAGCAACATTCTATTGAATCCTTCATGAGGCAGCGTCCACCTTCATTCAGCGGGTCTTCTGATCTCTTAGTGGCTGAACAATGGATCAGTACTACTGAAAAGATATTTTCAGTTCTAAAATGTTCTGAGCATGATAAATTCATCTTAGCAGTATATCATTTGGAAGGTGATGCTGATCAATGGTGGAATCTTATCAAGAATACGAGACAATGAGATGAAATTGGGTCCATGGAATGGGACGAGTTCAAGAACTTGTTTTTCAGTAAGTACTTCCCCCGTATTCTTCGAACAAAGATGGAAAAGGAGTTTCTTGAGCTTAAGCAGAAGGATGATGAATCTGTTGGTATATACGAAGCAAATTTTACAAGACTTTCAAGGTATGCATCTGGCTTTATCATCCAACCTGAAAGTAAAGTTGATCTATTTTTCAGTGGCTTAAAACCAAGTCTTCGAAGGGCATTAGCTATAAGAGACTTCAGTAGCTATGAGGAAATTGTGTGTTGTGCTATCAAGGAAGAACTGGAAGTAGGTGTAACATATCCATATCATGGTTTTGACAAGAAACGAAAGATGGAGTTCAAGGAGAAATCTCAGAACAATGGTGAAAAGAAGATGAATGTTTCTTTATGCTCAAAGTGTGGAAAGAAGCATGGTGGAGATTTCCTAAAAGGTACTAGAAAATGTTTTAAGTGTGGAAAATAAGGTCATCGAGAAGTTGATTGTCAATGCAATGGGAAAAAGGTTGCTAATTTTTTGAATAAAGAAAAGACTACAGAGAACTCTCCACCAACACTTCAATGCTTCAAGTGCAAGGAAATGGGGCATTATGCTAATAAATTCCATAATCCATGGGTTAATGATGATCAACATGAGCAACCTCTTAAGGTAAAGGATAAAGGGAAGTCTCATGCAATCACTATTTGTGATGTTGAGTATAAAAATGATGTTGTGTTGTGATTAAGTGTTTATGTAATGGGATTTCAAAATAGTATCATGGAATCTCATGTATGGTATTGTGGAATTTTGGAATATCTATGTATTGGTTTTCAATAATTATATGGTACTGGTAACCATGAAAAGGTGATTGAAATATTTTTGGAAAGTAGATGATATGCGCATAATGAAGGGATAAGAAGATAATGAGATGTTTGATTGTATTCATGAGCTCATGACTGATATAAGGACTAAGTGATATTATGGTTTGATTATATAGATTTTTTTGGGATTTTGGTATGTGGAAAGAGTTACCTTTTGACAGTATTCATGTTTTCACTAAGGTTATATGGTAATTTATGTTTCAAGAGAATATATGACTAAGGTATTCATGTGTTTGGAATGCAACCAACAAGATATATCTTATGATATATGTGGGATAAATGCTTGTATTCACATTCTTGGTAGATAACCTTTCTAGTAATTGTTTTCTTTATACTATGAGCTTGGACCGAAGTATTTTAGATAAGCCTAAAGATTGGAATGGATTATGTTGGACATAAGTTAGTATTCTTTAAGGACAGTATTTTTTTCGATATTATTATAGTAAGGTAGTTTTAGAAAAAGGACAAACTGCAGGACGGGCGACAGCCCATCGCGTCGGACAAGGCTGTGGGAATCGAACCCACAACTGAAGTGCGACTGGCCTTTATCGCCTACCACTGGCCTACACAAAGTCCCTGGTTAGTAGAAAATAGTTTTATTTTATTAAGCGGTATGATATATGAAGTATAAGTTCATTTTTGGAATCATATATGATTAACCTCACCATAGATGGACTTATATATATTTGTTAACTTTTTCTTGAAATAGATGGAATGACCCATCATTCTATCACATGATCTGCTAACTCTTCACGAATAACAAATTCAACTTCATTTCTTTAAGAGATGAAGTGGAAATTGTTCAAAGCAGGAACAACAGTGAGATTGTACCAAAATCAAGCAAGTATTTCTTCTAATTCAAAATTTTCAACTTTAGGGAAATGATATTGAAAACCAAAAATGTTGTACTAGTGCTCTTATTCCGATGAATCAGATGGTACCTTAGATCATCACAAATCTATGGAATTGTGATTGATGGCTTTTTCATAGCCATGTTCTCTACCAGTCTCCATCATAACTTGATGGTTAGATTTTTCTTGTATATCCATATTTTCACATATGTTCTCCTACGTGGAAACCCAGTGATGAGTTAATTTGGGTAACCGTTACATTTCATACTTTAGTTTTTAAATCCAAGTTTTGGTATTCCTTTTTACGATGTGGGTTTCTATTAAAGAAACTTTTGATTAGTAAACCATTTATAACCCCGACGAATTTCGAGGGCGAAATTCATTTTAAGGTGGGTAGAATGTAACAACCCGATATTTTATGATAAGTATTCTTTTTAATTTATTTGATGTCATGTGTTTTATGCTACAACAAGATTATCTTGTGCTATACGCCACACTGTATTAGCTTGAAGTATACAGAACACTATTCTTAGATTGTGTTACACACAATTTCAAGTTCGTTTTATAATAGTCATTCTACGCAACATTGAGTGTATATATATATATATATTCAATGTAAAAATGAAATATGGTTGGATTATATTATACGAAATAATAAAAGTTTCTTGCACAACACGCAACTCGAACTTGGCTTGCATTACACGCAATCGCGACCTTCCTCGATAGCGTGTGTTGTACGCAATACCAGGTTTTACTAAACAACGATATGTTATTATAATATTATTATGAACTAGACGTTATGAATATTGTTAAATAAATTTTGAATTTTATAACATTATTACTCAACTTACACATTTTCTAGAACATGGTATAAGAACAAAATAAATTTTTCTGGTAAAATAAGTATTTTTCAAAAAATGCAGTTTTGCCGCCTTTTAATGGCGCACTCACTTTAAATCTAGTTTTTGACATGTTTATAAGTTCAATTTTACAAAATAAAATTATTATTTGGAATCAGGATATAAAATTTTATCTAGGATAAATTTTTCATATTATTCTGATAACTTTTATATTTTAATAAATAGTAAAAACACGCTATATTTTAATTAAAAACAACTTTTTTCATCGTAATAACTTATGTGATTAAATTATAATATTGAATGGTTTAAAAGTATAAATAGAATATATTTTTACCATTTATTATAATTTATGTCATTATCCTCGATTTTATATTGAATTCGTAGGTTAAATAAATTCAATCTTTTGCAATGTTTTAAACAAAAACCCATTTTCTTTCGACAACGAGATTAATTTTAATTTAATTTCTGCAACTTCTTTGTATTGAATTTGGAAAAATGGATTCCATATTTGGAATCAGTGGGTCCAAATTATATTAATATACTACTTTTTATTTTTGGGCTTTATGAATAGTAACAACGGTAAATTTTATTTACCATAGTAAAAGGTAAATTGGGTAATTAAGGATAAATATAATAATATAAAATTATCCTAATACTTGTCTTAATACAATTGGATGATTATAATTTGTCCTAAGTCATATTTGGGTCGAAATGGAATCTATTAGAACCCACTTGGAGGTGATTAAGACCTTTAGTTTATTTTATTTAAAGGAAAGTGAAATATGTCTCACTCAACTTTAATAATTAAAGTATTTTTAATATAAGTTTATACAGAATATAAATTCAGTTATAAATACTCATTTGAAAGATAATTTTTTTCTTTTTTACGGTTATATATTTGTAATTTTTTTAGAGTTATTTAATTACCTTATTATCTTATACATTAATGATGCATAAATAATTTATTTAGTGAAAAATCAATAATATAGTTTTTATTGAAATAGTAATACATATCAAAAGGCCCAAAAATCTGCACAAAACTTATTCTTAGTGTGTATATATAAACCCTAATCATCCAATGGATGAATTTTTGACCATTTGGATCCTTATTAAGGCGATTGTGACACTTATATTATTTTATTTTAAATGAGGCCAAAGTTGTCACCTTCATAATTTAATAAATATAATAATTTAAATATTGTGATTTTGAGATGATATATTCAAGTAAAAGTATTATTGTGAAAATTAATAGATTTATCTTCATCACAGGATTTTATTTTTAATTTTTAGGCAAAAAATAAGTATATTAAATAATTATACAAAAATGTTGTAGTAATTATTTTATTAAGAGATAAACCAAATAAATGGTTTTAAAAATAATAAAATAAATATTATATGAACTATTTAATGTGCTAAAATAATTTTTTAGACACATATGACCTTTTATGAATCTATTAAAGCTTTTAGTTCGAACATATCTTCTGTATATATTTTATTTAAATTCAAGTAAATGAATAGTGTCAAAATTGACACTATTGTTATTTTATAAAAATAACATATTATAAAATTGTTTAAAAATCACAAAAATATTTAAAAATTATAAATTTAAATTTATATGGTATAAAATTTTATAAAGTATCAAATTATGGAAAATTCACTACAAATAAGTAATTATTTGTTGTAATTTAAAATTTAGAATGTTATTACCACAAATAAAATTAAATTGATTAAATAAGGATAAATCCAGTTGATAATGTTTAAAATAAATTCCTAACATGTCTAAATTTTATTGGTTGATGATATTACAACCCTATATCATCTAATATTCAGATATGAGTCATTTTGGAAGTTTTTAAGTGGGGTTGGGATTTAATATAAACTAATATTTCTAATATTTCCAAAGGTGCCCCTCTCCTCCCTTATAAAAGGTCACATCCTCCCTCTCTTCCTCACACCACTTTGAGCCTTCAAGATCGTCCAAACCCTGCCAAATTATCTTCTAAACTTCCCTAGAAACATCCTAGAGGTCCCGATCTTCTTCAAAGACCAATTTTAGTGCCCTAAGAGTAGGTTTCAAAGAGGCGCTTCAAGGAAGAGGTAATGTCCGTTACTGATTCTTTCAACTTTATTTCTTCTTCCACTTCTTCTTATTTAGTTGTTTCATTATAAAGTAATAACATAAGTATCAATCATATACTTATATGTTATTATAAGTATTAAAAAACCCTATTTCACCATCTATCCATCCTATGGAAAACGAAATCACCGCGCGTGCGTACGTACGGAATACCGTCTCCACGTCGTGGTGTAATCTATTTTCCACCACCACCTTACATGGATGGGTATAATGGTAAAAGTAATGAATATATCTGATTATTTTAAAGTGATATTGATTATTTAATATTATACATACACTTTAATACAATTCCACGATCATGGGAATGATATCATCACTCGTGCGTATGTACGGAATACCGTCTCCACGACGCGATGAGATTCACTCTCCATGATAACCATTCAAGAATGATTATAAAGTATATATAATAATTAATCATGAAATATATTACATAATAATACTACTGGATTTATGTATATATATATTTATTTCATCTACTTAATTCCATTCAATTCAATAAGGAAACGAAAACAGCGTTCATGCGTACGTACGGCCTACCGTCTCCATGAACGGTGTATTTATTTCCATTTATCGATCCATTATATATATATTCTGAATATATATTATATATAAATCATGTTTTACATTCTGGATTTAATTAATCATAATCTAAGTAATCATATGAATAATTACAAGTTAAAAGACGAACGACAAATGAAACGATTTTACCCAAAACGCGACTTTAAGATGAATTTACAAAAGAACAGGTAATACAAAGTCATTAGTGAACCATATATGATATAATAACAATGAATATGATTCTTTAATAAGTCAATGACATTATTTAAATCATTATACAGGAGGTTTGGATACGTACGAAGCATATCAGACCTAAGGTAAGGGAAAATATCACAATCTCATTTTTTATCCGAGATTGTTTATACTTTGGTATTTACTGGGGTGTATTTTATCATTCACATCCATGTTCCCTCAATATGTAATATTTTTTCCATCCACCTACAATTTTTTAACTCCAATTCTACCCTTCGGTGAGTTTTTATTAAAGGATATGAAAGGAATCTTTTGTCGTTTTTCGTACGAGGTACTTTTTGACTTTTCCTTCCAAAGTATGAGAAGAATGTTTTTTTAACTTATACGGCATGAACGGATTTTTACGGTTTTATAAAGCCTCATTTTCATGAAGCTTCATCCAAAATATTTCATGACTATTTTCAACAAAATCATTTTCTTTTAAAATTGCACGACATTTTGTGAAAAGAAAATGATTTTGAAGAAAAAAGGATATTTTCCTCAAGAATTCATTTCAAGTGTTTTATCAAAACCATTTTTCATCTAAGATGAAATTATTTCATATGTGTTTGTTTCAAGTATCATGTCTCTATGATTTACATGGTTTCACTTTTCTTATTATGAAATGATATCCATTTATTTTATATGTATTATTTGATGATGAGATGATGTTTATGAAACCCATTTTATTTATTGGGTTATTATGAATGATGTATGTTTATTTTGTGGCACAAGCAAGAATGATTTCATTATGAGATGGGTGGGACCTATATCTCCCTCCAATCCATTGGGTAAAGATTTATATCTCATGAGATAGACATGGCTGGAACGGTAAGTTAATCCGGTTCAGTATTACAGGACTGGAACGAGGAGTGAACTCGATTCAGAAAGGGACTTTGTCCACTAAGATGGTCTTGGCAGCAATGCCTTGGATACTATGGAAATCATTACATGTGCTTAATGTATTCCACAATTACATGTTTTATTCTCATGCTATTTTATCATGATTTATTTTCCATTATGATCTATGTCTTATGTACTTCCACAATTTATGTCTTTGCTCAAGATTTTGATGTTTAAACATTATGTTCATGTTTTTAAGATCAAATGTATATGGTATGTTTTATTTTATCAATGCTTACCCTTACTGAGAATTTGAGCTCACCATTTTTATGTTTTATTTTCCCCTAGGATTAAAATAAAGGTTTTAGGTAAGGAAACAAAAAGTGGAAGATCTTTATGGGAGATGTTGAAGATCTTTCACCAGGATTAGAAGATTATGTTCCAAGTTTCCAAAGACACTAAACCATTACGGTCCTTGTGTGTCTGTTTTTGTTATGTATTAAGTATTCTGAAAAAGTAATGTAATATCTATGTACTTCAAGCTTCGGGTCTCTACAATTGGTATCAGAGGAATGGTTTAGTTAACCTTTGGAAACTAGGATGCGAAAACTTTAGTGAGATCCCTAGAGATATTTCTAAGGTATGTCTAGGGATGTCCCTAAGGTTAAGTATACGTATAGGTTATAGTCCTAGAATTGCGCTAACGATCTTATAATTAAACCTAAGATGTTAGATATTGAAGGTACTCCCCCTTTATTATGTTGTTTTCCCTAGCATGGTATTTGCCTCTCACACTATTATTTTTGGGTTTTAGACGATGGCTGGAACCCGAAGGAACCGTGTTGATCAATGTAATGGACAATGCAATGATTGTCCTCCTGACCAAACCAATGTCATGGTAGATGGAGTGAACAATCTTATTTCTATACTTACACAAGCTATGAATCATTCTGGATTTCAAAATGAGCTGACAAAGGAGAAACATTTTGTTGAATCCTTCATGAGGTAGCGTCCACCTTAATTCAGCGGGTCTTCTGATCCCTTAGTGGCTGAATAATGGATCAGTACTACTGAAAAGATATTTTCAGTTCTACAATGTTCTGAGCATGATAAATTCATCTTAGCAGTATATCGTTTGGAAGGTGATGCTGATCAATGGTGGAATCTTATCAAGAATACGAGGCAAAGAGATGAAATTGAGTCCATGGAATGGGACGAGTTCAAGAACTTGTTTTTCAGTAAGTACTTCCCTCATATTCTTAGAACAAAGATGGAAAAGGAGTTTCTTGAGCTTAAGCAGAAGGATGATGAATCTGTTGGTATATACGAAGTGAATTTTACAAGACTTGCAAGGTATGCATCTGGCTTTATCATCCAACCTGAAAGTAAAGTTGATCGATTTTTCAGTGGCTTAAAACCAAGTCTTCGAAGGGCATTATCTATAAGAGACTTCAGTAGCTATGAAGAAATTTTGTGTTGTGCTATCAAGGTAGAATTGGAAGTTGGTGTAACATATCCATCTCATGGTTTTGACAAGAAGCAAAATATGGAGTTCGAGGATAAATCTAAGAACAATGGTGAAAAGAAGATGAATGTTTCTTTATGCTCAAAGTGTGGAAAGAAGCATGGTGGAGATTGCCTAAAAGGTACTAGAAAATGTTTTAAGTGTGGAAAAGAAGGTCATCGAGCAGTTGATTGTCGAAGCAATGGGAAAAAGGTTGCTAAATATATGAATAGAGAAAATACTACAGAGAACTCTCCACCAACACTTCAATGCTTCAAGTGCAAGGAAATGGGGCATTATGCTAATAAATTCCATAATCCATGGGTTAATGATGATCAACATGAGAAACCTCTTAAGGCAAAGTATAAAGGGAAGTCTCATGCGATCACTATTTGTGATGTTGAGTATAAAAATGATGTTGTGTTGTGATTAAGTGTTTATGTAATGGGATTTCAAAATAGTATCATGGAATCTCATGTATGGTATTGTGGAATTTTGGAATATCTATGTATTGGTTTTCAATAATTATATGGTACTGGTAACCATGAAAATGTGATTGAAATATTTTTGGAAAGTATATGATATGCGCATAATGAAGGGATAAGAAGATAATGAGATGTTTTATTGTATTCATGAGCTCATGACTGATATAAGGACTAAGTGATATTATGGTTTGATTATATAGATTTTTTTGGGATTTTGGTATGTGGAAAGAGTTACCTTTTGATAGTATCCATGTTTTCACTAAGGTTATATGGTAATTTATGTTTCAAGAGAATACATGACTAAGGTATTCATGTGTTTGGAATGCAACCAACAAGATATATCTTATGATATATGTGGGATAAATGCTTGTATTCACATTCTTGGTAGATAACCTTTCTAGTAATTGTTTTCTTTATACTATGAGTTTGGACCGAAGTATTTTAGATAAGCCTAAATATTGGAATGGATTATGTTGGACATAAGTTAGTATTGTTTAAGGATAGAATTTTTTTCGATATTATTATAGTAAGGTAGTTTTAGAAAAAGGACAACCTGCAGGACGGGCAACAACCCATCGCGTCGGACAAGGCTGTGGGAATCGAACCCACAACCGACGTGCGACTGGCCTTTATCGCCTACCACTGGCCTACAAAAAGTCTCTGATTAGTAGAAACTGGTTTTATTTTATTAAGCGTTATGATATATGAAGTATAAGTTCATTTTTGGAATCATATATGATTAACCTCACCATAGATGGACTTATGTATATTTGTTAACTTTTGCTTGAAACAGATGGAATGACCCGTCATTCTATCACATGATCTGCTAACTCTTCACGAATAACAAATTCAACTCCATTTCTTTAAGAGATGAAGTGTAAATTGTTCAAAGCACGAACAACAGTGAGATTGTACCAAAATCAAGAAAATATTTCTTCTAATTCAAAATTTTCAACTTTAGGGAAATTATATTGAAAACCAAAAATGTTGTCCTAGTGCTCTTATATCCGATGAATCAGATGGTACCTTAGATCATCACAAATCTATGGATTTGTGATTGGTGGCTTTTTCATAGTCATGTTCTCTACCAATATCCATCATAACTTGATGGTTAGATTTTTCTTCCATATCCATATTTTCACATATGTTCTCCTACGTGGAAACCCAGTGATAAGTTAATTTTGGTTTCCGTTACGTTTCATACTTTAGTTTTTAAAGGCAGGTTTTGGTATTCCTTTTTACTATGTGGTTTTCTATTAAAGAAACTTTTGAGTAGTAAACCATTTATAACCCCAACGAATTTCGAGGGCGAAATTCATTTTAAGGGGGGTAGAATGTAACAACCCGATATTTTATGATAAGTATTATTTTTAATTTATTTGATGTCATGTGTTTTATGCTACAATAAGATTATCTTGTGTTATACGCCACACTGTATTAGCTTGAAGTATACACAACACTATTCTTAGATTGTGTTACACACAATTTCAAGTTTGTTTTATAATAGTCATTCTACACAACATTGAGTGTATATATATATATATTCCATGTATAACTGAAATATGGTTGGATTCTGTTATACAAAAATAATAAAGGATTCTTTCACAACACGCAACCTTGACTTGGCTTGCATTACATGCAATCGCGACCTTCCTCGATAGCGTGTGTTGTACGCAATACCGTGTTTTACTAAACAACGATATATTATTATAATATTATTATGAACTAACCGTTATTAATAGTATTAACTAAATTTTGAATTTTATAACATTATTATTCATCTTACATATTTTCTAGAACATGGTATAAGAACAAAATAAATTTTTCGGGTAAAATAAGTATTTTTCAAAAAATGCAGTTTTGCCGCCTTTTCATGGCGCACCCACTTTAAATCTAGTTTTTGACATGTTTATAACTTCAATTTTACAAAATAAAATTATTATTTGGAATCCGGATATAAAATTTTACCTTGGATAAATTTTTCATATTATTCTGATAACTTTTATATTTTAATAAATAGTAAAAACACGCTATATTTTAATTAAAAACAACTTTTTTCATCGTAATAACTTATGTGATTAAATTATAATATTGAATGGTTTAAAAGTATAAATATAATATATTTTTACCATTTAATATAATTTATGTCATTAGCCTTGATTTTACATTGAATTCGTAGGTTAAATAAATTCAATCTTTTGCAATGTTTTAAACAAAAACTCGTTTTCTTTCGACAACGGGATTAATTTTAATTTAATTTCTGCAACTTCTGTGTATTGAATTTGGAAAAATGGATTTCATATTTGGAATCAGTGGGTCCAAATTATATTAATAGACTACTTTTTATTTTTGGGCTTTATGAATAGTAACAACGGTAAATTTTATTTACCCTAGTAAAAGGTAAATTGGGTAATTAAGGGTAAATATAATAATATAAAATTATCCTAATACTTGTCTTAATACAATTGGATGATTATAATTTGTCCTAAGTCATATTTGGGTCGAAATGGAATCTATTAGAACCCACTTGGAGGTGATTAAGACCTTTAATTTATTTTATTTAAAGGAAAGTGAAATATGTCTCACTCAACTTTAATAATTAAAGTATTTTTAATATAAGTTTATACTGAATATAAATTCCATTATAAATACTCATTTGAAAGATAAAATGTTTTTCTTTGTCATGGTAATATATTTGTATTTTTTTAGAGTTATTTAATTACCTTATTATCTTATACATTAATGATGAAAAAATTATTTATTTAGTGAAAAATCAATAATATAGTTTTTATTGAAATAGTAATACATATCAAAAGGCCCAAAAATCTGCACAAAACTTATTATTAGTGTATATATAAACCATAATCATCCAATGGACGAATTTTTGACCATTTGGATCCTTATTAAGGCGATTATGACACTTATATTATTTTATTTTAAATGATGTCAAAGTTGTCACCTTCAGAATTTAATAAATATAATAATTTGAATATTGTGATTTTAAGATGATAAATTCAAGTAAAATTATTATTGTAAAATTTAATATATGTATATTCATCATAGGATTTTATTTTTAATTTTTATGCAACAAATAGGTATATTAAACAATTATACAAAAATGTTGTAGTAATTATTTTATTAAGAGATAAACCAAATAAATGGTTTTAAAAATAATAAAATAAATATTATATGAACTATTTAATGTGCTAAACTAATTTTATAGATACATATGACCTTTTATGAATCTATTAAAGCTTTTAGTTCGAACATATCTTCTGTATATATTTTATTTAAATTCAAGTAAATGAATAGTGTCAAAATTGACACTATTGTTATTTTATAAAAATAACATATTATAAAATTGTTTAAAAATCACAAAAATATTTAAAAATTATAAATTTAAATTTATATAGTCTAAAATGTTATAAAGTATCCAATTATAGAAAATTCACAACAAATAATTAATTATTTGTTATAATTTAAAATTTAGAATGTTATTACCACAAATAATATTAAATTGATTAAATAAGGATAAATCAAGTTGATAATGTTTAAAATAAATTCCAAACATGTCCAAATTTTATTGGTTGATGATATTACAACCCTATCTCATATAATCTTCAGATATGAGTCATTTTGGAAGTTTTTAAGTGGGGTTGAGATTTAATATAAACTAATGTTTCTTATATTTCCAAAGGTGCCCCTCTCCTCCCTTATAAAAGGGAACCTCCTCCCTCTCTTCCTCACACCACTTTGAGCCTTCAAGCTCGGTCAAACCCTGAAAAATTCTCTTCTCCACTTCCCTAGAAACATCCTAGAGGTCCTGGTATTCTTCAGAGACGAATTTTAGTTCCCTAAGAGTAGGTTTCAAAGAGGCGCTTCAAAGAAGAGGTAATGTCCGTTACCGATTCTTTCAACTTTATTTCTTCTTCCACTT